>CM069919.1:31778168-32978168 GCA_036172225.1 Cryptocoryne crispatula var. balansae | reverse complement strand
GTAATTACTAGCTTGTCCACAACAACCAAAAGCAAAAAAATTCCAAATTAACACACCATCAAAATAAAATTAAAGAAGAACTGTTTGAAATCAAAACCTATTCAAGGCAAAGCTAGGTTCATTTTTTTGTCTATGATGGTGAAGTCGGTTGAGTTGTTCGACAGGGTGAATTGCTACACTATGGAAACTGAAGAATAGCAAAGGTGGATGCAAGGATGGGCCTATGAACAAAGTTCTACTTTGGCATTGATAGAAATATATGCCCTACAAGCCAATCATATATGATATGATTCGACATTTCTAGAAATATCTCATTCAATTAATTAGGCAAATCTTCATTATAAGCTCTTATTAGATGTGAATATCATAATGAAATCCTTGATCAAATACAATGATGATTAAATCATGATGAGATCATGATAATAAGATTGATCATCTAGAGGTAATTGATCTAAATGTTCCTAGTCATGGGATACTTGAGACGGGACATCAAGGATCCGGAGAGACTAGTGTATGTGATATTTTCTCATTTGATGAGAATGACTGATCTCATTGGTCATTAGTGTGGAGACACTGAGATACACATACAGGTGCTCATTAGTTGAATGAGTTCACTGAACTGACCAAATTAGAAACCCTAAATGTTATCTTACCGAACTGTCAATCAGGGTTTTCTATCATCACGGTTGCATAGTTGGACCTTTGACTTGAGTCACCAAAGATGCCTTGTTGGGTGGAATTTGTGCTTTGACCATTGTCTTATGGATCAACGAATAGATGGTCTAGTATAGCAATAGATCGGGTACAAGGAAAACCCAATGGAGGTAATTGAGCGGACAACAAGGGATCATCCACTCTCGGTAAGTAAGAGTGAATGTCCTATGGGATAGTACTCTAAATCCATGGCCAGGGTAGATAGGATGATTTAAAAAGAAGTTTTCCAATTGATCCAATTTTGAGTACAAGATCTTGTAGAGTTGGTACACTAAGAAGTTGACAGTCAATGCCATACTCCTTTCCGACCGGGACATTGGATGGATGAGGGTTTATATCCATGCGATAATTGATGATGGAAAGGCTCAATGGAGATGAGATTATCCCCATAACCATTTGGGATCACGGGATGTGACTTGTACCCTTTATGATCGGTAGGTCGATTAATCTGTTATCGGATAACAGATTTAATTAAATTAAATATAATTGTTCTATTTTATTTAGGCCTCAACGAAATATGCTATTGGGCCTAGCTGGTCACACACATAAGGACTTATCCACAACTATAGGGGCAAGGGCATAATTTATGAAGATTTTGGGTTTTTATGAAAAATTCTATAATTCTCTATAAATACTAATGGTTTCAGCCAAACCCCATCAAGACAACGGTGAAAACCACGTCCCTAGCCTTCTACCTACCCCTTCCTCTCTCTATAAGGTGTCCATGGTCGATGGAGCTCCATTCAGGAAGAGTTCACGAGGCCGACGAGAAGGGAGAACCTGCTGTGAATGAAGTTCGTGTTGATACTGCTGGAGACCGGACATTTGAACGATTTGAAGAGTATTTGAAGCTCATCCCCTTCATCTCCATGGAATTATATGAATCCCTATCAGGTATATTCGAACCCGATTTAATCAGTTTTTGATTTTCGAATTTTGGTTTTGATTGAGACAGATTTCTAAAGGAACCCATAGGAATCATCGCTTTTGCTGCACCATATTTTTATGGACGATTCCTTATAGACATCACATGATACTTCTCAATATCATAATAATAAAGTTTATCCCTCCTTTGATCGTGAATCAATCATTCAAGAGTTACGTCAATGTGATCCTGAACAAGTCATCCATGTCATTCATACTGTAATGGGTGACAAATGGCTTACCGACCATGGTTTTCAACCCAGCATACCCCAAGCTAGCCATTCCCACACCAGTTGTCATGTTTTACATTCCTCTTATCCTGGGATGAGTTCACCTTGCCTGACTCCGGGTCACCCCAATCTCCCTCAACCATCAGCTTGTACACCAACCCACCTCCTGCCCATCCAGGTGTCACGTGCACACCGTCCAGTGTATTCCTCTCCACCCGTTACCAGAGATCAAGAAACTTTTGAATTTTCTATCCATAGAATTTACATCCCTCCATCACAAACACCAGCCTACAATCGTTATAATGGCTCAAGTGATCCCTTCACCCAAGTCAATGATTTCTTAAGCAAATCATCTTGATGGCTAAATGATCGAAGAGCTTTTTCTATTCCTTTTAGGCGATCATTGGATGGTGTGGCCCTAGAATGGTTCTTTTCACTAGGGGAAATAGAAATATGGGATTTCAAAATTGTCAAGGAAAAATTGTTGCAACGATATGGGCCGGGCTATTCAATAATTGGGGAAGCAAAAGAAGGCTTGGAATTAATGCAATATTATGATAAATTGGGGCCCATGGCTGAGAGAAAAATTGATGTTATGCACCAACCTGGGACCCCTCCCCAACCCTATCCAGATCATCATCATTGGCTGACTCCTCGATGCTAGTTGATTAGGCCACCCATGCCCCGTCCTCAGTTGGTCATGCAACCCTTGTTAATGGTGCAATCTATTGTGCACAATCAAGCTCCTTTTGTCAATTGTGCAAATACCTCATTACCTAAACTTGCTCCCCAACCTTTGACTCCACCGACGTTTCCAAAGGCCCCTTGGCCATTCATCCAACCGTTGGCTTTATAGTCTACTTCACCAATAGCCCCTTAGCCAACCACACAAGCCTTGGCCTCTCAACCAATTTCACCAATGGCTTCTCAGCTTGAATCAACTTCTATGCCAACACCAATTGAACAACCCTTGGCTATTCAATCAATCCCTCAAAATAGGGTTCACCCTTAGTTAGTTAAGGCACTTGCTTGTTCTATTGCTCATGCCTTGGTAGAGGAACCTGTCACTCCTATCATTCATGCTCCTACCCCGGCAGAGGAACCAATCAATCCAATCATCCCTTCTCCTACTAAGGTAGATGATTTAGTCACTTCAACCCTTTATGCTCCTACCCTCATAGAGGAACCGATCATTCTGATCATCTATACTCTTGCCCTAGCATATGATTCAATTACTCCAACCATTTATACTCCTACCTTAGCAGAGGAATCAACTTCTACCTTTCAACATATCATTGCTATCTCTCAAGATCAAACTCAACCAGTAGGGGAGGTGAAACCAAACTCTTCTATATTTTCAGAATCCCTTAGACTAGGCATGCCCTCTTCCCTAGAACAACCTGAGGAGAAGCCTACTGTAGGGAGCATAGATGAAGAAATCACAAATTTAATTGACTGTCATTCTAATGATGGACTAGGCAATCGCTAGGTATAGATCACCCATTACAATCACTGGAATTAATCTCTTATGTTAGTCAGATTGAATTCACCCCTGAACTGGAAAGTAAGGAGACCAAATTTGTCAATGAAATGGGTAATGAATCAACAAGCCTCTAGAAGGGCCTAGACCTTAGCAAAGGGATACTGGGACCTCGTCTAGCTAGGTAGGTAAATCACATAGCATCAATCTTAGGGCCATGGTATTTTCTTTATCCTTCTCTCAATCGATGATCGGGCCCATGGGCCTACAACTCATCTATCTTAGGGCCACGACCTTGTTCTCTTCACAACCACCAAAGAGTGGGCCCATGGGCCCCCAATTCGTCAATCTTAGGTCCACCTCCCATACTCCATCCCACTTAATTGGGCCCTCATGTCCCTCATCTACAATTAGGCTTTTATGCCCCCGTTCATTCAATTAGGCCAATCAGCCCATGTTCCCCCTTCATACAGCTGGGCCTATGTACCCCCTTCATTCAACCGGGCCCACGCACCCCTTTTTGTCAAATAGGCCCGTATGTCCCTTTCCCTCAACCAAACCCACGTGTCCCCTTTATCCAACTGGGCCCATGCCCCTCTTTCATTCAACCGGGCCCACGGCCCCTTTTCATCAACCGGGTCCACATGCCCCTGTCATTCAATCGGGCCCACGCGCACCTTTTCATCAACCGGGCCCACGTGGCCCTTTCATTGAACCGGGCCCATGCACCCCTTTTCATCAACCGAGCCCACGTGTCCCTTAATTCAACCAGGCCCACGCACCCCTTTTCATCAACTGGGCCCACGTACCCCTTTCTTTAATTCGGGCCCATACTCCCCTTTTCCTCAATCGGGCCCACGTGCCCCTTTCTTTACATCAAACCCACATGCCCACAATTCTCTCCAGTCAGGCCCACATACTCTTAATTTTTTTAAATCGGGCTCGCATGCCCACAATTCACCTCAATCGGGCCCACGTGCCCGCAACTCACCTCAACCAAGCTTACATGCCCATGTTTTTTTTGCAACCGAGCCCATGTGCCCAAATTTCTTCTAAATAGGGCCCCCATGCCCACCTTTCATCAAACTCAGGAACACATGCCCACACTCCTTCAACTTTGGGCCCGCATGCCCCCATTCCTTCACAATTGGGCCTGTGTGCCCAAACCTCTTTGAAATTGGGCCCCCATGCCCCCACTTCTTTGACTTTGGGCTTGCGCACCTATACTTTTCAAATAGTGCCTGCGAACACATCACAAATATTCAAAATTACAACCATGCTCTCAATCCCTAAGTCGGGACCATATGCCCACTCTTTTCGTTGGATCCCCCGAGCTCTACCTTCAATCGAACCCTCGAGCCCATAACCTTTAGTCAGGCCCCCATGCCCATCAACATTAACTGGACCCTCTGGCCCACATTCAACTCTTGGGCTCACCTGCCCCTTGATTCCAACCTTTCCCGGGCTTTCAAGCCCACTATCAACTCTTAGGCCCAAGAGCCCACTTTAACTCACTTTTGTTTTCAAGCATGTTTCTTTCCTTTTTGAATACTCTTTCTTTCTCTAGGTTTTACTTTCAACAAAAAGCAAGCGTAGAGAAATTTTATGGGTGATACCACAATCTTTGCCTTCTACATCATTAATCTTGACTCCGCCATGTCAAATCACATCCTCTACATCTTTCACTTCATTATATGACTCTAAATCGTTGATCCAATTCAATATGGAGTATATGAAAAGTGGAAGTAACTGGGCAAGGTGAGGAAAGGCAAGCACAAGCAACGTTATCACTAGTAGTGAACTTCTTCTTCTCCCAGGTATTACATAAATTTTCATTCATCATCATATTGTCATTTTCAAGGAAACATTTTTTTGAAATTTTTTTGAGTCTCACCACATTTTGATTTAAACATGCAAGGCATAACTAGGAGAAAATTCATGATTGAAAGTATTTGTAACTACCTTACTTTTATCAAAATAAATTCTTTACATTGTAAGACATGTTAACAATTGATTCACCCATGAAATGTAATATATCTCAAAAAAATGGAGAGAACTACTGGTATGACTTGAGTCCACATGTCTTAGGTTGTTCTCTAAGAGTTAAGGGTGGATACCATCCCACACACAACACATCCCAATCCCAAAATCTGGATGACCTACCACCCGAGAGAAGCAAGGCAAGGCTTAGAGGTGGAAGGAAAACTCTCACCCTGTTCTCTTCTATTCAGTCCAAGATAGGTGAAGGGGATTAGAGAGAGATTATCTAAAGCATCCACTACCTTACAGCCTGTTTGTTTACAGTATCAACCACCTGTATTGATATCAGTTTCAAAACTGATATTGATACTTTACATCAGTGGGTGTTTGGATACTAATATTAATTTTAAGATTAATAGTTAAAAACAGTATCACAAATAATACAGGTGAAGACCTGTATTGAAACTGATACAAACCCTCTCCGCGGCAGACGCCTCCCCCCCCGCGCCCGGCCCGTCGTCGCCCCGCAGAGAAGCGGAGTCCGCCGCCGCCCCCCGGCCCTGTCGCCCCCGCGCAGAAGCCGGAGTCCGCCGCCGCCCCCCCGCCCCGCCGTCGCCGCCCCCCTCCGGCCGCAGAGAACCCCCGCGCAGAGAAGTCCGGAACGCCTCCCCCGCCCCGCAGAAGCCGGAGTCCGCCACCGCGCCCCGCCGTCGCTCCCCCCTCCCCCCCACACCGCGGAGAGCCCCCCCCCCCCGCCCGTCGCCCTCCCGCGCAGAAGCCGGAGTCCGCCGCCGCCCCCCCGGCCCGTCCCCCGCGACGGACGGCCCCCACCCGCGGCACGGCCCGTCGCCCCCCTGCGGCTGCAGAGAGAACCCCTCCCCGCCTCCCGGCCCGTCGTCGCCCCGCAGAGAAGCCGGAGTCCGCCGCCGCCCCCCGCCCCGCCGTCGCCGCCCCCGCGACGTACGGCCCCCACCCGCGGCACGGCCCGTCGCCCCCCGCGGCCGCAGAGAACCCCCCCCCCCCCCCGAGAGAAGCCGGGCTGCGCAGAGAACCCCCCGCGAGAGAGAAGTCCGGAACGCCTCCCCCCCTCCCCCACGAGAAGCCGGAGTCCGCCACCGCCCCCGCCGTCGCGGACCCCCCTCCCGGGAAATTTCATCAAATAACAATAATTTTGATGTTAAAAAATATTTTTGACTCTACTTAATAGTGATTTTCACATTAATATTATATTATCAAACATCTAATGTCAATTTTAATATTGATATAACATTACCAAACACTTAAAGAAACTTAATACTAACACTTTTGATATTGATATTACATCTTCTTAGAATATTAATATCAAAATTGGTATTGTATCAATTTTAATACTCTAACCAAACAGGCCATTAGTAGGTGGCTATCACATAAGGTCCAACTTCTTGAAAGGAAAAAGGGTGTCAAAAGATGTGCAATGAACCCACATGTTTAAATAAATATGGGCCTGTTTGAATGAGTACCCAAAAATGTAGAAAATGAAAAAAGGCACCAAAAGATGGGTAATGGCCCCACAGGTCAAAGCACTTGTCTAAATGTGTTCCACAAAAATAGGTTTGTTAATAAAGAAGAAAAGATCCAAGAGTTTGAACCCCAATGAGCAATTGGGTGTAAGTAGAGAAATCCCTCTTGACATCTCCAAAGTCTATCAAGAACTTCCTATCAATTCTTCTTTCTTAACCCCCCCCCCCCCAGGGTGTGGATGGACCAACCAAGTCAAAGCTAAACTCTGACTGATCAGAGGTTGGAGGTCAGAAAGATTCTGGGTAAGGAACCCCTTTTGCACATGGTGTCCACCTCCGAACCAAGAATAACAACCAAAGTGTTGAGGACTTTTGTCATTACTAATTTTTCTCTCCCAAAAAAGTTGAATATTTTCAAAGAAAACCAAAAAAATTAATTTCATAAAATAAAAAAAATGAATATTTTTAACAATCTTAAAAAATGAATCTTTTCACAAAAAACTTCTTTTTCAGATTCCAACAAAAGTTTTCAATTTTTTTAAAAAAATTCATCACCATGCTTGGTTTGATTTTTTGTCTTTACATTCATATTTACTTTCAGTCTCTCATATTTCAAATTTTTCATTGCATATTTGCCACTTTATTTTTACACCCTTAAGAAGGCTATCAACCCTTGACAAAGGTCAAGGCAGACTGCAACTTGAAAGGGAGATAAGCCATATTGTCATTCTAATCTCCTTTTCTAGGTGTTTTAGGAACAAAGAACAAACTCAGAGAACTTTGCACAACAAGCCGATGCCCGCCACTTCCCTTCCCAAAGGATTTTTGGTAGGAGATGTCACCATAACCTCGACCTCAACATTGTCAAGGAATCTTTTGCAAGACTTCAACAGGGCAATGATCACCACTTCTCTTCCTTGAGGATTCTTAGGAGGAGGTGTCATCACATCAACCTCAACTTTGCCGAGGAATTTTTAACTATGTCTTCATCAAGACACATGAACTCTTTTGTGAGATTGTATGTCATCACACCAAAAACTCACCGTTATCATTTCCTTTCTTAGCATATATTAGGCGCATTACTATTTATCTTATGTATTGATGTTGAAGACTGTGAATGCGAAGAAGACCAAACCCGAGATCCCCTTCATCAAAATCCATGACAGTCAGGTCATTCTTCATGCTCACGGATAAGCTAAAATTAAATATCGAGGGACAGTGGTTCCTGATTGGGTATCCTGACCTTCGATGTTCAATCTATATCTTCAACTAATTTATTAAGTAAGTTTTTATTTTTTTAAACCCAACATGCATCATATATAATTAGTTTCATTGCAAATTTTTTTCGTTGTCATTACATACATCTCATCATGATCATCACCTTCTCACCGTGATCTCAAAATCCCATCGGGTACATTCTCCCATTATTCACCCCACTGCTGATTTTTCTCAATATCCCACCGTGTTTGTTAGTCCCACCATGTCTGTCACCAATCATAATAATCTTTTGTCCCACAACATCTTTCATCTCTATCCCACCATGGCCTCCTGTAACACTACCTTGCTACTTATCCCACCGTGGCAGTCCCCATTTTATATCCCACCATGGACACCCATTTCGATCATCATTCTTGCACCACCATTTTCCTCACGGTTTATTGATTAAGCTTAAACATTTGCTTTTTAGAATATGAGATCATTCCATTCTGAATCCAATCATGTTTCTTGGAAAACTTAAATGAATTTGAGAGCCTAAATACGCTCGATTGGTATTCTTTTATTTTACAAAAAAAATCTTTTTTTAAACTTTAGCCCATCATAGTATAGGAACACCACAAAGATCGAGTTGTTGGTTGATGATGAACCTACAAACCCATGATTTAGGGACCCCCACCACTTTGGGGTTGGCTATTCTTCTCTCGTGCCTATGGCACATCTTTTACCAATCGGATGTAAGAAGGCTTGATGAAACATGGCAGTAATTCAAAGAACATGAGGAGAGTCACTTTGTCAAATTTGGTAGATGAGCGTATCTATATCTACATCTTGATGCCACCTTTTCAGTCCATCACTATTTCTCTTCACTGCATTCCATTACAATTCATTTTGCTTCACTACATTTTTCTACATTTTACATCGCTTCGCTACATACCATTCCCTTGCAAAGCCGACATCAAGGCAAAGCAAGCTGTAGACACGCCAATTTGGCCTTATTTGGAGCTTAAACCCTTATTTTATTGGCAACATCCCTTTTGGACCATTAAAATCAAGTTGAACCACCCTTTTGGACAAGCTGAGCATACTATAAATCTGAGGATGAGATACTGATCCCTGGTCGAATCCATGTTTGCCGAGCAAGAACCATTGTGTCGTGTCCTTTTGTTGAGTCATTGTACATTTTTTGCTTACTGTTAGAGTTTCTTGATTGCCGTAAGGTCATCCCAATCAATGCCAGGGGGCCCAAGGCATACCCCTGAGTTGTTAGGTTACCGCTGGCATTTCCAATCATTTCAAGTTCTTTGGGTTGTCCCTGACTATTCTGGGTATCTTTACGATTTTACCGGGTTCCTCCCATCATTTCCAGTCATCAACCTGAGTTGTACAGGTTACTGCTAGCTTTTCTAGTCATTCCGAGTTCTTCGGGTCATCCCCATCTCTTATGAGCATATCTCTGAGTATTCCAGATTCTTCTTGTCATTTCCAGTCATCAACGTGAATTGTATAGATTACCGCCAGCTTTTTAGGTCATTCTGAGTATTTCGGGTCATCCCTCAAGTCGGTAAACCAGCCGGCATGACTCCCGAGTGTAGAAACACCAATTTGGTCATATTTGGAGCTTAAACCCTTATTCCATTGGCAACATCTCTTTTAGACCATCAAAATCATGATGAACCACCCTTTTTGATGAGCCAAGGTGCTTATTGGAAATATGAGGATGATTTGCTAATTTCTAATCAAATCCGTGTTTGCTGAACAACAGACTCTTGGTGGTGTGCCAGATTATGCTTTTCCCAGCATATCCTCTATTTGTAAATTTTTCATAGGATTTTATGGACGTCTATTAAAAAAATATTAAACATAAATAATCTTATTTTATGAGTCCTCTTTCCATTTCAACAAACGGCGTTCAATTCTGATCTCCCATTTGTCTGCAGCGCCCTTTGGAAGTCAGATGCGCAGTTCTGTCCGCACGCAGCACCAATCAAGCCCAATTGCATGCATGCCCGGCCCATTGGGCACATATCTCACCAATTCACGACCTTACCTTCCTTTTTCCTCCTCCATATCACTTGTTATAGTATCTTGAAGCTTCATTTTTGAAATTATCATCATCAAATGATGGCAATCCAACTTGTTGTCTTGTATATCAAGACTCGCCATTTTTAGACTAGATTTAATTCCTCTTCAATTGGAGACATATTTTGAACATGGGGAAGGTGATCCACGGTTTTAAATCCCTCTTAATCATTTGGGTAAGTTTCTAGAAGTCTCATGATGAAAATTAGCATCATTAAATGGAGGAAATCCAACCTATGGTCGGATGTATCAAAACTTGCTATTTTTTGACCTGTTTTTTCATCCCCTATAAAGGGAGACTCATATAAACGACCTAAGAAGGGCATCCCCATCATCCAAAACTCTTTATCCTCGTCCTCCAGCCACCCTAGGCTCATCCCAACCTCTCCAAATTGTCCTCTCTTTGTCCCGGTGCCCGGAGATCATTCCAAAGTAAAGAAGAAAGCCGGTCTATGTTCCAACGTGCTGCAATGCTAATCATTGGCTTCTACAGATCTTTATAGTCATTTTACGGCCTATCTTCATTCATAAGAAGTGTGCTTCATCAATATATCTTTCATATCCAATAAACGGAGATCAATTCTGACATTCCCTTGGCTAGGTATGACTTCAACACCGGTGCTGCACAGACATATCCGAAGCCTTCTCTTCTAAGTCATTGTCTTCTCAGTCAATTTCAGTATACTTAATGGTGGATTCAGCATATACATCCTTCATAGAAATTGTTCCCTGTTGCAGAAATACATCAAGCTAGCATCGGTTGGACTCTTCTTCATTGGCCGGCCGAAGAAGAAGAAGGTTGAACTCACATCCCAATCTCCCGCGCTAAGGTACACACGGTCAAATAAACTCATCTCTTGTCTTTTATTCCATAAAGTGGAGCCCGCGGCTCCTGGCAACCACCTTTCTTTTTATTCATGTTCTAAGTTCATCTCCTCCTCACTCTCCTCCCACACGACCCGAACCGTCTCCGGTGCTCGAGCGACGCCATGAGATGAATGTTCGGGGATCAATGTGAGTGTGGGACCGAGGTGAGGAGTCTTTACCGCTTTCCGAGTGTTTTACACTTCACTCCCGTTTATTCTATCTATCTTTCACCTTCTCTTGAGGTGCCAATCCGGAACCCATTTTCAGAGTCGACAGCTTTTTGGCGACCACGGTGGACAACCAATGTCTTCAACCGTGGTAGCTTGATTGATCCGTGCAACTAGTTGTTTTCCGATTTGGTTCCTGCACGAACCGGCTTGTCCTTTACCTTTTCCATGTCAATATACCTTTAAACTTGCTGTTTACTCTTCCTTTAAAATTGTCCCCCATGTGAACTTGACTTTCTTGTCTTTAATTTCAACCCGGTTCCCGCATGAACCACTTTTCTTCTTATAAACCGGTTCCCGCGTGAACCACCTTTCTTTTCCAACTTGGTTCCCGCGTGAACCAACTTATTTTCAGATCGGTCCCGTGTGGACCACCTCTTTACAGCACTTTCAAATTGGCCCTGCGTGGCCCTCTTTCTATTTTGTCAACTCTTACACCAGTTCCCGCGTGAACCACCCTTTTCTTCACAAAAATTGGTTCCCGCGTGAACCAACCCCTTTTCTAAACCGGTTCCCACGTGAACCAATACACTTTAAGATCGGTCCCCGCGTGGACCACCCCATTTCACCATTTTAGATTGGCCCCACGTGGCCCTCCTTTTCTTTTTCCAACCAAACAAACCGGTTCCCGCGTGAACCACCCCCTTTTCTTTCAAAAACCAGTTCCCGCGTGAACCACCTACCTTTCCAAAACCCGACTTCCGCGTGAGCCACCTTATTTCCAAATCGGTCCCCGCGTAGACCATCCTTTTACCTGCACTTCAGATTTGTCCTCACTTGGACACTCCATTACAAGCCGGTTCCCGCGCGAACCACCTTTTGTTGCTAGTTGCTAGTTATTTGTTTTACTTTATCATTGCTTGTCTTGCTTGCATTCACTTGTTTGATTTATTTAATAGCTTTCATTCATGTTTGTATATTGATTGCTTCTTCTCTTCCTACCCTCCATTTTTCATTTTTGCATTAGCTTTTGCATCGGGTACTGGACTTGCTCCGATCCGTAGGGCATTCGAGGCAGGGGCTCTCTCTCCCAACACACCCTCACCCTCCAAACACCTTCTTGGTGTTTCTTACCTCTCTTATGGGATATTCCTTCCTAGTTGATTTGGTGGTTTCCATCAAGACCTCTGTAAGTCCCCATCCGTGGAGTATTCCTCTCCTCATGATTGGGCCGGTTGTACCACTTCCCAAAACCCGAAGAACCCAAGTACCTACTCGTGGTGATTGAGTGATAACCTTAGATCTTGAAGATTGAAGCAATAGGAACCATACCCATTTGAGTGAACAATTGCTAACAATATATCTAATCTAAGGTTTCAATCCAAAAATTGTCAAGTAGTCATTTTAAAAACCTGTTTGCATAACTTGTTTGTTCACAACAATTGAAAACAACCAATTTTTTTTTCTTCTTTCAAAACACCTAAAAAAATCCCTTTAATTTTTGTGTTCAACTTGCTTTCTAAACAACAAAATTGAAACCAAATCAATTAAAGCAAAAATAAAGCATAACCAAACAAAAACTCTCTTTGCATTTACACTTTCATTTGCCTTCTTTCAACCATTTTGTAAGAAAATTTGGTAGGATGCCCATGACACTAAGGTCCAGAAGACACATCGGTATGTCAGACTACTACGGGAAAGAAGAGGAGTTCGAGATGGGCCACTACAAGCTACAATAACCCATGGTCCAATCAGTGGGCCATGTCAACGCCGTCAGGGAGCCTGAAGTTCAAAATCCTACTCATCCACCTGCATCACTTAGTGTAGAACAAATCCTCCAGGGTCTATCCCTCCATTTAGATCCTGAATCCTTTTCACTTGTGCAATCTTTAACAAAGGGCAAGATGCCCACCAATCAAGATCCAGTCGAGGGAAATCATGCCCCCTCACCACCCCAATCGATAGTCAGGCCCCTCATCATCTCCTCTCCTGGGCAACCCTGTCGTGCCTCTACTTACCCCGTTGTGAGGCATTCATATAATTCTATGCCAGTTCCTACTTTGAATCCACCTCTTCCAACTCATTCATCTAAATACCTTGCACCGGTGGCTCAGGAACCCAACCTCACTCAAGCATTCATGAACAAACTCAACCGAATGGATGAGGACTTTGAAGAACTAAGGCATCATTTGGACTCGAAGGCCATCCCTAAAATATCTACTCCATCTTTCCCAGTCCCACATATCTCTCCATCACAAACACCAGCCTACCATCGCTACAATGGCTCAGGTGATCCCTTCACCCATGTCAATGATTTCTTGAGCAAATCATCTCGGTGGATAAATAATCGAAGAGCTCTTGATATTCTTTTTAAGCGATCATTGGATGGTGCAGCCCTAGAATGGTTCTTTTCACTAGGGGAAATAGAAATATGGGATTTTGAAATTGTCAAGGAAAAATTCTTGCGACGATATGGGCCGGGCTATTCAATAATTGGGGAAGCAAGAGAAGATGTGGAATTAATGCAATATTATAATGAATTGAGGCCCAAGCTTAAGAGGAGCATTGATGCTATGCATAAACCTAGGAGTCCTCTCCAATCCCATCCTGATCATCTTCATCGGCCAACTCCTCGAGGCCAGTTGATTAGGCCACCCATGCCCCAACCTCAGCCAGTCATGCAACCCGAGTCAATGGCACAACCAACCGCGCTTAATAAAGCTCCTCTTGTTGCTTGTGCGAATACTCCATTACTTCAACCGGCTCCCCAGCCTTCGACTCCACCAACATTTCTTAAGGCCCCTCAGCCAATCATCCGGCCCTTGGCTTCTCAGCGTATTCCAACAACAACCCCTCGGCTAGCCATGCAAGCCTTGGCCCCTCAACCCACTTCACCAATGGTCCTTCGGCCAATCATTCATCCTAAGTTGATCGAGCAAACCCTGGCTTCTCAACCAATCCCACTGCATAGGGATCCTCCTCAGTTGGTTGCACACCAACCAATCATTTCTTCTATTACTCTTGCCCCAACAAAGGAACCAATCACTCCTACTATTCTTGCTCCTGTTGTAGTAGAAGATTCAGACACTTTGACCCTTCAAGCTCCTGCCCTAGAAGAGGAATCAATCACTCTAACCATTTGTGCTCCTGCCATGTTAGAGGAATCAGCTTCTCATCATGTTATTGCTATATCTCAGGAACAAAATCAGATAGTAGGGGAGGTCAAGCCAAACTCTTTTACCCATTTGGAATCCCCTTACCTAGACATGCCTTCTTTCATAGAACATCCTGAAGAGAAGCCTACTGAAGGGAGCTTAGATGAGGGGATCACAAATTTAGTTGATTGTCAAGGACTAGGCAATGATTCTCCAGGTATAAATCAAATGTTGCCATCATTGGAATTGATTTCTAAAGCTGGGGAGATAGAATTGACCCCTTGTCGACTCTGAAAATTCGACAGGGTCCTCTCCTTTTCAGGGAAGTCCGTGAACCCAGATCATCACCTCAAGAGGGGATGAGAAAGAAAGGAATAAAGCTCGGAAAGCAACTCTCACCTCGGTCCCACACTCACATTGATCCCCATACTTTCATCCCTTGGCGTCGCTCGATCACCAAAGAGACGGTTCGGGTCATGTGGGAGGAGGGTGAGAAGAAAGAAATTAAGACATGTGGTCTCCAAGAACCGTGGGTTCCGATTTATAGAATTAAAATGACCGTGTGTACCTTAGCGTGAAGAGTGTGGGTTAAAGCTTCTCCTTCTTCGGCCAGCCGATGAAGAAGAGTCCTCAACGTGTGGGTGCTTGATATTCTGTGCAACTAGACAAACAAACAAGTGAAAGTTACTATTAGAACTAAACAAGGTGGAGTATATGTAAAGAGAATAACATAAAAACACACAATTGACTAGAAACTGACCGGATTCGGGTTATCTCTAACCCCTTTTTTTATTTTCGGATAAAAATAATAAAATTAATTAAAAAAATGTAAAAAATGGTAGGAGGATGGATAATCACTAAACAAAGAGATAGGAAAAAGAACTGACAGATTCTGAGTTGAATAGAGAAAGATATAGCCAAATCTGTGTTGTCGAAAAAGCCGAGCAGCAGTCCAGGATCTGCCAGGCGCGACTTTTCTTCTGCGCTCGTCACGACCAGCCCCGACCTCAGAATCAAGTTCCGTCGATTTAAAACTCAATAAGACTTGGAGATGAATAACTTTGATGAAGATAGATCTCGCATAAGACGTCCACACACTTCTGTAGAGGCCGAGGAAGAGAGACTTGGCAGATCACCTGCAGAACAGCCTTCCTCTCTCTTGAACTGACTTTTCTCTCTCTAAAAACTCGAAATTCTCTCTCTAAAAATCACAAAATCAATGTAGGAGGGAGTTTGGACATCTTGACATGCCTGGGGGGTCGTGCCCATGCCTTTGGAATGACCAGAATCAGAGTTACTTTATAGGAGAACGGACAGCGTTATCAAGGCTAAAAAATAGGGGCCTTGCGCCCCACCCCTGGGCGCATGCGCCCTGGTGCAGGGCGCATGCACCCCACTGAGGGGCGCATGTGCCTCCCAGTGAGGGCGCATGGGCACAAATCCCGAAAAAGTAGGTCTTATCCGATCGGCGGTTAGTGGTAGAGTCCCGGTGAAAAACTTGGTCCCTCGTGCCTCCAGGGTGGGGCGCATGTGCCCTCAAGTGAGGGCACGAGGTCACGTGCCTCACTGGTAGGGCGCATGGGCACGTGCCTTGGGTCCCGGGCGCATGTGACCAGGAACCCGGGCGCATGGGACTGGTTTCGCGCGTCCTTCTTCCGGAAGCCATTGCAAACACTCCCGAACTCGGAATTCGATGCTGTTTGTTGCGTTGGAAAGATAACAGGACGAAGAAGCTTTCTATTGCATCGGATCAGACATAACACCCTCAAAAACTTCAGAATTTTGTCCGGAAGTTAGGGCAGTGAACAGAAGATCCGATACAGGTCAAAATGACTCCGACGGCAAACCGGAAAGGCACGGTATGCAACAAAACTTGTTCGGGGTGTGAATATGACCATAACCTTCAATGAATGATCATTAGGCATTGGTCATTCAGCCAACTTCTGTGTTTACACGATTTACGTGTGGCTTTCGCTCGGAAATTATGGCTTTTTGCGGAAAACTTCGGAAGGCATCCAATTTCATTCGGCGAAGCTTCAAATCAACTTTTAAAGACCCGGCATCATTCTAAGGTCAATCACACATGTTACCCTATAAAACATGATTTTTATGCTCTGAATTAGGCAAATTTGGCGTGTCTACAGCTTGCCTCGCCTTGATGTCGGCTTTGTAAGGGAGTGGCAGGTAATGAAGCGGAGTGATTCAGAGTGAACTGTAATGGAATGCAAGTGAACGTAGATGAATGTAGCGGAATGGAATGATGATGGACTGAAAAGGTGGCATCAAGGTGTAGATATAGACACGCTTATCTACCTCAAAATTAATCTCTCTGAGTATTCTAGATCGCTTTCATGTTGAATCAAAACCTCATATAATTGACTGGTAAAAGACATGCCCTTGGCACGAGAGATGAAAAAGTGAATGATAAAGGATAAAAGGATGTAGCCAACCCTCAGCGTGGTGAGGATTCCTCGAATTCGTAGGTTCATCATCAGTCAGCAACCCGAACTTTGCAGTGTTCTTGTACTGTGATGGGCTAAAGTTTTTTTAAAAGAGAAATTGATCTTAAAATGAAAAGAATACCAATTCATCATATTTGGAATCTCAAGTTCATTCAAGTTTCACCAAAATACTCAGTTTAATTCTGAGCGTAAGAACCTCAAGTTCTTAAAGGGTTCGTTTTAAGCATAACAAAATTGCTAGGGTATCGTGAAAACCATGAATCACGCTCTGGCAGAAACCCGGTATTCGGAAAACGACAAAACGGACTTGAGCCATAGTGGGATTGAAAGATAATGGTGGGACTAACATAGAATGATGGGAAAGAATAAACAATGGCATGACAATTGCCATGACACGGTGGGTAAAATAAAAGACACGGTGGGATAAATGAAATGACAGAATAAAACATGGTGGAATAAAAAGAAAGGAATAAAACATGAAGGGATAAAATAAAAAATAAAACATGATGAAATAACAGAAAGAGAAAACATAATGAAATAGAATTGGTAATGAAGAAGAAAGAAAAAGAGATGGATATGCAAACATAGAAAATTATGTAGAAAATAGTTGAAGATATAGATTGTCTATTAGAGGTCAAGACACCCGATTAGGAACCATCGTCCCTCCAATGTTCAATTTTGGCTTATCCGTGTCGACTCCGAAAACGGGTTCCGGATCGGCACCTCAAGATAAGGTGATGAAAGATGGATGGAATTGGGGAAAGGGGAGTGAATCGAGAAACACTCGGAAAGCTGTAAAAGATCCTCACCTCGGTCCCACACTCACATTGATCCCCGAACTTTCATCTCACGGCGTCGCTCGAGCACCGGAGACGGTTCGGGTCATGTGGGAGGAGAGTGAGGAGGAGATTAAAACATGAATGAAAGGTGGTCGCCAGGAGCCGCGGGCTCCGATTTATAGGATGACAACAAGATTGAGTTGTTTTGACCGTGTACCTTAGCGCGGGAGATCGGGATATGGGTTCAACCTTCTTCTTCTTCGGCCGGCCGATGAAGAAGAGTCTCCCAACCGATGCTAGCTTGATAAACCTGTGCAACTAGAACAATAAACCAAGTGAAATAAAATGATTAGAACTATGGGAAGTGTAGTAACTGTAGAGAGAATATGAGAAAGAAGCAATTGGAATCGAACTCACCGGATTGGGGAGAGCCTTAACCCCTTTTTTTTGTATTTTTGATTATGTAAAAATGATGAAAATAAACTGAAATATTCTTTAAAACATTAAATGAACTGAGTTAAATGATTTGAGAAAGCTTATGGAATGGATCGGCTTGAGTTGAAGCCGAGTTGGTTGAGAAAAGGCCGGTTCGGGTAGCTTTGCACCCTTCTGGCGCGACTTCGGTGTAGAGGATGTTGCGGACGACCCCGATGTCAGAATTGAGTTCCGTTTGTTGGAGTAGATGGAGGACTCATAGAGGAAGAGTTTCTATGTTGATGGATTATCCTAAATCCTCCTGTATAAGTCAGTAAAAATTCTGAAAATGGGCGGATATCGAAAACAGAACCTGGATGCGCGCCCTTGGTGTAGCAATCGTCACGAACAAACGGCAAGTTGGAATTGAGTTACGTCAGTTGGAGATGAAATATATATTGATTATACACACTTCATATGAAAGAAGTCAGGCCAGAAAATAACTATAAAGATCTGTATAAGTCGATGATCAGCAGTGCAGCACGTTGGAGCATAGACCGGCTTCTTCTTCACTTTGGGATGATCTCCGGGCACCGGGACGAAGAGAGGACGATTTGGGGAGGTTGAGAAGAGCCTAGGGTGGCTGGAGGACGAAGATAGGAGTGCTGGAGGATGGGGATGCCCCTCTTAGGTCGTTCATATGAGTCTCCCTTTATAGGGGATGAGAACCAGGTCAAAAAATAGCAAGTTTTGATACATCCGACCATAGGTTGGATTTCCTCCATTTAATGTTGCTGATTTTCATCCTGAGGCATCTATAAACTTAACTAAATGATTGAGAGAGATTTTAAACCGTGGATCACCTTTACCATGCTCAAAATATGCCTCCACTTGAAGAGGAAACAAATCTAGTCTAAAAATGGCAAGTCTTGATATACAAGACAACAAGTTGGATTGCCATCATTAGATGATGCTAATTTCGACCATGAAGCTTCCAGATACTATAAAAAGTGATATGGAGTAGGAAAAAGGAAGGTAAGGTCGTGAATTGGTCAGATATGTGCCCAATGGGCTGGGCTTGCATGCAATTGGGCTTGAACGGTGCTGCGTGCGGACAGAACTGCGCAGCTGACTTCTAAAAGGTGCTGCGGACAAATGGGAGATCAGAATTGAATGCCGTTTGTTGCAATGGAAAGATAACTCATAGAAGAAGATTATTCATGTTGAAGATTTCATCATTAGATGTACACATAATGCTGTGAAAATTTTCAAATAGATGATATGCTGGGAAAAGCATAATCTGGCACACCACCAAGAGTCTCTTGTTCGGCAAACACGGATTTGATTAGAAATTAGAAAATCATCCTCATATTTCCAATAAGCACCTCAGCTCATCCAAAAGGGTGGTTCATCATGATTTTGATGGTTTAAAAGAGATGTTGCCAATGGAATAATGGTTTAAGCTCTAAATAAGGCCAAATTGGCGTGTCTACAGCTTGCCTCGCCTTGATGTCGGCTTTGCAAGGGAATGGCATGTAGCGTAGTGGAGTGAAATGTAGAGGAATGTAGAGAAGCGAAATGAGTTGTAATGGAATGCAGTGGAGTGAAATAGAGATGGATTGAAAAGGTGGCATCAATGTGTAGATATAGACACGCTCAATGACCAAATTCGGCAAAGAGAATCTCTTCATGTCTCCTGGTTAACTGCCATGTTTCATCAAGTCTTCCTATGTTCGATTGGTAAGAGATGTGCCATTGGCACGAGAGAAGAATAGCCAACCCCCAACGCGGTGGGGAGTCCCCGAAACATGGGTTCGTAGGTTCATCATCAGCCGGTAACCCGATCTTTGCGGTGTTCCTGTACTGTGATGGGCTAAAGTTTAAAAAGAGATTTGTTTTGAAAAAGTAAAAGAATACCAATCGAGCACATTCAGGCTCTTAGATTCATTTAAGTCTTCCATGAGACAAGATTCAATTCGGAATGGAATGATCTCAAATTCCGAAAGGCAAATGTTAAAGCACAGACCGTGAAGATAATGACGGTGCAAGTTCTGATCAAATAGAAGGTCCTTGGCGGGATGAATTGGCTGCCATGGTGGGACGAATAGCAAAGAAGTTGCAATGGCCACAGATGGTGAAAAGAAATGAAAGATTTGAGGACACAAAGTGGTTACCGAACACGGTGGGATTAATAGACACGGTGGGATATTAGAGAGGTTGGTGGGACTAGAGATCATGGTGGGATTAGAAAACATGGTGGGATTAGAAAACACGGTGGGATTTAGAATGATCGAGAGAGTGAGAAGGTGAAGTTTTAGGAAATGATGTATGCAATGACAAAATAAAATGTAATGCAATTAGTGCTACATGATGCATGTTGGGCTCAAGAAAACAAAACAACACTTGTATAACAAATAGTTGAAGATATAGATTGTCTATGAGGTCAAGATACCCATTCGGGAACCATCGTCCCTCGCAGCACAACTTTGGCTTATCCGTGAGCATTAGAGATGACCCGACCGTCGTAGATTTTGATGAAGGGGATCTCGTGCCTGGTCTTCTTTGCATTCACGGTCTTCAACATCAATGCATAAAATAAATAGTAATGCACCTAACATATGCTAAGAAAGGAAATGATAACAGTGAGTTTGCGATATGATGACATGCATTCTCACAAAAGAGTTCATGTGTCCTAATGAGGACACAGAGTGAAAGTTTCTCGGCAAAGTTGAGGCCGAGGTTATGATGACACCTCCTCCTGAGAATCCTCAGGGGAGGGAAGTGGCGAGCATCGCCTGCAAAAGGATTCTCGGCAAAATTAAGGCCAATGTTATGGTGACACCTCCTCCTAAGAATCCTCAGGGGTGGGAAGTGGAGAGCATCGCCTTATTGAAATATTGAAAATGCTCCTCGACGAAGTTGAGGTCGAGGTCATAGTGGCACCTCCTCCTAAGAATCCTTGGGGAGGGAAGTGGCAAGCTTCGCCTTGTTGTGAAGTTCTCCTCATTTGTTCTTTGTGCCTGAAACACTAGAAAAAGGAAATTAGAATGCCAATATGGCTTATCCCCCTTGCAAGTTGCAGTATGCCTTGACCTTTGTCAAGGGGTGTAAAGTTTTTCTTGTGCCTGAAACACTTAGAAGGAAGAGATTAGAACAACAATGCGGCTTATCCCCCTTGCAAGTTGCAGTATGCCTTGACCTTTGTCAAGGGGTGTAAAGTTTTTCTTGTGCCTGAAACACTTAGAAGAAAGAGATTAGAACAACAATGCGGCTTATCCCCTTGCAAGTTGCAGTATGCCTTGACCTTTGTCAAGGGGTAATAGCCTTCTTAAGGGTGTAAAAATAAAGCAACAAATATACAATGAATGTAAAGACAAGAATTCAAACCAAGCGTGGTGATGAAAAAGAAATTTTTTTTGGAAATTTTGGTTGGGATTTGAAAAAGAAGTTTTTTTTGTTGAAAAGATTCAATTTTTTTTGGGATTTTTGAAAATGCTATTTTCTTTTTTTTTGAGTTTTTGAAAATATTTAATTTTTTTTTAGTTTTTGAAGATATTCAACTTTTTTTGTAGTTTTTTTTAAAAATATTCGACTTTTTTTTGGAGTTTTTGAAATGTTCAACCTTTTTTTGAGATTTTTTTTTGAAAAATATTTTTTTTGGAGAGAAAAATCAGTATTGACACAAGTTCTCGTTACCTGGTTGTTTTTTCTAGGTTCGTTGGTAGACATCATATGCAAAATGGGGTTCCTTACCCAAAATCTTTCCGACCTTCAACCTTTGATCGGCTAGAGTTTAGCTTTGATTTGGTTGGTTCACCCACCCCTTAGGGGTAAGAATGAAGAATTGAGGGAAAGTCCTTGATAGGCTTTGGAGATGTCGAGAGGGATTTCTCTACTCACACCCAATTGCCCGTTGGGGTTCGGCCTCTTCAGGTCTTTTCTTCTTTATCGACAAACCTATTTTTATGGCACACATTCGGACAGGTGCTTTGACCTGTGGGGTCATTGCCCATCTTTTGGTGCCTTTTTTCATTTTCTGCATTTTTGGGTACTCATTCAGACAGGCCCATATTTGTTTAAACCTGTGGGGTTCATTGCCCATCTTTTGGCACCCTTTTTTTATTTGAGAAGTTGGACCTTCTGAGACGGCCTCCTACTAGGGCGGCGGATGTTTTCGATACTCTCCCCCTCTGATCCCCTTTACCTATCTTGGACCGAACAGAAGAGAGTAGGGTGAGGGTTTTCCTTCCACCTCTGAGCCTTGCCTAGCTCCTCTCAGGTGTTGGGTCATCTGGATTATGGGATCAGGACGTGTTGTGTGAGTAGAATGGTATCTACCCTCGACTCCTAGACAACAACCTAGAACATGTTGACTTAAGTCATACTAGTAGTTCTCTCCATTTTTTTGAGGTAGATTACATTCCATAGGTTAATCAATTGAAAACATGCCTTGTAATGTAAAGAATTTGTTTAATAAAAACAAGGTAGTTACAAATATCATCAATCATGAATTTCTCTCCATCAAAATTGTCATATGAAATTCAAAATCATTTTTTTAAAAAATATTGCTTTGCAGATGACATAATGATGATGAATGCAATTTCATGTAATACCTGAGAGAAGAAGAAGTTCATTGCTGATGACGGCTTTGCTTGTGCTTGCCTTGCCTGCCATGCCTTGCCTTGCCTTGCCTGCCATGCCTTACCTTGACTTGCCCAACTACTTCCACTTTTGATATGCACCATATTGCATTGGATTGAAGATTCATAGTCATAGGATGAAGTGAAAATGTAGAGGATCTGATTTAGCATGGCGGAGTCAAAATTAATGATGTAAAAGGCAAAGATTGTGGTATCACCCAGGAAATTTCTCTACCTTAATTTTTTTTTGAAAATAAAATTTTGAAAAGGAAAGAGAATGCAAAAAGGAAAAAAAACATGTTTGAAAACAAAAGTGTGCTAAAGTGGGCTCTTGGGCCGAAGAGTTGATAGTGGGCTTGAAAGCCCGTGAAGGGTTGGAATCAGGGGGCACGTGGGGCTAAGAGTTGAATGTGGGCTAGAGGGCCCAGTTGATGTTGATGGGCATGAGGGCCCAATTGGATGTGATGGGCTCGAAGGCCCGATTGAAGGTTGAGCCCGAGGGACCCAACGAAAAGAGAGGGCACACCAGCCCAATTTAGATGGTTGGGAGCAAGATTGTGATTTGTGATGGGCTCGCTGGCGCCATTGAAGAGTATGGGTGCGCAAACCCGAATTCGAAGAAGTGGGGGCACGGGGGCCCGATTTTGAAGAAGTATGGGCACACGGGCCCGATGGTGAAGACATGGGGGCATATAGGCCCGAGGTTGAAGGAGTGTGGGCATGTATGCCCAAAGTTAATGGAAGGTGGGCACGTGGGCCCGATTTAGAAGAAATTTGGGCACATGGGCTCGGTTGCAGAAAAACATGGGCATGTGAGCCCGGTTGAGGTGAATTGCGGGCACATGGGCCCGATTGAGGTGAATTGCGGGCACGTTGGCCCGATTTAGAAAAATTAAGGGCACATGGGCCCGATTGAAGAGAATTATGGGCACGTGGGCCCGATGGAAGGAAAGGGGTACGTAGGCCCAGTTGGGGAAAAGGGGCATATGGGCCCAGTTGAAGGAAAGGGGCATGCAAGCCTGATTGATTAAAAGGGGCACATGGGCCCGGTTGAAAAAAAGGGGCATAAGAGCGCGGTTGATGAAGAGAGGCACATGGGCCTGGTTGGATAAAGGGGGCATGTGGGCCCGGCTGATGGAAAGGGGCACATGGGCCTAGTTGATGAAAAGATGCATAAGAGCCCGATTGATGAAAAGGGTCATAAGTGCCCGAAAATGGGGCATAAGGGTCCAAAAATGGGGCATAAGGGCCCAATTGAGTGGGATGGGGTGTGGACCATGGCCCTAAGATTGACAGATTTTGGATCCATGGGCCTGATTGATGGTTGTAAGAAGGATAAAGAACGGGTGGTGGCCCTAAGATTGAGGAATTGTAGGCCCGTGGGCCTGATTTTTGATTGTGAGGAGGGTAGAGAAAAGGTCGTGGCCCTAAGATTGATTGATCGTGGGCCCATGGGCCGGATTGTTGCCTAGGAGAAGAATGGGGTAAGGGTCGTGGCCCTAAGATTGATGTTAAGGGATTTACCTGCCTAGCTGGAGGAGGTCCTAGTATCCCCTTGCTAAGGTCTACATCCTTCAGGAGGCTTGTCAATTCATTCCCCATTTCACTAACCAATTTGGTCTCCTTAGTTCCCAGTTCAGGGGTCAATTCAATCTGACCAACATCAGGGATTAATTTTGATGATTGTAATGGTTGATCTATACCTGGTGAATCCTTGCCTAGTCCTTGACAATCAACTGAATTTGTGATCCCCTCATCTAAGCTCCCTTCAGTAGGCTTCTCCTCAGGTTGTTCTGGGGAAGAGGGCATGCCTAGTTTAGGGAATTCCAAAAAGGTAGAAGGGTTTGGTTCGACCTCCCCTACTGGCTGACTTTGATCTTGTGATATAGCAATGACATGATGAGAAGCTGATTCTTCTGCCATGGCAGGAGCACAAATGGTTGGAGTGATTGATTCCTCTACCAGGGCAGGAGAACGAAGGGTCAAAGTGACTAAATCGTCTACCATGGTAGTAGCATGGATGATCGGATTGATTGGATCCTCTACCAAGGCAGGAGCATGAATGGTTGAAGTGACTAAATCATCTACCATAGTAGGAGCAGGAATGATTAGTTCCTCTGCCAAGGCAGGAGCATGAATGATAGGAGTGACTTGTTCCTCTGCCACCGGGCAGAGCAACGAAGAAACAACCGGTTTGACCGATCGAGGGGAACCCTATGTTGAGGGATTGATTGAAGTGGTGCTTGGCATAGAAGTCAGTTCAGGCTGGGGAGCTATTGCTGAAATTGGTTGAGGGGCCAAGGCTTGTGTGGTTGGCCGAGGAGCTGTTGGTGAAGTAGACTGAGAAGCTAAGGGCCGAATGATTGGGCGAGGGGCCTTTGGAAATGTTGGGGGAGTCAAAGGCTGGGGAACCAGTTTAGGTAACAAAGTATTTGCACAAGAAACAAGAGGAACTTGATTGTGCACAGTTGGTTTCGCCATTAGCACGGGTTGCATGACCGGCTGAGGTTGTGGCATGGGTGGCCTAATCAACTGGCGTCGAGGAATCGGCCGATGAAGATGATTATGATGGGATTGGTGAGGACTCCTAGGTTTATGCATATCATCAATGCTCCTCTCAAGCCTCGGGCCTCAATTCATCAGAATATTGCATTAATTCCACATCTTCTTTTGCTTCACCAATTATTGAATAGCCTGGCCCATATCGTTTCAAGAATTTGGCCTTGACAATTTCGAAATCCCATATCTCTATTTCCCCTAGTGAAAAGAACCATTCTAGGGATGCACCATCCAATGATCGCTTAAAAAGAATAGCAAGAGCTCTTCGATCATTTAGCCATCGAGATGATTTGCTCAAGAAATCATTGACATGGGTGAAGGGATCACCTGAGCCATTGTAGCGATGGTAGGCTGGTGTTTGTGATGGAGGGATATGTGGGACTGGGAAAGATGGAGCAGATATTTCAGGGATGGCCTTCGAGTCCAAACGGCGCCATAGCTCTTCAAAGTGCTCATCCATTTGGTTGAGTTTGTCCATGAATGCTTGAGTGAGGTTGGGTTCCTGAGCCACCGGTGCAAGGTATTTAGATGAATGGGTTGGAAGTGGTGGCTTCAAAGTAGGAACTGGCATAGAATTATATGAATGCCCCACAACGGGGTGAGTAGAGGCACGACAGGGTTGCCTAGGAGAGGAGATGATGAGGGGCCTAACTGTCGATTCGGGTGGTGAGGGGACTTGATTTCCCTCGACCGGATCTTGATTGGCGGGCATCTTGCCCTTTGTTAAAGATTGCACAAGTGAAAAGGATTCATGATCTAAATGGAGAGATAGACCCTGGAGGATTTGTTCCACACTAAGTGAAGCAGGTGGATGAGTAGGATTTTGAACTTCAGCTTCTCTAACGGCATTGACATGGCCCTCTGGTTGGACCATGGGTTGTTGTAGCTTGTAGTGACCCGTCTTGTAGTAGTCCAGCATCCCGACGTGTCTTTCAGACCTTAGCATCATGGGCATCCTGTCGATCTTTCTTCAAAGATGGTTAAAAAAGGGAGGGCAAGTCAAGCACACAAATGAAGATTTTTTTGTTATGTTTTGTTTTGATTGATTTTTTTGTTTCAATTTGGTTGTTTTGGAAAACAAGTTGAACACCAAATAAAAATGTTTTTTTTTTGTTTTTTTAGGTGTTTTGAAAGAAGAATTTTTTTTGTTGTTTTCAATTTTTGGTGAGCAAGCAAGTTATGCAAACAAGTTTTTAAAATGACTACTCGACAATTTTTGGGTTGAAACCTTAGATTAGATAGATTGTTAGCAATTGTTCACTCAAATGGGTATGGTTCCTATTACTTCAATCTTCAAGACCTAAGGTTGTCACTCAATCACCACGAGTAGGTACTTGGGTTCTTCGGGTTTTGGGAAAGTGGTACAACCGGCCCAATCGTGCAGAGAGGAATACTCCACGGATGGGGACTTACGGAGGTCTTGATGGAAACCACCAAATCAACTAGGAAGGAATATCCCAGAAGAGAGGTAAGAATCCACCAAGAAGGTGTTTGGAGGGTGAGGGTGTGCTGGGAGAGAGAGCCCCCGCCTCGAATGCCCTACGGATCGGAGCAAGTCCGGTACCCGATGCAAAAAGCTAATGCAAAAGTAAAAATGGAGGGTAAGAGGAGAAGAAGCAATCAATGTGCAAAAACATGAAATGAAATGAAGTAAATAGAGCATGCAATATGCAAACAAGACAAGCAATCATGCAACAAAACAAACAATCTAGTGACTAGAATTGAATTAGAATGAAACTAGTTGTACAAACAAATCAAGCTAGCACGGTTAAAGACATTGGTTGTCCCACCGTGGTCGCCAAAAAGCTGTCGACTCCGAAAACGGGTTCCGGATCGGCACCTCAAGATAAGGTGATGAAAGATGGATGGAATTGGGGAAAGGGGAGTGAATCGAGAAACACTCGGAAAGCTGTAAAAGATCCTCACCTCGGTCCCACACTCACATTGGTCCCCGAACTTTCATCTCACGGCGTCGCTCGAGCACCGGAGACGGTTCGGGTCATGTGGGAGGAGAGTGAGGAGGAGATTAAAACATGAATGAAAGGTGGTCGCCAGGAGCCGCGGGCTCCGATTTATAGGATGACAACAAGATTGAGTTGTTTTGACCGTGTACCTTAGCGCGGGAGATCGGGATATGGGTTCAACCTTCTTCTTCTTCGGCCGGCCGATGAAGAAGAGTCTCCCAACCGATGCTAGCTTGATAAACCTGTGCAACTAGAACAATAAACCAAGTGAAATAAAATGATTAGAACTATGGGAAGTGTAGTAACTGTAGAGAGAATATGAGAAAGAAGCAATTGGAATCGAACTCACCGGATTGGGGAGAGCCTTAACCCCTTTTTTTGTATTTTTGATTATGTAAAAATGATGCAAATAAACTGAAATATTCTTTAAAACATTAAATGAACTGAGTTAAATGATTTGAGAAAGCTTATGGAATGGATCGGCTTGAGTTGAAGCCGAGTTGGTTGAGAAAAGGCCGGTTCGGGTAGCTTTGCACCCTTCTGGCGCGACATCGGTGTAGAGGATGTTGCGGACGACCCCGATGTCAGAATTGAGTTCCGTTTATTGGAGTAGATGTAGGACTCATAGAGGAAGAGTTTCTATGTTGATGGATTATCCTAAATCCTCCTGTATAAGTCAGTAAAAATTCTGAAAATGGGCGGATATCGAAAACAGAACCTGGATGCGCGCCCTTGGTGTAGCAATCGTCACGAACAAACGGAAAGTTGGAATTGAGTTACGTCAGTTGGAGATGAAATATATATTGATTATACACACTTCATATGAAGGAAGTCAGGCCAGAAAATGACTATAAAGATCTGTATAAGTCGATGATCAGCAGTGCAGCACGTTGGAGCATAGACCGGCTTCTTCAGTTGGAAAGAGGACGATTTGGGGAGGTTGAGAAGAGCCTAGGGTGGCTGGAGGACGAAGATAGGAGTGCTGGAGGATGGGGATGCCCCTCTTAGGTCGTTCATATGAGTCTCCCTTTATAGGGGATGAGAACCAGGTCAAAAAATAGCAAGTTTTGATACATCCGACCATAGGTTGGATTTCCTCCATTTAATGTTGCTGATTTTCATCCTGAGGCATCTAGAAACTTAACTAAATGATTGAGAGAGATTTTAAACCGTGGATCACCTTTACCATGCTCAAAATATGCCTCCACTTGAAGAGGAAACAAATCTAGTCTAAAAATGGCAAGTCTTGATATACAAGACAACAAGTTGGATTGCCATCATTAGATGATGCTAATTTCGACCATGAAGCTTCCAGATACTATAAAAAGTGATATTGAGGAGGAAAAAGGAAGGTAAGGTCGTGAATTGGTCAGATATGTGCCCAATGGGCTGGGCTTGCATGCAATTGGGCTTGAACGGTGCTGCGTGCGGACAGAACTGCGCAGCTGACTTCTAAAAGGTGCTGCGGACAAATGGGAGATCAGAATTGAATGCCGTTTGTTGCAATAGAAAGATAACTCATAGAAGAAGATTATTCATGTTGAAGATTTCATCATTAGATGTACACATAATGCTGTGAAAATTTTCAAATAGATGATATGCTGGGAAAAGCATAATCTGGCACACCACCAAGAGTCTCTTGTTCGGCAAACACGGATTTGATTAGAAATTAGAAAATCATCCTCATATTTCCAATAAGCACCTCAGCTCATCCAAAAGGGTGGTTCATCATGATTTTGATGGTTTAAAAGAGATGTTGCCAATGGAATAATGGTTTAAGCTCTAAATAAGGCCAAATTGGCGTGTCTACAATCCGTGAGTGTGAAGAAATGACCAAGCCGTCGTAGATTTTGTTGAAGGGGACCTCGGGCCCAGTCATCTTCACTCTCAAGGTCTTCAACATTAATGCATATAATACGTATCAAATGGACCTAACATAACTTGGTGACAAATAGTAGGAGTGATGTGAAGTGTAAAAAATGAAATGTTGGTGATGATGTGAGATTGATGAGAAACTGAGGATTTCAAATCTTCAGGTAAGCTGCATCGACCAGCAGCTCTGGTCCATCCTTGTCTTGCCTTCTGACGAAATACAACACCATGAGACTGTTCAGCTAGGTGGTGCTTTCTTTCTTTTCGCCTCAAGGTTGGCATGACGTTCCTTGGGGAACACTGATCTCGCAAATTCACCTGTTAGGACTTAAAAGGTTGCCTGCACATTTTTGGTTAGTACCCAACAGACAGAATTGTCATATGAAGCAGATTGTTCATGAAATGATCAACTGAAGATTTTACTATTAGAACCATCATTTGGATGTCAAAACAATATTTTTGATGATGATTCATTTAGCAAAAATGTCACTTTTAACATTATAGACAATTTCTGAATTTTTGAGATTTTTATGAATTTTTTGGATTTTATGTCCTTGTGCCCCCGATCGGGGGCACCTGGCCATGCGCCCTGGGGTGGGGCACCTGGCCATGTGCCCCCAGATGAGGGCACATGCGCCCTGAGGCAAAAAAGGTTTTTTTTTCCAGAAAAATTGTACCTGATTGCCCTTCTCTTTTTGCTTCTTCAACTCCTGAAAACACTTAACAAAGATGATTAAATTTTCATCATTACTCATCCCTTTGCCTATATATCATTTGCCTTGATTTTGAGTCAAAGAGAGGAGCCTTCTTAACAAGGTGGAATAAAACAAATGACTTAAATGAAATAGGGGTATGGGTTAAGAGAACTTACCTGCCGTGGTGTGAATCCTCTCCTCTCCTATATTGAAATGCCTGAAACACTTGATAAAAGGGGATTAAATCTTCACCATGACTCATCCCTTTGCCCATTATGGTCAACTTTGACTTAGGTCAAAGGGGAGAGCCTTCTTAACAAGGTAATTAGAGCAAAAATGGATATGCAATGCAGAAATGGAAATATGCATGACAATCAAATAAACATGGATGCAACTAAGGCAATGATCATGACTGAGCATTTTTTTTTGAATTTCTTTGAAAACAATCAAATTCTTTTGGATTTTCAAAAGTATTCAATTTTTTGGGATTTTGAAATATGCACATTTTTTTTTGAAGTTTTAAAATATGCATTTTTTAGTTTTTTGAAATATGTCTTTTTTGGGGTTTTTGAAATATTCCTTTTTTTAGGTTTTTGAAATATGCATTTTTTTGGGTTTCGAAATATTCCTTTTTTATTTTTGAAATATTCCCTTTTTTTATTTTTGAAATATGCATTTTTTTTGAAATTTTGAAATATGCAACTTTTTTTGTGGAGAAAATGCTGGTATTTGAGACAGTTCATCGGTCTTTGGAGTTTATCAAGACTCAAGTGGTAGATGCCACGTACAAAAATAAAGTTCCCTACCTAGAATCCTTCTAACCTTCTTCCTTTGATCGGCTTGGGTTCCACCTGGATTTGGTCGGTTTACCCTTCCCTAGGGATTTAAGGAGGAAGAGTATAAAGGAAGTCCTTGATAGGGTTTGAAGATGTTGAGAGGGATTTCTCTACTCTCACTCAAATTACCCATTGGGGTTCGGCCTCTTTGGGTTTTTTTTTGCTGTTTTCTATGTGGCACATATTTGGACAGATTTTTGACCCGTGGGGACATTGCCCATCTTTTAATGCCATTTTCCTTGACTATCATTCTGGGTGCTCATTCAGACAGGTTGATCATTTTTTTTTCTAACCTGAGGGGTTCATTGCCCATCTTTTGGCACCCTTTTGCACCCTCAGAGACGGCCTCCTACTAGGGTGGGAGTGTTTTCGATACTACCCTTCTCTAATCTTCTCTCCCTATCTTGGACCGAGTAGAAGAGAATAGGGTAAGGGTACTCCTTTCATTTCTAGATTTCTGCCTTGCCTTTCGCAAGTGTCGGGTTGTCTGGATTCTAGGATCGGGAAGTGTTGTGTGTGTAGGATGGTACCTACCCTTGACTTCTCACGAACAACCTAGGATTGATGACTTGAGATTATACCAGTGGTTTCTCCATTTTTATGGAAAGTACTTTTTGAGGTAAACTCCATTCCAAGGATGATTCAATTTTTCTCCATCTGCATTAGTCAATTCATATGCATTACCTGGATACTTTTCAATGATTACAAAAGGCCCTTCCCAGTTAGGTTGCAACTTGGAGCGGGGACCCCCTAGCTTAACGAATATGCGTTTGACTACCATCTCACCGATTTCGAACTTTCTCTCGACCACCCTATTTTGATAAAACCTTTTGATTTTATTCTGATAAGTCCGGGCATGCTCGGCGGCGGCTAGCCTTCTTTCATCCAAGAATTCATGCTGTGCAAGGAGAGATTCTCGTCTCTCATCAACAGGAATATCCTTGTCGAGCTGAACTCGGAGAGATGGAAGTAATACTTCGTAAGGGACCACTGCTTCCATCCCATATGCCAAAGCATACGGGGTTTGTCCAGTGGGAGTCCTTACAGAAGTACGATAAGCCCATAGAGCATCTACAAGCTTATCAGGCCAGTCGGCAAATTTGCTAGACTTACAAGATTTCTTGATGATTTTGATTAAGGTTTTGTTGGTGGCTTCTGCTTGACCATTGCCTTGAGGATAGTATGGTGATGAATGATGCAATGAAATGTAATACTTGTTGCAAAGATCACGCAGATCTTGAGAAAGAAATTGTGGCCCATAATCGGTGACGATGTCGCTGGGGATCCCGAACCTTGCTAGGATGTTGCGCTTGATGAAGGAGCAGACTGTTGACTCTTTAATCTCCACGAATGCTTCCGCTTCAGCCCACTTTGTGAAGTACTCCGTTGCCGTCAGAATGAATGATTTTGAGCGCATTTTAGAGTTGAGGTCACTCAAGGGGCCAATGATATCAAAGGCCCACATGGCGAAAGGCCACGGGGCATGAATTGGATGAAGGGAAGATGCGTGAGAGTGAATCTTATCGGCATGGAGTTGACATGAATGACAGTGCCGGACAAAGATGGAGCAGCCTTCTTCTAGAGTTGGCCAATAATACCCTTGTCGGATGATTTTCTTAGCAAGGGCTTGGGCATTCACATGACCACCACAAACTCCAGAATGTGCTTCCTTCAGCACCAACTCGGCTTCTTCTTCATCAAGACATCTGAGTAAGATTCCACTTAGGCTTCTCTTATAGAGCACTCCTCCTAGGATTGTATACCTCTGGGATACTCTTCTGATTGCCTTCTTTTCTTTGGTAGTTGATCCAGGTGGATACGACTGATCTTGGCAATACCTTGCAATCTCGTCATACCAAGGTCTCTCACATTCTTTTAATTCTTCTAACTCAATCAAGGAGATTTCTTCTTTATATTCTAAGTATTCCTTTATGTTGAACCTCTCTTTAACCTTTAGAAAATGTCCATCCTCAATTGCTGGAATTGTTCTCTTACAGATGTGGATAGTGCGCACTTGCCTGCCTAGCGGGACAGATAGAGATGAAGCTAGTGAAGCTAAGGCATCGCCGAGGATATTCTGAGAGCGGGGGACATGGACAAAGGTGAGTTTGAATAATAGCTTGATGTAGCAGGTGGTGAGCTCCTGGTAGGGTTTGAGGCTTGGATGGTAAGTTCGGTACTTGGATAGGACCTGGCGTAGGATCAATTGACTATCACCTATCACCCTTAGTTCGGTGGCACCATGGAAATGAGAGGCCTCCAGCCCGGCCAGCAAGGCTTCATACTCAGCTATGTTGTTGGTTGCTGGAAAGTTAAGCTGAAAAGCCTGTGGAATGGTGATACTTTCAGGTGACAGAAGGACAATACCTATCCCTCTACCATGAGAGTTCAGAGCCCCGTCAAAATATAATGTCCAAAGATTTGAAGATTGGACTGACATTAGTTCGTCATCCGGGAACTCCGACCGGACTGGGTCAAAGACGGGTATGGGATGATGGGCAAGGTGTTCAGCAATAGCATAACCCTTGATTGCCTTCTGTGGGACATAAGTGATATCAAATTGGGATAAAAAACTCTGCCATCGCCCTAACCGATCAGTCAAGACTGTCTTCTCTAACAGAAACTTGATAGGATTGATACGAGCAATGAGCTTGACTTGGTGAGCAAGGAAATAATGTTTGAGTTTCTGAACCACCCAAACAAGAGCAGCACAGGTCTTTTCTACCATAGTGTACTTCAGCTCACAAGCATCAAACATCTTAGACAAGTAATAAGTAGCTCGTTCTTTCCCTTCTTCATCAACTTGTGCATGGACTGCCCCAAGAGAGTTCTCAAGAACCAAAATGTAGAGGACCAAGGGCTTGTCGGGAATTGGTGGTCTAAGTACAGGGGGACTTGCCAGGTATGTTTTCAACCCATCAAACGCCTCCTGGCACTTCGAATCCCATTTAAACTCGACCCCCGCCTTGGTTAACTCATAGAAAGGTTTACACCTTTGGGAATGTTGTGAGATAAACCGGCGGACAAATTGTAGCCTCCCAATCAATCCTCGAATCTCTTTCATATTCTTCGGAGGAGGCATACCAATAATTGCTTTGGCCTTGTTTAGGTCGATCTCTATGCCCCTTTTGCTTACTATGAACCCAAGTAGCTTTCCTGATGAAACTCCAAATGTACACTTCTTAGGGTTCATTTTCAGCTTGTATTCTCTAGCTCGTTGCAAAACCTTCCTTTGCACTTCAGAAAGATCTTCCCGACTCTTGGACTTGATAACCAAATCATCCACATACACCTCTACAAGGGTGTGCATCATGTCGTGAAAGATAGCCATCATAGCCCTCTGATATGTAGCACCGGCATTCTTTAACCCAAAGGGCATGACAACATAGCAATATGTTCCCCAAGGTGTAGTGAATGAGGTCTTCTCTTGGTCCTCCTCGGCTAACCGGATCTGATTGTATCCAGAATAGCCATCCATGAATGAAAGCATTTCAAATCCAGCTGTGTTATCAACCAAAACATCGATATGAGGCAAAGGAAAATCATCCTTAGGACACGCTCGGTTCAAGTCCCTGAAGTCTATACAAATCTGAATTCGTCCATCCTTTTTCATAATAAGGACTATGTTAGCCACCCATTGCGGATATAGGACAACTTTAATAAATTTTGCTTGGTGTAGTTTGTCAACCTCTTCTTTCATTTTGAGTGCAATATCAGGGTGGAACCTCCTGAGATTTTGTTTAACCGGGGTAGTTCCAGGTTTCAAGGTTAATCTATGTTCAACCAATGAATTATCTAATCCCGGCATGTCTTCATATGTCCATGCGAACGTGTCCTTATATTCTTCCAAAACTTTGATCAAACGTTGTTCTTCTGAGGGAGTGAGGTTTGCACTGATGAGGATAGTCTTAGGATCTTCCAGGGTTCCTAAATTCAGTTCCTTGGTCGGTTCATTCCCTGTGGCTGATGGTTCTTCAAATCTTCTAAGTCCAGATGCATATGCATCAGCCAAGTCCTCAATTTCATCATCGGATTCGGGATCCTTTTCTGATACCACCTCATATACTCCCAAAGTATGATCTATGTTATGCTCATCCTCATATCAGATTTCATCTAGCTGGATGGTATTATCTAAAAAGTTTGGCAGCCTTGCACACTCTACGCATTTCTGTGCCAATTGTTGCAGATACCTATTTGGAACTCGCTTACCTCTGACTTTCCTATTTCCTAACCTAACTTGACCTACTGAAGATAAAACTAGAAAGGTGGTATTTACAGTGGAGGAGGGATCGAGTAAATCGATCAATGATTCAGAAAAGGGGGATCCCTGATTGGGAGCACCCTCTGGGATGAGTAGAGACGTCTCCTCGATGGAAATGTGAGTTTCAGAGAAGACGTTTTTTTTTTGGGGATTCTCAAGTAAAAAGATAGAATGAGCCTGAGTGACTCGAGGCTTACTAGAAGATGACTGAATTAATAGAGAGAAAAACTTAAGAATAAAGGGGAAAAAGGGGTTCGTGGGCCCAATGGTAACAGAAAGTGGACTCATGGGTCCAAAATTGATGAGAAAAGTAAACGGGTACGTGGACCCGATTTCAGAAATAAATGGGTATGTGAGCCCATATTGAAGAAAGCCCTCAGTTCTGAAGTTGATGAGGGAAGCAAATGGGCAAGCTGGCCCAGTAAGAGTAGAAGGTTGAAGAGGGCACATGGGCCCAAAGTGGGTAAGTGGGCCCTGAAGCCCATCCAAAAGATCTAGAAACAATGGTACGAGGTTCAAACATGTCATTGTTGCATTTGGACCTCGTGGAATGGTTTTGACTTGGGTAACATGCTTAACTAGATGATCCAAGATTGGTCTGCCCTTGGGTGGTTCTTGATACTCTTCCCCACTTGAGAACAAACAAGTTAAAGATAAGCACAGGTCTTCCAAGTCTTCTTCTTCTTCATCTGGAGCCTTTCTTCTCTTGACAGCTATCACGGAACTTTTGCCATCTTCAGCCATCATCATGGTCTCCCCTTTGATAAAGAATGTATGGAGCCCCATGGCATATCCTGGGTGGAAGTTCCTCCTTGGGATGGAACCCTCTTCATATCCCAACCCCTGCCTGCGTAGCCTTTTCACGGTTTCAATTGGCTGAGTGATCGCTTGAAGATCCTTGCCTAAACCTCTTCCAGGCTGATAGCCCAATTTCATCATCATCCGCCATCCCAGTGTGTCTGGTAGAGAGGCGGTCATGCATCTGACTTCTAGCAATTCTCCCACTGAGATCTGGGGTTGTATTGACAGACCTAGGGGTAAAGAAGCATCGTTCAGCTCGTCTCTTATAGGCATGCTACTCACCTTGACCACCTGTCCTTTAAAGGAAAACTTTATGCATTGGTGGTTTGTTGAAGCCACAGCTCCTATTGCCTCCAAGTATGGCCTCCCAAATATAGCCCAAAAAGTTGGATCCAATTATAGAATATGAAAATCTGTTGTGACCGTACATGGTCCAAGTTTGACTTCTAGTGTGACCACCCCAAGTGCAGACTTCTTGGAGTTGTCGTAGGCCGTCACCATGGCACATGATGGCTTGATTTCTTGCTCAGAAATGCCACACAACTGCAAAGTTTCTGGCGGCATAACGTTGATAGAAGCTCCAGTGTCAACCAAACATGATTTCACTTCAATATTACAGATGATAACAGCCACATGCAAAGCATATCTCCTAAATTCTGGATCTGCTAATTCTTCCTGAGAGAAAGTGAGTGTTGGGTGCTCACTTCTAGGGGCTAACACTGTAGTGATCTTCTCAGGGGGGATATCTTCATTCACCATGACCCTTTGCAAGTACTGCTGTAGAATCTCCTGGTGCACCTTTGATCTTTTGATCAACTCAAGTATGGAAATACGGGCCGGTGTTTTATCTAAATGCTTTAACAGATCATAGGCTGTGCCTGGAAATGGTTCTTCCACTTGTTCCTCCTCCACTTGATCCTGCGATTGAGTACTGGCTTGGGGAAAGAGCCGCTGGAACATCCTCCCACTCCGAAGCATCGGGGCTATTTGGCGGTCGGGTAGAGGTGATGGGTTAACTAGGGTGGGAACAGGTGGTGTAGGTGCATGTATGATAGGTAATGGGATCGATGGTTCTGGGATGATGCGGTTAGTTGGTAGAGGGATAGGATCTGGAGGTGGTAGTGATGGTGATACCGGTGGCCTAATAAGAAGAGGCCGGGGTGAAAAAGTGGTTGATGAGTTTAATTAAGGTGTAGGTTGTGGGATTGGTTGTGGTGGTATGATAGGTTGGGGTTTTGGAGTGGTAGAGCTCATAGGCTGGGGGTTTAGGTTGGTGGTGATTGTGGTGGTCGGATGAGCAAGGGTCGGTGTGTAGCAATGGTTGAAAAAGGTGTAGTTAGAGAGGGGGCTGGCCTAATGATGGGCTGGCGAGAAGAAGTGGCGGCCAATGGTTGGGTTATTGAGCTTTGTGGTAGTTGTGGAGTAGCAGGTGCACGAATTATCTGTCTAGGAGGGTTCCTAGCAGGAGACCTAGCTGGGTTGGCAAGCATGGTTGCATTTTGGTTTTCTAGTTGCCAACCTTGAGCACGACTGACATCTCCCTGGACAATGGAGTGTACTAGACCAATTCCTGGGTTTGGATGTGCTGGTGCCGGTGCTGGAGCGGGAGCATGTAATGGGAGCGGATTCTAGACAATCCCCAAGCCAGGTAGTTGTTGAGGTTGAGCCGGTGGACGCTGTCGCTGCTGCTGCCTAGCCTTCATAGCTTGTATGCATTCCCCCATTTGGACCCAATCAATGCTGCCTTGGTCATTTAGAATGTGGATGTAATCCTTGAATTGAAAGCACACTTCTACAGTGTGACCAGGACACCGGTGGTAAGCACAGTATCGGGACATATCTGCGTTTGTTGGCCGAACCTCTCTTTCCCTGGGCAATTCCAACTATTTTTCTGCCATCAGTACATTGAAAATGTCGGTCAAGGAGTAAGGGAGTTGCTGGTAGTTCTCTCTCCTAGGACCTCCCCTTCGTGGTGCTTGATTGGGTGGTGGCGGTGCCCTATTGTAGGCAGGTTGACGAGGTTGCTGGGGTTGTGCTACTTGTTGAGGGGGTTGTTGTGGTTGTCGTGGTTGTGGTGGCCTAACTTGTTGCTGAGAGGGGTAATAGGAAGGGTTCTGTGGTGGGTTTATGTACTGGTTTTGACGGTTCCCTCCCTGGTTCCCCACAGTGTTTATTGCTTCGTGGTTAACCACTCCCTCGGTTGTAGGCCCAATTGGTGCAGAGGGGGTTTTCCTGAAGTTTCTAGGTTTAGGATCAAAAGGGTTTATCATGGTGGCATCCTTGAAGTGGGCTTGCAAGTATCGGGCACTGTCATAGAGCTCATTCATTGTGGTAGGACGGTGCATGATCAAGACATTCCTTAGAGCAGGTGTAGTGTTGCCAATGAGCATCTTTACTTTTTCCCCTTCAGAAATAACATCTGTCAGTTTCTCTGCCATTCCCCTCCAGCGATCAGCAAACTTTATGAAGTCCTCTTCGGGCTTCATCTTCTCAGCAATCAAGTCTGTAATGGAGCATGCTGGTGCCACCCGGTCTCTGTATCTTTGCAAGAATTTTGTCTTGACAATGTCGAAGTCTCCTGCCTCAAAGGATTCGAGTGAGTAGAACCATTCCAATGCAGACCCTTCTAATGATCGACGGAACAAGAAGGCAAGAACCCTACGATCATTTTTCCAGAATGAGGATTCATAGAGAAAATCTTTAAGATGAAGAAAAGGATTGCCAGTACCATTGTAGCGATGATAAACTAGTAGCTCAGAAGGTGGCAGGTGTAGGACTGGCAGAGAAGGAATGGAAATCTCAGGAACTGACTTGGAGTCCAGGCGACATCTCAGCTCTTCATAACATTCATTCATCTGAGTGAGCTGATCCATGATTGCCTGGGTGAGAGCAGGTTCTTGGTTTACTGGTGGGGGTATGTGGTTAGAGACATGATTTTGGAATTGAGGAGCATGACTTGGCAAATTTACTGAAGATTGTCCCATGACTTGATGGGTCAGGGGAGCAACATGGTTGAAATAAGATGGTTGAACAAATGAGGGTTAGACCACAGATGGTTGAACTATAGATGGTTGAACTACAGATGGTTGTGCTAGTGCCAATGATGGTTGAATCATAGATTGTTGAACAACAGGTGGTTGAACAAAGGGTGGTCGAATGAGTGGTGGTTGAACTAGAGGACGAGGAGATAAGGCAACTTGGTTAACTTCAGCTTGATCTGAGGCCATTTTTCCCTTCACCATGGATTGTATGCGGGCATAGGTTTCTGGGTCGGTATAGAGAGATAACTCCCTAAAGAGTTTTTCAACATCACGAGGAGCAGATGGTTGAGGGACCTCTTGCGCTTGGGACTCAAATAATGGATTAACACGACCATCTGACGGATTTGGTTGATGACCCATCTCATGTTCTCGATGTTCAGCTTGTCCCGCCATTCCAACGTGCCTTCCAGACCTTAATTTCATTGAACTTAAAGGAACAAAACAAACAAGTTGACAAAGTAAATAAAGAACTTTTTTTAGTTTTTTTAGTATTTTGCAAAAGGTTAGAGGTTTGAATTTTTTTTTGACAAGCAAGTGATGCAAAGACTTGAAAGCAAGATTACGCAATGATTTTGATTAAACCTTAGGTTTATGAATTTTGTTAAGAATTGTTCTCTCAACAAATGGGTTAGGATCCTAACTCCAATCTCCAATGACCTAGGTTTCACACAATCTCACCACGTGTAGGTAACATAGGATGCTTCGGGTTTTGGGGAGTGGTACAACCAACCCGATCGTGAAGAGGAATACTCCACGTATGAGGAATTACGGAGGCCTTGATGAAAGCCAACCAAGTCAACTAGGAAGGAATATCCCAGAAGAGAGGTCAGAATCCACCAAGAGGGTGTTTTGGATGGGAGGGGTAAATGGGAGACTGAGCTCCCGCCTCAAAAAAGTGTAAAATAAGGAGGTAGAGAGAAGGAGCAGAGAATGCAATCAAGTGGTAAAACAAGTAATGAGCAAAACATGAACTTTAAATAAACAAGCAATCAACACCAGACAAGCAATTAGAAACTAGACAAGCAACTAGAAACTAGAATCTAGACTTTTTTCTTATGTGAGCCAAATGGAGATAGTGAAAAGGTGATGGAAAGAAGAGGGTTCAGATCTGATAGCCAAGCAAAAGGGTGGTCCACGTGGGGACCGATGTAAGAACTGGGGTAAGAAGTAAAGGTGGTTCACGTGAGAACCGGTTTGAATGGTCAAAAGAGGGCCACGTGGGGCCAATTAAAAGGTGAATAAAGATCTGATCCAAGTTGGGATAGATCTGAAAAAAAGTGGTTTGGTTCACGTGGGAACCGAAGTAAAGAAAGAGATTGGTTCACGCGGGAACCGGTTTAAAAGGAAAAGGGTGGTTCACGTGGGAACCGGTTTAAATAAAATGACAGAAATTAAATGGCATACTTGGCACTTCGGATCTGATGAAAGATGGGTGAAATCATAAATTTTGAGATGGCATGAAGTTAAGAAAGGTGGAAAGAAGTAAAGGCTCACGTGGGAACCGGTCTAGAACTAGAACTAGTTGCAAAACAAAACACTAAGCACCCATGGTTGAAGACATTGCTTGTCCCACCGTGGTCGCCACAAAGCTGTCGACTCTGAAAATTCAACGGGGTCCTCTCCTTTTCAGGGAAGTCTGTGAACCCAGATCGTCACCTCAAGAGGGGATGAGAAAGAAAGGAATAAAGCTCGGAAAGCAACTCTCACCTCGGTCCCACACTCACATTGATCCCCGAACTTTCATCCCTTGGGGTCGCTCGATCACCAAAGAGACGGTTCGGGTCAAGTGGGAGGAGGGTGAGAAGAAAGAAATTAAGACATGTGGTCGCCAGGAACCGTGGGTTCCGATTTATAGAATTAAAATGACCGTGTGTACCTTAGCGTGAATAGTGTGGGTTAAAGCTTCTCCTTCTTCGGCCGGCCGATGAAGAAGAGTCCTCAACGTGTGGGTGCTTGATATTTTATGAAACTAGACAAAAAAACAAGTTAAAGTGACTATTATAACTGAACAAGGTGGTGTATATGTAAAAAGAATAACATAAAAACACACAATTGACTAGAAACTGACCGGATTCGGGTTATCTCTAACCCCTTTTTTATTTTCGGAATAACAGAATAAAAGTAATGAAAAAAAATGTAAAAAAATGATAGGAGGATGTATAATCACTAAACAAAGATATAGGAAAAAGAACTGAAAGATTCTGAGTTGAATAGAGAAAGATATAGCCAAATCTGTGTTGTCGAAAAAGCCGAGCAGCAGTCCAGGATCTGTCAGGCGCGACTTTGCTTCTGTGCTCGTCACGACTAGCCCTGACCTCGGAATCAAGTTCCGTTGATTGAAAACTCAAGAAGACTTGGAGATTAAGAACTTTGATGAAGATATCTCTCGCAGAAGACGTCCACGCACTTCTGTAGAGGCCGAGGAAGAGAGACTTGGCAGATCACCTGTAGAACAACTTTCCTCTCTCTTGAACTGACTTTTATCTCTCTAAAAACTCGAAATTCTCTTTCTAAAAATCACAAAATAAATGCAGGAGGGAGTTTGGACGTCTTGAGATGCCTGGGGGGTCGTGCCCATGCCTTTGGAACGACCGGAATCAGAGTTAATTTATAGGAGAACGGACAGCGTTATCAAGGCTAAAAAATAGAGGCCTTGCGCCCCACCCCTGGGCTCATGTGCCCTGGTGCAGGGTGCATGCACCCCACTGAGGGGCGCATGTGCCCCCCAGTGAGGGCGCATGGGCACAAATCCCGAAAAAGTAGGTCTTATCCGATCGGCAGTTAGTGGTAGAGTCCCGGTGAAAAATTGGGTCCCTCGTGCCTCCAGGGTGGGGTGCATGTGCCCTCAAGTGAGGGCACGAGGTCACGTGCCTCACTGGTAGGGCGCATGGGCACGTGCCCTGGGTCCCGGGCGCATGTGACCAGGAACCCGGGCGCATGGGACTGGTTTCGTGCGTACTTCTTCCAGAAGCCATTGCAAACACTCCCGAACTCGGAATTCGACGCCGTTTGTTGTGTTGGAAAGATAACAGGCCGAAGAAGCTTTCTATAGCATCGTATAAGCCATCAAACCCTCCAAAAATTTATAATTTTTTCCGTAAGTTAGGGTAGTGAACAGAAGATCCGATACAGGTCAAAATGACTCCGACGGCAAACCGGAAAGGCACGGTATGCAAAAAAACTTGTTCGGGGTGTGAATATGACCATAACCTTAAATACATGATCATTAGGCATTGGTCATTCAGCCAACTTCCGTGTTTACATGATTTACGTGTGGCTTTCGCTCGGAAATTACGGCTTTTTGCGAAAAACTTCGGAAGGCATCCAATTTCGTTCGGAGAAGCTTCAAATCAACTTTTAAAGACCCGGCTTCATTCTAAGGTCAATCACACATGTTACCCTATAAAACATGAGTTTTATGCTCTGAATTAGGCGAATTTGGCGTGTCTACACCCCTGAACTAAAAAATAAGGGGATAGAATTGGTCAGTGAAATGGGGAATGAATTGACAAGCCTCCTGAAGGATGTAGACCTTAGTAAAGGGATACTAGGACCTCCTCCAAATTGGCAGACAAATCCCTTAGCATCAATCTTAGGGCCACGACCCTTACCCCATTCTTCTCCTAAGCAACAATCTAGCTCATGGGCCCACGATCAATCAATCTTAGGGCCATGACCTTTTCTTTAGTCTCCTCCAAATCAACGATCGGGCCCATGGGCCCACAATTACTCAATCTTAGGGCCACTACCCTTTCTTTATCCTTCTTACAACCATCAATCAGGCCCATGGGTCCAAAATCTATCAATCTTAGGGCCACAACCCACACTTTATCCCACTCAACTGGGCCCTCATGCCCCTCTCCTACAATTGGGCCATCATGCCCTTCTTCTACAATTAGGCCCTTATGCCCCTTTCATCCAACCGGGCCCATGTGCCCCTTTTAAATAACCGGGCTCTTATGCCCCTTTTCTTCAACCGGGCCCACGTGCCCCTTTTTATCAATCGGGCTTGCATGCCCCTTTCTTTAAACAGGGCCCATATGCCCCCTTTCCCCAACTGGGCCTACGTGCCCCTTTCCTTCCATCGGGCCCACGTGCCCATAATTCTCCCTAATCAGGCCCATGTGCCCTTAATTTTTCTAAATCGGGTTCATGTGCCCGCAATTCACCTCAACCTAGCTCACATGCCCATGTTTTTCTACAACCAGGCCCATGTGCCCAAATTTATTCTAAATCGGTCCCACGTGCCCACCTTCCAACAAACTTGGGCACACATGCCCACATTCCTTCAACTTCGGGCCTGTATGCCCCCATTTCTTCACCATCGGGCCTACATGCCCAAACTTCTTCGAAATCGGGCCCCCGTGCCCCCACTTCTTCAACTTTGGGATTACGCACCCATACTCTTCAATGGCGCCAGCGAGCCCATCACAAATCACAATCTTGCTCCCAACCATTTAAATTGGTTCCATGTGCCCACTCTTCTTATTGGGTCCCTCGGGCTCAACCTCCAATCGGGCCCTCATGCCCATCATCATCAACCAGGCCCTCTATCCCACATTCAAATCTTGGGCTCATGTGCCTCTTGATTCCAACTACTCCCAGGCCTTCAAGCCCACTTTCAACTCACGGGCCCAAGAGCCCATTTTAACTCACTTTTGTTTCCAAGCATGTTTATTTCCTTTCAAATTCTCTTTCATTCTCTAAGTTTTACTTTCAACAAAAAAATCAAGGTAGAGAAATTTCCTGGGTGATACCACAATCTTTGCCTTTTACATCATTAATTTTGACTCCGCCATGCTAAATCAGATCCTCCACATCTTTCACTTCATCATATGACTCTGAATCTTCAATCCAATGCGATATGGAGCATATCAAAGTGGAAGCAGTTGGGCAAGGAAAGGCAAGGCAAGCACAAACAAAGTCTTCATCAGCAATGAACTTCTTCTTCTCTCAGGTATTACATTGCATTCATCATCATTATGTCATCCGCAAGGCAATATTTTCTGAAATGATTTTAAATTTCACATGACAATTTTAATTGAGAGAAATTCATGATTGACGATATTTGTAGCTACCTTGTTTTTATTAAACAAATTCTTTACATTGCAAGGCATGCAAACAATTGATTCACCTATGGAATATAATCTACCTCAAAAATGGAGAGAACTACCAGTATGACTTGAGTTCACAAGTCCTAGGTTGTTGTCTAGGAATCGAGGGTAGATACCATTCTGCACACACAACACGTCCTGATCCCAGAATCCAAATGACTCAACACCTGAGAGAAGCTAGTCAAGGCTCAGAGGTGGAAGGAAAACGCTCACCCTACTCTCTTTTGTTCGATCCAAGATAGGCAAAGGGGACTAGAGGGGGAGAGTATCGAAAGCATCCACCGCCTTAGTAGGAGGCCGTCTCGAAAGGTCCAACTTCTCAAAAGAAAAAAAAGGGGGTGCCAAAAGATGGGCAATGAACCCCACATGTTTAAACAAATATGGGCCTGTCTGAATGAGTACCCAAAAATGCAGAAAATGAAAAAAGGAGCCAAAAGATGGGCAATGACCCCACAGGTCAAAGACCTATCCGAATGTGTGCCACAAAAATAGGTTTGTCAATAAAGAAGAAAAGACCCGAAGAGACCGAACCCCAACGGGCAATTGGGTGTGAGTAGAGAAATTCCTCTCAACATCTCCAAAGCTTATCAAGGACTTCCTTATCAATTCGTCATTCTTAACCCCCCAAGGTGCGGGTGGACCAACCAAATCAAAGCTAAGTTCTAGCTGATCAAAGGTTGAAAGTCGGAAAGATTCTGGGTAAGGAACCCCATTTTGCACATGGTGTCTACCAACGAACCTAGAAAAAAATAACAACCAAGTGATGAGAACTTATGTCAATACTGAATTTTCTCTCCAAAAAAAAATATTTTCAAAAAACTCATAAAAAAGTGGAATGTCTTCAAAACTCCAAAAAAAAAAGTTTTCTCAAAACTCAAAAAAAGAATATTTTCAAAAATCTCAAAAAAATGAATATTTTCAAAAAAAAAGAAACCTTCATTTTCAAATTCCAACAAAATTTAAAAAAAAAAATATTTCACCATACTTGGTTTGAATTCTTGTCTTTACATTCATATTTATTCTTAGTCTCTCATGTTTTATATTTTTCATTGCGTATTTGTTGTTTTATTTTGTTACACCCTTAAGAAGGCTATTACCCCTCGACAAAGGTCAAGGCATACTGCAACTTGCAAGGGGGGTAAGCCGCATTGTTGTTCTAATCTCTTCCTTCTAAGTGTTTCAGGCATAAGGAGAACTTAATACCCCTTGACAAAGGTCAAGGCATACTGCAACTTGCAAGGGGGATAAGCCGCATTGTTGTTCTAATATCTTCCTTCTAAGTGTTTCAGGCATAAGGAAAACTTATTACCCCTTGAAAAAGGTCAAGACATACTGCAACTTGCAAGGGGGATAAGCCACACTGGCATTCTAATCTCCTTTTTCGAGCGTTTCAGGCATGAAGAACAAACGAGGAGAACTACACAACAAGGCGATGCTCGCCACTTCCCTCCCCTAAGGATTCTTAGGAGGAGGTGTCACCATAACCTCGGCTTCAACTCTACCGAGAAGCTTTCTTTGCAAGACTTCAATAAGGCGATGCTCGCCACTTCCCTCCCCTGAGGATTCTCAGTAGGAGGAGTCATCATTACCTCGGCCTCAACTTTGCTGAGAAGCTTTTACTCTGTGTCCTCATTAGGACACATGAACTCTTTTGTGAGAATGCATGTCATCACACCGCAAGCTCACCGTTATCATTTTCTTTCTTAGCATATATTAGGTGCATTCCTATTTATTTTATGCATTGATGTTGAAGACCATGAATGCAAAGAAGACCAGGCCCGAGATCCCCTTCATCAAAATCCACGATGGTCGGGTCATTCTTTGTGCTCACGGATAAGCCAAAATTGTGCAGTGAGGGACGATGGTTCCCGAATGGGTATCTTGACCTCATAGACAATCTATATCTTCAACTAATTGTTAGACAAGTTTTGTTTTTGTTTTCTTGAGCCCAGCATGCATCATATAGTATTAGTTGCATTGCATTTTTCATTATCATTGCATACATCCTTTCAAAAGCTTCACCTTCTCACCCTATTGTATCATAATTCCGATCATTCTGAATCCCATTGTGTTTTCTAATCCCATCGTGTTTTCTAATCCCACAATGTTCTCTAGTCCCACCGACCCTTCAGATATCCCACTGTGTCTGTTAATCCCACCGTGTTCAGTAATCACCTTGTGCCTCCAACTCCTTCATTTCTATCACCACTGTGGCCACTGCAACACCCTTCTTTCTATTCATCCAACTGTGGCAGTCAATTTGTCCCGCCAAGGGCCTTCTATTCGATCAAATCTTGCATTGTTGTTATCTTCACGGTCTATGCTTTAACATTTGCCTTTCAGAATCAGAGATCATTCCATTCCGAATTGAATCTTGTCCCTTGGAAGACTTAAATGAATCTGAGAGCCTGAATGTGCTCGATTGGTATTCTTTTACTTTTTAAACAAATCTCTTTTTAAAAAAACTTCAGCCCATCACAGTACAGGAACACCGCAAAGATCGGGTTACCGGCTGATGATGAACCTACGAACCCATGTTTCGGGGACTCCCCACCGCGTTGGGGTTTGGCTATTCTTCTCTCATGCCAATGACACATCTTTTACCAATCGAACATAGGTAGACTTGATGAAACATGGCGGTTAACTAGGAGACTTGAGGAGATTCGTCTTGCCGAATCTGGTCGTTGAGCGTGTCTATATCTACACCTTGATGCCACCTTTTCAGTCCATCGTCATTTTTCTTCACTACATTCCACTACGATCCATCTCACTTCGCTACGCTTTCTCTACAATGCACTCCGCTACGCTACATGCCATTCCCATGCAAAGCCGACATCAAGGCGAGGCAAGCTGTAGACACGCCAATTTGGCCTTATTTGGAGCTTAAACCCTTATTCCATTGGAAACATCTCTTTTACACCATCAAAATCATTATGAACCACCCTTTTTTATGAGCCAAGGTGATTATTGGAAATATGAGGATGATTTGCTAATTTCTAATCAAATACGTGTTTTCCGAACAAGAGACTCTTGGTGGTGTGACATATTATGCTTTTCCCAGCATATCCTCTATTTGTAAATTTTTAATAGGATTATATGGACGTCTAATAAAAAAGTATTAAACATAAATAATCTTATTTTCTAAGTCCTCTTTCCATTTCAACAAACTGCATTCAATTTTTATCTTCCATTTGTCCGCAGCGCCCTTTGGAAGTCAGATGCGCAGTTCTGTCCGCACGCAGCACCAATCAAGCCCAATTGCATGCAAGCCCGGCCCATTGGGCACATATCTCACCAATTCATGACCTTACCTTCCTTTTTACTCCTGAATATCACTTCTTATAGTATCTTGAAGCTTCATTGTCGAAATTAGCATCATCAAATGATGGCAATCCAACTTGTTTTCTTGTATATCGAGACTTGCCATTTTTAGACTAGATTTGTTTCCTCTTCAAGTAGAGACATATTTTGAACATGGAGAAGGTGATCCACGGTTTCCAATCCCTATCAATCATTTGGGTAAGTTTATAGAAGTCTCATGATGAAAATTAGCATCATTAAATGGAGGAAATCCATCCTATGGTCGGATGTATCAAAACTTGCTATTTTTTGACCTGTTTTTTCATCCCCTATAAAGGGAGACTCATATGAAAGACCTATGAAGGGCATCCCAATCATACAACACTCTTATCCTAGTCCTACAGCCACCCTAGGCTCATCCCAACCTCCCCAAATTGTCCTTTCTTCGTCCCGGTGCCCGGAGATCATTCCAAAGTGAAGAAGAAAGCCAGTCTATGCTCCAACGTGTTGCACTGCTGATCATTGGCTTCTACAGATCTTTATAATCATTTTACAGCCTATATTCCTTCATAATAAGTGTGCTTCATCAATATATCTTTCATATACAACAAACTGAGATCAATTTTGACATTCCCTTGGCTTGTTATGGCTTCAACACTGGTGCTGCATAGATAGATCCGAAGCCTTCTCTTCTAAGTCATTGTCTTCTCAGTCAATTTCAGTATACTTAATGGTGGATTCAGCCTATACATCCTTCATAGAAATTGTTCCCCGTTGCACAAATACATCAAGCTAGCATTGGTTGGACACTTCTTCATCGGCCGGCCGAAGAAGAAGAAGGTTGAACTCACATCCCAATCTCCCGCGCTAAGGTACACACGGTCAAATAAACTCATCTCTTGTCTTTTATTCCATAAAGCGGAGCCCACGGCTCCTGGCAACAACCTTTCTTTTTATTCATGTTCTAAGTTCATCTTCTCCTCACTCTCCTCCCACACGACCCGAACCGTCTCTGGTGCTCGAGCGACGCCATGAGATGAATGTTCGGGGATCAATGCGAGTGTGGGACCGAGGTGAGGAGTCTTTACCGCTTTCCGAGTGTTTTCCGATTCACTCCCGTTTATTCCATCTATCTTTCACCATCTCTTGAGGTGCCGATCCGGAACCCATTTTCGGAGTCAACGCCGAGGCATTCACACGGGGCTTTCTACCGGTTTACCCTCTCGCGGAAAGCCGAAACCCGTGGCGAAGATCCGAAAGAGCACGGTTCCAGTCGAGAAATCTCGGGTCAACTCAGGATGACTTAAAATGATGACCGAACAAGTCCGGTACGATCAAAAAATCCAAAGTCATCGAAAAATCTGAGATTAACCCGGTAAACGTGAACCGCAACTCGGAAAAGCCGCGAAACCCTAAAATTGACCGAACCGGATGTTTGGCCATGATTGATGAAAATATTCGGCTAGAATCGACCCGGATGACCCGAAAAGACCCGGGGATGACTGGAAAGGCCTAACGCGTGATCCGGGATAGCCGTGTCAGTACAGATCGAAAAAGCCGTAACGAAAGCTGTCATTGACCGATGCCTACCGAATTGACTTCTCGGAAACCCTGAATGTTATGGAACACATGCGGGACTCCCGAGACCTTCAATTATGGACCATTCAAGGTCGGTCATCGAGTAGGCTTTGTGTTTTTACAGTTCACGTGTGGCTCTTGCTTGAAGGTTACGACAATATTCCGGAAATCATCGGTCCATTCTCAACTCACAAGGGGCTCCACCAATGTCCTTAGCTCATGTCCACGAGGTAATACGAATAAGGTAATGGTAAAATAAAAATATCGCCTATGGAATAAGAGTCTGGGGCTCCGAATCAGGCCAATTTGGCGTGTCTACAGAACCTATCATCCTCCCTCATCAGATGTGTGCGCAAACAGCCCTAGAAAGTAGGGGAGGGTGTGCAAGGCTTTCCCAACTCTCTCCATCTCTCTTTGGTTTATCTTTATCTCATCCTCAACCACCTCAACTTTCCATGGCCTATCCTTATCACCCTCAACCACTCTCTTGGTTTATCTTCATCCTAACTAATCCTACAACTAACCAAGCCTATCCTCATCTAAGCCCTGGCCGAACCAGCCATCATAACACATGTCATGTGGCCGAACCAGCCCTGGCCAAAAGTAGGAGAAGGTGCGCACCCTTCTCTCCCTCTCTTTCTAGTTGGTGCACAATCACCTCAACAACCTCCCTTGAGTTATCCTTATCATCCTAAACCTCCATTGAGTTATCCTTTTCTTCCATCAAAAACCTCCAGCCTTATCTCCTCCTGCAGATGGCGCCATCAACTCCTATATAAACCCCCCCTTGCTGGCCATGTGAGGACAAGCTGATCACCCTGCGGAAGCCCTGCCTCTCCTCCCTCTACCCTGCTCCAAGACAGCTTCTCCTTGCTTGGACGTCTTCATCATCAAGTTAGAAACCTCTCCATCCCCCTTGTGGTATGCCAAGTGAAGAAGAAGAATGAGAAAAGGCCTCCCTCCAGCAGGTGCGCCAGCAGCAGCCCAATCGGTGGTGCACCGGTTCCAACAGCAGGTGTTCCTTCTTGGAGCACTGATTCCAGCCCCATTTTCAGCAACAAAAGAAGAACAAGAAGAAGGGTATAATGCCAGCCATCTTCTCCTTCAAATATCCAACAAGGATTGTGCCAAAAAGGTGAGGGAAGATGTAGTACTTTCTAGTTCTTTCTCTCCCCTCTTCTTTCTCTTCCCCTCGGCCTTCTCTATGGCCATTCAAGAAGCTCCAAAACCCAGCCTTCTTGGTACCACCTAAAGCCCATGTTCAACCTCCTTATGTTGGTCCCACAAGCCATCAAAAATCAGCCTCTTTGAGCCCTTCATTTCAGACCCCTTGCTGTCCTAATTCTGGCTCCTCATTGCCCATGTACGCACAGCCCATAGGTGGCCTGTAAACAGCCCATTTGGCACCCCCAAACAAGCCAATCACTCTCTTTGATGTATGTAAGGAAGGGTGACAGCCCGGGCCTCTTGGAATCCGCCGTACGGGCCAAGAGTTAAGCCGGGTGGCCCTGATTTCTACATGTCAAAATGCCCTTTGTGCATTCCTAAACTAGTCCTAGTTCACACCTAAACCTGCCCCTTGTGCAGCCCTACCAAAAGCCCACCTAAACATCACCTTAGCCAACCCATTCCAGCCCCTCTGAGGTTCACCTACCCTGCTGCGATAGCAATATTTCAAGGTGCAAAAAAATGGAGTGCAAATCAGGCCAACCGGGCCATGGAGGTGCAAATCAGGCCCATTGGGTCATGGAGTGCAAATCAGGCCGCCAGGACCCATGAAGCTCAAGAATGAGCCTTACCAGGCTGACATGACATGAAGACCAGCCCATTGTGCTGATGAAGCTGGCCCATTGGGCCTTGGACATTTAAAAAGCACATTTAACTAAAGCTGAAGGCGAAATGCCAAAATTAAATAAGGAGTTAGTCCATAACTGGACGCTTCATTGGGTGGCTCATCCGGCATGCACCGGAACGCTGACCCAGGCGTAGGCATGGGACACGCTTTCCACTGCATATGGACCCTTCCCACTACTTGGAAAGTCAAATGACTATGCCTTGTAGGACGGGTAAAATTTCACACCGATCGGAAAATAAGGCGGCATGCTGCCAAAATTCTCCTAGTCAAGTGGGATTTTACACCAAGGGAAGGACTTTGACACTTCAACAAGCATCATGGCATATGAAATGCCACTTCTGATGTACACCAGCATGAACATGAATATTCAATGAACATTTCAAGTGCCGAGTTGATTGCATGTGACCGGGCATCGACACTAGCCCGATAGGACCTGATGTGATGCAAACCGAACAAGAGTTAACCAAATCTGAAGTTAACTCAATTAAATCTGAAAATACATTCAAATCAACCTTAAAACATGCTTAAAACATATCATTAAAGCTTTAACATTCAACAGAAATCAGATTTAATACAATCTGGAAGAATTGATTCAATGCATTTAATCCTTTGTAGTTCAATTTCTTAAACAAGCGCACATGAAATAATTCACAACCAATTGAAAAGAACACATAAAGAAAACATTAATGCATATGAAATTCATCTTAAAACATGTCAAATTCAGATCATTAACAATTTGAAGTTCAAGTTTAATCAATTTGAACCAAACTTCAAAACATCTAAAACATACCGAACACACCCGAATAGGTATTAAAACACCAACCAATATAAGAAAATCACATAAAAATGACTCAACACATGTCATTGAAACTTAGGCAAGTCAAATTGATCAACACATCTAAAATATCAAGTTCAAACAAAAAATAAAATAAACTTCAACTAATTAAAGTAAAACAAACCAAACAAATCAAACAAGCTCAAAACACTTAACATTCAAATCCAAGTCAAATGGAAATCTGAAATCAACATTTCAAACCACATCAAAATCCATTCTTAAATCAAACATAAATCAACTTCAAACAAAATCTAATCAAACTTGTTTGCATCTCATCGGGCCTAAAAGGCCAGGGCCCTTTGTGTTCTTTATATGTTGTGGATGTGCACGCTCTCGTCAAACAAGATCGCTATGGCAGTTAATCAAGGGTGTTCGAGTGTTTGCTCTATGTAAATGAACATCGGATATTCGCACCATCCGATGGAGAGATGTCAAAAAAATATTTTCTCAGAACCCGAACCTCAGTTCTATACTCTTCTAATATCACTTGGACTATCTAGTATTTTTATGGTCTATCACCTACTTTACTAGAAATTTCGGATGTCGATACTTCAAAACATACAAAAACAAGAATATCTTTTCTAAGAATAAAAAATGATTCCCAAGGGTCCCACAGTGGCGAACTGGATAATGACAAACCCATTTTCAGAGTTGACAATTGGTTTTCCCACTATGGTCATTGCCACAAAATTGTCAACTCTGACTACAGGTTTGTCGTTATCCAGATAGCCACCTCAAGAGGAGATGAGAAAGATAGGAAGAAATACATGAAAACCTCTCTCACATCGGTCCCACACTTACATTGATTCCCAAACTTTCATCTCTCGGCATCACTCGAGCACCGGAGATACAGTTCAAGTCGTATGGGAAGAGAGCGAGGACAAATTAAAAAGAACTTAATGCATAAAGAAATCTGAAGGATGTGGTTTCTAAGAATCATGGGTTACGATTTAAATGAAATAAAATGCAAATTGAGTAAAGGATGACCATGTGTACCTTGGTGCGGGAAAGAGTGTTCGGGTCCAACATTCTCCTTCTTCAGCCGGCCAACGAAGAAGAGTCTCCAACCACTTCTAGCTTAATAAACCTGTGCAACTAGAACAATGAATCAAGTGAAGAAAATTGATTATAACTAGGTGAAGTGTAGAAACTACAAGAAGAAAGATAAGAAAAAGAGCAATTGGATTTGAACTCACCAGATTCAGGCCTGCCATAACCCATTTTTTGTATTTTTGGATTATAAAAATGGTTAAAAATGGAATTAAAATGATTTAAAAATTATTTATATGAAATATAAAAGACTTGGAAAGTAGGATGGCTCGGATCGAAGCTGTAACGAGCAAAAGAATTCAGTTCGGATGCCCTGCTCTCAGTGAGTGTAGTATCTTGCCAGCGCGACTTTAGTACAAAAGCTTCTATAGTTGAATGCCAATTTTAAAATTGAGTTTCGTTTATTTTTATGGATAGACAACTAGGAGAGGAAGAGATATTATGTTTATGACTTCTTCAGAATATTTTTGTAAAGATCTGTAGAATTTATAGAAGTGAACCGATGTAAAAATAGAACTAGGTTGGGCGCCTTTGATGTAGCAATCACCACAGACAAACAACACATTGGAATCAAGTGCCATCATTTGCCAAGAAAAGAGGACTTAGATATGAAGCTTTCTTTTGTTTACCACTTTTGCATCACACTTCTTGAGAATTCTATAGAGGCTGATGAAGAACATCGATGTCGAGAGCATGAATCGGGCCTTCTTCTTCACGTCGAGGTCGATCTGTCACTATTGGATCGGAGTATAATGTGAAAGAAAACTTAGAAAAAAGCTTGGATGACCTATGGACATGCTTGGGCGTGTGTGGTCACCCCTGGTCATTGATAATGACCCTCAATTTATACGAGAAGTAGACCCGGTGCAAAGTATAGAAAAAAACTGACTTAATGCACACGGAATTTTTTAATCAATTAATTAACTGATTTTTTAATTAATTAATTAATGTATTTATTCATGGGATGATGTGATGTTAACTTATCTTTTGATGCAAATGTCGAGATGTGCTCGTTAGCACGACTCTGAGTCTGAGGAGCTTGACCTCCCTATTTACTGTGGGGTACATTTTCTTTTGCCCTACACTTAATGATTAGCTCTTTTGCCTTTCAACAGTAGAATTGAATGAACTAATGAAATGAATTTCTTGTAGGCCCGAGTGAAATCCCAAATCTCATGGGACTTGGTGCATGCAACTTACCTCGGCCTTCCAGACTTTCAGCAAGTTCGGTTGGAGGAGAAGGGGTTTAGGCCCTTCCTCCTGGTGATCCCCTTTTGGGAGGACCTACCCCAAGTGCAGGTCCTCGGTAAGTCATGGAACCTAGATTCCTTCATTTTTATTTTTCCTTGGGGGCATGGTCCCATCTGTAGACATGCCAATTTGGCCTTATTTAGAGCTTAAACCCTTATTTCATTAGCAACATCTCTTTTAGACCTATAAAATCATACTTAAACACCCTTTTTGACTAGCTGAGGAGCTTACTAGAGTTATAGATCTCTAATCAAATCTGTGTTTGCCAACGAGAGCCTATTCAGACTTCCATGTTGCTCTTGGTGGTCTCTACACCAAGGTTGCATTGCCAGGTTGCGTGCCAAATTATGCTTTGTTTAGCATCTCCTCTATTTAAAAATTTTTCATAGGATTCTATGGACGTCCACTAAGGAAGTTTACAACATTAATAATCTTCCTCTCTAAGTCTTCATTTCAGTGCAATAAATGGCATTCAATTCTGATCTCCCGTTTGTCTACAGTGCCCTTTGGAAGCCAGATGTGTAGTTCTGTCTACACATAGCACCGATCAAGACTAATGAAGTGCATGCCCAACCATTTGGCCACATCCCTGACCCAATTCAACTTGTTGTCTTATACATCAAAACTTGCTATTTTTAGACCAAATTTGTTTCCACTTCAAGTGGTGACATATTTTGAACATGGGGAAGGTAATCCATGGTTTCAATCTCTCTAAATCAGTTGGGTAAGTTTCTAGAAGCCTCATATTGAAAATTAGCAGTATCAAATGGTGGAAATACAAATTGATGTCTTATACATCAAAACTAGCTATTTTTAGACCAGATTTGTTTTTTCTTCAAGTGGAGACATATTTTGAACATGGGGAAGGTAATCCATGGTTTTAAATCCCTTTAAATTAGTTTTTTAAGTTTCTAGAAGCCTCATGGTAAAAATTAGCAGCCTTAAATAGAGAAGTCCAACCTATGGTAAGATGTATCAAAACTTGTTATTTATTGACATGTTTCTCATCTCCTATAAACAAAGACCCATTTGATTGACATAAGAAGAGAATACTCATCTTACAGCACTCTTATTCTCATACTCCAACCACTCTAGGCTCATCCCAACCTCCCCAATTCATCCTCTCTTTATCCTGGTGCCCGAAGATCATCCCGAAGTGAAAGAGAAGCCGATTTATGCTCCGACCTGCTGCTTAGATGATCATCGCCCTCCACAGATCTCTCTGATCATTTTTAGCCCAATATTTATTCATAAAAAGTTTGCTTCATCGAGCTATATTTCATCTCCAACAAATGAAGATCAATTCCGACATCGCCTTGGCTTGTGGCAGCTTCTACATCGGCGCTGCACAGACAGATCTGAAGTCTTCTCTTCTAAGTCATTGTCTCATCAGTCAATTTAAGTATACATAATAGTAGATTCAGCCTATACCTTATTCATATAAACTGTTTCACAGTGAGTTCTCTTTTATTATTAATAAGAATCATTCAATTCCGATATCTTTGGTTCCCATAGCATGTCCTAAATTGACGTTGCACTGGGAGTTTCCAGAACTTCACTGTCCAAGATCCAGCATATCAGTTAAATTCAAATTATTTATCATAAGATTCAATCAAAAGTGTTTTAATCTTAAATAATCCTTTTCAAGTCTTATTTATTTTTAAACAAACAAGAGTCCAATTTGATTTTTGGATTGTCTGTGGTGATCGCTTCAACAATGTCACACAATATGGTACTGTTTCCAACTTTCTTCCACTTTCAGAAATCTTATAGGTCTTTAAGGACATATTGAAAAGAATTTATCAACATAGAAACTCATCTTCTCCAAGTCCTCTTTCCATAGAAGCAAATGGCACTCAATTCTGACATCAGTGATGTCTGTTGTGGTCTTTACATCAGAACGGTGCAGTTTATATTGAATCTGTCCAACCCGGTTGCCACTTTGCCTGGATTGTGTTGTCTTTAATCATTCATATTCTCTTTGCTTACTCTTCATTCATATCATTTAGTTCATATTTAAGCATCATTTCATACATCACAAAAGAAAATAAAAAAAGGGTTAGGGCTAACCCCAAATTTAGTGAGTTTGTTTCCAATTGCCGCTTTATGTTATTGTTTTTGTAGTTACTACACTTCACTCAGGGATAGGATGTGCCCCCTCCAGGGGGCGCATGCGTCCAGGACCAGGGCGCATGCACCGAGGACTAGAGCGCAAGGTCCCCCCAGGCATCTCAAGATGTCCAAGCTTCCTCCTGCATCAATTTTGTGATTTTTAGAGAGAGAATTTCAAGTTTTTAGAGAGAGAAAAGTTAGCTCAGGAGAGAGGAAGGCTGGTCTGTAGGTGATCTGCCAGGCCTCTCTTCTTTGGCTTCTATAGCAGTGTGTGGACGTCTGCTGCCCAAGCTCTCAACACCAAAGTTCTTCCTCTCCGAGTCTTCTTCGGTTTTCAATCAATGGCACATGATTCTGAGTCGGGGTTGGTCATGGCGAACACAGAAGCAAACTCGTGCCTGCCAGATCCTTGACTGTTGCTTGGCTTTTTCGACAACCCAGATTTGGCCATATCTCTCTCTATTCTTATCAAAATCTTTCTGTTCTTCTTCCTATCTCTTTTTTTGGTGATTATCCTTTCTCCTATTATTTTTTCACATTTTTTTGCTTTAGTTTTAATCGGTTAATCCGAAGAAAAAAAAGGGGGTTAGAGATAACCCGAATATGGTTAGTTTCTAGTCAGTTGTGTGTTTCTTGTTATTTTATTTACACATACTACACTTTGTTTGGTTATAATTGCCTTTTCATTTGTTTTATTGTCTAGTTGCATAGGAAATCAAGCACTCACACGTTGAGGACTCTTCTTCATCGGCCGGCCGAAGAAGGAGAAGCTTTGACCCGCACTCTTCACGCTAAGGTACACACGGTCATTTTTACTTCATAAATTGGAACCCGCGTGACCACATGTCTTAATTTCCTTCTTCTCATCCTCTTCCCACATGACGTAAACTGTCTCTTTGGTGATCAAGTGACGTCAAGGGATGAATGTTCGTGGATCAATGTGAGTGTGGGACCGAGGTGAGAGTTACTTTCCATGTTTTCTTCCTTTCTTTCTCACCCCCCCGTGAGGTGACAATCCGGATTCACAGACTTCCCTGAAAAGGAGAGCCCCGCCGAATTTTCAGAGTCGATAGCTTTGTGGCGACCACGGTGGGACAAGCAATGTCTTTAACCGTGGGTGCATAGTGTTTTCTTGCAACTAGTTCTAAACCGGTTTCCGCGTGTGCCTTTCCTTCTTTCCACCTCTCTTAAATTTCATGCCATCTCAATATTTATGATTTCACCCATATTTCATCAGATCTGAAATGCCAAGTACCTCATTTAATTTATATTATTTTATTTCAGCCGGTTCCCACGTGAACCCACCTTTACTTTAAAATTGGTTCCCGCACGAACCAACTCTCTTCAACAAACCGGTTCCCACGTGAACCAACATTTACTTTCAGTCATTCAAATAAGATTTTTTTTATTTTTTTCTGCAGGTTATCACCTTCAAATTGGTCACCGCATGACTCTCTTTTATTTTCAGTTGTCATTTAAACTGGTTCCCATATGAACCACCTTTTTTCCTTTCAAATCGGTTCCCGCGTGAACTAATCTCTTTCTTTACTTCGGTTCCCACGTGAACCAAACCACTTTTATTCAGATACATCCCCACTTGAATCATATCCTTTTTCACCTTTAATTGGCCCCATGTGGCCCTCTTTAATCATTCAAACCGGTTCCTGTGTGAACCACCCCTTTGCTACTCAAAACCGGTTCCCGCATGAACCACCTTCACTTTTTACCCCGTTTCCCACGTGAACCTGCTTATTCTTACATCGGTCCCGACGTGGATCACCCTTTTTTCTTGGATATCAAATATGAACCCTCTTTTTTTATCACTTTTCACTACCTCCATTTGGCTCCCGTGTGAAAGAAGGTCTAGATTCTAGTTTCTAGTTGCTTGTCTAGTTTCTACTTACTTGTCTTGTATGATTGCTTGTTTATTTAAGTTTATATTTTGCTTATTACTTGATTTATTACTTAATTGAATTCTCTACTCCTTATCTCTACCTTCTTATTTTACATTTTTTTTTCCTTTTGAGGCGGGAGCTCACTCTCTCATTTACCCCTCCCATCCAAAGCACCCACTTGGTGGATTTTGACCTCTCTTCTAGGATATTCCTTCTTAGTTGACTTGGTTGGCTTTCATCAAGGCCTCCATAATTTATCATATGTGGAGTATTCCTCTTCATGATCGAGTTGGTTGTACCACTACCCAAAACCCGAAGCATCCTATGTTACCTACACGTGGTGAGACTGTGTGAAACCTAGGTCATTAGAGATTGGAGTTAAAATCCTAGCCCATTTGTTGAGAGAACAATTCTTAAAAAATCCATAAACCTAAGGTTTAATCAAAATCATTGCGTAATCTTGCTTTCAAGTCTTTGCATCACTTTTTTGTCAAACAAAAATTTAAAACTCTAGCATTTTTGCAAGATACTAAAAAAACAGATAAAAAGTTCATTGTTTGTTTTGCCAACTCATTTATTTTTACTTTCTCCTTGATGTTGAAAGGTGACAATGCAATTAAGGTCTGGAAGGCACGTTGAAATGGTGGAACACGTTGAACATCGAGAGCAAGAGATGGGTCATCAACCAATCCCATCAGACGGTCATGTTAATCCAATGTTTGAGTCAGAAGCGCAAGAGGTCCCTCAACCATCTACTCCCTGTGATATTGAACAACTCTTTAGAGAGTCATCTTTTTATACTGACCTAGAAACCTACTCCCGTATACAATGCATGGTAGAGGGCAAAATTGTCTCTGATTAGGCTGAAGCCAACCAAGTTTCCTCATCTCCTTGTCCTATGGTTTGACCATCACTCATTCAATCATCCTTTATTCAACCACCTATTGTTCAGCAATCTGTGATTCAACCATCACTAGCACAACCATCTGTAGTTCAACCATCATTTGTCCAGCCACCTTATTTCAACCATGTTGCTCCCTTGGCCCAACAAGTCATGGGACAATCTTCCGAGAATTTGCCAAGTCATGCTCCTCAATTCCAGAATCATGCATCTAACCACATACCCCCACCAGTTAACCAAGAACCTATTCTCACCCAGCCAATCATGGATCAACTCACCTAGATGAATGAACGTTATGAAGAGCTGAGATGTCGCTTGGACTCCAAGTCAATTCCTGAGGTCTCTATTCCTTCTTTGCCAGTTCTTCACCTTCCACCTTCTGAACTACCTGTTTATCGTCGCTATAATGGTATTGGCAATCTTTTTCTCCATTAAAAATATTTTCTCTACGAGTCCTCATTCTGGAAAGATGATTATAGAGTTCTTGCTTTCTTGTTTCATCAATCACTAGAAGGGTCTGCATTGGAATGGTTCTACTTGCTCGACCCCTTTGAGGTAGGAGATTTTGATATTGTCAAGACCAAATTTTTGCAAAGATACAGAGACTGGGTGGCGCCATCATGCTCAATTACAGATTTGGTTGTTGAGAAGATGAAGCTTGAGGAGGACTTTATAAAGTTTGTCGATTGCTGGAAGGGAATGGTAGAGAAACTGACAGATGTTATTTCAGAAGGAGAACAAGTGAAGATACTCATTGGAAACACTACACCTGCCCTAAGGAATGTCTTGATTATGCACCGTCCTACCACCATGAATGAACTTTATGACAGTGCCCGATACTTGCAAGCCCACTTCATGGATGCCACAATGATAAATCTATTTGATCCCAAACCTAGAAACATCAGGAAGACCCCTCTGCACCAGTTGGGCCTACAACTGAGGGAGTGGTCAACAATGAAGCTGTAAACATTGTGGGGAACTAGGGAGGAAACCATCAAAACCAGTTCAGAAACCCACCACAGAATCTTTCTTACCACCTCCCTCAACAACAAGTTAGGCCACAACAACCACGACAACCACAACAACCACCTCAGCCAGTAGCACAACCCTAGCAACCTTGTTAACATACCTACAATAGGGCACCGCCACCACCCAATCAGGCACCACGAAGGGGAGGTCCTAGGAGAGAGAATTACCAACAACTCCCTCACTCCTTGACCACATCTTCAATGTACTCATGGCAGCAAAACAATTGAAATTTCCCAAGGAAAGAGATCTTTGTCCAGCAAATGCAGATATGTCCTGATACTATGCTTACCACCAGTACCTTGGTCACACCGTAGAAGTGTGTTTACAATTCAAAGATTACATCCACGATCTGAATGACTAAGGCAGCATTGATTGGGCTCAAATGGGGGAATGCATACAAGCAATAAAGACTAGACAACAACAGTGACAACGTCCACTGGCTCAACCTCAACAACAACCTGGCTTGGGGATTGTTCAAAATCAGCTCCCATTACATGCTCCCACTCTGGCACTAGCACCAGCACATCCAAACCCAGGAATTGGTCTAGTACACTCCATTGTCTAGGAAGATGTCAGCCGTGCTCAAGGTTGGCAGCTAGAAAACTACAATGCAACTATGCCAGTCAACCCAACTAGGCCTCCTGTCAGGAACCCCACTAGACAGATAATCCGTGCACCACCCACTCCACAACCACCACCAAGCTCAATAATCCAACCACTGGCCACCACTTCTTCTCGCCGACTTATCATTAGGCCAGCCCCCTCCTTAACTACACCTCCCTCAACCATTGCTACACACCGGCCCTTGCTCATCTAGCCACCACAATCACCACCAAACCTGAACCTCTAGCCTATGAGCTCTGTCACTCCAAAAGCCCAACCTATCACACCACCAACTCCACAACCTACCACATTACCAACACCTTCATTAAACCCATCAACCAATCCTGCACCCCGGCCTCTTCTTATCAGGCCACCAGCATCACCATCACTACCACCTCAAAATCCTACCCATCTACACACAAACCCAATCATCCCAGATCTACCAATCCCATTGCCTACCATACCTGCACCTACATCACCTGTTCCACCACATCCCACCCCAGTTAACCCATCACCTCTAACCGATCGCCAAATAGCCCTGGTGCTTCAGAGTGGGAGGATGTTCCAACAGCTCTTTCCCCAAGATGGGACTCAACCACAGGATCCAATGGAGGAGGAACAAGTGGAAGAACCCTTGCCAGGCACGGCCTATGATTTGTTGAAACATTTGGATAAGACACCGGCCCGTATCTCAATACTAGAGTTGATTAAAAGATCAAAGGTGCACCAGGAGATTTTACAACGGTATTTGCAAAGGGTAATGGCGAATGAAGATCTCCCACCTGAGAAGATCACTACAGTGTTAGCCCCTAGAAGTGAGCACCCAACATTCACTTTCTCTTAGGAGGAATTAGCAGATCCAGAGGTTAGGAGATATGCTTTGCATGTGGCTGTTGTAATTTGTAATATTGAAGTGAAATCATGTTTGGTTGACACTGAAGCTTCTATCAATGTTATGCAGCCAGAAACTTTGCAATTGTGCGGCATTTCTGAATAAAAAATCACACCATCTTGTGCCATGGTGATAGCTTACGACAACTCCAAGAAGCCTGTGTGTTGGGTGGTCACTCTAGAGGTTAAACTTGGACCATGTACAGTCACAACTATTTTTTATATCCTGGAACTAGATCCAACTTTTCGGGCTATACTTGGGAGACCTTATCTAGAGGCAATAGGAGATGTGGCTTCAACAAACCATCAGTGCATAAAGTTTCTTTTTAAAGAACAAGTTGTCAAGGTGACTAGCATGCCTGTAAGGGACGAGATGAACAATGCTATTTTTACATTATCCCTAGGTTTATCAATACAATCCTAGATCTCAGTGGGAGAGTTGCCAGAAGTTAGATGCATGACCGCCTCTCTACCAGACACACTTGGTTGGCGGATGATGATGAAATTGGGCTATCAGCCTGGAAAAGGTTTGGGCAAGGATCCCCAAGGGATCACTCAGCCGATTCAATCTATGAAAATGCTACATAGGTAGGGATTGGGATACGAAGAGGATTCCATCCCAAGGAAGATTTTTCAGCTAGGATATGTCATGGGACTCCACACATTGTTTATCAAAGGGGAGACCATGATGATAGCTGAAGATTACAAGAGTACAATTATAGCTGTCAATAGAAGGAAGGCTCCAGATGAAGAAGAAGAGTTGGAAGATCTATGCTTATCTTTGACTCGTTTGTTCTCAAGTGGGGAAGAGCGCCAAGAACCACTCAAGGGTAGACCAATCTTGGATCATCCTGTCAAGCAAGCTACCAATCAAGTCAAGACTATTCCACGAGGCCCAAATACAAAAATCCCATGTTTAAACCTCGTGCCATTGTTTTTAGATCTACTGGATGGGCTTCCAAGCCCACTCTCTTCCACCAAACTGACAACTCACTTTGGGCCTATGTGCCCTCTTCAGCCTTCTATTCTCACTGGGCTTGCTTGCCCATCTACTTCCCTCATCAACTTCAGAACTGAGGGTTCTTTCCAGCATGGACTCACATGCCCATCCATTTCTAAAATTGGGTCCACGTACTTATTTACCTTTTTCATTAGTTTTGGGCCCATGTGCCCATTTTATGTTACCATTGGGCCCACGAGCCCCTTTTTCCCCTTTATTTTTAAGTTTTTCTTTTTGATAATTTAGTCATCTTCTAACAAGCCTCGAGTCACTCAGGCTCAGTCTATCTTCTTACTAGAAAATTTCAAAAAAAAATGTCTTCTCTGAAACTCACATTTTCATCGAGGAGACGTCTCTACTCATCCCGGAGGGTGCTCCCAACCAGAGATCCCTCTCTTCTAAATTATTGATCGATTTACTCAATCCTCCCTCTACTATATATACCACCTTTCTAGCTTTGTCTTCAATAGGTCAGGTTAGATTAGGAAATAAGAAAGTTAGAGGTAAGCGAGTTCCAAGTAGATATCTGCAACAATTGGCACATAAATGCATAGAGTGTGCAAGGCTACCAAATTTTTTAGAGAATACCATCTAGCTGGATGAAATATGATATGAGGATGAGCATAACATAGATCATAATTTGGGAGTATATGAGGTGATATGAGAGAAGGAACCTGAATCTAAGGATGAAATTGAGGACTTGGCTGATGTGTATACATCTGGACTTAGAAGATTTGAAGAACCATCAGCCACAGGGAATGAACCAACCAAGGAACTGAATTTAGGAACCCTGGAAGATCCTAAGACCATCCTCATCAGTGCAAACCTCACTCTCTCAGAAGAACAATGTTTGATCAATGTTTTGGAAGAATATAAGAACACATTCGCATGGACATATGAAGACATGCCGGGATTAGATAATTCTTTGGTTGAACATAGATTAACTTTGAAACTTAGAACTACCCCAGTTAAACAAAAGCTCAAGAGATTTCACCCTGATATTGCACTCAAAATGAAAGAAGAGGTTGACAAACTACACCAAGCAAAATTTATTAAAGTCATCCTATATCTGCAATGGGTGGCTAACATAGTCACTGTTATGAAGAAGGATGGACGAGTTCGGATTTGCATAGACTTTAGGGACTTGAACTGAGTGTGTCCAAAGGATGATTTCCCTTTGCCTCATATCGATGTTTTGGTTGATAACACAGCTGGATTTGAAATGCTTTCATTCATGGATGGTTATTCTGGATACAATCAGATCCGGTTAGCTGAAGAGGACCAAGAGAAGACCTCATTCACTACACCTTGGGGAACATATTGCTATGTTGTCATGCCCTTTGGGTTAAAGAATGTTGGTGCGACATATCAGAGGGCTAAGATGGCTATCTTTCATGGCATGATGCACACCCTTGTAGAGGTGTATGCAGATGATTTGGTTATTTAGTCCAAGAGTCCGGAAGATCATCCTGAAGTGCTAAAGAAACTTTTGCAATGAGCTAAAGAATACAAGCTGAAAATGAACCCTAAGAAGTGTACATTTGGAGTTTCATCAGGAAAGCTACTAGGGTTCATAGTAAGCAAAAGGGGCATAGAGATCGACCCAAACAAGGCCAAAGCAATTATTGGTATGCCTCCCCCGAAGAATATGAAAGAGCTTCGAGGATTGATTGAGAGGCTACAATTTGTCCGCCGGTTTATCTGACAACACTCCCAAAGGTGTAAACCTTTCTATGAGTTAACGAAGGTAGGGGCTGAGTTTAAATGGGATTCGAAGTGCCAAGAGGCCTTTGATGGGTTGAAAACATACCTGACAAGTCCCCTGTACTTAGACCACCAATTCCCGACAAGCCCTTGGTCCTCTAAATCTCGGTTCTTGAGAACTCTCTTGGGGTAGTGCTTGCACAAGTTGATGAAAAAGGGAAAGAGCGAGCTACCTACTACTTGTCAAAGATGTTTGATGCTTGTGAGCTGAAGTACACTATGGTAGAAAAGACATGTGCTGCTCTTGTTTGGGTGGTTCATAAACTCAAGCACTATTTTCTTGCTCACCAAGTCAAGCTCATTGCTCGTATCAATCCTATCAAGTTTCTGTTAGAGAAGACAATTTTGACTGATCGATTAGGGCGATGGCAGAGCTTCTTGTCTCAATTTGATATCACCTATGTTCCTTAGAAGGCAATCAAGGGCTATGCTATTGCTGAACACCTTGCCCATCATCCCATACCCAGTTTGATCAGAGTTCCCGGATGACGAACTAATGTCAGTCTGATCTTCCAATCTTTGGACATTATATTTTGATGGGGCTCTGAACTCTCATGGTAGAGGGATAGGTATTTTCCTTTTGTCACCTGAAGGTGTCACCATTCCACAAGCTTTTCTGCTTAACTTTCCAGCAACCAACAACATAGCTAAGTATGAAGCCTTGCTGGCCAGGTTGGAGGCGGCTCACTTCCATGGTGCCACCAAACTGAGGGTAATAGGTGATAGTCAATTGATCCTACACCAAGTCCTATCCAAGTACAGAACTTCCCATCCAAACCTCAAACCCTACCAGGAGCTCACCACCTACTACATCAAGCTATTCTTCAAACTCACCTTTGTCCATGTCCCCCGTGCTCAGAATATCCTCGCCGATGCCTTAGCTTCACTAGCTTCATCTTTATCTGTCCCCTTAGGCAGGCAAGTGCAAACTATCCACATCTATAAGAGGTCAATTCTAGCAATTGAGGATGGACATTTTCTAAAGGTTAAGGAGAGGTTCAATAGAAAGGAATAATTGGAACACAAAGAAGAAATCTCCTTAATTGAGTTGGAAGAATTAGAAGAAGGTGAGAGACCTTGGTATGACGAGATTGCGAGGTATTGCCAAGATCAGTCATATCCGCCTGGATCAACCACCAAGGAAAAGAAGGCAATTAGAAGAGTATCCCAGAGGTATACAATCCTAGGAGGAGTGCTTTACAAGAGAAGCCTAAGTGGAATCTTACTCAGGTGTCTTGATGAAGAAGAAGCCGAGTTGGTGCTAAAGGAAGCACATTCTGGAGTTTGTGGTGGTCATGTGAATGCCCAAGCCCTTGCTAAGAAAATCATCCGACAAGGGTGTTATTGGCCAACTCTAGAAGAAGACTGCTCCATCTTTGTCCGGCACTATCATTCATGTCAACTCCATGCCGAAGATTCATTCTCCCGCATCTTCCCTTCATTCAATTCATGCCCCATGGCCTTTCGCCATGTGGGCTTTTGATATCATTGGCCCCTTGAGTGACCTCAACTACGAAATGCGCTCAAAATCATTCATTCTGATGGCAGCAGAGTACTTCACAAAGTGGGCTGAAGTGGAAGCATTCGTGGAGATTAAAGTGTCAACAGTTTTCTCCTTCATCAAATGCAACATCATGGCAAGGTTCAGGATCCCTAGCGACATCATCACTGATAATGGGCCACAATTTCTCTCTCAATATCTGTGTGATCTTTGCAACAAGTATTGTATTTCATTGCATCATTCATCACCATACCATCCTCAAGGCAATGGCTAAGCAGAAGCCACCAACAAAACCTTAATCAAGATCATCAAGAAATCTTGTAAGTCTAGCAAGTTTGCTGACTGGCCTGATAAGCTTGTAGATGCTCTATGGACTTATTGTACTTCTGTAAGGACTCCCACTGGACAAACCCCATATGCTTTGGCATATGGGATGGAAGCAATGGTCCCCTATGAATTATTACTTCCATCTCTTCGAGTTTAGCTCGACAGGGATATTCCTGTTGATGAGAGACAAGAATCTCTCCTTGCACAGCTTGAACTCTTGTATAAAAGAAGGCTAGCCTCCGCCGAGCATGCCCAGACCTATCAGAATAGACTTAAAAGGCTTTATCAAAAGAGGGTGGTCGAGAGAAAATTAGAGATTGAGGAGATGGTCATTAAAAGAATTTTCGTTAAGTCTGGGGGTCCCCGCTCCAAATTGCAACCTAATTGGGAAGGGCCTTTTGTGATCACTGAAAAATATCCAGGCAATGCATATGAATTGACTAATGCATATGGAGAAAAATTGAATCATCCTTGGAATGGAGTTTACCTAAAAAAAGTATTTTCTATAAAAATGGAGAAACCACTAGTATAATTTCAAGTCATCGATCCTAGGTTGTTCGTGAGAAGTCAAGGGTAGGTACCATCCTACACACACAACACCTCCCTATCTTAGAATCCAGACAACCTAACACTGGCAAAAGGTAAGGCAGAAATCTAGTAACGGAAGGAGTACCCCAACCCTATTCTCTTCTACTCTGTCCAAGATAGGGAGAGAAGATTAGAAAGGGGTAGTATCGAAATCACTCGCCACCCTAGTAGGAGGCCATCTCGGAGGGTGCAAAAGAGTGCCAAAAGATGGGCAATGAACCCCTCATGTTAGAAAAGAAAAATGATCAACCTGTTTGAATGAGTACCTAGAATAATAGTCAAGGCATAAGGCACTAAAAGATGGGCAATGTCCCCATGGGTCAAAAACTTGTCTATATATGTGCTACATAGTAGAGCAAAAAAAAAAAACAAAGGAAAGACCCAAAGAGGTTGAACCCCAACGGGCAATTTAGGTGTGAGTAGAGAAATCTCTCTCAACATCTCCAAACACTATCAAGGACTTCCTCTATGATCTTCCGCCTTAAACTCCTAGGGTAGGGTAAACCGACCGAATCTAGGTGGAATCCAAGCTGATCAAAGAAAGAAGGTTAGAAGGATTCTAGGTAGGGAACTTTATTTTGCACATGGTATCTACCATTTGAGTCTTGACAAACTTCAAAGACCGATGAACTGTTTCAAATACTAGCATTTTCTCCACTAAAAATGAATATTTTAAAAATCCAAAAGGAATGCATATTTCAAAAATCCCAAAAAATATTGCATATTTCAAAAATAAAAAAACCTGAATATTTTGAAAATCCAAAAAATTTAAATATTTTAAACATCCAAAAAATGCATGTTTCAAAAATCAAAAAAAAATATTGCATAATTTAAAAATCTAAAAAAATCAAATATTTTGAAAATCCAAAAAAATGTATGTTTTCAACAAAATCCAAAAAATTGCATCATTAGCTCAGTCATGATCATTACCTTAGTTGCATCCATGTTTATTTTTCTGTCATGCATATTTCTATTGCTGCATTGCATGTTCATTTCTGACTTTAATTACTTTGTTAAGAAGGATTTTCTCTTTGACCTAAGTCAAAGTTGATCGTAATAAACAAAGGGATGAGTCATAGTGAAGATCTAATTCTCTTTTATCAAGTGTTTCCGGGATTTCAATGTAGAAGGAGAAGATTCTCACCACCGTAGGTAAGTTCTCTCTCAACCCTTACACCATTTCATTCAAGTCATTTATTTTATTCTACCTTGCTAAGAAGGCTCTTCCCTTTGACTCAAAGTCAAGCCAAATGAAAAATAGGCAAAGGGATGAGACATGGATAGAATTGATCCTTTTGTTAAGTGTTTTTAGACACTACATAGCAAGGAGAATTGATTCTCGCCATACAGGTGTGGGAACCTCGGGAATCATTTTGATTCTTAGAAAATATTTTTTTTTTGTATGTTTTGAAATATCGACATCCAAATTTTCTAGTAAAGTAGGTGATAGACCATAAAAATACTAGATAGTCCGGGTGATATTAAAAGAGTATAGAACCGAGGTTCGAGTTCTATGAAAATATTTTTGACCTCTCTCCATCGGATGGTGAGAATATATGATGTTCATTTACATCGAGCAAACACTTGAACACCCTTGATTAACTGCCATAGCAATCTTGTTTCACGAGAGCATGCATATCCACAATGTATAAAAAACACAAAGGGCCCTGGCCTTTCAGGCCCAATGAGATGCAAACAAGTTTGATTAGAATTGGTTAGAAGTTGACTTATGTTTGACTTATTAATAGATTTTGATGTGGTTTGAAATGTTAATTTCATATTTTGATTTGACTTGGATTTGAATGTTAATTGTTTTAAGTTTGTTTGAATTGTTTGGTTTGTTTTACTTCAATTGGTTGAAGTTTATTATTATTTTTTGAACTTGATATTTTAGATGTGTTGATCAATTTGACTTGCTTAAGTTTAATTGACATGTGTTGGTCATTTTCATGTGATTTTCCCATGTCGGTTGTGTAGACACGCCAAATTCGCCTAATTCAGAGCATAAAACTCATGTTTTATAGGGTAACATGTATAATTGATCATATGATGATGCCGGGTCTTTTAAAATTGATTTGGAGCATTCGCCGAATGGAATTGGATGTTTTCCGACGTTTTTCGCAAAAAGCCGTAATTTCCGAGCGAAAGCCGCACGTAAATCGTGTGAACACGAAAATTGGCTGAATGACCAATGCCTAATGATCATGCATTGAAGGTTATGGTCATATTCACACTCCGGACAAGTTTTGTTGCATTCTGTGCCTTTCCGGTTTGCCGTCGGAGTCATTTTGACCTATCTCGGACCTTCTGTTCACTGCCCTAACTTACGGATAAAATTCTGAAGTTTTTGAGGGTGTGATGGTTGATCCGATGCTATAGAAAGCTTCTTCGGCCTGTTATCTTTCCAACGCAACAAACGGCGTCGAATTCCGAGTTCGGGAGTGTTCGCAATGGCTTCCGGAAGAAGGACGCGCGAAACCAGTCCCATGCGCCTGTGTTCCGGGGCACATGCGCCCGGGACCCGGGGCACGTGGCTATGCGCCCTACCGGTGAGGCACGTGGCCTTGTGCCCTCACTTGAGGGCACATGCGCCCCACCCTTGAGTCGGTCTTTCACCCGGACTCGCCGCCGAACAGACGGAAGAGATAAGACCTTTATTTTCGGAGAAGATAAGATGTGCCCTCACTGGGGGGCACATGCGCCCCTCAGTGGGGCGCATGCGCCTGGCACCAGGGCGCATGCGCCCAGGGGTGAGGCGCATAGTCCCTTTTTTTAGCTCCGATGAGATCACTCGTTCTCCTATAAAAGGACTCTGATTCTGGTCGTTCCAGAGGGATGAGAACGACTCCCCAGGCATCTCAAGACGTCCTATCACCATCCTGCATCAATTTTATGATTTTTAGAGAGAGAATTTCGAGTTTTTAGAGAGAGAAAAGTCGGTTCAAGAGAGAGGAAGGCTGTTCTGCAGGTGATCTGCTAAGTCTATCTTATTCGACCTCTACAGCAGTGTGTGGACGTCTTCTGCCTAAGCTCTCTTCATCAAAGTTCTTCCTCTCCAAGTCTTCTTGAGTTTACAATCGACGGCACTTGATTCAGAGGTCGGGGCTGGTCGTGACGAGTGCAGAAGCAAAGTCGCGCCTGGCAGATCCTGGACTGCTGCTCGGCTTTTTCGACAACACAGATTTGGCTATATCTTCCTCTATTCAACTCAGAATCTTTCAGTTCTTCTTCCTATATATTTTTTTAGTGATTATCCATCATCCTATCATTTTTTTACATTTTTTTTGCATTACTTTTAATCTGTTAATCCGAAAATAAAAAAAGGGGTTAGAGATAACCCGAATCCGGTCAGTTCCTAGTCAATTGTGTGTTTTATGTCATTCTCTTTACATATACTCCACTTGGTCTAGTTCTAATTGTCTATTTCACTTGTTTATTTGTCTAGTTGCACAGAACATCAAGCACCCACACGTTGAGGACTCTTCTTCATCGGCCGGCCGAAGAAGGAGAAGCTTAAACTCACACTCTTCACGCTAAGGTACACACGGTCATTTTAATTCTATAAATCGGAACCCACGGTTCCTGGCGACCACGTTTATTTCTTCTCACCCTCCTCCCACATGACCCGAACCGTCTCTTTGGTGATCGAGCGACACCAAGGGATGAAAGTTCGGGGATCAATGTGAGTGTGGGACCGAGGTGAGAGTTGCTTTCCGAGCTTTATTCCTTTCTTTTCTCATCCCCTCTTGAGGTGACGATCTGGGTTCACGGACTTCCCTGAAAAGGAGAGGACCCCGTCGAATTTTCAGAGTCGACAGCTTTTGTGGCGACCACGGTGGGACAAGCAATGTCTTCAACCGTGGGTGCTTAGTGTTTTGTTTGCAACTAGTTCTAGTTCTAGACCGGTTCCCACGTGAGCCTTTCCTTCCTTCCACCTTTCTTAACTTCATGCCATCTCATAATTTCTGATTTCACCCATCTTTCATCAGATCTGAAGTGCCAAGTATGCCATTTAATTTCTGCATGTTATTTAAACCGGTTCCCACGTGAACCACCCTTTTCCTTTTAAACCGGTTCTCACGTGAACCAATCTCTTTCTTTACTTCGGTTCCCACGTGAACCAAAACCCTTTTTTTCAGATCTATCCCAACTTGGATCAGATCTTTATTCACCTTTAATTGGCCCCACGTGGCCCTCTTTTGATCATTCAAACCGGTTTCCACGTGAACCACCCCTTTTTACCCAAAACCGGTTCCCACGTGAACCACCTTTACTTTCTACCCCAGTTCCCACATCGGTCCCCACGTGGACCACCCTTTTGCTTGGCTATCAGATCTGAACCCTCTTCTTTCCATCACCTTTTCACTATCTCCATTTGGCTCACATAAGAAACAAGTCTAGATTCTAGTTTCTAGTTGCTTGTCTAGATTCTAATTGCTTGTCTTGTTTTGATTGCTTGTTTATTTAAGTTCATGTTTTGTTACTTGCTTTATTACTTGATTGCATTCTCTGCTCCTTCTCTCTACCTCATTCTTTTACACTTTTTTTGAGGTGGGAGCTCACTCTCCCATTTATCCCTCCCATCCAAAACACCCTCTTGGTGGATTCTGACCTCTCTTCTGGGATATTCCTTCCTAGTTGACTTGGTTGGCTTTCATCAAGGCCTCCGTAATTCCTCATACGTGGAGTATTCCTCTTCATGATCGGGTTGGTTGTACCACTCCCCAAAACCCGAAGCATCCTACGTTACCTACACGTGGTGAGTTTGTGTGAAACCTAGGTCATTGGAGATTGGAGTTAGGATCCTAACCCATGTGTTGAGAGAACAATTCTTAACAAAATTCATAAACCTAAGGTTTAATCAAAATCATTGCGTAATCTTGCTTTCAAGTCTTTGCATAACTTGCTTGTCAAACAAAAATTCAAACCTTTAACTTTTTGCAAAATACTAAAAAAAAAACAAAAAAATTCTTTGTTTACTTTGTCAACTTATTTTACTTTCTCCTAAGTTCAATGCAACTAAAGTCTGGAAGGCACGTTGGAATGGCGGAACAAGCTGAACATCGAGAGCACGAGATGGGTCACCAACCGATTCAGTCAGAAGTGCAAGAGGTCCCTCAACCATCTGCTCCCCGTGATGTTGAACAACTCTTTAGGGAGTTGTCTCTCTATACTGACCCAGAAACCTATGCCCGTATACAATCCATGGTGAAGGGCAAAATTGCTTCGGTCGAGCTGAAACCAATCAAGTTGCCTTATCTCCTCGTCTTCTAGTTCAACCACCACTCATGCAGTCACCCTTTGTTCAATCACATGTTGTTCAACAATCTATGATTCAACCTCCTGTTGTTCAACGACCTATGATTCAACCATCTGCAGTTCAACCATCTGTGGTCCAACCCTCATTTGTTCAACCAACTTATTTCAACCATGTTGTTCCCCCAATCCACCAAGCCATGGGACAATCTTCAAGTCATGTTCCTCAATTCCAGAACCATGTCTCTAACCACATACCCCAACCAAGAAACCAAGAACTCCGCTCTCACCTGGGCAATCATGGATCAGCTCACTCGGATGAATGAGCGTTATGAAGAGCCGAGATGTCGCATGGACTCCAAGTCGCGTGCTCGAGATTTCCATCCCTTCTCTGGCAGTCTTACACCTGCCACCTTCTGAGCTACCAGTTTATCGCCGCTACAATGGTACTGGCAACCCTTTTCTCCACCTTAAAGATTTTCTTTACGAATCCTCGTTCTGGAAAGATGATCGTAGGGTTCTTGCCTTCTTGTTTCGTCGATCACTAGAAGGGTCTGCATTGGAATGGTTCTACTCACTCGACTCCTTTGAGGCAGGAGACTTCGACATTGTCAAGACAAAATTCTTGCAGAGATACAGAGACCGGGTAGCACCAGCATGCTCCATTACAGACTTGATTGCTGAGAAGATGGAGCCCGAAGAGGACTTCATAAAATTTGCTGATCGCTGGAGGGGAATGGCAGAAAAATTGACAGATGTGATTTCTGAAGGGGAACAAGTAAAAATGCTTATTGGCAACACTACACCTGCTCTGAGAAATGTATTGATCATGCACCGTCCTACCACAATGAATGAACTCTATGACAGTGCCCGATACTTACAAGCCCACTTCAAGGATGCCACCATGATAAACCCTTTTGATCCTAAACCTAGAAACTTTAGGAAAACCCCCTTTGCACCAGTTGGGCCTACAACTGAGGGAGTGGTCAACAACGAAGCTATAAACATTGTGGGGAACCAGGGAGGGAACCGTCAAAACCAGTTCAGAAACCCACCACAGAACCCTTCCTATTACCCCCCTCAACAACAGGTTAGGCCACCACAACCACGACAACCACAACAACCCCCGCAACCAAAAGAGCACAACCCCGGCAACCTCGTCAACCTACTTACAATAGGGCACCGCCACCACCCAACCAGGGACCACGAAGGGGAGGTCCTAGGAGAGAGAACTACCAGCAACTCCCTTACTCCTTGACCGACATCTTCAATGTACTCATGGCGGAGAAACAGTTGGAATTGCCCAAGGAAAGAGAGGTTTGGCCAGTAAACGCAGATATGTCCCGATACTGTGCTTACCACCGGTGTCCTGGTCACACTGTAGAGGTGTGCTTTCAATTCAAGGATTACATCCACGATCTGAATGACCAAGGCAGCATTGATTGGGTCCAAATGGGGGAATGCATACAGGTAATGAAGGCTAGGCAGCAGCAGCGGCAGCGTCCACCGGCTCAACCTCAACAACAACCTGGCTTGGGGATTGTTCAGAATCCGCTCCCATTACATGCTCCCACTCCAGCACCGGCACCAGCACATCCAAACCCAGGAATTGGTTTAGTACACTCCATTGTCCAGGGAGATGTCAGCCGTGCTCAAGGTTGGCAACTAGAAAATCACAATACTACCATGCCTGTCAACCCAGCTAGGTCTCCTGCTAGGCCTCCTCCTAGACAAATAATCCGTGCACATGCTACTCCACAACCACTACCAAGCTCGATAACCCAACCACTGGCTGCCACTTCTTCTCGCCGACCCATCATTAGGCCAGCCCCCTCCTTAACTACACCTCCTTCAACCATTGCTACACACCGGCCCTTGCTCATCCGACCACCACAATCATCACCAAACCTGAACCCCCAGCCTACGAGCTCTACCACTCCAAAACCCCAACCTATCATACCACCAACACCACAACCAATCCCACAACCTACACCTTCATTAAATTCATCAACCACTTCTGCACCCCGGCCTCTTCTTATTAGGCCACCGGTATCACCATCATTACCACCTCCAAATCCTACCCCTCTACCAACTAACCCCATCATCCTAGGACCACCAAACCCATTGCCTACCATACCTGCACCTACACCACCTGTACCCACCCCAGTTAACCCGTCACCTCTACCCGACCGCCAAATAGCCCCGGTGCTTCGGAGTGGGAGGATGTTCCAGCGGCTCTTTCCCCAAGCCGGAACTCAACCGCAAGAGCCAGTGGAGGAGGAACAAGTAGAAGAACCATTGCCAGGCACAACCTATGATCTGTTAAAGCATTTAGATAAAACACCGGCCCGTATTTCCATACTTGAGTTGATCAAAAGATCAAAGGTGCACCAGGAGATTCTACAGCAGTACTTGCAAAGGGTCATGGTGAATGAAGATCTCCCACCTGAGAAGATCACTACAGTGTTAGCCCCTAGAAGTGAGCATCCAACACTCACTTTCTCTCAGGAAGAATTAGCAGATCCAAACTTTAGGAGATATGCTTTGCATGTGGCCGTGGTTATCTGTAATATTGAAGTGAAATCATGTTTGGTTGACACTGGAGCTTCCATCAACGTTATGCCGCCAGAAACTCTGCAGTTGTGCGGTATTTCTGAGCAAGAAATCAAGCCATCTTGTGCCATGGTGACAGCCTATGATAACTCCAAGAAGTCTGCACGTGGGGTGGTCACATTAGAAGTCAAACTTGGACCATGTACAGTTACAACATATTTTCATGTTCTAGAATTAGATCCAACATTTCGGGCTATACTTGGGAGGCCATACTTGGAGGCAATAGGAGCCGTGGCTTCAACAAACAACCAGTGCATAAAATTTCCCTTTAAAGGACAGGTGGTCAAGGTGACTAGCATGCCTATGAGGGATGAGATGAATGATGTTTTTACATCACCTCTAGGTCTGTCAATACAACCCCAGATCTCAGTGGGAGAATTGCCAGAAGTTAGATGCATGACCGCCTCTCTACCAGACACACTGGGATGGCGGATGATGATGAAATTGGGCTATCAGTCTGGAAGAGGTTTAGGCAAAGATCTTCAAGGGATCACTCAGCCAATTGAAAATGCGAAAAGGCCACGCAGGCAGGGGTTGGGATATGAAGAGGGTTCCATCCCAAAGAGGATCTTCCAGCCAGGATATGCCATGGGACTCCATACATTCTTTATCAAAGGGGAGACCATGATGATGGCTGAAGATGGCAAAAGTTCCATGATGACTGTCAAGAGAAGGAAAGCTCCAGAAGAAGAAGAAGAAGACTTGGAAGACTTATGTTTATCTTTGACTCGTCTGTTCTCAAGTGGGGAAGAGTATCAAGAACCACCCAAGGGCAGACCAATGTTGGATCATACCACCCAAGTCAAAACCATTCCGCGAGGCCCAAATACAACAACGCCATGTTTAAACCTCGTGCCATTGTTTCTAGATCTTTTGGATGGGCTTCAGGGCCCACTTACCCACATTGGGCCCATGAGCCCCCTTCAACCTTCCACTCTTACTGGGCCTGCTTGCCCATTTGCTTCCCTCATCAACTTCATGACTGAGAGCTTTTCCCAACATGGGCTCACATGCCCATTTATTTCTAAGATCGGGTCCACATACCCGTTTACCTTTTTCATCAGTTTTGGACCCATGTGTCCACTTTCTGTTACCATTGGGCCCACGAGCCCCTTTTTCCCTTTTATTCTTAAGTTTTTCTCTCTGGTAATTCAGTCAGTTTCTAGCAAGCTTCGAGTCACTCAGACTCATTCTATCCTTTTACTTGAAATTTCCAAAACGTCTTCTCTGAAACTCATATTTCCATCGAGGAGACGTCTCTACTCATCCCATAGGGTACTCCCAATCAGGGATCCCCCTTTTCTGAATCATTGATCGATTTGCTCGATCCTCCCTCCACTGTAAATACTACCTTTCCAGCTTTATCTTCAGTAGGTCAAGTTAGGTTAGGAAATAGGAAAGTCAGAGGTAAGCGACTTCCAAACAGATATCTGCAATAATTGGCATAGAAATGTGTACAGTCTTGACTGATCGGTTAGGGCGATGGCAGAGTTTCCTATCCGAATTTGATATCACTTATGTCCCACAGAAGGCAATCAAGGGTTATGCTATTGCTGAACACCTTGCCCATCATCCCATACCCGTCTTTGACCCAGTCCGGTCGGAGTTCCCGGATGACGAACTAATGTCGATCCGATCTTCCAATCTTTGGACATTATATTTTGACGCGGCTCCGAACTCTCATGGTAGAGGGATAGGTATTGTCCTTCTGTCACCTGAAGGTGTCACCATTCCACAGGCTTTTCAGCTTAACTTTCCAGCAACCAACAACATAGCTGAGTATGAAGCCTTGCTGGCCGGGCTGGAGGCCGCTCATTTCCATGGTGCCACCGAATTGAGGGTGATAGGTGATAGTCAATTGATCCTACGCCAGGTCCTATCCAAGTACCGAACTTCTCATCCAAACCTCAAACCCTACCAGGAGCTCACCACTTGCTACATCAAGCTATTCTTCAAACTCATCTTTGTTCATGTCCCTCGTTCTCAGAATATCCTCGCCGATGCCTTAGCTTCACTAGCTTCATCTCTATCTGTCCCGCTAGGCAGGCAAGTGCGAACTATCCATATCTGTAAGAGGACAATTCTAGCAATTGAGGATTGACGTTTTCTGAAGGTTAAGGAAAGATTCAACAGAAAAGAATACTTAGAACATAAAGAAGAAATCTCCTTGATTGAGTTGGAAGAATTAGAAGAAGGTGAGAGACCTTGGTATGACGAGATTGCGAGGTATTGTCAAGACCAGTCGTATCCGCCTGGATCAACCACCAAGGAAAAGAAGGCAATCAGAAGAGTATCCCAGAGGTATACAATCCTAGGAGGAGTGCTCTATAAGAGAAGCCTAAGTGGAATCTTACTCAGATGTCTTGATGAAGAAGAAGCTGAGTTGGTGCTGAAGGAAGCACATTCTGGAGTGTGTGGTGGTCATGTGAATGCTCAAGCCCTTGCTAAGAAAATCATCCGACAAGGGTATTATTGGCCAACTCTAGAAGAAGACTGCTCCATCTTTGTCCGGCACTGTCATTCATGTCAACTCCATGCCGACAAGATTCACTCTCCCGCATCTTCCCTTCATCCAATTCATGCCCCATGGCCTTTCGCCATGTGGGCTTTTGATATCATTGGCCCCTTGAGTGACCTCAACTCCGAAATGCGCTCAAAATCATTCATTCTGACGGCAACGGAGTACTTCACAAAATGGGCTGAAGCGGAAGCATTCGTGGAGATTAAAGCGTCAACAGTCTGCTCCTTCATCAAGCGCAACATCCTGGCAAGGTTCGGGATCCCCAGCGACATCGTCACCGATAATGGGCCACAATTTCTTTCTCAAGATCTGCGTGATCTTTGCAACAGGTATTACATTTCATTACATCATTCATCACCATACTATCCTCAAGGCAATGGTCAAGCAGAAGCCACCAACAAAACCTTAATCAAAATCATTAAGAAATCTTGTAAGTCTAGCAAATTTGCCGACTGGCCTGATAAGCTTGTAGATGCTCTATGGGCTTATCGTACTTCTGTAAGGACTCCCACTGGACAAACCCCGTATGCTTTGGCATATGGGATGGAAGCAATGGTTCCTTACGAAGTATTACTTCCATCTCTCCGAGTTCAGCTCGACGGGGATATTCCTGTTGATGAGAGACGAGAATCTCTCCTTGCACAGCTTGAACTCTTGGATGAAAGAAGGCTAGCCGCCGCCGAGCATGCCCGGACTTATCAGAATAGACTCAAAAGGTTTTATCAAAAGAGGGTGATCGAGAGAAAATTCGAGATCGGTGAGATGGTAGTCAAACGCATATTCGTTAAGCCGGGGGTCCCCGCTCCAAGTTGCAACCTAACCGGGAAGGGCCTTTTGTAATCACCGAAAAGTATCCAGGTAATGCATATGAATTGACTAATGCAGATGGATAAAAGTTGAATCATCCTTGGAATGGAGTTTACCTCAAAAAATACTTTCCATAAAAATGGAGAAACCACCGGTATAATCTCAAGTCATCAATCCTAGGTTGTTCGTGAGAAGTCAAGGGTAGGTACCATCCTACACACACAACACTTCCCGATCCTAGAATCCGGACAACCCGACACTTGCGAAAGGCAAGGCGTAAATCTAGAAATGGAAGGAATACCCTTACCCTATTCTCTTCTACTCGGTCCAAGATAGGGAGAGAAGATTAGAGAGGGGTAGTATCGAAAACACTCGCCACCCTAGTAGGAGGCCGTCTCGCAGGGTACAAAAGGGTGCCAAAAGATGGGCAATGAACCCCTCGGGTTAGAAAAAGAAAAATGATCAACCCGTCCGAATGAGTACCCGTAATGATAGTCAAGGCAAAAGGCACTAAAAGATGGGCAATGTCCCCACGGGTCAAAAACCTGTCCAAATATGTGCCGCATAGAAAAGAACAAAAAAAGAAAGAAAAACCCAAAGAGGCCGAACCCCAATGGGTAATTTGAGTGAGAGTAGAGAAATTCCTCTCAACATCTTCAAACCCTATCAAGGACTTCCTCTATACTCTTCCTCCTTAAACCCCTTGGGTAGGGTAAACCGACCAAATCCCGGTGGAATCCAAGCCGATCAAAGGAAGAAGGTTAGAAGGATTCTAGGTAGGGAACTTAACTTTTGCACGTGGCATCTACCACTTGAGTCTTGACAAACTCCAAAGACCGATGAACTGTCTCAAATACCAGCATTTTCTCCACAAAAAAAAATTGCATATTTCAAAACCCACAAAAAAATTGCATATTTCAAAAACCAAAAAAATGCATATTTCAAAAGTCCAAAAAAAAATGCATATTTCAAAACACAAAAAAATTGAATATTTCAAAAATTCAAAAAGAAACCACATATTTCAAAAATCCAAAAAAAATTGAGTACTTTTTCCAAATGATTGTTTTCAAAAAAAAAACAAAAATTGCTTAGTCATGATCATTGCCTTAGTTGCATCCATGCTTATTTGATTGTCATGCATATTTTCATTTCTGCATTGCATATCCATTTTTACTTTAATGACCTTGTTAAGAAGGCTCTTCCCTTTGACCTAAGTCAAAGTTGACCATAATGGGCAAAGGGATGAGTCCTGATGAAGATCTAATCTCCTTCTGTTAAGTGTTTCAGGCATTTCAATACAGGAGAGGAGAGGATTCACCCCATGACAGGTAAGTTCTCTCAACCCCCCATTTCATTTTAAGTCAATTGTTTTATTCCACCTTGTTAAGAAGGCTCCTCCCTTTGACTCAAAAACAAGGCAAACGACATACAGGCAAAGGGATGAGTCATGGTGAAGATCTAATCCTCTTTTATCAAGCGTTTCAGGCATTTCAATAGAAAAAGGAAGGATTCTCACCACGGTAGACACTACAAGGAGGATGGATTCTCGCCATACAGGTAAGTTTTCCTAACCCTTTCCACATTCATTTTCTTTTACTCTTTATTTTTCTTCGCCATGTTAAGAAGGCTGCCCTTTGACAAAAGCGAGAGGGCCAAGCCACCGAGTCATACTAATCAAAATTGCCGAAGTGATGTTGCGGACACAACCAAAACAAGCCAAGTAGACATAAACAAGCAAGATACAAGACAAAGGTCCGATACAATGATGCCGGGCATGCAAATCAAAACCTACTCATCCCTACGCTCGGGGAAGAAACTAAGTAGTCGGCCACGCTTGGAGTCCGGCTTCTCTCCGGATCAACTCCATCCCGTCTTGTACGGCCCCGGCTATGGTGCGAACCGCTCCGATGGGTACGTGTGCCGCTCCGGTGGGTACCACTCGATGGGTGCCACTCGATGGGTTCGGCTCCGAGTGGACCGTCGGGCCATTTCACGATGAAAGCGCAGCGCAGGGCGCAGACAAGATCCATCTGCGTCCGGTGCGCCTCTCGCTCCATGGCACGGATCGCGGCGTCTCGCTCACGAAGGGCAGCTGTATGCTGGGTCTCCGCCTCACGAAGGGCCTCAAAGTGGCGCCGATCACGCGCCAATAGCTCTGTATCAAAGTCCAATCGAAGCTGAGCTATTTCAAGAGTAGGCGCACGAGCCTGCAATTCAGCCTCCAAGGCCTGGATCCTGGAAGAAGACTCCGAAGAAGAAGCAGCAACTGATCGCTCTAGTGCAGCCACCTACAAGCAATGCATGAGGCTTAGGCAGTGGAAGAATAAGTTTGGCAACAACTATCAAGATATTACCGTGATCTCCTTCTCCGCCAGAGACTGCTTCACGATAGCCAGCTCGTCTCGCAGGCTCTCACCTCCTCGAAGAAGAAACACCCTCTCGAACGGGCCATGCGCCGCAAGTACATAAAGCAAGTCAAATATCTAGCAACTTAGTTGAAGAGCACAAGACACACGCATACCTCTACCGTAGAGCTGCCTTCGTGGAGGCTACCTCCTCCTCCGGCTCGCGAATGCGCTCGATACTGGGTAAGCATGCCCCGAGAATCATGAGAAGAAGAAATTTTTCAGACAAGGCAATGCATTGATAACAAAGAGACAGAGACAAATGCTTACCTGGCCAGCATGGTCAAAAAGATGACCGTAAGCCACACCATATTGGCGAGTGAACTCCGTGTCATCCACGGCAGTCGAGAAAACCACGGTACCCTCGGCCTCCCGGTCCTCCAAGGCGATTGGTACCGAGCCGCCCGGTTCTTGAGTGTGTCAACCCCCTTGTGCTACGGCCGTGTCCGGACGAAGGAGGTGGGCACCACTCCGATAACCCCGAATGTCCTCATCACGAGGCGAACCCGCAGTGGCTCCACCTCGTTCGTGCAATGTAGGTAAATGTCACGGCCGAAGAGATGGGCACCCTTCACCACCCACTCGGCATTCTCATCATCAGTAGTCAGATATGGGCGCCAGCATACCTATGAGAAAGGAGAGAATCAACATTTAACAAACAAAAGTAAGGAAGAGCAAGGAGACGTACCCGTGCAGGAGGAAGACTCAACAACTCGCCTCGAAGACGAAGGAGCTGAAAAGCATGGGACGAAGTGTCATGGATGGCGCACCAGCGCGCCATCAAAGGCAGGCGAGAGGGGTGATCTATTCGGCCTCGGCCTAATGGAAGGTAAAGATAACTCCACACCTGAAATTAACACTTTGTTAGTACAAGTATAACATGCAACAGAAAGCAAGCATAGAAAGAGAAATACCGAAGAAAAGGTGTGAAGCCACCCACCGAGACAAGACCACTATCGGGAGAGAGACTAGCAAACGGATGTGCCGGACCGCTGCACCCCGAGGCATAGTCGCCAATGGACTCCACATCAGCTAGAAGCGGAAGGAACCGTAGGTGAATCTTCTCGGTCTTGTTACCCGGCAACAAGCGACCGAAAAAGAAGAGCGTAAAACGGCGAAGATCCCGATCCGCCTCCGCTGATCCAGAAGGACCGCATAATGTCGCAGATACCTGACCAATCAGGCGGTCCTCGTAGTCCTTGGTCACCTCCCCCCGCTGCATCTGAGCCTCTGTCAGGCCCACTAGCTCGAAACACTCCTTCCGAGTGATTGACAGGACTGCCTCGTCATGTGACCGAGGTGGGGAGTAAGAAAGAAGCTCCACTGCCATCTCGGCATAGTCACCATACGTGCAACCGGTGACGGCACGCCCATAGACCCGCAGCCCCGTGATATGGGCCACGTCCTCCAGAGTAGGGACCATATGCCCCCTGGGAAAAAGAAACGAACAAGTCGCGGCATCCCAACGATCCTTAAGAACCCGGATCAGGGCCAAGTCCTCCCAAAGCACTGACAAATGTAAGACAGGACCAAATCCCATCTCATCCAGGCGGCGGCGTTGGAACGGTTGAAGACCACGATACGCCAATCGTACCAGCTGCCAGGATATACGCGATTTGATCCGTGCCTGCAAATGGAAAAGTTGTTCAGGTCAAGAACTACATCACAAAGATGATAGAGAGTTTAAAGGACATTTACATCGTGCCGGGCTGTCGGCTCAGAAGGACCAGCCTCGTCGTCAAGCGCACGCGCGCGTCGAACCCTCTTCGGCATCTGTACATTTCAAAATTGCTAGAAAAGAAAATGGTAGTAAGAGGATGATCAATTACAAAGAAGCTGCAACTGAGAAAGATAGCGACGCTGATCATCTGGACTCTCCTCGGTAAGCGTGCCTAGACGCTGCAGTCGGCTCGTACTCCACAAGACAATAGCTGTCTTAGCTTCCTCCGTGTCTTCATCTGTATCAAGCTTTCTGTCTTTGATAAGAGTCAAGTGTGAAAGCACCGGCAGTTCATGACGAGCCAAACCAATTTGAGAATGACACCTGTGCGGATTGTATAGAACAAAAGCCGAGCTAGTAACCAGTCGAAGATCCACGCCAGAGCAAAACGGTCTGAACATCTCTCTGCCGCATAATGACCGGATCGTGCACAAAGCCTCGAATGACTCATGGAAGCAAGATGGATACGCCAATCTGTTCGTTTCTTCAATGTAGCACATTTGTTGGAAACCGTGTCAGGAAAACCGAGAGCTGCAGCATATGGGAACAAAGGACTGCGCCGGAAAAGCCGGGAAGTGGTAGTAGCACTGCCTGATGGATCAAACTTGAAGTGAAGATCTGCCCAGCAAGCAAACAGAAGAGCACTGCCAAACATAGGACGTCCCACGCAAGCAGAAGACAAGCCACGATGAGAAAGCCAAGCACCGAAGGACCAAGCCGCTTGCCGCACCGGATTCCCGGAATACACGAGAGTTGTCCCTGCTCCAGAAAGCCGTCTTCTGTGGGAAACAAGAACACGGCAGCAAGGCAAGTAGCAAAACCCTTGGATCCATGAAGAAGTTGTGTCTCATCAAGGCCGCGAGAAGACAGAGTAGAGATGGTCCAAGCTGCCAGTTTTTGGAGATAGATCCGTTTTCCGGTGATGAATGAGTTGATTTGCTCTGCCTCCACAAAATCCTGCAAGAACTCAAGGCAAGACACTGATCCAGAAGGAATAAACATGTTCGCAATCTCACCTTTTCTAGTACACGGCAGTCCAAGGAACAACTCTGCTTCTTCTAGCAAGATGGTGCATTCAAAAGAGTTAAAGACAAAAGTGTGAGTGTCAGGATGCCATAACTCTGCCAAAGCACCCATCAATCCAAAGTCCAAGTAATATTCTACATAGTGTTTCGCATGAACCAGAAGACCGGTCAAGCCCCAGCCACTCAGGATTGATTTCACTGACAAATGAAGCACTCCAAGCAGATCTTTAAACCAAACAGGAGAACAGAATCTTCGAGGACCCGGAAAGAGAGGGTAATTCTGCATAAAACCATCAAAACAGGCTGTCAGGTACTTGCATTTTTTACATATATTTTTTTTTTAAAAAAAAAAAAATTGCCCAGGGTAGGGCGCATGTGCCCTCAAATGGGGGCACATGGCCAGGTGCCCCACCCCAGGGCGCATGGCCAGGTGCCCCCGATCGGGGGCACATGGACCCAAATTGTCAAAAATTTGAAAAAAATCTGAAAAAATCACAATCAATAAAGAATAACGTTCTCTTACCAGATCTGCTGAAATCCTCCCCTTCACATGCCCTGGAATGCTTGAAATTGCTCTTCCCAAGTCAGAACACATCTTCTTAGAACGAGGAGCCATTTTAACAAAGATAAGATCAATTTTCGGATTTAACAAAGTATTTATAGTGGAGGATTAATCCCATTTTGAGTCAAATTCGGATTTCAAAAGTTTTTTTACCTCAGGGCGCATGTGCCCTCATATGGAGGCGCATGGCCAGGTGCCCCACCCCCTGGGCGCATGGCCAGGTGCCCCCGATCGGGGGCACATGGCCAAAAAAATTCGAAAAATTCAGAAAAATCTCAAAAATTCAGAAATTGTCTATAATGTTAAAAATGAAATTTTTACTAAAGGAACCATCATTAAAAACTTTGTTTTGACCTCCAAATGATGGTTCAAATAGTAAAATCTTCAATTGATCATTTCATGAATAATCTGCTTCATATGACAATTACGTGCATTTGGGTACTAACCGAAATGTGCGAGGCAACCTTTTTAGTCCTAACAGGTGAATTGGCGAGATCAGTGTTCCCCAAGGAACGTCATGCTAACCTTGTGGCGAAAAGAGAGGAAGCGCTACCTATCGTGGTGTTGTATTCCGTCAGAAGGCAAGATAAGGATGGACCAGAGATGCTGATGAACCAGGCGGTCGATGCAGCTTACCTGAAGATTTCATCCTCGGCTTCTCATCAATCTCACATCACATCACCACCATCACTTCATTTTTGCACTTCACATCACTTCTACTATCCGTCACTTAGCTATGCTAGGTCCACTTTATACATATTATATGCATTAATGCCGAAGACCTTGAGAGTGAAAATGACCGGGCCCGAGATCCCCTTCAACAAAATCTACGACGGCTTGGTCATTTCTTCACACTCACGGATAAGCCAAAATTGAACATTGGAGGGACGATGGTTCCTAATCGGGTGTCTTGACCTCCAATAGACAATCTATATCTTCAACTATTTTCTACATGATTTTATGTGTTCACAGCCCTCTCCTTTTCTTTCTTCATCATTACCAATTCTATTTCATTATGTTTTATCTTTCCTTTATTTCATCATGTTTTATTATTTCTTTTATCCCTTTATGTTTTATTCCTTTCTTTTTGTTCCATCATGTTTTATTCTATCACTTCTTTTATCCCACCGTGTCTTTTATCCCACCCCACCGTGGCAATTGTCATGCCATTGTTTCTTCTTTCCCTTCATTCTATGTTAGTCCCACCATTGTCTTTCAATCTCATTATGGCTTAAATTTGTCTTGTCGTTTTTCGAATACTTGATTTTCTGCTAGAGCGTGATTCATGGTTTTCACGATGCCCAGGCAATTTTTGTTTTGCTTAAAACGAACCCTTTTAGAACTTGAGGTTCTTCCACTCAGAATTAAACTGAGTATTTTGGTGAAACTTGAATGAACTTGTGATTCCAAATATGATGGATTGGTATTCTTTTCATTTTAAGATCAACTTCTCTTTTACAAAACTTTAGCCCATCACAGTACAAGAACACCGCAAAGTTCGGGTTGCTGGCTGATGATGAACCTACGAATTCGAGGACTCCTCACCACGCTGAGGGTTGGCTACATCCTTTTATCCATTATCAGTTACTTTTTCACCTCTCGTGCCAAGGGCATGTCTTTTACCAGTCAATTATATGAGGTTTTGATAGAACAAGAAAGCGATCTAGAATACTCAGAGAGATTCATTTTGCTGGATCAGGTAGATAAGTGTGTCTATATCTACACCTTGATGCCACCTTTTCAGTTCATCACCATTCCATTCTGCTACATTCACCTACACTCACCTGCATTCCATTACAGTTCACTACGAATCACTCCGCTTCATTACATGCCACTACCTTACAAAGCCGACATCAAGGCGAGGCAAGCTGTAGACACGCCAAATTCGCCTAATTCAGAGCATAAAACTCATGTTTTATAGGGTAACATGTATGATTGATCATATGATGATGCCGGGTCTTTTAAAATTGATTTGGAGCATTCGCCGAATGGAATTGGATGTTTTCCGACGTTTTTCGCAAAAAGCCGTAATTTCCGAGCGAAAGCCGCACGTAAATCGTGTGAACACGGAAATTGGCTGAATGACCAATGCCTAATGATCATGCATTGAAGGTTATGGTCATATTCACACTCCGGACAAGTTTTGTTGCATTCTGTGCCTTTCCGGTTTGCCGTCGGAGTCATTTTGACCTATCTCGGACCTTCTGTTCACTGCCCTAACTTCCGGATAAAATTCTGAAGTTTTTTAGGGTGTGATGGTTGATCCGATGCTATATAAAGCTTCTTCGGCCTGTTATCTTTCCAACGCAACAAACGGCGTCGAATTCCGAGTTCGGGAGTGTTCGCAATGGCTTCCGGAAGAAGGACGCGCAGAACCAGTCCCATGCGCCCAGGTTCCAGGGCACATGCGCCCGGGACCCAGGGCACGTGGCTATGCGCCCTACCAGTGAGGCACGTGGCCTTGTGCCCTCACTTGAGGGCACATGCGCCCCACCCTTGAGTCAGTCTTTCACCCGGACTCTGCCGCTGAACAGACGGAAGAGATAAGACCTTTATTTTCGGAGAAGATAAGATGTGCCCTCACTGGGGGGCACATGCGCCCCTCAGTGGGGCCCATGCGCCTGGCTCCAGGGCGCTTGCGCCCACGGGTGAGGCGCATAGTCCCTTTTTTTAGCTCCGATGAGATCACTCGTTCTCCTATAAAAGGACTCTGATTCTGGTCGTTCCAGAGGGATGAGAACGACTCCCCAGGCATCTCAAGACGTCCTATCACCATCCTGCATCAATTTTATGATTTTTAGAGAGAGAATTTCGAGTTTTTAGAGAGAGAAAAGTCGGTTCAAGAGAGAGGAAGGCTGTTCTGCAGGTGATCTACTAAGTCTATCTTCTTCGACCTCTACAGCAGTGTGTGGACGTCTTCTGCCTAAGCTCTCTTCATCAAAGTTCTTCCTCTCCAAGTCTTCTTGAGTTTACAATCGACGGCACTTGATTCAGAGGTCGGGGCTGGTCGTGACGAGTGCAGAAGCAAAGTCGCGCCTGGCAGATCCTGGACTGCTGCTCGGCTTTTTCGACAACACAGATTTGGCTATATCTTCCTCTATTCAACTCAGAATCTTTCAGTTCTTCTTCCTATATATTTTTTTAGTGATTATCCATCATCCTATCATTTTTTTACATTTTTTTTGCATTACTTTTACTCTGTTAATCCGAAAATAAAAAAAAGGGGTTAGAGATAACCCGAATCCGGTCAGTTCCTAGTCAATTGTGTGTTTTATGTCATTCTCTTTACATATACTCCACTTGGTCTAGTTCTAATTGTCTATTTCACTTGTTTATTTGTCTAGTTGCACAGAACATCAAGCACCCACACGTTGAGGACTCTTCTTCATCGGCCGGCCGAAGAAGGAGAAGCTTAAACTCACACTCTTCACGCTAAGGTACACACGGTCATTTTAATTCTATAAATCGGAACCCACGGTTCCTGGCGACCACGTTTATTTCTTCTCACCCTCCTCCCACATGACCCGAACCGTCTCTTTGGTGATCGAGCGACGCCAAGGGATGAAAGTTCGGGGATCAATGTGAGTGTGGGACCGAGGTGAGAGTTGCTTTCCGAGCTTTATTCCTTTCTTTTCTCATCCCCTCTTGAGGTGACGATCTGGGTTCACGGACTTCCCTGAAAAGGAGAGGACCCCGTCGAATTTTCAGAGTCGACAGGTTGGTGTTTTAATACTGATTCGTGTGCGTTCGGTATGTTTTAAATGTTTTGAAGTTTGGTTCAAATTGATTAAACTTGAACTTTAGATTGTTAATGATCTGATTTCACATGTTTTAAGATGAATTTTAGATGCTTTAATGTGTTTTAAATGTGTTCATTTCAATTGGTTGTAAATTATTTGATGTGCACAACTCTTTTTTGGTTTGCATCACATCTGGTCTATCGGGTTGGTGTCGATACCCAGTCACATGCAATCAACTTGGCACTTGAAATGTTCATTGAATATCCATGTTCATGCTGGTGCACATCAGATGTGGCAGTTCATATGCCATGAATAATGCTTGTCGAAGTGTCAAAGTCCTTCCCTTTGGTGTAAAATCCCACTTGACCGGGAAAATTTTGGCAGCATGCCGCCTTATTTTCCAATCGATGTGGAATTTTTACCCATCCTACATGGCATAGTCTTTTGACTTTCCAAGTAGTGGGAAGGATCATCTGCAATGGGAGCCGGCCCATGCCTACATCCGGGTCAGCATTCCGGTGCAAGCCGAATGAGCCGCCCAAGGGGGAGCACCCACGTGGTGGTGCTAACTCCTTATTTAATTTTGGCATTTCACCTTCATATTTAGTTAAGTGTGCTTTTTAAATGTCCAAGGCCAATGGGCCAGCTTCATCAACACATTGGGCTGGTCTTCATGTCATGTCAGCCTGGTAAGGCTGATCTTCAAGTCATGTCAACCTGGTTGGTCTGTTTTGAACATCTTGGGCCCTGGCGGCCTGATTTTCTCTTCAAGGGCCAGCATGGCCTATTTGCAGTACTTCAAGGCAAAAATGGCCAGCTTCAAACCCTGTATGCCTTTGCCATTTTTTGTTTATTCTTGTAGTAGCAGCAGGTGGTGCAAACCTCCATGTAGAGAGCTGTAGAAGGGCCTGTTTTGAGAGCTGCCAATGGGCTGACTTCTTTTATCATTTAGGTGCTACGTTGATGGGCCATCAAGGGGGCACACAAGGACCTGATTAAGGTGTGTTTTGATAGGCCAAACATGGGCTGAAAGGGGGCTTATGTTCGGATGCTGCTCAGGTGAGCAGAACTTGAACTATTTGGATGGCCAAATAGGGAAGTCAAGGGTCTGTGCAAAGGCATTTGATGAGTGGAAATTAGAGCCACCCGGCTTAACTTCTTGACCCGTCTGGCTGATTCCAAGAGGCCTGGGCTGTCACCCCTCCTTCCACACATCAAAGAGAATGATTGGTTTGTTTGGGGTGCTATAGGAGCTGTATTGGGTGTGTTGCACATAGGGCAAACTAGGTGACCATCAAAGGGGCCTGACATGGGTGCTCACAAAGGCATTTTGACATGTAGAAATCAGGGCCACCCGGCATAACTCTTGGCCCATATGGTAGATTCCAAGAGGCCCGGGCTGTCACCCCTCCTTCCACACATCAAAGAGGGTGTTTGGTTTCAAAGCCATCAAAGGGCCCTGATTTCAGGGCCAGCAGTGGGGCCTGATTTGCGTATGTTCTGAAGTCTGTCCACTTGGGCAGTGTAGACACGCCAAAATCGCCTAATTTAGAGCATAAAACACATGTTTTATAGGGTAACATGTGCGATTGACCTTATAATGATGTCGGGTCTTTAAAAAGTTGATTTGGAGCTTCATCGAACGAAATCGAATGTTTTCCGAAGTTTCAGCAAAAAGCCGTAATTTCCAAGCGAAAGCCATACGTAAATCGTGTAAACATGGAAATTAGCAGAATGAACAATGCCTAATGATCATGCATTTAAGTTTATGGTCATATTCACACCCCGGACAAGTTTTGTTGCATACTGTGCCTTTCCGGTTTGCCGTCGGAGTCATTTTGACCTGTATCGGATCTTCTGTTCACTGCCCTAACTTCCGGACAAAATTCTGAAGTTTTTGAGGGTGTTATGTCTGATCCGATGCTATATAAAGCTTCATCGGCCTGTTATCTTTCCAACGCAACAAACGGCGTCGAATTCCAAGTTCGGGAGTGTTCGCAATGGCTTCCGGAAGAAGGACGCGCAAAAACAGTCCCATGCGCCCGGGTTCCTGGTCACATGCGCCCGGGACCCAGGGCACGTGCCCATGCGCCCTACCAGTGAGGCACGTGACCTTGTGCCCTCACTTGAGGGCACATGAGCCCCACCCTTGAGGCACGAGCCCAGTTTTTCACCGGGACTCTACCGCTGAACCGATCGACCGGATAAGACCTCTTTTTTCGGGAATAGTGCCATGAGCCCTCACTGGGGGGCACATGCGCCCCTCAGTGGAGCACATGCGCCCTGCACCAGGGCGCATGTGCCCAGGGGTGGGGCGCAAGGACCCTATTTTTAGCCCGGATGAGACTGTTCGTTCTCCTATAAATTAACTCTGATTCCGGTCGTTCCAAAGGCAGGAGCACGACCCCAGGCATATGAAGACGTCCAACCTCCCTACTGCATTGAATTTGTGATTTTTAGTGAGAGAATTTCGAGTTTTTTGAGAGAGAAAAGTCGGTTCAAGAGAGAGGAAGGCTGTTCTGCAGGTGATCTACCAAGTCTCTCTTCTTCGGCCTATACAGCAGTGTGTGGACGTCTGATGCCTGAGCTCTCTTCATAAAAGTTATTCCACTCCATGTCTTCTTGATTTTAAAATCAACGGCACTTGATTCAGAGGTCGGGGATGGTCGTGACGAGCGCAGAAGCAAAGTCGCGCCTGGCAGATCCTGGACTGCTGCTCGGCTTTTTCGACAACCCAGATTTAGCTATATCTTTCTCTATTCAACTCAGAATCTTTCAGTTCTTTTTCCTATCTCTTTGTTTAGTGATTATACATCCTCCTATAATTTTTTTACATTTTTTCATTACTTTTATTCTGTTATTCGAAAAATAAAAAAAGGGGTTAGAGATAACCCGAATCCGGTCAGTTTCTAGTCAATTGTGTGTTTTATGTTATTCTCTTTGCATATACTCCACCTTGTTCAGTTCTAATAGTCTCTTTCACTTGTTTGTTTGTCTAGTTGCACATAATATCATGCACCCACCGCGTTGAGGACTCTTCTTCATCGGCCGGCCGAAGAAGAAGAAGCTTTAACTCACATTCTTCACTTTAAGGTACACACAGTCAATTTTAATTCTATAAATCGGAACCCACGGTTCGTGGCGACCACTGTCAACTTTGAAAATTCAACGGGGTCTTATCCTTTTCAGGGAAGTCCGTGAATCCAGATCGTCACCTCAAGAGGGGATGAGAAAAGAAATGAATAAAGCTCGGAAAACAACTCTCACCTCGGTCCCACACTCACATTGATCCCCGAACTTTCATCCCTTGGCGTCGCTCGATCACCAAAGAGACGGTTAGGGTCATGTGGGAGGAGGGTGAGAAGAAATAAATTAAGACATGTGTTCGCCAGGAACCGTGGGTTCTGATTTATAGAATTTAAAATGACCGTGTGTACCTTAGCGTGAAGAATGTGAGTTAAAGCTTCTCCTTCTTCGGCCGGCCGATGAAGAAGAGTCCTCAATGCGGTGGGTGCTTGATATTCTATGCAACTAGACAAACAAAAAATTGAAAGAGACTATTAGAACTAAACAAGGTGGAGTATATGTAAAGAGAATAACATAAAACACACAATTGACTAGAAACTGACAGGATTCGGGTTATCTCTAACCCCTTTTTATTTATTTTAGGAATAACAGAATAAAAGTAATGCAAAAACATGTAAAAAAATTATATGAGGATAGATAAACACTAAACAAAGAGATAGGAAAAAGAACTGAAATATTCTGAGTTGAATAGAGAAAGATATAGCCAAATCTGGGTTGTCGAAAAAGCTGAGAAGCAGTCCAGGATCTGCCAGGTGCGACTTTGCTTATGCGCTCGTCACGACCAGCCCGGACCTTGGAATCAAGTACCGTAGATTTCAAACTGAAGAAGACTTGGAGAGGAAGAGGCCGAAGAAGAGAGACTTGGCAGATCCCCTGCAGAACAGCTTTCCTCTCTCTTGAATCGAATTTTCTCTTTCTAAAAACTCGAAATTGTCTCTCTAAAAATTACAAATGCAATGCAGGAGGGAGGTTGGACGTCTTGAGATGCCTGGGGGGTCATGCCCATGCCTTTGGAACGACCGGAATCAGAGTTAATTTATAGGAGAACAGACTGTGTTATCCGGGCTAAAAAATAGGGACCTTGCGCCCCACCCCTGGGCGCATGCGCCCTGGTGCAGGGTGCAAGCGCCCCACTGAGGGGCGCATGTGCCCCCCAGTGAGGGCGCATGGGCACAAATCCCGAAAAGTTGGTCTTATCCGATCGTCGATTCAGTGGTAGAGTCCCGGTGAAAAACTGGGTCCCTCGTGCCTCCAGGGTAGGGCGCATGTGCCCTCAAGTGAGGGCACAAGGTCACGTGCCTCACTGGTAGGGCGCATGGGCACGTGCCCTGGGTCCCGGGCGCATGTGACCAGGAACCCGGGCGCATGAGACTATTTTTGCGCGTCCTTCTTCCAGAAGCCATTGTGAACACTCCCGAACTCGGAATTCGACGTCGTTTGTTGCGTTGGAAAGCTAACAGGCCGAACAAGCTCCCTATATCATCTTATCAGACATCACACCCTCCAAAACTTCAGAATTTTGTGCGTAAGTTAGGGCAGTGAACAGAAGATCCGATACAGGTCAGAATGACTCCGACGGCAAACCAGAAAGGCACGGTATGCAACAAAACTTGTCCGGAGTTTGAATATGACCATAAAATTCAATGCATGATCATTAGGCATTGGTCATTCAGCCAATTTCCGTGTTTACATGATTTACGTGTGGCTTTCACTCGGAAATTACGGATTTTCGCGGAAAACTTCGGAAAACATCTGATTTTGTTCGGCGAAGCTCCAAATCAACTTTTAAAGATCCGGCATCATTATAAGGTCAATCTCACATGTTACCCTATAAAACATAAGTTTATGGCTCTGAATTAGGCAATTTTGGCGTGTCTACATCTTGCCTCGCCTTGATGTCGGCTTTGTAAGGGAGTGGCATTTAATGAAGCGGAGTGATTCGGAGTGAACTATAATGGAATGCAAGTGAGCGTAGATGAATGTAGCGGAATGGAATAGTGATGGACTGAAAAGGTGGCATCAAGGTGTAGATATAGACACGCTTATCTACCTGATCCAGCAATATGAATCTCGCTGAGTATTCTAGATCGCTTTCATGTTCTATCAAAACCTCATATAATTGACTGGTAAAAGACATGCCCTTGGCACGAGAGATGAAAAAGTAAATGATAAAGGATAAAAGGATGTAGCCAACCCTCAGCGTGGTGAGGAGTCCCCGAATTCGTAGGTTCATCATCAGCCAGCAACCCGAACTTTGTGGTGTTCTTGTACTGTGATGGGCTAAAGTTTGTAAAAGAGAAGTTGATCTTAAAACAAAAGAATACCAATCCATCATATTTGGAATCTAAAGTTCATTCAAGTTTCACCAAAATACTCAGTTTAATTCTAAGTGGAAGAACCTCAAGTTCTTAAAGGGTTCTTTTAAGCATAGCAAAATTGCTCGGGTATCGTGAAAACCATGAATCACGCTCTAGCAGAAAATCAAGTATTCGGAAAACGACAAAACAAACTTAAGCCATAATGAGATTGAAAGATAATGGTAGGACTAACATAGAATGATGGGAAATAAGAAACAATGGCATGACAAATATGACACGGTGGGTAAAATAAAAGACACGGTGGGATAAAAGAAAGGAAAGAATAAAACATGGTGGAACAAAAAGAAAGGAATAAAACATGAAGAGATAAAATTGGTAATGATAAGAATGAAAAAGAGATGGATATGAAAACATAGAAAATTATGTAGAAAATAGTTGAAGATATAGATTGTCTATTGGAGGTCAAGACACCTGATTAGGAACCATCGTCCCTCCAATGTTCAATTTTGGCTTATCCGTGAGTGTGAAGAAATGACCAAGCCATCGTAGATTTTGTTGAAGGGGACCTCGGGCCTAGTCATCTTCACTCTCAAGGTCTTCAACATTAATGCATATAATATAAATGAACCTAACATAACTAGGTGACAAATGGTAAAAGGTGATGTGAAGTGCAAAATGGAGTGTTGGTGATGATGTAATGTGAGGTTGATGAGAATGTGAATTTGAGTGAAGTCTTTAGGCATAGTGGATCGACCAGCATCTCTGGTCCATCATTGTCTTGCCTTCTGACGTAATACAGCACCACGATAGGTAGCGCTTCCTCTCTTTTTGCCACAAGGTTGGCATGACGTTCCTTGGGGAACACTGATCTCGCCAATTCACCTGTTAGGACTAAAAAGGTTGCCTGCACATTTCTGGTTAGTACCCAACAGACAGAATTGTCATATGAAGCAGATTGTTCATGAAATGATCAACTGGAGATTTTACTATTAGAACCATCATTTGGATGTCAAAAAAATATTTTTGATGATGGTTCCTTTAGGAAAAATGTCATTTTTAACATTATAGACAATTTCTGAATTTTTGATATTTTTCTGAATTTTTAGAATTTTTTGGTCCATGTGCCCCCGATCAGGGGCACCTGGCCATGAGCCCTAGGGTGGGGCACCTGGCCATGTGCCCCCAGATAAGGGCATATGCGCCTTGAGGCAAAAAAAAAAAAAATTTCATAAAAAATTGTACCTGATTGCCCTTCTCTTTTTGCTTCTTCGGCTCCTGAAAATACTCAATGAAAATGATTAAATTTTTATCATTACTCATCCCTTTGCCTATTATGGTCAACTTTGGAATTAGGTCAAAGGGGAGAGCCTTCTTAACAAGGTAATTAGAGCAAAAATGGATATGCAATGCAGAAATGAAAATATGCATGACAATCAAATAAGCATGGATGCAACTAAGGCAATGATCATGACTAAGCAATTTTTTTTTGGATTTTCTTGAAAACAATCATTTGGATTTTCAAAAGTATTCATTTTTTGGATATTTAAAATATGTGTTTTTTTTGAATTTTTGAAATATTCAATTTTTTGGGTTTTTGAAATATGCATTTTTTTTGGGTTTTTGAAATATGCATTTTTTGGGTTTTTGGAATATGCATTTTTTGTGGATTTTTAAAATATGCATTTTTTGTGGATTTTTGAAATATGCATTTTTTTTTTGAAATTTTGAAATATGCAACTTTTTGTGGAGAAAATGCTGGTATTTGAGATAATTCATCGGTCTTTGGGGTTTGTCAAGCCTCAAGTGGTAGATGCCACGTGCAAAATAAAGTTCCCTACCTAGAATCCTTCTAACCTTCTTCCTTTGATCGGCTTGGATTCCACCTGGATTTGGTCGGTTTACCCTTCCCTAGGGATTTAAGGAGGAAGAGTATAGAGGAAGTCCTTGATAGGGTTTGAAGATGTTGAGAGGGATTTCTCTACTCTCACTCAAATTACCCATTGGGGTTCGGCCTCTTTGGGTTTTTCTTTCTTTTTTTGCTTTTTTCTATGTGGCACATATTTGGACAGGTTTTTGACCCGTGGGGACATTGCCCATCTTTTAGTGCCTTTTGCCTTGACTATCATTCTGGGTACTCATTCAGACAGGTTGATCATTTTTCTTTTTCTAACCTAAGGGGTTCATTGCCCATCTTTTGGCACCCTTTTTCACCCTCTGACATGGCCTCCTACTAGGGTGGGAGTGTTTTCGATACTACCCCTCTCTAATCTTCTCTCCCTATCTTGGACCGAGTAGAAGAGAATAGGGTAAGGGTACTAGTTCCATTTCTAGATTTCTGCCTTGCCTTTCGCAAGTGTCGGAATGTCTGGATTCTAGGATCGGGAAGTGTTGTGTGTGTAGGATGGTACCTACCCTTGACTTCTCACGAACAACCTAGGATCGATGACTTGAGATTATACCAGTGGTTTCTCCATTTTTTATAGAAAGTACTTTTTGAGGTAAACTCCATTCCAAGGATGATTCAATTTTTCTCCATCTGCATTAGTTAATTCATATGCATTACCTGGATACTTTTCAGTGATTACAAAAGGCCCTTCCCAGTTAGGTTGCAACTTGGAGCGGGGACCCCCTGGCTTAACGAATATGCGTTTGACTACCATCTCGCCGATCTCGAATTTTATCTCGACCACCCTCTTTTGATAAAACCTTTTGAGTCTATTCTGATAAGTCCGGGCATGCTCAGCGGCGGCTAGCCTTCTTTCATCCAAGAGTTCAAGCTGTGCAAGGAGAGATTATCTTCTCTCATCAACAGGAATATCCCTGTCTAGCTGTACTCTGAGAGATGGAAGTAATACTTCGTAGGGAACCACTGCTTCCATCCCATATGCAAAAGCATACGGGGTTTGTCCAGTGGGAGTCTTTACAGAAGTACGATAAGCCCATAGAGCATCTACAAGCTTATCAGACCAGTTGGCAAACTTGCTAGACTTACAGGATTTATTGATGATTTTGATTAAGGTTTTGTTGGTGGCTTCTGCTTGACCACTGCCTTGAGGATAGTATGGTGATGAATGATGCAATGAAATGCGATACCTGTTGCAAAGATCACGCAGATCTTGAGAAAGAAATTGTGGCCCAATATCGGTGACGATGTCGCTGGGGATCCCGAACCTTGCTAGGATGTTGCGCTTGTTGAAGGAGCAGATTGTTGACACTTTAATCTCCACGAATGCTTCCGCTTCAGCCCACTTTGTGAAGCACTCCGTTGCCGTCAGAATAAATGATTTTGAGCGCATTTCAGAGTTGAGGTCACTCAAGGAGCCAATGATATCAAAAGCCCACATGGCGAAAGGCCATGGGGCATGAATTGGATGAAGGGAAGATGCGGGAGAGTGAATCTTGTCGACATGGAGTTGACATGAATGACAATGCCGGATAAAGATAGAGCAGTATTCTTCTAGAGTTGGCCAATAATGACCTTGTCGGATGATTTTCTTAGCAAGGGCTTGGGCATTCACATGACCACCACAAACTCCAGAATGTGCTTCCTTCAGCACCAACTCAGCTTCTTCTTCATCAAGACACCTGAGTAAGATTCCACTTAGGCTTCTCTTATAGAGCACTCCTCCTAGGATTGTATACCTCTGGGATACTCTTCTGATTGCCTTCTTTTCTTTGGTGGTTGATCCAGGTGGATATGACTGATCTTGGCAATACCTCGCAATCTCGTCATACCAAGGTCTCTCACCTTCTTCTAATTCTTCTAACTCAATCAAGGAAATTTCTTCTTTATGTCCTAAGTATTCCTTTCTGTTGAACCTCTCCTTAACCTTCATAAAATGTCCATCCTCAATTGCTGGAATTGTCCTCTTACAAATGTGTATAGTCCGCACTTGCCTGCCTAGCGGGACAGATAGAGATGAAGCTAGTGAAGCTAAGGCATCGGCGAGGATATTCTGAGAGCGGGGGACATGAACAAAGGTGAGTTTGAAGAATAGCTTGATGTAGCAGGTGGTGAGCTCCTGGTAGGGTTTGAGGTTTAGATGAGAAGTTCGATATTTGCATACGACTTGGCGTAGGATCAATTGACTATCACCTATCACCCTCAGTTCGGTGGCACCATGGAAATGAGCGGCCTCCAACCCGGCCAGCAAGGCTTCATACTCAGCTATGTTGTTGGTTGATGGAAAGTTAAGCTGAAAAGTCTGTGGAATGGTGACACCTTCAGGTGATAGAAGGACAATACCTATCCCTCTACCATGAGAGTTCAGAGCCCCATCGAAATATAATGTCCAAAGATTGGAAGATCGGACTGACATTAGTTCGTCATCCGGGAACTCGGCGGATTTGGGTCAAAGATGGGTATGGGATGATGGGCAAGGTGTTCAGCAATAGCATAGCCCTTGATTGCCTTCTGTGGGACATAAGTGATATCAAATTGTGATAAGAAACTCTGCCATCGCCCTAACCGATCAGCCAAGACTGTACTACACATTTCTGTGCCAATTGTTGCAGATATCTGTTTGGAACTCCTTTACCTCTGACTTTCCTATTTCCTAACCAAACTTGACCTACTGAAGATAAAGCTGGAAAGGTGGTATTTATAGTGGAGGGAGGATCGAGCAAATCGATCAATGATTCAGAAAAGGGGGATCCCTGATTGGGAGCACCATCTGGGATGAGTAGAGACGTCTCCTCAATGGAAATGTGAGTTTCAGAGAAGACATTTTTTTTTGGGATTCTCAAGTAAAAAGATAGCATGAGCCAGAGTGACTCTAGGCTTGCTAGAAGATGACTGAATTAATAGAGATAAAAATTTAAGAATAAAGGGGAAAAAGGGGCTCGTGGGCCCAATGGTAACAGAAAGTGGACACATGGGTCCAAAACTAATGAAAAAAGTAAACGGGTACGTGGACCCGATCATAGAAATAAATGGGCATGTGAGCCCATGTTGAGAAAAGCCCTCATTTCTGAAGTTGATGAGAGAAGCAAATGGGAAAGCTGGCCCAGTAAGAGTAGAAGGTTGAAGAGGGCACATGGGCCCAAAGTGGGTAAGTGGGCCCTGAAGCCCATCCAAAAGATCTAGAAACAATGGTACGAGGTTCAAACATGGCATTGTTGTATTTGGACCTCGTGGAATGGTTTTGACTTGGGTAACATGCTTAACTAGATGATCCAAGATTGGTCTGCCCTTGAGTGGTTCCTGGTGCTCTTCCCCACTTGAGAACAGACGAGTCAAAGATAAGCATAAGTCTTTCAAGTCTTCTTCTTCTTTATCTGGAGCTTTCCTTCTCTTGACAGTCATCACGGAACTTATGCCATCTTCAGCCATCATCATGGTCTCCCCTTTGATAAAGAATGTATGGAGCCCCATGGCATATCCTAGCTGGAAGATCCTCCTTGGGATGGAACCCTCTTCATATCCCAACCCCTGCCTGCGTGGCCTTTTCACAATTTAAATTCGTTGAGTGATCCCTTGAAGATCCTTGCCTAAACCTCTTCTAGGCTTATAGCCCAATTTCATCATCATCTGCCATCCCAGTGTGTCTGGTAGAGAGGCGGTCATACATCTGACTTCTGGCAATTCTCCCACTGAGATCTGGGGTTGTATTGACAGACCTAGGGGTAAAGAAGCATCGTTCAGCTCATCCCTTATAGGCATGCTAGTCACCTTGACCACATGTCCTTTAAAAGGAAACTTTATGCACTGGTGGTTTGTTGAAGCCACAGCTCCTATTGCCTCCAAGTATGGCCCGAAAAGTTGGATCCAATTCTAGAACATGAAAATTTGTTGTGACCGTACATGGTCCGAGTTTGACTTCTAGTGTGACCACCCCACGTGCAGACTTCTTGGAGTTATCATAGGCTGTCACCATGGCACAAGATGGATTGATTTCTTGCTTAGAAATGCCGCACAACTGCAAAGTTTCTGGTGGCATAACGTTGATAGAAGCTCCAGTGTCAACCAAACATGATTTCACTTCGACATTGCAGATGATAACTGCCACATGCAAAGCATATCTCCTAAATTCTGGATCTGCTAATTCTTCCTGAGAGAAAGTGAGTGTTGGGTGCTCACTTCTAGGGGCTAACAACTTGTAGTGATCTTCTCGGAGTGGGAGATCTTCATTCACCATGACCCTTTGCAAGTACTGCTGTAGAATCTCCTGGTGCACCTTTGATCTTTTGATCAACTCAAGTATGGAAATACGGGCTGGTGTTTTATCTAAATGCTTTAACAGATCATAGGCTGTGCCTTGCAATGGTTCTTCTACTTGTTCCTCCTCCACTGGATCCTGCGGTTGAGTACTGGCTTGGGGAAAGAGCCGCTGGAACATCCTCCCACTCCGAAGCACCGGGGCTATTTGGCGGTCGGGTAGAGGTGACGGGTTAACTGGGGTGGGAATAGGTGGTGTAGGTGCAGGTATGGTAGGCAATGGGATTGGTGGTTCTAGGATGATTGGGTTAGTTGGTAGAGGGGTAGGATCTAGAGGTGGTAGTGATGGTGATACCGGTGGCCTAATAAGAAGAGGCCGGGGTGCAGAAGTGGTTGATGAGTTTAATGAAGGTGTAGGTTTTGGGATTGGTTGTGGTGTTGGTGGTATGATAAGTTGGGGTTTTGAAGTGGTAGAGCTCGTAGGCTGGGATTTCAAGTTTGGTGGTGATTGTGGTGGTCGGATGAGCAAAGGTCGGTGTGTAGCAATGGTTGAAGGAGGTGTAGTTAGAGAGTGGGCTGGCCTAATGATGGGCCGTCGAGAAGAAATGGAGTCCAGTGGTTGGGTTATTGAGCTTTGTGGTAGTTGTGGAGTAGCAGGTGCACGGATTATCTGTCTAGGAGGGTTCCTAGAAGGATGCCTAGCCGGGTTGACATGCATGGTTGTATTGTGGCTTTCTAGTTGCCAACCTTGAGCACGACTGGCGTCTCCCTGGACAATGGAGTGTACTAAACCAATTCCTGGGTTTGGAGGTGCTGGTGCCGGCGCTGGAGCGGGAGCATGTAATGGGAGAGGATTCTAAAAAATCCCCAAGCCAGGTTGTTGTTGAGGTTGAGCCGGTGGACGCTGCCGCTGCTGCTGCCTAGCCTTCATAGCTTGTATGCATTCCCCCATTTGAACCCAATCAATGCTGCCTTGGTCATTCAGATCGTGGATGTAATCCTTGAATTGAAAGCACACCTCTACAGTGTGACCAGGACACCGGTGGTAAGCACAGTATCGGGACATATCTGCGTTTGCTGGCCAAACCTTTTCTTTCCTTGGGCAATTCCAACTGTTTTTCTTCCATGAGTACATTGAAGATGTCAGTCAAGGAGTAAGGGAGTTGCTGGTAGTTCTCTCTCCTAGGACCTCCCCTTCGTGGTGCTTGATTGGGTGGTGGCGGTGCCCTATTGTAGGTAGGTTGACGAGGTTGCTGGGGTTGTGCTACTGGTTGTGGGGGTTGTTGTGGTTGTCGTGATTGTGGTGGCCTAACTTGTTGCTGAGGGGGGTAATAGGAAGGGTTCTATGGTGGGTTTCTGAACTGGTTTTGACGGTTCCCTCCCTGGTTCCCTACAATATTTTCAGCTTCGTTGTTGACCACTCCCTCGGTTGTAGGCCCAACTGGTGCAGAGGGGGTCTTTCTGAAGTTTCTAGGTTTAGGATCAAAAAGGTTTATCATGGTGGCATCCTTGAAGTGGGCTTGCAAGTATCAGGCACTATCATAGAGTTCATTCATTGTGGTAGGATGGTGCATGATCAAGACATTCCTCAAGGCAGGTGTAGTGTTGCCAATAAGCATCTTCACTTGTTCCCCTTCAGAAATCACATCTGTCAGTTTCTCTGCCATTCCCCTCCAGCGATCAGCAAACTTTATGAAGTCCTCTTCGGGCTTCATCTTCTCAAAAATCAAATCCGTAATGGAGTATGCTGGTGCCACCCGGTCTCTGTATCTCTGCAAGAATTTGGTTTTCACAATATCGAAGTCTCCTGCCTTAAAGGAGTCGAGTGAGTAAAACCATTCCAATGCAGACCCTTCTAGTGATCGGCGGAATAAGAAAGCAAGAACCCTACGATCATCTTTCCAGAACGAGGACTCATAAATAAAATATTTTAAGTGGAGAAAAGGATTTCCAGTACCATTGTAGCGGCGATAAACTGGTAGCTCAGAAGGTGGCAGGTGTAGGACTGGCAGAGAAGGAATGGAGATTTCAGGAACTGACTTGGAGTCCAGGCGACATCTCAGCTCTTCATAACGTTCATTTATCTGGGTGAGCTGATCCATGATTGCCTGGGTGAGAGCAGGTTCTTGGTTTACTGGTGGGGGTATGTGGTTAGAGACATGATTTTGGAATTGAGGAGCATGACTTGGCAAATTTACTGAAGATTGTCCCATGACTTGATGGGTCAAGGGAGCAACATGGTTGAAATAAGATGGTTGAACAAATGAGGGTTGGACCACAGATGGTTGAACTATAGAGGGTTGAACTACAGATGGTTGTGCTAGTGATGGTTGAATCACAGATTGTTGAACAATAGGTGGTTGAATGAGTGGTGGTCGAACCAGAGGACAAGGAGATGAGGCAACTTGGTTAACTTCAGCCTGATCTGAGGCCATTTTGCCCTTCACCATGGATTGTATGCGGGCATAGGTTTCTAGGTCGGTATAGAGAGACAACTCCCTAAAGAGTTGTTCGACATCACGGGGAGCAGATGGTTGAGGGACCTCTTGCGCTTCTGACTCAAACAATGGATTAACACGACCATCTGACAGATTTGTTTGATGACCCATCTCGTGCTCTCGATGTTCAGCTTGTTCCGCCATTCCAACGTGCCTTCCAGACCTTAGTTGCATTGAACTTCAAGGATAAAGTAAAACAAACAAGTTGACAAAGTAAACAAAGAACTTTTTTGGTTTTTTTAGTATTTTGCAAAAAGTTAGAGGTTTGAATTTTCGTTTGACAAGCAAGTGATGCAAAGACTTGAAAGCAAGATTACGTAATGATTTTGATTAAACCTTAGGTTTATGGATTTGTTAAGAATTGTTCTCTCAACAAATGGGTTAGGATCCTAACTCCAATCTCCAATGACCTAGGTTTCACACAATCTCACCACGTGCAGGTAACGTAGGATGCTTCGGGTTTTGGGGAGTGGTACAACCAACCCGATCGTGAAGAGGAATACTCCACGTATGAGGAATTACGGAGGCCTTGATGAAAGCCAACCAAGTCAACTAGGAAGGAATATCCCAGAAGAGACGTCAGAATCCACCAAGAGGGTGTTTTACCAATTGAGCACATTCAGGCTCTTAGATTCATTTAAGTCTTTCAAGAGACAAGATTTGATTCGGAATGGAATGATCTCATATTCCGAAAGGCAAATGTTTAAGCATAGACCGTGAAGATAGTGACGGTGCAAGTTCTGATTGAATAGAATGCCCTTGGCGGGACTAATTGGCTGCCATGGTGGGATAAATAGCAAAGAAGTGTTGTAATGGCCACAGTGGTAAAAAGAAATGAAAGATTTGAGAGCACAAAGTGATTAACGAACACGGTGAGATTAATAGACATGGTGGGATATTAAAAAGGTTGGTGGGACCAGAAAATATGGTGGGATTAGAATGACACGGTGGGATTTAGAATGATCGAGAGAGTGAGAAGGTGAAGTTTAGGAAATGATGTATGCAATGACAAAACAAAATGTAATGTAATTAACGCTACATGATGCATTCTGGCCTCAATAAAACAAGACAAAACTTGTATAACAAATAGTTGAAGATATAGATTGTCTATGAGGTCAAGATACCCATTCGGGAACCATCGTCCCCCACAGCACAACTTTGGCTTATCCGTGAGCATTAGAGATGACCCGACCGTCGTAGATTTTGATGAAGGGGATCACGAGTCAAGTCTTCTCTGCGCTCATGGTCTTCAACAAATAATACATAAGATATATATACACGACTAGCGACTTATATGTTAGCCGGCAAGAAATGGGGGTTTCCCATGTCCATTCTTCTATTTCTGCGAGCATTTTCTTGGCCACTCCTTCAGAGCATCGCCGGAATGAGGTAGTTGTGGCGGTATTTGTGGACATGGTTTCCATGCCTTCTCCACGTGGTCGTTCTCCTGGAGTTGGTGGCAACAGACGCTGATATCTGTAGCAGGCTTAATCTACTTCTGGTGTCGTAGCTGCTTTTCTTCCTTGTTATAGCACTTCTTGCTTCAGTGTTGTTTTGATCTGCTTGACATTTCTCGAAAGGATTGTTAGTATCACATTTCGGCTTAGCCCCTTGCAAGTTTGTCAAGGGGTGAAGCCTTCTAAGGGATGGCAAATAATAAAAGTAAATAATAGATGTAGGGTTAAGAGACATACCTGTTGGCGAGATTCTCACCCCTCCTTGACTTGTGTTTCTTTTCTGAAATACTTAATAGAAGGGTTAAATCTGCTCTATGGCTTACCCCCTTGCCTATTGTTGTCTTGCCTTGCTTATATGTCAAGGGGGTAGCCTTATTAACCAGGTAGAATGCACAAAATGACAAACAAGGTAAAAGTTAAGATAGCTTATCTACTATGGTGAGAGTTACTCCCTTCTTGATCTCAGGATCCGGAAACACTTAATGAAGGGGATTAAATCTTCACCATGGCTTATCTCTTTGCCTATTGCTGTCTGCCTTGACTTAGGTCAAAGAGAGGAGCCTTCTTAACAAGGTATAAAAATAGACTAGATGACCGAAATGAAATGGTTAAGAGAACTTACCTGTCGTTGAGAGAACCTCCCCCTCTTACTTTAAAGTCCCTGAAAATACTTGATAAAAGAGGATTAGATCTTCACAACGACTCATCCCTTTGCCTATTATGGCCAACTTTGACTTAGGTCAAAGGGAGAAGCCCTCTTAATGGGGTGATAATGAAGGTAAATATGCAATGCGGAAATGAAACATGCAAGACATAAAGATAAACATGAATGCTAGCAAAGGCAAAAATCAAGGTTATGCCAAGTTAGATGATGCATTTTTTTAGATTTTTTGAAATTATTCAATTTTTATTTTTGAAGATATTCAACTTTTTTTGGATTTTTGAAAATATTCAATTTTTTTGAATTTTTGAAAATATTTGATTTTTTTGGATTTTTGAAAATATTCATTTTTTTGGATTTTTGTGGAGAATGTGCCGATATTGAAACAATTCATTGATTTTTGAGTGTTAATCAAGATTTAAGCGATAAACACCATGTGAAAATAAGGTTCCCTAACCAGAATCTTTCTTGCCCTCTTCTCTTGATCGGTTTGAATTCCCCCTGAGTTTGGATAGTTCACCCTACCCTAGGGTTTTAAGATAGAAGATTAATAGAGGAAGTCTTTGACAAGATTTGGGGATGTCGAGGAGGGTTTCTCTACTCATGCCCAAATTGCCCGTTGGGGTTCGGCCTCTTCGGGTCTTTTTCTACATGTGGCACTTACTTAGACAAGTCTTTGACTTGTGGGGTCATTGCCCATCTTTTGGTGCCTTCTTTTCATTTTCTATTCTTCCGGGTACTCATTCAGACAGGCCCATATTTGTTTAAACCTGTGGGGTTCATTTCCCATCTTTTGGCACCCTTTTGCACCCTATGAGACGGCCTCCTACTAAGGCGGCGGGCATTTTCGATACTATCTTCCTCTAGTCCCCTTCACCTATCTTTGACCGAATAGAAGAGAATAGGGTAAGGTTTCCTTTCTGCCTTCAGGGTTCTGCCTTGCCTCTCTCGAGTGTTGGGCTATCTGGATTCTGGGATCGGGAGGTGTTGTGTGTGCAAGGTGATGCCTACCCTTGACTTCTAGCTAACACCCTTGGATCGAGGACTTAATATCATACCATAAATTCTCCATTTTATTTTCTAAGGAAAATATTTTTTGAGGTAAACGTCGTTCCATGGATGGTTCAATTTTTCTCCATCGGCGTTGGTTAGCTCATATGCATTACCAGGATATTTTTCAGTTATGACAAAAGGCCCTTCCCAGTTAGGTTGCAACTTGGAGTGGGGACCACCCGGCTTAACGAATATGCGTTTTACTACCATCTCACCGATTTCGAACTTTCTCTCTACCACCCTCTTTTGATAAAACCTTTTCAATCTGTTCTGATAAGTCCGGGCATGCTCGGAGGCGGCCAACCTTCTTTCATCTAGGAGTTCAAGTTGTACAAGGAGAGATTCTTGCCTCTCATCGACAGGGATGTCCCTATCGAGTTGAACTCAGAGTGATGGAAGGAGTACTTCGTACGGGACCATCGCTTCCATCCCATATGCGAGAGCATATGGGGTTTGACCAGTGGGGGTTCGTACAGAAGTACGATAAGCCCATAGGGCATCTACAGGTTTTCTTGATGATTTTAATCAAAGTTTTGATGGTGACTTCTGCTTGACCATTACCTTGCGGGTAATAAGGAGATGAATGATGCAATGCAATGCGATACCTGTTGCAAAGATCACGCAGATCTTGAGAGAGAAATTGCGGTCCGTTGTCGGTGATAATGTCGCTGGGTATCCTGAACCTGGAGATGATGTTGCGTTTGATGAAGGAGCACAGTGTTGATGCCTTGATCTCCACGAACGCTTCCGCTTCTGCCCACTTGGTGAAGTACTCTGTTGCCGTCAGGATGAATGATTTGGAATGGATTTCAGAGTTAAGAACACTTAGAGGGCCAATGATATCGAAAGCCCACATGGCGAAGGGCCATGGGGCATGAATCGGATGAAGGGAAGATGCGGGAGAATGGATCTTGTCGGCATGAAGTTGGCAAGAATGACAGTGCCAGACAAAGATGGAGCAATCCTCTTCTAGGGTTGGCCAATAATACCCCTGCCTGATGATTTTCTTGGCAAGAGCTTGATCATTGATATGGCCCCCACAGACCCCAGAATGTGCTTCCTTAAGCACCAATTCTGCCTCTTCTTCATCAACACATCTAAGCAAGATCCCACTCAAGCTCCTCTTGTAGAGCACCCCCCCTAGGATGGTATACCTCTGGGATACTCTCCTGATGGCCTTCTTTTCTTTTGCATTTGATCCAGGTGGATATGTCTGATCTTGACAATACCTTGCAATCTCATCAAACCAAGGCTTCTCACCTTCGTCTAACTCTTCCAATTCGACTAGAGAAACTTCCTCTTTCTGCTCTAGATATTCCTTTCTACCAAATCTTTCCTTGACCTTCATAAATCGCCCATCCTTAATGTTGGCATCAAATTTTTTCGCTTAGCCTGCTTGATACAAGTTTCAGCAATGCCAAAGCCGGTGCAGAAAATCTGACCCAGATTCAAAAAATTCATGAATAGATGATGTAAACAAGCTTTGGAAATGCCTTGGCATGGCTTTACATGTTAAAAATGGCCAAGATAATGTGCTCATTACATAGCCCCGGTCAAGAGCTTCGCAACAATTCCCAAAACATGAAAAACGGACACCGGAAGGCCGAACTGACCATTTTTCCCTTGACACTTTGGGACAAATTGGGACTCTAACATGGAATTCCAACTTTACCACATTGTCAAGATTGGATAGATCTAGGCAACGCTCGAAACGGATCGAAAATCTGACCCCGGATGAAGAGATATGCAAGAAAGAGCAAATCCGGACAGAAAGCCGTATGTTCTCGCACCAGGGGCATAATGGTCCGATTAGCTCTGGATCGACCCATGGGATGAAAATTTCAATTTTAATGACCCAAAACTTTTATCTCATGAATATTGATGCATGAAAAATAAATTTGGCCAATGGGAGGAGGCAATTGCATTCAATTACAGTTTTCGGCATTATCGACGGCCGAGATCGCACCGATCAGAGAAACTAGCTAAATTAAGAGATCCGTTGCAATTCAAGTGATCTCAACCACACATCAGGATAGAGCATAAGATCAATGGCCATCAGGGCATGATCTGGAATTTTTTAAGTCAATTTGGGATTTATTTAATTGGTTTTGGTCGGAATTAATGATAGCCGTTGGATCGGGAGCACTCTGATTAAACCAGGGTTAAACCTAACCCAAGATGGGCTAACCTAACCTGTCATGGCCGAACCCCATCCTCCCTCATCTGATGTGTGCGCAAGAAGCCCTAGAAAATAGGGGAGGGAGGCGCACCCACCTCCTCCTTCCTTGGCTGGTGGGTCCCACTCAACCACTTCCCTCAACCACCTCCCATGGCTTATCCCTATCTCTCCCTTGGTTTATCTTCATCCTAACTAATCCTACAACTAACCAAGCCTATCCTCATCCAAGCCTTGGTCGAACCAGCCTTCTTGCCACATGCCATGTGCGCACATCTCCTTGAAAGTAGGAGAGGGTGCGCACCCTTCTCTCCCTCTCTTTCTAGTTGGCGCACAATCACCTCAACAACCTCCCTTGAGTTATCCTTATCATCCTCAACCTCCCTTGAGTTATCCTTATCTTCTCTCAACAACCTCAAGCCTTATCTCCTCCTGGATATGGCTCCCCTCAGCCCCTATAAAAGCCCCCTCAGCTGGCCATGTGCAGAAGAAGCTGATCACCCTGCGGAAGCCCTGCCTCTCCTCCCTCTACCCTGCTCCAAGACAGCTTCTCCTTGATTGGACGTCTTCATCAGCAAGTCATCAACCTCTCCATCCCCCTTGTGGTGTTCCAAGTGAATAATAAGAAGGAGAAAAGGCCTCCCTTCAGCAGGCGCGCCAGCAGCAGGTGCAACCAGCCCACCTGATTGGTGTGCCAACTTCAGCAAGTGCAGCAAGCTCTCTTCATTCCTTTGCTCATTCCATCAACATCATCAAGGATAAGACTCCCTTTTCTCATCCAAAAGCAAGAGAATAAGGGTTTGGTGGCACCTTCAGCCCATCATCTTCAACACCACCTGCAGTGCAAGAGAGAAGAAAAAAAAACCGGTGAGTTGAAAAAGTGTGTTCCGATGTAGCCTTTTAATTAAACTCTTCCTCTTCTCTTCTCTACCCCTCTCCATGGTGGCATACCCTCTGAGTAATTCCCATTCATCCCCCTTTGAGTGCCCTTCACGTTTGTCTACAGAAAGCCCCAAGTGTACCCTCTATTTGGCCATAAAAAAAACAGCCCCTTGCTGCCCCTTAAAACAGGCCTCTGAACCTGCCCCTTTGTGCACCCTTTTGGCCCTCCATGTTGGCCTCTAAACCTTCTACTATCATGCTTGGTTTGACCCCACTGATGGTCACTTGGACATTCACCTCCTGCCTTTCCCAATCAGGCCCCGAATGGCATGCAAAACAGGCCCCCTTGCTGGCCCAAGTTCTTCCCCCTTGTGAGCACCCATGTCAGGCCCCTTTGATGGTCACCTAGTTTGCCCTAAGTGCAACACACCCAATACAGCTTCTACAGCACCCCCAAACAAACCAAACATCCTCTTTGATGTGTGTAAGGAGGGTCGACGCTTTGAGACTCTCGGAATCCACCGGACGGACCGAGACTACTCGGGCGGGCCTTCAATTCTCATGCCCTTTGTGCATTCCTAAAACCAGTCCTAGTTCATACCGAAACCTACCCCTTGTGCAGTCCTACCAAAGCTCACCTAAACAGCACCTTAGCCAACCCATTCCAGCCCCTCTGAGGCTCACCTAGCCCGCTGCTACAGAAAGATGTCAAGGTGCAAAAATGGAGGGAAAATCAGGCCAACCGGGCCATGGAGGTGCAAAGCAGGCCCATTGGGTCATGAAGTTCAAAGCAGGCCGCCAGGACCCATGAAGCTCAAGATTGGGCCAACCGAGCTAACATAGCATGAAGACCAGCCCATTGTGCTGATGAAGCTGGCCCATTGGGATTTGGACACTTAAAATAAACCTTAATTAAATCTGAAGGCGAAATGCCAAAATTAAATAACGAGTTAGCACCACCACGTGGGCGCTCCACCTTGTGCAGCTAGCCCAGACCCGTATCCGGTATGTTGACCCAGGCGTAGGCATGGGACACGCTTCCCACTGCAGACAGACCCTTCCTACTACTTGGAAAGTCAAATGACTATGCCTTGTAGGATGGGTAAAATTTCACACCGATTGGAAAATAAGGCGGCGTGCTGCCAAAATTTTCTCAATCAAGTGGATTTTACAACCAGGGAAGGACATTCATAAATTTGCACTTCGACGAGCATTATTCTTGGCATATGAACTGCCACATCTGATGTACACCAGCATGAACATGAATATTCAATGAACATTTCAAGTGCCGAGTTGATTACATGTGACTGGGCATCGACACTAGCCCGACAGACCGGATGTGATGCAAATCGAACAAGAGTTACTCAAATCTGAAGTTAACTTAATTAAATCTGAAAATATATTCAAATTAATCTTAAAACATGCTTAAAACAGATCATTAAAGTTTTAACATTCAACAAAAATCATATTTAATACAATCTGGAAAAATTGATTCAATACACTTAATCCATTGGAATTCAATTCCCCAAACAAGTGCAAGTCAAATAATCAAACCAATTGAAAAGAACACATAAAGAAAACATTAATGTATATGAAATTCATCTTAAAACATGTCAAATTTAGATCATTAACAATCTGAAGTTCAAAGTTTAATCACTTTAAACCAAACTTCAAAACATTTGAAACATACCAAACACACCCGAATTGGTATGAAAACACCAACCGACATGAGAAAATCACATGAAAATGACTCAACACATGTTAACTAAACTTAAACAAGTCAAATTGATCAACACATCTAAAATATCAAGTTCAAACAAAAAATAAAATAAACTTCAACCAATTAAAGTAAAACAAACCAAACAATTCAAACAAGCTCAAAACAAATAACATTTAAATCCAAGTTAAATGGAAATCTGAAATCAACATTTCAAACCACATCAAAATCCATTCATAAATCAAGCATAAACCAACTCCAAACAAAATCTAATCAAACTTGTTTGCATCTCATCGGGCCTAAAAGGCCAGGGCCCTTTGTGTTCTTTATACATTGTGGATGTGCACGCTCTCGTCAAACAAGATCGCTATGACAGTTAATCAATGGTGTTCGAGTGTTTGCTCGATGTAAATGAACATCGGATATTCACACCATCCGATGGAGAGAGGTCAAAAATATTTTCACAGAACCCGAACCTCGGTTCTATACTCTTCTAATATCACCGGGACTATCTAGTATTTTTATGGTCTATCACCTACTTTACTAGAAAATTCGGATGTCGATATTTCAAAACATACAAAAAACAAAAAATCTTTTCCAAGAATCAAAAAAGATTCCCGAGGTTCCCACAAATTGGCACGCCCAGTGGGACCTCTCTTTCCCTTCATCTCTCTGCCATAGCGATCTGAGAAAGTGCACATCCACTACCTCTTAAAAACACTCTAATCAAGTCAACCTTTTTACAGGTTCAGCGGCGGCTTGTGAAGGTGTCATTTACTTAAAAACTTATGTTGACAATGCAGCGTTAGCTCAATCACATTGGTGATCAATTTCAGCAAGTTTGCAAAGATCGTGTTGCTCCTGGACTGGCTCGACACCATCTTGGAGTCACCACCTGCTTCTGAGGACATAGCAATGCTACCCCTCACTTTCTACTCTATAATGCATCTCCAAAAGCTTGGCCTGGACACCGCCAAGTTGCTCCCAGAAAATGTTCTGTTGTCTCCCCCACGTGAGACTTTCATGGTGAATCAGATCACCCTTGAATTTGGGCCCGCACCCACACCCACAGTCATAGTACCAACTCAACTTGCTGCCCTGGCACCTACTATGTCTGCCACAACATTTGTGCCTGCACCTGTTGCCATGCTGACACCTGCTACAACACCCCTCATCCTGAGGAAGAACATGAGTGAGTGAGGATCCTTTCGGCACCTCAACATCAACAACGTGTGTTGCTCGTGGGACCACACCCACCAAGCGATGCCTATCAAGACTCCTTATAAGCTTATGGAGGAGAAGCGTAGATGACTACAACCTCGTTATCTTGCCGCATGTCGGCGGCTCTTCACTCTGGACTGGCTAGATTACAACAATGGGACCCTTGCTGTGCCCAATGTTAATGCACCAGATGCAAGGGGGAAGTGTAGACCTTCTGCCTGCCCCAAGAAATCTAACAAACCAGCAGCTAGAAAGGCCATGGAGAGGGGGCAGCCCTCCCTTTTGAACTTAGAAGACTCAAAAAGGACAATACAGGCAAGGGATCAGCCCTTAGCCTGCCATACTTCGTTAGACTGAGCAGTGGTTTGAGATGACAAGACCCCACAGCTTATCCAACTGGGGGCAGCCTCTCCATCGGATTTGCCCTTCATCTAGCTAACCGATCAGTGGTTCAATGTACAAGGGCTTGACAGCAACCACCTGCCATAAAAAAGAGAGAGACATCAGTAGTCAGCCATGACACTGAATCACCTTGGCACTCAATTCTGCCAGCTAGGGGCAAATCCGCATATGAGCTAATGCTATGGACAGCGGGGGAACAATCCTCTCCTCTGAGTTCTGAAAGCAGGGGCTGGACAACAGTTCCAAAAATTGCAGCGCAGGTAGAGAACCATCCCTCAGCCCGCCTTCCCTCATTCGACCAATCAGTAGTCCAAGATGAGGAGAACTGGCAGGTGCCACCACCTACCAGCCAGAAATCACCTGTAGTTGGTCAGCCCATTGGGCAATTTTTTTTTCAGCTCTCTACTTAGCTGATCAAGGGCAACATTCTTGTCAGATCCTCTCATCATTGGGCTGGCCAATCAGCAGTTGGAGAGGCCAGGAAGAGGGGGCAGCCCTCTCCTCTAAATTATGAAGTCATATGCTGATCAGCAGATCTAAAGACAACAACTTAGGTGAGGGACCAGCCCTCGACCAGCCTTCCTGCATCGGACTGACCAGCAGTCCAAGCTGAACAGAACTTGCAGGTGCCACCACCTACCATGGGAAAATTCTTTGTGAATGCTTGGTTCATTGACCACCCTTTCAAGTTCACTACTTAACCGACTATGGGTAGACTCCCCGTAGGTCATTCCCTTCACCTGGCTGACCGATCAGTGGTCTAGCCCATGAAGACCTGGCAGAAGCCACTTGCCATGATGAAAACATCAATTAGCCCAGCTGCTGGCTTACTACTTCGGCACCCAGCTCCGCCGATTGGGGGCATGTTCCTCACACAAGTTATTCCTCATGGGGAAGTCCATCCAATGGATCCCCTTGCTGACCGGGGGCAAGGTGCTAGACCCTCTACCATGGTCCCTAACTGAATTTGGCTTCTCCTCAATGGAACCAACCTCTATCAAGGTTTGTTGTTCACCATTCCCAGATGAGGGGCTTACGGGCAGAAATCCTAATAGCTGCCACTGCTGAGTACCATGCATGATGCTCCACTGCAGTTTATGCTACCCCAGCTTAGCTGATTAGGGGAAGCTCCATGTTGGTCCTTTCCTTCTTCACGCCGACTAGCTAGCAGTCCAGCCCATGAGGATTCAATAGCAAATGCCTGCCGTGAAATTAAACACCAGCAGTTTGAGCATGCGCCTGCAAAACAACAATAGTAGAGTCTCTTCAAGATTCGAGTTAGACATTAGTCTTGCCATCACCTGATGGTTAGCAATGTGCATTGCCCCTGGAATCTCACTCTCCTGGCTACCTTCATCCAAACACGACGAGCTCAACTCATTGATCTACTACTTGACAACTAGTTTCTTACTTTCGAGTGGTTGAATGTCAAAGATAGGGCCCATGCCATGCGCACCATTGTTGCTGCACTAGCTACACAATAGAAGCTCAAGTCTTCTATCCAACTTAAGAAGATTGGCCGACCAATGGCCAAGCAGGACAAGGAGTGAGGGCAGCCCTCTCCTCTGAAACTTGAAAACACGAGCCAACCTACTATGGCTATAAAGGTTGCAATCCGGGTGAGGGATCAGCTCTTAGCCCGTATTCCTCAACTAGATTTATCAGCCATCTTACCTAGAGAGAGCCGGTAGGCCCCAACACTTGTCATAAAAAGAAATTTTCCTTACATTTGGTTTGTCTGCCGACCAACTCTTCCAACACTTTGCTCTACTGACTGGTGGCAAGTTCCTCGTTCAAGCTACTCCATGCCTAGGGTCCCAGACAGTGGACTCTCATGCCGACCGAGGGCAAGGTTCCAGACCCTCTGCCCAGGTCCTTATATAAATTGGACCGATCAGTGGTCTGACTTGAAGATAGCTAGCAGACAGCAACACCTACCATTAGAAAAATTCCAGCAATTGAGGGGCCAGCTGATCAACATTGTCCATGCTCGGCTCAAGCAACTAAGGGCAGCCTTCTTGTCCAAGCCACTCTCCAACAAGCTGACTGACCAGCGGTCTAGTCCTTAGGTCATCCTACTAACTTACCATTGCTGATTGGGGGCAAGTTTCCCGCACAAGCTACACCCCGCCGAGAGCCCCGGACAGTGGACTCTCGTACCGACTGGGGGCAAGGATCCAAACCCTCTGCCCCAGTCCTCAAACAAATGTGGCTGCCAAATACCAATGTTTCCCCAGTGGAGCTTATACCTTCTAAGCTTGGTCATTTACAACGCTCGGATGCAAGCCCTTCCAGGTTGAAACCCTGGCCTTGACCACACTGAGGGCCATTCTTATATTGTTGCCCTATGTCCTCCTTTCCATAACATTTTTCAAAAAATCATCACCACTTTAACCATTCTGATTATGGTGCTACAAGCCTCTATCACTCACGCCTGTTCAAACTTAGTGATGCTTTGAACTCCCACCACCTTGATCAATCTGATTTTAGTGGTTTACAAAAATATTCCCCAGCCTTGGCTTTTCAGCCCACATGGCCCAACAAAAACAAACAAACACATACACACAAACACCACTTTCCTCCCATTTCAGATGACTCCTAACACTTTTACCATCTTGGCCATTCTGGCCCGTATGGCCCTAAAACCTCTACTACTCTGATCACCCTGATCTTGGTAGCCTATAGACACGCCAAATTCGCCTAATTCAGAGCATAAAACTCATGTTTTATAGGGTAACATGTACGATTGACCTTATAATGATGCCGGGTCTTTTAAAGTTGATTTGGAGCTTCGCCGAACGAAATCGGATGTTTTCCGAAGTTTTCCGCAAAAAGCCGTAATTTTTGAGCAAAAGCCACACGTAAATCATGTAAACACGGAAATTGGCTGAATGACCAATGCCTAATGATCATGCATTGAAGGTTATGGTCATATTCACACCCCAGACAAGTTTTGTTGCATACCGTGCCTTTCCGGTTTGCCGTCGGAGTCATTTTAACCTGTATCGTATCTTCTGTTCACTGCCCTAACTTCCAGACAAAATTATAAAGTTTTGGATGGTGTGATGGCTGATCCAATGCTATAGAAAGCTTCTTCGGCTTGTTATCTTTCCAACGCAACAAACGGCGTCGAATTCCGAGTTCGGGCGTGTTCGCAATGGCTTCCGGAAGAAGGACGCGCAAAAAACAGTCCCATGCGCCCGGGTTCCTGGTCACATGCGCCCGGGACCTAGGGCACGTGCCCATGCGCCCTACCAGTGAGGCACGTGACCTCGTGCCCTCACTTGAGGGCACATGCGCCCCACCCTTGAGGCACGAGGGACCCAGTTTTTCACCGGGACTCTACCACTGAACCGATCGACCGGATAAGATCTCTTTTTTAGGGAATAGTGCCATGCGCCCTCACTGGGGGCACATGCGCCCCTCAGTGGGGCACATGCACCCTGCACCAGGGCGCAGGTGCCAAGGGGTGGGGCGCAAGGACCCTTTTTTTTAGCCTTGATGAGACCGTTTGTTCTCCTATAAATTAACTCTGATTCCGGTCGTTCTAAGGGCATGAGCACAACCCCCCAGGCATCTCAAGACGTCCAACCTCCCTCCTGCATTGATTTTGTGATTTTTAGAGAGAGAATTTCGAGTTTTTAGAGAGATAAAAGTCGGTTCAATAGAGAGGAAGGCTGTTCTGCAGGTGATCTGCCAAGTCTCTCTTCTTCGGCCTATACAGCAGTGTGTGGACGTCTGATGCCTGAGCTCTATTCATCAAAGTTCTTCCTCTCTAAGTCTTCTTCAGTTTTCAATGGACGGCACTTGATTCCAAGTTCAGGGCTGGTCGTGACGAGCACAGAAGTAAAGTCGCGCCTGGCAGATCCTGGACTGCTGCTCAACTTTTTCGACAACCCAGATTTGGCTATATCTTTCTCTATTCAACTCAGAATCTTTCAGTTATTTTTCCTATCTCTTTGTTTCGTGATTCTACATCCTACTATTTTTTTAACATTTTTTTGCATTATTTTTAGTCTGTTTATCCGAAAATAAAAAAAAGGGTTAGAGATAACCCGAATCCGGTCAGTTTCTAGTCAATTGTGTGTTTTATGGTATTCTCTTTACATATACTCCACCTTGTTTAGTTCTAATAGTCTCTTTCACTTGTTTGTTTGTCTAGTTGCATAGAATATCAAGCACCCACCGCGTGGAGGACTCTTCTTCATCGGCCGGCCGAAGAAGGAGAAGCTTTAACTCATATTCTTCACGCTAAGGTACACATGGTCATTTTAATTCTATAAATCGGAACCCACGGTTCCTGGCGACCACATGTCTTAATTTCTTTCTTCTCACCCTCTTCCCACATGACCCGAACCGTCTCTTTGGTGATCGAGCGACGCCAAGGGATGAAAGTTCGGTGATCAATGTGAGTGTGGGACCGAGGTGAGAGTTGCTTTCCGAGTTTTCTTCCTTTCTTTCTCATCCCCTCTTGAAGTGACGATCTGGATTCACGGACTTCCCTGAAAAGGAGAGGACCCATCGAATTTTCAGAGTCAACAGCTTTGTGGCGATCACGGTGGGACAAGCAATGTCTTCAACCGTGGGTGCTTAGTGTTTTGTTTGCAACTAGTTCTAGTTCTAGACCAGTTCCAACGTGAGCCTTTCCTTCTTTCCACCTCTCTTAAACTTCATGCCATCTCAAAATTTCTGATTTCACCCATCTTTCATCAGATCTAAAGTGCCAAGTATGCCATTTAATTTCTGCATTTTATTTAAACCGGTTCCCACGTGAACCACCCTTTTCCTTTTAAACTGGTTCCCACGTGAACCAATCTCTTTCTTTACTTCGGTTTCCACGTGAACCAAACCACTTTCCTTCAGATCTATCCCCACTTGGATCAGATCTTTATTCACCTTTAATTGGCCCCACGTGGCCCTCTTTTGACCATTCAAACCGGTTCCCACGTGAACCACCCCTTTTTACCCAAAAGCGGTTCCAGCGTGAACCACCTTTACCTTTTACCCCGGTTCCCACATGAACCAGCTTATTCTTACATCGGTCCCCACGTGGACCACCCCTTTTGCTTGGCTATCAGATCTGAACCCTCTTCTTTCCATCACCTTTTCACTATCTCCATTTGGCTCACATATGAAACAAGGTCTGGATTCTAGTTTCTAGTTGCTTGTCTAGTTTCTAATTGCTTATCTTGTGTCATTGCTTGTTTATTTAAGTTCATGTTTTGTTTATTACTTGCTTTATTACTTGATTTCATTCTCTGCTCCTTCTCTCTACCTCCTTCTTTTACACTTTTTTGAGGCAGGAGCTCACTCTCCCATTTATCCCTCCCATCCAAAACACCCTCTTGGTGGATTCTGACCTATCTTCTGGGATATTCCTTCCTAGTTGACTTGGTTGGCTTTCATCAAGGCCTCCGTAATTCCTCATACGTGGAGTATTCCTCTTCACGATCAGGTTGGTTGTACCACTCTCCAAAACCCGAAGCATCCTATGTTACCTACACGTGGTGAGATTGTGTGAAACCTAGGTCATTGGAGATTGGAGTTAGGATCCTAACCCATTTGTTGAGAGAACAATTATTAACAAAATTCATAAACCTAAGGTTTAATCAAAATCATTGCGTAATTTTGCTTTCAAGTCTTTGCATCACTTGCTTGTCAAACAAAAATTCAAACCTCTATCTTTTTGCAAAATACTAAAAAAAAAGAGTTCTTTATTTACTTTGTCAACTTGTTTGTTTTCTCCTTGAAGTTCAATGCAACTAAGGTCTGGAAGGCACGTTGGAATGGCGGAACAAGCTGAACATCGAGAGCACGAGATGGGTAATCAACCAAATCTGTCAGATGGTCGTGTTAATCCATTGTTTGAGTCAGAAGCGTAAGAGGTCCCTCAACCATCTGCTCCTCGTGATGTTGAACAACTCTTTAGGGAGTTGTCTCTCTATACCGACCTAGAAACTTATGCCCATATACGATCCATGGTGAAGGGCTGAAACCAATCAAGTTGCCTTATCTCCTCGTCCTCTAGTTCAACCACCACTCATTCAATCACCCTTTGTTCAACCTCCTGTTGTTCAACAATCTGTGATTCAACCATCACTAGCACAACCATCTGTAGTTCAACCCTCTATAGTTCAACCATCTGTGGTTCAACCATCATTTGTTCAGCCATCTTATTTTAACCATGTTGCTCCCCCAATCCACCAAGTCATGGGACAATCTTCAGTAAATTTGCCAAGTCATGCTCCTCAATTTCAAAATCATGTCTCTAACCACATACCCCCACCAGTAAACCAAGAACCTGCTCTCACCCAGGCAATCATGGATCAACTCACCCAGATGAATGAACATTATGAAGAGCTGAGATGTCGCCTGGACTCCAAGTCAGTTCCTGAGATTTCTATTCCTTCTCTGCCAGTCCTACACCTGCCACCTTCTGAGCTACCAGTTTATCGCCGCTACAATGGTACTGGCAACCCTTTTCTCTACCTTAAAGATTTTCTCTATGAATCCTCATTCTGGAAAAATGATCGTAGGGTTCTTGCCTTCTTGTTCCATCGATCATTAGAAGGGTCTGCATTGGAATGGTTCTACTCACTCGACTCCTTTGAGGCAGGAGACTTCTATATTGTTAAAACCAAATTCTTGCAGAGATACAGAGACCGGGTGGCACCAGCATGCTCCATTACAGACTTGATTGCTGAAAAGATGAAGCCCGAAGAGGACTTCATAAAGTTTGCTGATCGCTGGAGGGGAATGGCAGAAAAACTGACAGATGTGATTTTTGAAGGGGAACAAGTGAAGATGCTTATTGGCAACACTACACCTGCTCTAAGGAATGTCTTGATCATGCACCATCCTACCACAATGAATGAACTCTATGACAGTGCCCGATACTTGCAAGCCCACTTCAAGGATGCCACCATGATAAACCATTTTGATCCTAAACCTAGAAACCTCAGGAAAACCCCCTCTGCACCAGTTGGTCCTACAACCGAAGGAGTGGTTAACAACGAAGCAATAAACACTGTGGGGAACCAGGGAGGGAACCGTCAAAACCAGTACAGAAACCCACCACAAAACATTTCCTATTACCCCCCTCAACAACAGGTTAGGCCACCACAACCACGACAACCACAACAACCCCCGCAACCAGTAGCACAACCCCAACAACCTCGTCAACCTACCTACAATAGGGCACCGCCACCACTCAATCAGGCACCACGAAGGGGAGGTCCTAGGAGAGAGAACTACCAGCAACTCCCTTACTCCTTGACCGACATTTTCAATGTACTCATGGTAGAAAAACAGTTGGAATTGCCCAAGGAAAGAGAGGTTTGGCCAACAAATGTAGATATGTCCCGATACTGTGCTTACCACCGGTGTCCTGGTCACACTGTAGAAGTGTGCTTTCAATTCAAGGATTACATCCACGATCTGAATGACCAAGGCAGCATTGATTGGGTTCAAATGGGGGAATGCATACAAGCTATGAAGGCTAGGAAGCAGCAGCGGCAGCGTCCACCGGCTCAACCTCAACAACAACCTGGCTTGGGGATTGTTCAGAATCCTCTCCCGTTACATGCTCCCGCTCCAGCGCCGGCACCAGCACATCCAAACCCAGGAATTGGTCTAGTACACTCCATTGTCCAGGGAGATGCCAGCCGTGCTCAAGGTTGGCAACTAGAAAGCCACAATACAACCATGCCTGCCAACCCAACTAGGCCTCCTGCTAGGAACCCTCCTAGACAAATAATCCGTGCACCTGCTACTCCACAACTACCACAAAGCTCAATAACCCAACCATTGGATGCCATTTCTTCTCGACGGCCCATCATTAGGCCAAGCCACTCTCTAACTACACCTCCTTCAACCATTGCTACACACCGACCCTTGCTCATCCGACCACCACAATCACCACCAAACCTGAACCCCCAGCCTACGAGCTCTACCACTCCAAAACCCCAACCTATCATACCACCACAACCCAACCCACAACCTACACCTTCATTAAACTCATCAACCACTTATGCACCCCGGCCTCTTCTTATTAGGCCACCGGTATCACCATCACTACCACCTCCAAATCCTACCCCTCTACCAACTAACCCAATCATCCTAGAACCACCAATCCCATTGCCTACCATACCTGCACCTACACCACCTATTCCCACCCCAGTTAACCCGTCACCTCTACCCGACCACCAAATAGCCCCGGTGCTTCGGAGTGGGAGGATGTTCTAGCGGCTCTTTCCCCAAGCCAGTACTCAACCGCAGGATCCAGTGGAGGAGGAACAAGTAGAAGAACCATTGCCAGGCACAGCCTATGATCTGTTAAAGCATTTAGATAAAACACCAGCCCGTATTTCCATACTTGAGTTGATCAAAAGATCAAAGGTGCACCAGGAGATTCTACAGCAGTACTTGCAAAGGGTCATGGTGAGTGAAGATCTCCCACCTGAGAAGATCACTACGGTGTTAGCCCCTAGAAGTGAGCACCCAACACTTACTTTCTCTCAGGAAGAATTAGCAGATCCAGAATTTAGGAGATGTGCTTTGCATGTGGCTGTGGTTATTTGTAATGTCGAAGTGAAATCATGTTTGGTTGACACTGGAGCTTCTATCAACGTTATGCCACCAGAAACTTTGCAGTTGTGTGGCATTTCTGAGCAAGAAATCAAGCCATCCTGTGCCATGGTGACGGCCTATGATAACTCCAAGAAGTCTGCACGTGGGGTGGTCACACTAGAAGTCAAACTTGGACCATGTACGGTCACAACAGATTTTCATATTCTAGAATTGGATCCAACTTTTCGGGCTATACTTGGGAGGCCATACTTGGAGGCAATAGGAGCTGTAGCTTCAACAAACCACCAGTGCATAAAGTTTCCCTTTAAAGGACAGGTGGTCAAGGTGACTAGCATGCCTATAAGGGACGAGATGAACGATGCTTCTTTACCCCTAGGTCTGTCAATACAACCCCAGATCTCAGTGGGAGAATTGCCAGAAGTCAGATGCATGACTGCCTCTCTACCAGACACACTGGGATGGCGGATGATGATGAAATTGGGCTATAAGCCTGGAAGAGGTTTAGGCAAGGATCTTCAAGGGATCACTCAGCCAATTGAAACTGTGAAAAGGCCACGCAGGCAGGGGTTGGGATATGAAGAGGTTTCCATCCCAAGGAGGATCTTCCAGCCAGGATATGCCATGGGACTCCATACATTCTTTATCAAAGGGGAGACCATGATGATGGCTGAATATGGCAAAAGTTCCATGATGACTGTCAAGAGAAGGAAAGCTCCAGATGAAGAAGAAGAAGACTTGGAAGACTTATGCTTATCTTTGACTCGTCTGTTCTCAAGTGGGGAAGAGCACCAGGAACCACTCAAGGGCGTACCAATCTTGGATCATCTAGTTAAGCATGTTACCCAAGTCAAAACCATTCCACGAGGCCCAAATACAACAATGCCATGTTTGAACCTCGTACCATTGTTTCTAGATCTTTTGGATGGGCTTCAGTGCCCACTTACCCACTTTGGGCCCATGTGCCCTCTTCAACCTTCTACTCTTCTCGGGCCGGCTTGCCCATTTGCTTCCCTCATCAACTTCAGAACTGAGGGCTTTTCCCAACATGGGCTCACATGCCCATTTATTTCTATGATCGGGTCCACGTACCCGTTTACTTTTTTCATCAGTTTTGGACCCATGTGTCCACTTTCTGTTACCATTGGGCCCACGAGCCCCTTTTTCCCCTTTATTCTTAAGTTTTTCCCTCTATTAATTCAGTCATCTTCTAGCAAGCCTCGAGTCACTCAGGCTCATTCTATCTTTTTACTTGAGAATCCCAAAAAAAAACGTCTTCTCTAAAACTCACATTTCCATCGAGGAGGCGTCTCTACTCATCCCAGAGGGTGCTCCCAATCAGGGATCCCTCTTTTCTGAATCATTGATCGATTTACTCGATCCCTCCTCCACTGTAAATACCACCTTTCCAGCTTTATCTTCATAGGTCAAGTTAGGTTAGGAAATAGGAAAGTCAGAGGTAAGCGAGTTCCAAATAGGTATCTGCAACAATTGGCACAGAAATGCGTAGAGTGTGCAAGGTCGCCAAACTTTTTAGATAATACCATCCAGCTAGATGAAATCCGATATGAGGATGAGCATAACATAGATCATACTTTGGGAGTATATGAGGTGGTATCAGAGAAGGATCCCGAATCCGAGGATGAAATCGAGGATTTGGCTGATGCATATGCATCTGGACTTAGAAGATTTGAAGAACCATCAGCCACAGGGAATGAACCGACCAAGGAATTGAATTTAGGAACCCTGGAAGATCCTAAGACTATCCTCATTAGTGCAAACCTCACTCCCTCAGAAGAACAACGTTCGATCAAAGTTTTGGAAGAATATAAGGATACGTTCGCATGGACATATGAAGATATGCCGGGATTAGATAATTCATTGGTTGAACATAGATTAACCTTGAAACCTGGAACTACCTCGGTTAAACAAAAGCTCAGGAGGTTCCACCCTGATATTGCACTCAAAATGAAAGAAGAGGTTGACAAACTACACCAAGCAAAATTTATTAAAGTTGTCCTATATCCGCAATGGGTGGCTAACATAGTCCCTGTTATGAAGAAGGATAGACGAATTCAAATTTGTATAGATTTCAGGGACTTGAACCGAGCGTGTCCTAAGCATGATTTTCCTTTACCTCATATCGACGTTTTGGTTGATAACACAGCTGGATTTGAAATGCTTTCATTCATGGATGGCTATTCTGGATACAATCAGATCCGGTTAGCTGAGGAGGACCAAGAGAAGACCTCATTCACTACACCTTGGGGAACATATTGCTATGTTGTCATGCCCTTTGGGTTAAAGAATGTTGGTGCTACATATCAGAGGGCTATGATGGCTATCTTTCACGACATGATGCACACCCTTGTAGAGGTGTATGTGGATGATTTGGTTATCAAGTCCAAGAGTCGGGAAGATCATTCTGAAGTGTTAAGGAAAGTTTTGCAACGAGCTAGAGAATACAAGCTAAAAATGAACCCTAAGAAGTGCACATTTGGAGTTTCATCAGGAAAGCTACTTGGGTTCATAGTAAGCAAAAGGGGCATAGAGATCGACCCAAACAAGGCCAAGGCAATTATTGGTATGCCTCCTCCGAAGAATATGAAAGAGCTTCGAGGATTGATTGGGAGGCTACAATTTGTCCGTCGGTTTATCTCACAACATTCCCAAAGGTGTAAACCTTTCTATGAGTTAACCAAGGCGGGGGCCGAGTTTAAATGGGATTTGAAGTGCCAGGAGGCGTTTGATGGGTTGAAAACATACTTGGCAAGTCCCCCTGTACTTAGACCACCAATTCCCGACAAGCCCTTGGTCCTCTACATTTCGGTTCTTGAGAACTCTCTTGGGGCAGTCCTTGCACAAGTTGACGAAGAGGGGAAAGAACGAGCTACTTATTACTTGTCTAAGATGTTTGATGCTTGTGAGCTGAAGTACACTGTGGTAGAAAAGACCTATGTTTCTCTTGTTTGGGTGGTTCAGAAACTCAAACACTATTTTCTTGCTCACCAAGTCAAGCTCATTGCTCGTATCAATCCCATTAAGTTTCTGTTAGAGAAGACAGTTTTGACTGATCGGTTAGGGCGATGGCATAGTTTCTTATCCCAATTTGATATCACTTATGTCCTACAGAAGGCAATTAAGGGCTATGCTATTGCTGAACACCTTGCCCATCATCCCATACCCATCTTTGACCCAGTCCGGTCGGAGTTCCCGGATGACGAACTAATGTCAGTCCGATCTTCCAATCTTTGGACATTATATTTTGACGGGGCTCTGAACTCTCATGGTAGAGGGATAGGTATTGTCCTTCTCGTCACCCGAAGGTGTCACCATTCCACAAGCTTTTCACTTAACCTTCCGGCAACCAACAACATAGCTGAGTATGAAGCCTTGCTGGCCGGGCTGGAGGCCGCTCATTTCCATGGTGCCACCGAACTGAGGGTGATAGGTGATAGTCAATTGATCCTACGCCAGGTCCTATCCAAGTACCGAACTTCCCATCCAAATCTCAAACCCTACCAGGAGATCACCACCTGCTACATCAAGCTATTCTTCAAACTCACCTTTGTCCATGTCCCCCGCTCTCAGAATATCCTCGCCAATGCCTTAGCTTCACTAGCTTCATCTCTATCTGTCCCACTAGGCAGGCAAGTGCGAACTATCCACATCTGTAAGAGGACAATTCCAGCAATTGAGGATGGACGTTTTCTGAAGGTTAAGGAAAGATTCAACAGAAAAGAATACTTGGAACATAAAGAAGAAATCTCCTTGATTGAGTTAGAAGAATTTGAAGAAGGTGAGAGACCTTGGTATGACGAGATTACGAGGTATTGCCAAGATCAGTCATATCCGCCTGGATCAACCACCAAGGAAAAAAAGGCAATCAGAAGAGTATCCGAGATGTATACAATCCTAGGAGGAGTGCTCTATAAGAGAAGCCTAAGTGGAATCTTACTCAGGTGTCTTGATGAAGAAGAAGCCGAGTTGGTGCTGAAGGAATCACATTCTGGAGTTTGTGGTGGTCATGTGAATGCCCAAGCCCTTGCTAAGAAAATCATCCGACAAGGGTATTATTGGCCAACTCTAGAAGAAGACTGCTCCATCTTTGTCCGGCATTGTCATTCATGTCAACTCCATGCCGACAAGATTCACTCTCCCGCATCTTCCCTTCATCCAATTCATGCCCCATGGCCTATCGCCATGTGGGCTTTTGATATTATTGGCCCCTTGAGTGACCTCAAATCAGAAATGCGCTCAAAATCATTCATTCTGACGGCAACGGAGTACTTCACAAAGTGGGCTGAAGCAAAAGCATTCGTGGAGATTAAAGCGTCAACGACCGCTCCTTCATCAAGCGCAACATCCCGGCAAGATTCGGGATCCCCAGCGACATCGTCACCGATAATGGGCCACAATTTCTTTCTCAAGATCTGCGTGATCTTTGCAACAGGTATCGCATTTCATTGCATCATTCATCACCATACTATCCTCAAGGCAATGGTCAAGCAGAAGCCACCAATAAGACCTTAATCAAAATCATCAAGAAATCTTGTAAGTCTAGCAAGTTTGCCGACTGGCCTGATAAGCTTGTAGATGCTCTATGGGCTTATCGTACTTCTGTAAGGACTCCCACTGGACAAACCCCGTATGCTTTGGCATATGGGATGGAAGCAGTGGTCTCTTACGAAGTATTACTTCCATCTCTCCGAGTTCAGCTCGACAGGGATATTCCTGTTGATGAGAGAAGAGAATCTCTCCTTGCACAGCTTGAACTCTTGGATGAAGGAAGGCTAGCCGCCGCTGAGCATGCCCGGACTTATCAGAACAGACTTAAAAGGTTTTATCAAAAGAGGGTGGTCGAGAGAAAATTCGAGATCGGTGAGATGGTAGTCAAACGCATATTCGTTAAGCCAGGGGGTCCCCGCTCCAAGTTGCAACCTAACTAGGAAGGGCCTTTTGTAATCACTGAAAAGTATCCAGGTAATTCATATGAATTAACTAATACAGATGGAGAAAAATTGAATCATCCTTGGAATGGAGTTTACCTCAAAAAGTACTTTCCACAAAAATGGAGAAACCACTGGTATAACCTCAAGTCATCGATCCTAGGTTGTTCATGAGAAGTCAAGGGTAGGTACCATCCTACACACACCACACTTCCCGATCCTAGAATCCAGACAACCCGACACTTGCGAAAGGCAAGGCAGAAATCTTGAAATGGAAGGAGTACCCTTACCCTATTCTCTTCTACTCGGTCCAAGATAGGGAGAGAAGATTAGAGAGGGGTAGTATCGAAAACACTCCCACCCTAGTAGGAGGCCGTCTCAGAGGGTACAAAAGGGTGCCAAAAGATGGGCAATGAACCCCTCAGGTTAAAAAAAAAATGATCAACCTGTCTGAATGAGTACCCAGAATGATAGTCAAGGCAAAAGGCACTAAAAGATGGGCAATGTTCCCACGGGTCAAACACCTGCCCAAATATGTGCCACATAGAAAAGAGCAAAAAAAGAAAGAAAAACCCAAAGAGGCCGAACCCCAATGGGTAATTTGAGTGAGAGTAGAGAAATCCCTCTCAACATCTTCAAACCCTATCAAGGACTTCCTCTATACTCTTCCTCCTTAAACCCCTTGGGTAGGGTAAACCGACCAAATCCAGGTGGAACCCAAGCCGATCAAAGGATGAAGGTTAGAAGGATTCTAGGTAGGGAACTTTGTTTTGCATGTGGCATCTATCACTTGAGTCTTGACAAACCCCAAAGACCGATGAACTGTCTCAAATACCATCATTTTCTCCATAAAAAGTTGCATATTTCAAAATTCCAAAAAAACAAAAACAAAACAAAAACAAAACAAAAAAACATGCATATTTCAAAAACCCAAAAAAATTGAATATTTTAAAAACTAAAAAAAAAGTGAATATTTCAAAAACCTAAAAAAAATTGAATATTTCAAAAAAAATTAAAAAAATACATATTTCAAAAATCCAAAAAAATTGAATACTTTTGAAAATCCAAAAAAAAATGATTGTTTTCAAGAAAATCCAAAACAAAAATTTTGCTCAGTCATGATCATTGCCTTAGTTGCATCCATGCTTATTTGATTGTCATGCATATTTCCATTCTTGCATTGCATATCCATTTTTGCTTTAATTACCTTGTTAAGAAGGCTCTTCCCTTTGACCTAAGTCAAAGTTGACCATAATAGGCAAAGGGATGAGTCATGGTGAAGATCTAATCCCCTTTTATTAAGTGTTACATGCATTTCAATACAGGAGAGGAGAAGATTCACACCATGACAGGTAAGTTCCCTTACATTTCATTTTAGTCATTTATTTTATTCTACCTTGTTAAGAAGGCTCCTCCCTTTGACTCAAAGTCAAGCCAAATAAAAAAATAGGCAAAGGGATGAGACATGGATAGAATTGATCCTTTTGAAAGTGTTTTAGGCACTACATAACAAGGAGGATGGATTCTCGCCATACAGGTAAGTTTTCTTAACTCTTTCCACATTTGTTTTCCTTCACCCTTTATTTTTCGCCATGTTAAGAAGGCTATGCCCTTTGACAAAAGCAAAGGGCTAAGCCACCATGTTATACTAATCAAAATTGTCAAAGTGATGTTGCAGGCACAACAAGCCAAGTAGACACAAACACTGATCCATTCATGAAGAAAGATACAAGACAAAAGCCTGATACAATGATCTTTGGACATACAAATCAAAACCTACTCATCCCTACGCTCAGGAGAAGAAACTAAATAGTCAGCCACACTCGGAGTCTGGCTTCTCTCTGGATCAACTCCGCCCCGTACTGTACGACCTCGGCTATGGTGCGAGCCGCTCTGGTGGGTCCGTGTGCTACTTTGGTGGCTGCCACTCTGGTGACTGCCACTCTGATGACTGCCACTTTGATGATTGCCACTCTGATGGGTGCCACTCTGATGGGTCCGGCTCCGAGTAGATTGGCGGGCCATCTCACGATGAAAACGTAGTTCCGCCTGGGCGAAAACAAGATCCATCTGTATCTGGTACTGCCTCTGCTCCATAGCACGGATCGCGGCGTCTCGCTCACGAAGGGTAGCTGTATGCTGGGTCTCCACCTCACGAAGAGCCTCAAAGTGGTGCCGGTCACGCGCCAATAGCTTTGTATCAAAGTCCAATCGGAGCTGAGCCATCTCAAGAGTAGGCACCCGGGCCTGCAACTCAGCTTCCAAGGCCAGGATCCTGGAAGAAGACTCCGAAGAAGAAGTAGCAACTGATCGCTCTAGTGCAGCCACCTACAAGCAATGTATAAGTCTTAGACAGTGAAAGAACAAGTTTGGTAGCAACTATCAAGATGTTACCATGATCTCCTTCTCCGCCAGAGACTGTTTCACGGCAGCCAGCTCATCTCGTAGGGCTCTCACCTCTTCAGAAGAAGAAACACCCTCTGAGTGGCCCATGAGCTGTCAGTACATAAAGCAAGTCAAATATTTGGTAGCTTAATTAAGGAACACCATACACACACATACCTCTACCTGTAGAGCTGCCTTCAGGGAGGCCACCTCCTCCTCCAGCTCGCGAATCTGTGCTCGATACTGGGTAAGCATGCACTGGGAATCCTGAAAAGAAGAAAATTTTTTTTTAGACAAGGCAAATCAATGATAACAAAGAGACAGAGACAAAAGGCTAACCTGGCCAGCATAGTCTAAAAGATGACCGTAAGCCGCACCATATTGGCGAGTGAACTCCGTGTCATCCACGGCAGTCGAGAAAACCACGGTGCCCTCAGCCTCCCAGTCCTCCAAGGCAGATTGGTACCGGGCTGCCCAGTTTACTGAGTGTGTCAACCCCTTTGTGCTATGGCTGTGTCTGGACGAAGGAGGTGGGCACCACTCCTGATAACCGCCAAATGTCCTCATCACGAGGCGAACCCACAGTGGCTCCACCTCATTCAGACAATGGAGGTAAATGTCGCGGCCGAAAAGATGAGCACCCTTCACCACCCACTCGGCACTCTCATCATCAGTAGTTTGATATGGGCGCCAGCATACCTACAAGAAAGAAAAGGATCAGAAGTTAGCAAAACAAAAGCAAGGAAGAATAGGGAGACGTACTCGTGCAGGAGAAAGACCCAATAGCTCGCCTCGAAGACGAAGGAGCTAGTATGCATGGGACTTAGTGTCACGGATGGCATGCCAACGCGCCATCAAAGGCAGGCGAAACAGGTGATCTATTCTGCCTCGGCCTAGTGGAATGTAAAGGTAACTCCACACCTGAAATTAACACTTCGTTGGTACAAGTATAACATGCAACAGGAAAGTAAGCCACAGAAAGAGAAATACCTGAAGAAAAGGTGTAAAGCCGCCCATTGAGACAGTACCACTGTCAGGAGAGAGACTGGCAAACAGATGTGCGAGGACCGCTGCACCCCAGGCATAGTCGCCAGGAACGGAAGGAACGGAAGGTGAACCTTCTTGGTTTTGTTGCCAAGCAACAAGCGACCAAAAAAGAAGAGCAGAAATCGGAGGAGATCCCGATCTGCCTCCGCTGATCCAGGAAGACCGCATAGTGTCGCAGATACCTGACGAATCAGGCGATCCTCGTAGTCCGTGGTCACCTCGCCCTGCTGCATCTGAGCCTCTGTCAGGCCCACTAGCTCGTGACACTCCTTCCGAGTGATCGACAGGACTGCCTCATCATGTGACCGAGGCGGGGAGTAAGAAATAAGCATCGCTGCCATCTCGGCGTAGTTACTATACGTGCAACCGGTGACGGCGCGCCCATAGACCCGCAACCCCGTGATATGGGCCACGTCCTCCAGAGTAGGGACCATATGCCCCCAAGGAAGAAGAAATGAACAAGTTGCGGCATCCCAATGATCTCTCAGAACCTGGATCAGAGCCAAGTCCTCCCAAAGCACTGACAAATGTAAGACGGGACCAAATCCCATCTCATCCAGGCGGCGGCGTTGGAACGGTTGAAGACCCCGGTACGCCAATCGTACCAATTGCCATGATATACGCGATTTGATCTGTACCTACAAGTGGAAAAGTTGTTCAGGTCAAGAACTAAACCACAAAGATGGTAGAGAGTTTCTAGTTAGTTCAAAGGACATTTACATTGCGCCGGGCTGTCGGCTCAGAAGGACCAGCCTCGTCGTCATGTGCACGCGCGCGTCGAACCCTTTTCGGCATCTGTACATTTCAAAATTGGTCAGTTTTTTTCATTTTTTTAAAACAAGAATGCTGAAGTTGACATGTGCCCAGACCAGGGTCCCATGCGCCCTGGTCTGTGGGCACATGCGCCCTGGGTCCATGGCACATGCGCCCTGACTTGAGGGCACATGCCCTTGTGCCCTGGGTCCAGGGTACATGCGCCCTGACTTGAGGGCACGTGCCCTTGTGCCCTGAGTTGGGAGCACATGCGCCCTGACTTGAGGGCACATGCCCTTGTGTCCTGGGTTGAGGGCACATGCATACTGACCCCAGGGCACGTGCCCTTGTGCCCTTGTTTGAGGGCACATGTGCCCTGGCTCCAGGGCACATGGACCCTAGATGTGCACCATTCTTCTCTTGACCCAAAAACAGCTCAAACGAACTCTGAATTGCATGAAATCATAGTCAAAACAAAGAGAATGCAGAGATTTACGTTTTCTTTAACTGGAGCACTGACCTTTGAATGCGATTCGGGCTCCTAAAGTGTAGAAGAAGCCGGAGTAGCCCTGGTGAAGAAAGAGGCTGTGAGTGGTGAAATGAACTAGTAGGGGCGGTTAGTCTATTTATAGAAGTAAAAATGTGTAAAAATCATGAAAATTTTTAAAAATTACCTTGACACTCTTGAAATTGAGCTGATCACAACGCCACTGAGAGAATCCCAAACAGATTTCTGGATTGCTCATAAAAATTCACCGAAAAAAATGCATGCTTTAACTTCATAAAAAATTCATTTCTTACTATTAAATCTTGCAAATCATGTTGTAAAATAGCTGTTTTTTTCCATGCATTGTTTCGGTCATGCATTGACAATTTTTAGGCATAAGGTAAAAGTTTGTGAATTTATTGACATGACAAAATTCATTTCATATTCATAAATGACCGAAATTTGTTTGACAAGCTAGAAAAGAAAATGGCAACAAAAGGATGATCAGGTACAAAGAAGCTGCAACTGAGAAAGATAGCCACGTTGGTCATCTGGACTCTCCACGATAAGTGTACCTGGTCGCTGTAGCCGGCTCGTACTCCACAAGGCAATAGATGTCTGAGCTTCCTCCATGTCTTCATCTGTATCAAGCTTCCTGTCTTTGATAAGAGTCAAGTGTGAAAGCACCGGCAGTTCATGGCGAGGCAAACCAATCTGGGAATGACACCTGTGCGGATTGTACAGAACAAAAGCCGAGCTAGTAACTAGTCGAAGATCCACGCCAGGAGCAAAACAGATCTGAACATCTCTCTGTTGCATAATGACTGGACTGTGCACAAAGCTTGAATGACTCATGGAAGCAAGATGAATACGCCAATCTATCCATTTCTTCAATGTAGCACACTTGTTGGAAACCGTGTCAGGAAAACCGAGAGCTGCAGCATATGGGAACAAAGGACTGCGCCGGAAAAGCCGTGAACTGGTAGTAGCACTGCCTGATGGATCAAACTTGAAATGAAGATCTTCCCAGCAAGCAAACAGAAGAGCACTGCCAAACATAGGACGTCCCACACAAGTAGAGGACAAGCCACAGTAGAGAAAGCCAAGCACTGAAGGACCAAGCCACTTGCCGCACCAGATTCCACGAATACACGAGAGTTGTCCCAGCTCCATAAAGCCATCTTCTGTGGGAAACAAGAACACAACAGCAAGGCAAGTAGAAAAACCCTTGGATCCATGAAGAAGTTGTGTCTCATCAAGGCCGCGAGAAGACAAAGTAGATATGGTCCAAGCTGCCAATTTTTGGAGATAGATCCGTTTTCCGGTGATGAAGGAGTTGATTTGCTCTGTCTCCACAAAATCCTGCAAGAACTCAAGGCAAGACACTGACCCAGAAGGAATAAACATGTTTGCAATCTCATCTTTTCTAGTACGCGGCAGTCCAAGAAACAACTCTGCTTTTTCTAGCAAGATGGTTCATTCAAAAGAGCTAAAGACAAAGGTGTGAGTGTCAGGATGCCATAACTCTACCAAAGCACCCATCAATCCAAAGTCCAAGTGATATTCTGCAAAGTGTTTCGCATGAACCAAAAGACCGGTCAAGCCCCAGCCACTCAGGATTGATTTCACTGACAAATGAAGCACTCCAAACAGATCTTTAAACCAAACAGGTGAACAGAATCTTCGTGGACCTGGAAAGAGTGGGTAATTCTGCATAAAACCATCAAAACATGTTGTCAGGTATTTGCACTTTTTATAACAAAATTTTGAAAAAATAAAAATAAAAATCCCAAGGGTAGGGCGCATGTGCCCTCACATGGGGGCACATGGCCAGGTGCCCCACCCCAGGGCGCATGGCCAGGTGCCCCGATCGGGGGCACATGGACCCAAAATTTTCGAAAATTTGAAAAAAATTCAAAAAAAATCACAATCAATAAAAAATGATTTTCTCTTACCAGATCGGCTGAAATCCTCCCCTTCACATGCCCTGGAATGCTTGAAATTTCTCTTCCCAAGTCAGAACGCATCTTCTTAGAAGGAGGAGCCATTTTTAAGATCAATTTTCGAGTTTAAGAGAGTATTTATAGTGGAGGATTAATCCCTTTTTGAGTCAAATTCGGATTTCATTTTTTTTTCAGGGCGCATGTGCCCTCATCTGGAGGCGCATGTCCAGGTGCCCCACCTCAGGGTGCATGGGCAGGTGCCCCCGATCGGGGGCACATGGACAAAAACATTTCGAAAAAATCATAAAAATCTCAAAAATTCAAAAATTGTCTATAATGTTAAAAATGACATTTTTTCTAAAGGAACCATCATCAAAAACATTGTTTTAACATCCAAATGATGGTTCTAATAGTAAAATCTTCAAGTGATCATTTCAGAAACAATCTGCTTCATATGACAATTCTGTCTGTTGGGTATTAACCGGAAGTGTGCAGGCAATCTTTTAAGTCCAACAGGTGAATTGGTGAGATCGGTGTTCCGGAAGGAACGTCATACCAACTCTGCGACGAAAAGAAAGGGAGCGCCACCTAGTCAAATATTATTATGGCGCTGATGAATCAGGCGGTCGATGCAAGTTGATAGACCATGCTTGAAGACTTCACTCAGCTTCGCATCAATCTCACATCATCACCAACACTCCATTTTGCACTTCACATCACCTTTTAACATTTGTCACCTAGTTATGTTAGGTTCATTTATATTATATGCATTAATGTTGAAGACCTTGAGAGTGAAGATGACTGGGCCCGAGGTCCCCTTCAACAAAATCTACGACGGCTTGGAAATTTCTTCACACTCACGGATAAGCCAAAATTAAACATTGGAGGGATGATGGTTCCTAATCGGGTGTCTTGACCTCCAATAGACAATCTATATCTTCAACTATTTTCTACATAATTTTCTATGTTTTCACATTTATCTCCTTTTTTTTATTCTTATCATTACCAATTTTATCCCTTCATGTTTTATTCCTTTCTTTTTTTTTCCACCATGTTTTATTCTTTTCTTTCTTTTATCCCACCGTGTCTTTTATTTTACCCACCGTGTCATGGCAATTGTCATGCCATTGTTTTTTCTTTCCCATCATTCTATGTTAGTCCCACCATTATCTTTCAATCCCACTATGGCTTAAATCTGTCTTGTCATTTTCCGAATACTGGGTTTTCTGCCAGAACATGATTCATGGTTTTCACGATACCCGAGCAATTTTGTTATGCTTAAACGAACCCTTTTAGAACTTGAGATTATTCCACTCAGAATTAAACTGAGTATTTTGGCGAAACTTGAATGAACTTGAGATTCCAAATATGATGGATTGGTATTATTTTATTTTAAGATCAGATTTCTCTTTTAAAACTTTAGCCCATCACAGTACAAGAACACTGCAAAGTTTGGGTTGCTGGCTGATGATGAACCTACGAATTCGGGGACTCCTCACCACGCTGAGGGTTGGCTACATCCTTTTATCCTTTATCATTTACTTTTTCATCTCTCGTGCCAAGGGCATGTCTTTTACCAGTCAATTATATGAGGTTTTGATAGAACATGAAAGCGATCTAGAATACTCAGCGAGATTCATATTGCTGGATCAGGTAGATAAGCGTGTCTATATCTACACCTTGATGCCACCTTTTCAGTCCATCACCGTTCCATCCCGCTACATTCATCTACGTTCACTTGAATTCTATTACAGTTCACTCCGAATCACTCTGCTTCATTACATGCCACTCCCTTACAAAGCCGACATCAAGGCGAGGCAAGCTGTAGACACGCCAAATTCGCCTAATTCAGAGCATAACACTCATGTTTTATAGGGTAACATGTACGATTGACCTTATAATGATGTCGGGTCTTTTAAAGTTGATTTGGAGCTTCTCCGAACGAAATCGGATGTTTTCCGAAGTTTTCCGCAAAAAGCCGTAATTTCCGAGCAAAAGCCACACGTAAAACGTGTAAACACGGAAATTGGCTGAATGACCAATGCCTAATGATCATGCATTGAAGGTTATGGTCATATTCACACCCCGGACAAGTTTTGTTGCATACCGTGCCTTTCCGGTTTGCCGTCGGAGTCATTTTAACCTGTATCGGATCTTCTGTTCACTGCCCTAACTTCCGGACAAAATTATAAAGTTTTGGAGAGTGTGATTTATGATATGATTCTATAGAAATCTTCTTCGTCCTGTTATCTTTCCAACGCAACAAACGGCGTCGAATTCCGAGTTCGGGAGTGTTCGCAATGGCTTCCGGAAGAAGGACGCGCAAAAAACAGTCTCATGCGCCCGGGTTCCTGGTCACATGCGCCCGGGACCCAGGGCACGTGCCCATGCGCCCTACCAGTGAGGCACGTGACCTCATGCCCTCACTTTTGGGCACATGCGCCCCACCCTTGAGGCACGAGGGACCCAGTTTTTCACCGGGGCTCTACCACTGAACCGATCGACCGGATAAGATCTCTTTTTTCGGGAATAGTGCCATGCGCCCTCACTGGGGGCACATGCGCCCCTCAGTGGGGCGCATGCGCCCTGCACCAGGGCGCATGCGCCCAGGGGTGGGGCACAAGGACCCTTTTTTTAGCCTTGATGAGACCGTCTGTTCTCCTATAAATTAACTCTGATTCCGGTCGTTCCAAGGGCATGAGCATGGACCCCCAAGCATCTCAAGACGTCCAAAATCCCTAATGCATTGTTTTTGTGATTTTTAGAGAGAGAATTTCGAGTTTTTAGAGAGAGAAAAGTCGGTTCAAGAGAGAGGAAGGCTGTTCTGCAGGTGATCTGCCAAGTCTCTCTTATTCGGCCTCTACAGCAGTGTGTGGACGTCTCATGCCTGAGCTCTCCTCATCAAAGTTCTTCCTCTCCAAGTCTTCTTCAGTTTTCAATTTACGGAACTTGATTCCAAGGTCGGGGCTGGTCGTGACGAGCGCAGAAGCAAAGTTGCGCCTGGCAGATCCTGGACTGCTGCTCGGCTTTTTCGACAACCCAGATTTGGCTATATCTTTCTCTATTCAACTCATAATCTTTACGTTCTTTTTCCTATATCTTTTTTTCATGATTCTACATCCTCCTATTTTTTTAAACATTTTTTTGCATTATTTTTAGTCTGTTTATCCGAAAATAAAAAAAGGGGTTAGAGATAACCCGAATCCGGTCAGTTTCTAGTCAATTGTGTGTTTTATGTTATTCTCTTTACATATACTCCACCTTGTTTAGTTCTAATAGTCTCTTTCACTTGTTTGTTTGTCTAGTTGCACAGAATATCAAGCACCCACCGCGTTGAGGACTCTTCTTCATCGGCCGGCCGAAGAAGGAGAAGCTTTAACTCACATTCTTCACGCTAAGGTACACATGGTCATTTTAATTCTATAAATCGGAACCCACGGTTCCTGGCGACCACATGTCTTAATTTATTTCTTCTCACCCTCTTCCCACATGACCCGAACCATCTCTTTGGTGATCGAGCGACGCCAAGGGATGAAAGTTCTGGGATCAATGTGAGTGTGGGACCGAGGTGAGAGTTGCTTTCCGAGTTTTCTTCCTTTCTTTCTCATCCCCTCTTGAGGTGACGATCTGGATTCACGGACTTCCCTGAAAAGGAGAGGACCCCGTCGAATTTTCAGAGTCGACAGTAGCCTACTCAACTTGCTACCTTGACCACTCGTTCATGCAGCGAGGCTATTGTAAATGCCTCTTTGGCTTCAGTAGTCTCTCTCATGCTTGCCTTTTGTGCAAACCTTTAAATCAGCCCCTTTGAGTCTATCTCTCTCATTGGTCCCTCTGTGACCATCTCTTCCCTCTATGCAAGCCTTCCATAAAGTCCATCACATTAAGGCTCCTCTTCGCCCCTTTGTGGCACCTTAGTTCTACACTTTGTGTAGACCCTTGGGAATACAGCCCCCTTGAGGCTCCCATTTGCCCCCTTTATGGCATTTTAGTTCTACCCTTTGTGTAGACCCTTGGGAATCCAACCTCTTTGAGACTCCCTTTTGCCTCTTTGTAGCAATTTAGTCATACCATTTGTGTTGACACTTGGGAATCTCGCCCCTTTGAGGCTCCCTTTCGCCCTTTGTGGCATTTTAGTCTTACCCTTTGTGTAGACACTTGGGAATCCAGCCCCTTGAGGTTTCCATTTACTCCTTTGCAGCATTTTAGTTCTACCCTTTGTGTAGACTCTCGGAATCCAGCCCCTTGAAGCTCCCATTTACCCCTTTGTGGCATTTTAATTCTACTCTTTGTGTAGACCCTTGGGAATCCAGCCCCTTTGAGGCTCCCTTTCGCCCTTTGTGGCATTTCAGTCTTACCCTTTGTGTAGACACTTGGGAATCAGCCCCTTGAGGTTCCCATTTGCTCCTTTGCAGCATTTTAGTTCTACCATTTGTGTAGACCTTTGGGAATTCAGCCCCTTTGAGGCTCCCTTTTGCCCCTTTGTGGCATTTTACTTCTACCCTTTGTGTAGACTCTTGGGAATCCAGCCCCTTTGAGGCTCCCCTTTGCCCCTTTGTGGCATTTTAGTCCTACCCTTTGTGTAGACCCTTGGAAATCTAGCCCCTTTGAGGCTCCCTACTTAGCCATTATGAGGCTCTTTATTGGTCCCTCTATGACCTCTTATTGCTACCATTTGTGCTAGATTTTCTTAAAAATCTAGTCCCTTTGAGACTCCATGCTCACCCCTTTGAGACTCTGTTTCTGCCTTTATTGCAAATGTTTACAAAAGGATAGCTCCTTTGTGGTTCCTTACTAGCCCCATTGTGGCTCTTAAACTTTGCTTTTTAGGCAAGATTGAAGCTCCCTTGTGTTAGCTTCATGAGCCTTCATTAGACCTTCATGCCAAGTTGCCTTCTACACTTGGATCACTCTTACCTCTATTTGAGCCTTCATCAGACCTTCATGATAAGTTGCCTTTTACACTTGGATTGGTCTTATCTTACTTGAAACCCCCTTTGTGTAGGTTTCAAATTTTGACCCTCATGCCAAGTTGCCTTTTACACTTGGATTGGTCTTATCTTACTTGAAACTCCCTTTGAGTTGGTTTCAAATTCAGACCCTCATTCCAAGTTGCCTTTCATACTTGGATTGGTCTTATCTTTTTTTCCTTCCCCTTTGAGTAGGTTTCAAATTCTGACCCTCATGCCAAGTTGCCTTTCATACTTGGATTGGTCTTATCTTACTTGAAATCCCCTTTGAGTAGGTTTCAAATTTTGACCCTCAGGCTAAGTTACCTTTCTCACTTGGATTGGCCTTATCCTGCTGAGGAAACACCTTTATGATGGTTTCTCCACTTATCCATTTAAAACCTCCCTTTTGTGTCAGTTTGAAGATTAGACCCACATGCCAAGTTGCCCTCCGCACTTGGATTGGCCTCATCCCCTTGAGAAATCCCCTTTGTATCAGTTTCTCCATTCACCTAGCTAAAGCCCCCTTGTGTTAGGTATCTCAACTCTTCTCGAACCCCCGTGTTGAATTACCTCTAATTTTGACTTGGTTCATTCTTCTAGAATATGGCTTGAGGGAAGCCTTGATTCCCTACAAAAAAAAGAAAAAGAGATGAAAAAAAGAGAATGGGCTAAAAATGGAGATGCCTGATGGACTTAGTCAATCAAACACCATGATTGGCTAAGGGTAAAAATGTCAAAATAATCCAGTCAAGGTGAAAACTTGCAAAGGCGCCTTGGGCAAAATTGGATAACCCTGTTGTGTGAAAATCCTACAATGGGACGGACAGGCAAAAGTGAAAAGGGGTCAAGCTGGGTGAAAACTCCGCAAAGGAGCAATCAGGTTGATAAGAAAAACAAAATAATCAACTTGGACAAGCCCCCAACCTAACAAGATGGGTGGGTTCATCCCCCTAATTTTATTAGGGAGGAGATCCAAGTTGCCAATGACGAAAAGGCTCTCATAGGCTCATCTACCTTGTAGTAGAAATATGCCAGGGAGACCATACATGAGGCAACGAGGAAGACCATCTCCCGCCTTTAAAATTTGAGGTAAGTTCCACACTTCATCTTGAAAGGGACGAAGGGTAATACCCTACTCTACTCTCACTCATTCTTACCCCTTCAGTCATTCTTTTGACTTTAGCAATCCAACCATCTTGATCATTCCGATCCTGATGGTCCATAAATAAAAAACTTTCTCCAATCTTGACTATTCAGCCCACACGTCCCATAAAAGCTCATACTGTCCTGACCCTTCCTGGTCTGAACAATTTTTGAAATTAATTCAAACCCATACCACCCTGACCATTCCGGTCTTGTTGGTCTACAAGCTTCCACATTGTCATGACCCTTCCTGGTCTGAACAATTTTTGAAATTAATTCAAACCCATACCACCCTGACCATTCCGGTCTTGTTGGTCTACAAGCTTCCACATTGTCATGACCATCCAGTCTTGATGACCTACAAAAAACATGCATTATCTGGACCATCATTCCAGGCAACCTTCAACAAACTAACCATCTTGGCGAGGTTGGTCTTGTATGGCTTTAAAACTCTTACTACCTTGATCATCCCGATCTCGGTAGCCTACACAACTAGTTGCCTTGACTACTTGTTCTTGAGGCTCCAAACAAGGCTTCTACAATGCCACTTTGGCTTTCATAGCCCTACTTTAGTCCTACACCATGTGTAGACCTATGGGACACCAGCCCCTTTGAGGCTCCCATTCGCCCCTTTGTGGCACTCTATTCCTACACCTTGTGTAGACTCATGGGACACCAGCCCCTTTGAGGCTCCCATTCGCCCCGTTGTGGCACTCTATTCCTATACCTTGTGTAGACCCATGGGACACCAGCCCCTTTGGGGCTCCCATTCGCCCATTTGTGGCACTTTAGTCCTACCCTTTGTGTGGACCCTTGGGAAATCAGCCCCTTTGAGGCTCCCATTCGCCCCTTTGTGGCACTCTATTCCTACACCTTGTGTAGTAGACCCATGGGACACCAGCCCCTTTGGGGCTCCCATTCGCCCGTTTGTGGCACTTTAGTCTTACCCTTTGTGTGGACCCTTGGGACACCAGCCCCTTTGAGGCTCCCATTCGCTTCTTTGTGGCACTCTATTCCTACACCTTGTGTAGTAGACCCATGGGACACCAGCCCATTCGAGGCTCCCATTCACCCCTTTGTGGCACTGTTAGTCCTACCCTTTGTGTGGACCCCTAGGAAACTAACCCTTTGAGATTTCCTACTGGACCCTTTGTAGTCCACAAACTTTGCCTTGTAGGCAAGCCCGAAATCCCTTTGTGTTGGTTTTACAACCTTATTAGGCCCCCATGCCAAGTTTCCCCTAGCACTTAGATTTGTCTCATATTCACTCGACCCTCATGCCAAGTTGTTTTCCCCTACTTGGATTGGTCTTGCCTTGATTGAAACTCTCTCTGTGTCAGTTTCAAAAATTTGACCCTCATGCCGAGTTGCCTTAGGCACTTCGATTGGTCATATCTTGTTTGAAACCCCTTTGAGATAGTTTCAGTATTAGTCCTCCATGTCAAGCATCCTTCAGCACTTGGATTGGTCTAATCTTGTTCGGAACCTCCTTTGCGTTGGTTTCGCACCTATTTGATTAATCCCTCATGCCAAGTTGTCTTTTGCACTTGGATTGGTCTTATCCTTGTTAGGAACCTCTGTGTTGGTTTCTCCACTCACTTGTTTGAAGCCCCTTGATTGGTTTCACAACTTTGGTTGGACCCCCGTGTTGAGTTATCACTAATCTCAACCTGGTTCATTCTATTTGCATATGGCTTGAGGGAAGCCTTAATTCCCTATACAATAAAGAGAAAATAAAAAAAGAGAAAGTGAAAAAGAAGAAAATAAAAGAGAAAATAAAAAAAAGAATAAAAGAGGAAAAAAAGAAAAGGAAAAAAAGAGAAAAAAAGAAGAGAGAAAACCTGGCTAGAGTGAAAACCTGAAAGGGCACTCTAGGTAAAATCAGGTAACCCCGCTACATGAAAACCTCTCTAGAGGCGTGTAGGCAAAACATCAAGGGGGCTGGTCTGGGTGAAAATCTTGCAAGAGACAGTCAGATCAGTAAAAAAAAAACAAAGAAAATGAAGGACTAGCTCATTCAGAGAGCTTGCTTGTTGGGGAGCATGCAAGAATTGACACCATCAAATATGCCTATTGAATGGAGGATGGGCAACCAAACACAAAAAGAAGCCAAGGCTGGTCATGTACAAGGGCCCAAGCCCTTCTCAGTCCTGAAGAAAGCTCATGTAGCAGAAGCAGTGGATAAATTGCCAAGGACAAAGTAGAACAAATATCGGATGCCAACTTACATGGGCAGTCCCTTCTCGACTCCCATCTCCAAGAAACTGCCCATGGGGGGCATTTGTTGGCATCAAATTTTTCCGCTTAGCCTACTTGATACAAGTTTCAGCAATGCCGAAGCCGGTGCAGAAAATCTGACCAAGATTCAAAAAATTCATGAATAGATGATATAAACAGGCTTTGGAAATGCCTTGTCATGGCTTTACATGTTACAAATGGCCAAGATAATGTGCTCATTACATAGCCCCGGTCAAGAGCTTCGCAACGATGCCCAAAACATTAAAAACAGACACCGGAAGGCCGAAATGACTATTTTGCCCCTGACACTTTGGAACAAATTGGGACTCTAACATGGAATTCCAACTTTATCACATTGTCAAGATTGGATAGAGCTAGGCAACGCTCGAAACGGATCGAAAATCTGACCCCCGGATGAAGAGATATGCAAGAAAGAGCAAATCCGGACGGAAAGCCGTATGTTCTCGCACCAAGGGCATAATGGTCCGATTAGCTCTGGATCGACCCATGGGCTGAAAATTTAAATTTTCATGACCCAAAACTTTGATCTCATGAATATTTATGCATGAAAAATAAATTTGGCCAATGGGAGGAGGTAATTGCATTCAATTACAGTTTTTGGCATTATCGACGGCCGAGATCGCACCGATCAGAGAAACTAGCTAAATTAAGAGATCCGTTGCAATTCAAGTGATCTCAACCACACATCAGGATAGAGCATAAGATCAATGGCCATCAGGGCATGATCTTGAATTTTTTAAGTCAATTTGGGATTTATTTAATTGGTTTTGGTCGGAATTAATGATAGCCATTGGATCGGGAGCACTCTGATTAAACCAGGGTTAAACCTAACCCAAGATGGGCTAACCTAACCTATCATGGCCGAACCCCATCCTCCCTCATCTTATGTGTGTGCAAGAAGCCCTAGAAAATAGGGGAGGGAGGCGCACCCACCTCCTCCTTCCTTGGCTGGTGGGTCCCACTCAACCACTTCCCTCAACCACCTCCCATGGCTTATCCCTATCTCTCCCTTGGTTTATCTTCATCCTAACTAATCCTACAACTAACCAAGCCTATCCTCATCCAAGCCTTGGTCGAACCAGCCTTCTTGCTACATGCCATGTGCGCACATCTCCTTGAAAGTAGGAGAGGGTGCGCACCCTTCTCTCCCTCTCTTTCTAGTTGGCGCACAATCACCTCAACAACCTCCCTTGAGTTATCCTTATCATCGTCAACCTCCCTTGAGTTATCCTTATATCCTCTCAACAACCTCCAGCCTTATCTCCTCCTGGATATGGCGCCCCTCAGCCCCTATAAAAGCCCCCTCAGCTGGCCATGTGCAGAAGAAGCTGATCACCCTGCGGAAGCCCTGCCTCTCCTCCCTCTACCCTGCTCCAAGACAGCTTCTCCTTGCTTGGACGTCTTCATCAGAAAGTCAGCAACCTCTCCAGCCCCCTTGTGGTGTTCCAAGTGAATAAGAAGAAGGAGAAAAGGCCTCCCTTCAGCAGGCGCGCCAGCAGCAGGTGCAACCAGCCCACCTGATTGGTGTGCCAACTTCAGCAAGTGCAGCAAGCTCTCTTCATTCCTTTGCTCCATCCATCAACATAAGAAAGGAGAAGACCACCTTTTCTCATCCAACAGAAATAGAATAAGGGTTTGGTGGCACCTTCAGCCCATCATCTTCAACACCACCTGCAGTGCAAAAGAGAAGAAAAAAAAACCGGTGAGTTGAAAAAGTGTGTTCCGATGTAGCCTTTTAATTAAACTCTTCCCCTTCTCTTATCTACCCCTCTCCATGGTGGCATACCCTCTGAGTAATGCCCATTCATCCCCCTTTGAGTGCCCTTCACGTTTGTCTACAGAAATCCCCAAGTGTACCCTCTATTTGGTCATAAAAAAAACAGCCCCTTGCTGCCCCTTAAAACAGGCCTCTGAACCTGCCCCTTTGTGCACCCTTTTGGCCCTCCATGTTGGCCTATAAACCTTCTACTATCATGCTTGGTTTGACCCCACTTATGGTCACTTGGACATTCACCTCCTGCCTTTCCCAATCAGGCCCCGAATGGCATGCAAAACAGGCCCCCTTGCTGGCCAAAGTTCTGCCCCCTTGTGAGCACCCATGTCAGGCCCCTTTGATGGTCACCTAGTTTGCCCTAAGTGCAACACACCCAATACAGCTTCTACAGCACCCCCAAACAAACCAAACATCCTCTTTGATGTGTGGAAAGAGGGTCGACGTTTTGAGACTCTCGGAATCCGCAGGACGGACCGAGACTACTCGGGCGGGCCTTCAATTCTCATACCCTTTGTGCATTCCTAAAACCAGTCCTAGTTCATACCTAAACCTACCTCTTGTGCAGTCCTACCAAAGCTCACCTAAACAGCACCTTAGCCAACCCATTCCATCCCCTCTGAGGCTCACCTAGCCCGCTGCTACAACAAGATGTCAAGGTGCAAAAATGGAGGGAAAATCAGGCCAACCGGTCCATGGAGGTGCAAAGCAGGCCCATTGGGTCATGAAGTTCAAAGCAGGCCGCCAGGAGCCATGAAGCTCAAGATTGGGCCAACCGAGCTGACATAGCATGAAGACCAGCCCATTGTGCTGATGAAGCTGGCCCATTGGGCTTTGGACACTTAAAATAAACCTTAATTAAATCTGAAGGCGAAATGCCAAAATTAAATAAGGAGTTAGCACCACCACGTGGGCGCTCCACCTTGGGCAGCTAGCCCGGACCCGTATCCGGTATGTTGACCCGGGCGTAGGCATGGGACATGCTTCCCACTGCAAACGGACCCTTCCCACTACTTGGAAAGTCAAATGACTATGCCTTGTAGGACGGGTAAAATTCCACACCGATTGGAAAATAAGGCGGCGTGCTGCCAAAATTTTCTCAATCAAGTGGATTTTACAACCAGGGAAGGACATTCATACATTTGCACTTCGACGAGCATTATTCTTGGCATATGAACTGCCACATCTGATGTACACCAGCATGAACATGAATATTCAATGAACATTTCAAGTGCCGAGTTGATTACATGTGACTGGGCATCGACACTAGCCCGACAGACCAGATGTGATGCAAACCGAACAAGAGTTACTCAAATCTGAAACTTAATTAAATCTGAAAATACATTCAAATTAATCTTAAAACATGCTTAAAACAGATCATTAAAGTTTTAACATTCAACAAAAATCATATTTAATACAATCTGGAAAAATTGATTCAATACACTTAATCCATTGGAATTCAATTCCCCAAACAAGTGCAAGTCAAATAATCAAACCAATTGAAAAGAACACATAAAGAAAACATTAATGTATATGAAATTCATCTTAAAACATGTCAAATTTAGATCATTAACAATCTGAAGTTCAAAGTTTAATCACTTTAAACCAAACTTCAAAACATTTGAAACATACCGAACACACCCGAATTGGTATGAAAACACCAACCGACATGAGAAAATCACATGAAAATGACTCAACACATGTTAACTAAACTTAAACAAGTAAAATTGATCAACACATCTAAAATATCAAGTTCAAACAAAAAATAAAATAAACTTCAACCAATTAAAGTAAAACAAACCAAACACAGCTCAAAACAAATAACATTTAAATCCAAGTTAAATGGAAATCTGAAATCAACATTTCAAACCACATCAAAATCCATTCATAAATCAAGTATAAACCAACTCCAAACAAAATCTAATCAAACTTGTTTGCATCTCATCGGGCCTAAAAGGCCAGGACCCTTTGTGTTCTTTATACATTGTGGATGTGCACGCTCTCGTCAAACAAGATTGCTATGGCAATTAATCAAGGGTGTTCGAGTGTTTGCTCGATGTAAATGAACATCGGATATTCGCACCATCCGATGGAGAGAGGTCAAAAATATTTTTACAGAACCCGAACCTCAGTTATATACTCTTCTAATATCACCGGGACTATCTAGTATTTTTATGGTCTATCACCTACTTTACTAGAAAATTCGGATGTCGATATTTCAAAACATACAAAAAACAAAAAATATTTTCCAAGAATCAAAAATGATTCCCGAGGTTCCCACACTTAATCGCTGGCATCGACCTCATATGGACATGGATAGTCTGCACCTGTCTACCTAGCGGGACTGATAGGGATGAAGCTAAGGAGGCTAGGGCATCAGCAAGGATGTTCTGAGCTCTAAGAACATGGACAAAAGTGAGTTTGGAAAAGAGTTTGATGTAGCAAGAGGTGAGGTCTTGGTAAGGTTTGATGTTTGGATGAGAAGTTCGGTATTTGGTTAGGACTTGGCGAAGGATTAGTTGGCTATCACCTATCACCCTTAATTCTGTGGCACCATAGAAATGAGCGGCCTCCAGCCCGGCCAGCAAGGCTTCGTATTCAGCTATATTGTTGGTTGCTGGGAAGTCAAGCTGAAATGCCTGTGGAATGGTGACACCCTCGGGTGATAGAAGAACGATTCCTATTCCCTTACCGTGTGAATTCAGAGCCCCGTCAAAATATAATGTCCAAAGGTGGGAAGATCGGATCAACATTAGTTCGTCATCCGGGAGCTCCGATTGGACCGGGTCAAAGAGGGGTATAGGGTGATGGGCTAGATGTTCGGCAATGGCATAGCCTTTAATCACCTTCTGGGGGACATAGGTGATATCAAACTGGGAAAGGAAGCTCTGCCAACGACCTAACCGATCAGTTAGAACAGTTTTCTCTAGAAGGAATTTGATGGGATTGATGCGGGCAATAAGGTTGACCTCATGAGCTAAGAAATAGTGTTTAAGCTTCTGAACTACCCAGACTAGTGCAGCACAGGTCTTCTCCACTACAGTATACTTCTGCTCACATGGATCAAAAATCTTTGACAAGTAGTAAGTTGCCCTCTCTTTCCCTTCTTCATCCACTTGTGCAAGGACTGCCCCAAGAGAATTCTCCAAAACCGAGATATATAGAACTAAGGGCTTGCCAGGGACTGGTGGTCTAAGCACAGGGGGACTAGCCAGGTATCTTTTCAATCCATCGAATGCATCCTGGCACTTCGAATCCCATTTGAACTCGGTCCCTGCCTTGGTCAACTCATAGAAAGGTTTACACCTTTGGGAGTGTTGAGAGATGAACCGGCGGACAAACTGTAGCCTCCCGATTAATCCTCGAAGTTCCTTCATATTGCTTGGAGGAGGCATACCAATGATTGCTTTGGCCTTGTTTGGGTCGATCTCTATGCCCCTTTTGCTCACTATGATTCCCAACAATTTTCCTGAGGATACTCCAAACATACATTTCTTTGGGTTCATCTTCAATTTATATTCCCTAGCCCTTTGCAAGACCTTTCTTAACACATCCGGGTGATTTTCTCAGCTTTTGGACTTAACGACCAGGTCATCCACATACACCTCTACAAGGGTATGCATCATGTCATAGAAGATAGCCATCATAGCCCTCTGATAGGTAGCACCAGCATTCTTTAGTCCAAAGGGCATGACGACATAGCAGTAGGTTCCCCAAGGTGTAGTAAACGAGGTCTTCTCCTGGTCCTCTTCGGCCAATCAGATTTGGTTATATCCAGAATAGCCATCCATGAATGATAGCATCTTGAATCCAGCAGTGTTATCAACCAGTACATCAATATAAGGTAGAGGAAAGTCATCTTTAGGATACGCTCGGTTCAAGTCCCTGAAGTCTATACAGATCCAAACTCTACCATCTTTCTTCATGACAGGGACTATGTTTGCCACCCATTGCGGATAAAGGACGACCTTAATGAATCTTGCTTGATGTAACTTGTCGACCTCTTCTTTCATTTTAAGTGCAACATCAGGGTGGAATCTCCTTAATTTTTGTTTGACCGGGGTAACTCCAAGTTTCAAAGTTAGACGATGTTCAACTAAAGAGTTGTCTAACCCGGGCATGTCCTCGTATGTCAATGCGAACGTGTCCTTATATTCTTCCAAAATTTTAATTAAACTCTGTTCCTCAATGGGAGTGAGGTTTGCACTTAGAAGGACTGTCTTGGGATCTTCCGGTGTTCCAAGATTCAGTTCTTTTGTCGGTTCATCCACCGTGGCTGATGATTCTTCAAACCTTTTAAGTCCAGATGTATAAGCATTAGCCAAGTCCTCAATTCTATCCTCGAAATCAGGATCCTTCTCTGATAAAACCTCGTAAACTCCTAGTGTATGATCTACATTGAATTCATCCGCATATTGGATTTCATCAAGCTGGATAGCATTTTCCAAAAACCTTGGTAGCCTTGCACATTCCTTGCATTTTTGAGCTATTTGCTGGAGATATCTCTCTGGCACATGTTTACCTCGAATTTTCTTCTTTCCTATCCTAACTACTCCTAAAGAAGACGGAATTGAAAAGGTGGTATCTACAGTGGGTGAAGGATCGAGTAGATCGATCAGTGAGTTGGAGAAGAGGGGTCCCTGGTTGGGAGCACCCTCTGAGACAAACAGAGACGTCTCCTCAATGGAAAACTGAGTTTGCGAGAGGACATTTTTTTTGGGTATTTTGGGTATTTTCAATAACAAAAAGAGAATGAGCCAATGGGGCTCGAGCAGAAATAGAAAGCTTAAGCAAATGGGAGAAAAATGGGCTCGCGGGCCCGATGATGACAAGAAATGGGCAGATAGGCCCAAAGCTAGTGAAAAGATCTAAGGGGCTCGTGGGCCCGAATGGTGGGCATGCGGGCCCAAAGCAAGAAAATAAATCTAAAGGGCACGTGGGCCCAATTGGTGGGTGCGCAGGCCCAAGGATGTTGGATTGGAATGGGCATAGAAGCCCAGTGGAGTAAGAAGATTTGAATGGGCTCTCAGGCCCAGTGATCAATTCAGGTGGCCATTTTGGCCCAGAAGTAGGAATTGGGCTAGATAGCCCATCAAGTGAATACAAGAGGGATAAAGTGAGTATTTTGAAGTACGTGACTGTAGGATATGGCTCACGTGGGATGTTGTTTGGAGGTGAGTTTGAGTGGACAAGTTGTTTTAAGATGGACTTGCCCTCAACTGGTTCTTCCTCCTCTACGAACAACCGAGCCAAAGATGAACTCAGGTTGTCCACTTCCTCATCTTGCTCTGGTGCCTTCTTCCTCTTGACTGGTTCTTCATCTTTGTCCCTAGCCATCATCATGGTCTCCCCTTTGATGAAGAATTTTTGGAGTCCCATGGCATTTCTTGGCCGGTAGACCATCCTCGAAGTGAAATTGGGCTCATAACCAAGCTTGTGCCTCTTTGGTATTTGTACGGCTTTAATGGGGTGCACAACCCCCTGCAGCTCCTTTCCCAACCCCTTTCCTAGCTGATAGCCCATCCCTTTCATCATCCGCCATGCAACTGTTTCTGGAGGCGTCGTCAACACCATGACCTCAGGTAGCTCTGTAGTTGAAACCAACGGCTGGACAAATTCTGATATTGGCAGTGCAGAAGAGGGGTCATCCACGTCATTCAGAATGAGGATGTTGGTTACTTTAATCACCTGGCCCTTGTATGGAAACTTCAGACACTGATGATTAGTGGAGGCGACAACTCCTATTGCCTCCAGATACGGGCGTCCCAAGATAGCTTTGAATGTAGGGTCCAGTTCTAGAACATGAAACTCAGCGGTGATAGCACACGGTCCGAGCCCTACTTCCAACGTAACCACCCCTCATGCCGACTTCCATGAGTTGTCATAGGCTTTCACCGTGACGGCAGAAGGCTCGATTTCTTCATCGGAGATGCCGCAAAGTTGCAACATTTCTGGCGGCATGACATTTATAGATGCTCCGGTGTCAATCAAGTAGGACTTAATCTCCACGCCTCGGATGACTACTGCAACGCGCAAGGCGTACTTTCTGATCTCTGGCCGTGCCAACTCCTCCTTCGTGAATGTAAGTGCCGGATGTTCACTCCTCGGGGTCAGGACAGTAATGATCTTCTCGGGCGGGAGGTCCTCATTGACCATGACCCGCTGAAAGTACTGTTGTAGAATGTCCTGATGGTTCTTCGACCTCTTTATCAGCTCCGGAATTGAAATCCGTACCGGCATTTTGTCCAACTGCTTCAGTAAGTCATATGTCGTGCCGGGCAACGGTTCTTCCACTACCTCCTCTTCTTCCTGTTCCTGTGGTTGCATCCCGACCTGTGGGAAAACCCTTTGGAACATCCTCCCGCTACGAAGTACCGGCGCCAGCATGGTAGGGGGAAGTGGTGATGATGGTGATGGTAGGGTTGGTTGGTATGTTGAGGAGCCCGTGGTAGGTAGGGGTGGTGAGGATCGGATGATGAGGGGTCGTGGATTGGTGGAGGCCGGTATGTTGGGTGATGGTTGGGGTGTTGGTGGTGATGGTCTAATGATGAGAGGTCGTGGAGTGGTGGTGACTGGTGGGTTGGGTGACGTTTTGGGTGTTGGTGACGGTCTAATGATTAGACGTCGAGGAGGATTAATGGTGGTTGGTGGGTTAGGTTGGGGTGATGGTTGGGAGGCTGGCGGCGGTCTAATGATTAGGCACCGTGGAGGGTTAATTGTTGGTGAGGGTAGTGGTGTTTGGGTAGTTTGTGGGCTGAGGGCAGCTCTCGGTATAGAGAGTATGGTGCGGTTTGTAGGTGGGGTTGGTATGGCGGGCATGGAGGTGATTTGATCCTCGACCTGCCAACCCTGGGAATGGTGGGTTGACTCATTGATGGCAGAGTGGACGAGGCCGAGTCGTTGGTTTGGTGGTGCTGGTGCCGGTGCTTGTATGGGTGCATGTATCGGGAGCGGATCTTGGACTATGCCCAGGCCGGGCTGCTGTTGTGGTTGCTGTCACCGTGGTTGATTCTGACGTGCCTTCATTGCTTGAATAGATTCTCCCATCTGTCCCCAGTCAATGTTCCCGTGATCGTTGAGGTCATGAATGTAATCTTTAAACTGGAAACAGACATCCACCGTGTGCCCAGGATACCGATGATAAGCGCAGTACTTTGTTGTGTCAACATTGGCCGGCCATCCTTCTCTCTTCTTTGGAAGTTCCAACTGCTGTTCAGCCATCAATGTATTAAAGATATCGGTGAGGGGGAATGGTAGTTGAGGATAGTATTCTCTCTTGGGTCACCCCTCCTAGGTCGGTTGGCCGGTGGTGGCACTTGGTTGTATACTTGTTGTTGTGGTTGTGGTCGGTTGTAAACATGTTGTTGTTGAGAAGCTCGGTTGTAGGCATTTGGTTGCTGGGGCGCTCGGTTGTAGGCGGGTTGCTGTGGTGGTGCTCGGTTGTATGCAAGTTGCTGCTAGGGCTGAGGAGCTGGTTGAGGAGCTGGGCGATATTGTTGGTTGGGTGGTGGGTTACGGTATTGGCTTTGACGATACCCACCCTGGTTACCCATGGCATTGATGCTCTCATTGTTTACTACCCCTTCGGTGGTGGGTCCTATAGGTGTAGGCTTTCTAGTGGTACGGGGCTTGGTGTCGAACGGGTTGATCATGGATGCATCCTTAAAGTGGGCTTGGAGGTAGCGGGCGCTATCACAAACCTCACCCATGGTTGTTGGGCAGTGCATGATTAGGAGGATGCGAAGGTTGGGCGTGGTGTTCCCGATGAGCATCCTCACCTGCTCCCCCTCTGAGATGGTATCCACTAGCCTCTCAGCCATTCCCCTCCACCGATCAGCAAATCTGGCAAAGTCCTCATCCGGCCTTATCTTTTCGGCAATTAAATCAGTTATCGAGCAGGCTGGCCCCACCCGATCCTTGTACCTCTGTAGAAACTTCCTGAGCCACGGGAGCAAAGTGTTTAGGTGAGTGTGTTGGAAGAGGTAGGTTGGAAACAGGAACTGGCGTAGAATTAAATGAATGCCCCACAACGGGGTGAGTGGAGACACGGCAGGGTTGCCCAGGAGAAGAGATGATTTTGGGCCTGACTGCTGGTTGGGGTGGTGAGGGGACTTGATTTCCCTCGTTCGGATCTTGATTGGCGGGCATCTTGCCCTTAGTGGCAGATTAGATAATTGCAAAGGTCTCAGGATCAAGGTGAAGAGATAGATCCTTGAGAGCTTGTTCTATACTATGTGAGGCGGATCGGTGAGCGGGATCTTGGACCTCAGGTTCCATCACGGCATTAACATGGTCATCTGGTTGGACCATGGGTTGCTGAAGCTCGTAGTGACCCGTCTCGTACTCCTCTTCTGGGCCTTAGTAGTCCGACATCCCGATGTGTCTTCCGGACCTTAGTGTTATGGGCATCCAGTCAAATTTTCTTAAAAAATGGTTGAAAGAAAGCAAATGAAAGGTGTAAATGCAAAGATGACTTTTTTTTGTTTGGTTATGATTGTTTGTTTGATTTGATTTGGTTTCACTTTGGTTGTTTGGCAAGCAAGTTGAACACAAAAATTAAAGGGATTTTTTTTATTTTTGTTTTAGGTGTTTTGAAAGGAGAGAATTTTTTTGGTTGTTTTCAATTGTTGTGAGCAAGCAAGTTATGCAAACAAGGTTTTAAAATGACTACTCGACAATTTTTGGGTTGAAACCTTAGATTAGATAGATTGTTAGCAATTGTTCACTCAAGTAGGTATGGTTCCTATTGCTTCAATCTTCAAGACCTAAGGTTATCACTCAATCACCACGAGTAGGTACTTGGGTTCTTCGGGTTTTGGGAAGTGGTACAACCGGCCCAATCGTGCGGAGAGGAATACTCCATGGATGGGGACTTACGGAGGCCTTGATAGAAACAATCAAATCAACTAAAAAGGAATATCCCAGAAGAGAGGTTAGAATTCACCAAGAAGGTGTTTGGAGGGTGAGGGTGTGTTGGGAGAGAGAGCCCCCGCCTCGAATGTCCTACGGATCGGAGCAAGTCCGGTACCCGATGCAAAAGCTAATGCAAAAATGAAAAATGGAGGGTTGGAGGAGAAGAAGCAATCAATATGCAAACATGAACGAAAGCTATTAAATAAATCAAACAAGTGAATGCAAGCAAGACATGCAATGATAAACTAAAACAAGTAACTAGCAACTAGCAACTAAAAGGTGGTTTGCGCGGGAACCGGCTTGTGTTGGAGTGTCCAAGTGGGGACAAATCTGAAGTAAAGGTAAAAGGATGGACCATGCGGGGACCGATTTGAAAATAAAGTGGCTCACGCGGGAGCCGAGTTTTGAAAAGGGTAGGTGGTTCACGTGGGAACCGGTTTTTTGAGGGAAAAGGGGTGGTTCACGCGGGAACCAGTTTGTTTGGTTGGAAAAAGAAAAGGAGGGCCACATGGGGCCAATCTAATTGGTGCAAAGGGGTGGTCCACGTGGGGACCAATCTGAAAGTGAGTTGGTTCACGCGGGAACCGGTTTAGAAAAGGGTTTGGTTCACGCGGGAACCGGTTTTAATGAAGAAAGTGGTGGTTCACGCAGGAACCGATGTAAAAGATGACAAAATAGAAAGAGGGACACATGGGGCCAATCTAAAGGTGCTGTAAAGAGGTGGTTCACGTGGGGACCGATCTGAAAATAAGTTGGTTCACGCGGGAACCGAGTTGGAAAAGAAAGGTGGTTCACGTGGGAACCGGTTTATAAGAAGAAAAGTGGTTCACGTGAGAACCGGGTTGAAATTAAAGACAAGTAACTCAAGTCCACATGGGGGACAATCTTAAAGAAAGAGTAAACAGCAAGTTTAAAGGTAAATTGACATGGAAAAGGTAAAGGACAAGCCGGTTCGCGTGGGAACCAAGTCGGAAAACAACTAGTTGCATGAATCAATCAAGCTAGCACGGTTGAAGACATTGGTTGTCCCACCGTGGTCGCCAAAAAGCTGTCGACTCCAGAAACGGGTTCCGGATCGGCACCTCAAGAAGAAGGTGAAAGATAGAATAGTGTAAAAAAAGGGGAGTGAATTGAAAACACTTGGAAAGCGGTAAAGACTCCTCACCTCGATCCCACACTCACATTGATCCCCGAACTTTCATCTCACGGCGTCGCTCGAGCACCGGAGATGGTTCGGGTCATGTGGGAGGAGAGTGAGGAGGAGATGAAATTAAAACATGAAAGATGTGGTCACCAGGAGCCGCGGGCTCCGCTTTATAGAATAAAAACAAGAGATGAGTTGATTTCACCGTGTGTACCTTAGCGCGGGAGATTGGGATATGAGTTCAACCTTCTTCTTCCTCGGCCGGCCGATGAAGAAGAGTCTCCAACCGATGCTAGCTTGATAAACCTGTGCAACTAGAACAATAAACCAAGTGAATAAAATGATTAGAACTATGGGAAGTGTAGTAACTGTAGTAAGACGATGAGAAAGAAGCAATTGGAATCGAACTCACCGGATTGGGGCGAGTCCTAACCCCTTTTATTGTATATTTTTGATTATGTAAAAATGATGTAAATGAACTAAAAGACGCTTTAAAACAATAAATAAACTGATTTAAGGGAGTTGAGAAAGCTTATGGAATGGATCGGCTTGAGTTGAAGCCGAGTTGGTTGAAGAAGGCCGGTTCGGGTAGCTTTGCACCCTTCTAGCGCGACTTTGGTGCAGAGGATGCTAAGGACGACCCCGATGTCAGAATCGAGTGCCGTTTATTTGAGTAGACAGAGGACTCAGAGAGAAAGAGTTCCTATGTTGATAATTTCTCATAAATCCTTTTTTAGAAGTCTGTAAAAATTCTAAAAGTGGGAGGATATAGAAAACAGAACCTGGATGCGCGCCCTCAGTGCAGCAATCGCCACGAACGAACGGCAAGTCGGAATTGAGTGCCGTCAGTTGGAGATGAAAGAGGACGAAGAGATGAACATATTATTTGTTGAAGACTTTTGCAGCAGAAGTTCTGGAGTTTATGCAGAAGTCGATGAATTTGGTTGATGCAGAACACCCGGATCGAGCCTTCTCCTTCACTTCGGGATCGATCTCTCAATGTCGGATTGCCTTTGGACGTCGGGACGGCTTTGGAGAAGAGCTTGGACGAACTATGGACGAGCTAGGCACAGGGGGTTAACCTTGGGTCATTGAGAATGGACATCAATTTATAGGAGAAGGAAGCCGGTGCAAAAAAGGGAAACTGGACCGACCGCGCCCTCGCTTTTCAAAGGGGACGAGGGCGCGCAGGGCGCGCCCTCAAACCAAGGGCGCACAGGGTGCGCCCCCACTTCGGGGATGCGGTCTACGCGCCCCCCTAATTCAAAGGGAGCGGGGGCACGTTACGCGTCTCACTGCTAAAATTTGCAGGAAACTTCCGGAAATTGCTAAAAATTGACTTGATATACGTAACGCGCCCCCGAACCGGGGGCACGGTACAAATAATCGAAAATCAGCGCCGGAAACCTTCCAAAAATCAGGTTTAGAAGGTGTTAATCAAGATAATTTGCGATTTAAAGAAACTGACCGCGCCCCCGCTTTTCAAAGGAACCGGGGGCGCGCAGGACGTGCCCCCGGTTTGAGGGCGCGCAGGGCGCGCCCTCCTCTTTCAAAGGGAGCGGGGGCGCGGTACACTCTCTCTCCTGCGCACGTGTTCCACGAGCCGTATCTTGCAAACGGAATGTCCGATTCGGCTCCCGTTTGTCGCGTTGGAAAGAGGGCCTTCAACCACACCTCCTCGAGTTAGTAAACCAGCCGGCATGACTCCCGGTATGTTCGCACGGGGCTTTCTACCAGTTTACCCACTCGCAGAAAGCCGAAACCCGTGGCGAAGATCCGAAAGAGTACAGTTCCGGTCGAGAAATCTCGGGTCAACTCGAGATGACTTAAAATGATGACCGAATAAGTCCAGTACGATCGTAAAACCCGAAATCATCGAAAAATCTGAGATTAACCCGGTAAACGTGAACCGAAACTCGGAAAAGCCGGGAAACCCTAAACTTGACTGAACCGGATGTATGGCCATGGTTCATGAAAATATTTGGCTAGAATCTAGCCGGATGACCCGAAAAGACCCGGTGATGACCGGAAAGGCCTAACACGTTGTCCGGGATAGCCGTGTCAGCACAGATTGAAAAAGTCATAACGAAAGCCGTCATTGACCAACACCTACCGAAATGACTTCTCGGAAACCCTGAATGTTACGGAACACATGCAGGACTCCCGAGACCTTCAATTATGGACCATTCAAGGTCGGTCATCGAGCAGGCTTCGTGTTTTTATGGTTCACGCGTGGCTCTCGCTTGAAGGTTTCGGCATAATTCCGGAAATCATCGGTCCATTCTCAACTAACAAGGGGCTCCACCAATGTCCTTAGCTCATCTCCACAAGGTAATCCGGATCAGATAACGGTCAAATAAAGGATATCGCCTATGGAATAAGAGTCTGGGGCTCCGAATCAAGCCAATTTGGCGTGTCTACAGGTGGTTGAGAGAAAATTCGAGATCGGTGAGATGGTAGTCAAACGCATATTCATTAAGCCGGGGGGTCCCCGCTCCAAGTTGCAACCTAACTGGGAAGGGTCTTTTGTAATCACTAAAAAGTATCCAGGCAATGCATATGAATTGACTAATGCAGATGGAGAAAAATTAAATCATCCTTGGAATGGAGTTTACCTCAAAAAGTACTTTCCATAAAAATGGAGAAACCACTGGTATAATCTCAAGTCATCGATCCTAGGTTGTTCGTGAGAAGTCAAGGGTAGGTACCATCCTACACACACAACACTTCCAGATCCTAGAATCCAGACAACCCGACACTAGAAAAAGGCAAGGCAGAAATCTAGAAATGGAAGGAGTACCCTTACCCTATTCTCTTCTACTCGGTCCAAGATAGGGAGAGAAGATTAGAGAGGGGTAGTATTGAAAACACTCGCCACCTTAGTAGGAGGCCGTCTCAGAGGGTGCAAAAGGGTGCCAACAGATGGGCAATGAACCCCTCAGGTTAGAAAAAGAAAAATGATCAACTTGTCTGAATGAGTACCCAGAATGATAGTCAAGGCAAAAGGCATTAAAAGATGGGCAATGTCGCCACGGGTCAAAAACCTGTCCAAATATGTGCCACATAGAAAAGAGCAAAGAAAATAGAAAAAAAAAACCTAAAGAGGCCGAACCCCAATGGGTAATTTGAGCGAGAGTAGAGAAATCCCTCTCAACATCTTTAAACCCTATCAAGGACTTCCTCTATACTCTTCCTCCTTAAACCCCTTGGGTAGGGTAAACCGACCAAATCCAAGTGGAATCCAAGCCAATCAAAGGAAGAAGGTTAGAAGGATTCTAGGTAGGGAACTTTATTTTTGCACGTGGCATCTACCACTTGAGTCTTGACAAACTCCAAAGACCGATAAATTGTCTCAAATACCAGCATTTTCTCCACAAAAAAGTGAATATTTCCAAAATCCAAAAAAAAAGAATATTTCAAAAATCCACAAAAAAGTGAATATTTCCAAAAGTCCGAAAAAAGTTGAATATTTCAAAAATCCAAAAAAATACATATTTTAAAAATCCAAAAAAAAGAGTTGAATATTTCAAAAATCCAAAAAAAATATACGTATTTCAAAAATCCAAAAAAATTGAATACTAATGAAAATCCAAAAAAATGATTGTTTTCAAGAAAATCCAAACAAAAAATGCTCAATCATGATCATTGCCTTAGTTGCATCCATGTTTACTTGACTGTGATGCATATTTCCATTGCTGCATTGCATATACATTTTTTTACTTTAATTACCTTGTTAAGAAGGCTCTTCCCCTTGACCTAAGTCAAAGTTGACCATAATGGGCAAAGGGATGAGTCATGGCGAAGATCTAATCCCTTTCTATCAAGTGTTTCAAGCATTTCAATGCAGAAGAGGAGAGGATTCACACCACAGAAGGTAAGTTCTCTCAACCCTCACCCCTCCATTTCATTTAAGTCATTTATTTTATTTCACCTTGTTAAGAAGGCTCCTCCCTTTGACTCAAAATCAAGGCAAACGGTATACAAGCAAAGGGATGAGTCATGATGAAGATTTAATCATCTTTGTTAAGTGTTTTCAGAAGCTGAAGAAGCAAAAGAGAAGGGCCATCAGGCAACCTTTTAAGCCCCAACAGGTGAATTGGTGAGATCGGTGTTCCCCAAGGAACATCATACCAACCTTGTGGCGAAAAGAGAGGAAGCGCCACCCAACTGAACATTATCATCGTGCTGTATTCCGTCAAAAGACAAGGATGGACCTGAGATGCTGATGAATCAGGCGGTCGATAGACCACGCCTGAAGACTTCACTCAAATCCACATTCTCATCAATCTCACATCATCACCAGCATTCCATTTTGCACTTCACATCACTCCTGCTATCTGTCACCTAGTTATGTTAGGTCCATTTGATACGTATTATATGCATTAATGTTGAAGACCTTGATAGTGAAAATGACTGGGCCCGAGGTCCCCTTCAACTAAATCCACGACGGCATGGTCATGTTTTCACACTCACGGATAAGCCAAAATTGAACATTGGAGGGACGATGGTTCCTAATCGGGTGTCTTGACCTCCAATAGACAATCTATATCTTCAACTATTTTCTACATAATTTTCTATGTTTTCACATCCATCTCCTTTTCATTCTTCATCATTACCAATTTTATCCCTATATGTTTTATTCTTTCCTTTCTTTTATCCCATCATGTTTTATTCTGTCCTTTCTTTTATCCCACCGTGTCTTTTATGTTTTCCCACCATGGCAATTGTCATGCCATTGTTTCTTCTTTCCCATCATTCTATGTTAGTCCCATTATCTTTCAATCCCACTATGGCTTAAGTCTATTTTGTCATTTTCCGAATACTTGATTTTCTGCCAGAGCGTGATTCATGGTTTTCACGATACCCGAGAAATTTTGTTATGCTTAAATGAACCCTTTTAGAATTTGAGATTATTCCACTCAGAATTAAACTGAGTATTTTGGTGAAACTTTAATGAACTTGAGATCCCAAATATGATGGATTGGTATTCTTTTCATTTTAAAACCAATTTCTCTTTTAAAACTTTAGCCCATCACAGTACAAGAACACCGCAAAGTTCGGGTTGCTGGCTGATGATGAACCTACGAATTTGAGGACTCCTCACCACGCTGAGGGTTGGCTACATCCTTTTATCCTTTATCCTTTAATTTTCATCTCTCATGCCAAGGGCATGTCTTTTACCAATCAATTATATGAGGTTTTGATAGAACATGAAAGTGATCTAGAATACTCAGAGAGATTTATTTTGCTGGATCGGGTAGATAAGCATGTCTATATCTACACCTTGATGCCACCTTTTCAGCCCATCATCATTCCATTCCGCTACATTCATCTACGCTCACTTGCATTCCATTACAATTCACTTCGAATCACTTCGCTTCATTACATGCCACTCCCTTACAAAGCTGACATCAAGGCGAGGCAAGCTGTAGACACGCCAAATTCACCTAATTTAGAGCATAAAACTTGTGTTTTATAGGGTAACATGTGTGATTGACCTTAGAATGATGACGGGTCTTTTAATATTGATTTGGAGCTTCTCCTAACGAAATCGAATGTTTTCCGAAGTTTTCCGCAAAAAGCCGTAATTTCTGAGCAAAAGCCACACGTAAATCGTGTAAACATGGAAATTGGCTGAATGACCAATGCCTAATGATCATGCATTGAAGGTTATGGTCATATTCACACCCCGGACAAGTTTCGTTGCATACCGTGCCTTTCCGGTTTTCTGTCGGAGTCATTTTAACCTGTATAGAGGGTGTGATGGCTGATACGATACTATATAAAGATTCTTCGGCTTGTTATCTTTCCAACGCAACAAACGGCGTCGAATTCTGAGTTCGGGAGTGTTCGCAATGGCTTCCGGAAGAAGGACGCGCAAAAACAGTCCCATGCGCCCAGGTCCCTGGTCACATGCGCCCGGGACCCAGGACACGTGCCCATGCGCCCTACCAGTGAGGCACGTGACCTCGTGCCCTCACTTGAGGGTACATGCACCCTACCCTTGAGGCATGAGGGAACCAGTTTTTCACCGGGACTCTACCACTGAACCGATCGACCGGATAAGGTCGAATTTTTTAAGAACAGTGCCATGCGCCCCCACTGGGAAGCACATGCGCCCCTCAGTGGGGTGCATGCGCCCTAGGGTAGGGCGCAAGGAGCCTATTTTTTAGTCTTGATCGCGCCGTTCGTTCTCCTATAAATTAACTCCGATTCTGATCGTTCCAGAGGCATGAGCACGACCCCCCAGGCATCTCAAGACGCCAAACCACCCTCCTGCATTAATTTTGTGATGTTTAGAGAGAGAATTTCGAGTTTTTAGAGAGAGAAAAGTTGGTTCAAGAGAGAGGAAGGTTGTTCTGCAGGTGATCTGCCAGGTCTCTCTTCTTCGGCCTCTACAGCAGCGTGTGGACATCATATGCCCAAGCTCTCTTCATCAAAGTTCTTCCTCTCCATGTATTATTGATTTTTCAATCGACGGTACTTGATTCCAAGGTCGGGCCTGGTTGTGACGAGCGCAGAAGCAAAGTCGCGCCTGGCAGATCCTGGACTACTGCTCGGCTTTTTCGACAACACAGATTTGGCCATATCTCTCTCTATTCAACTCAGAATCTTTCTATTCTTTTTTCTATCTATTTGTTTCGTGATTATACATCCTCCTGTTATTTTTTTATATTTTTTTCATTACTTTTACTCTATTAATCCGAAAATAGAAAAAGAGGGGTTAGAGATAACCCGAATCCGGTCAGTTTCTAGTCAGTTGTGTGTTTTATGTTGTTTTCCTTACATATACTCCACTTTGTTTAGTTCTAATAGTATCTTTCACTTGTTTATTTGTCTAGTTGCACATAAGATCAAGCACCCACACGTTGACTCTTCTTCATCGGCCGGCCGAAGAAGGAGAAGCTTTAACCCACACTCTTCACGCTAAGGTACACACGGTCATCTTTCATCTTTAATTTCATAAATCGGAACCCGCGGTTCCTGGCGACCTCATGTATTAATTTTATACTTCTCACCTTCCTTTCACATGACCCGAACTGTCTCTTTGGTGATCGAACGACGCCAAGGGATGAAAGTTCGGGGATCAATGTGAGTGTGGGACCGAGGTGAGATTTGCTTTCCGAGTTTTATTCCTTTTTTTTCTCATCCCCTCTTAAGGTGACGATCTGGATTCACAGACTTCCCTGAAAATGAGAGGACCCCGTCGAATTTTCAGAGTCGACACCACCGTCGGGAGAGAGACTGGCAAACAGATGTGCCAAGACCACTGCACCTCAGGCATACTAGCCGATGGACTCCACATCGGCCAGGAGTGGAAGGAACCGCAGGTGAACCTTCTCGGTCTTGTTACCCAGCAACAAGCGACTTAAAAAGAAGAGCAGAAATCGGTGGATATCCCGATCCGCCATCGCTGATCCGAGAGGACCACACAGTGTCGCAGATACCTGATGAATCAGGCGATCCTCGTAGTCCTTGGTAACCTCACCTCGCTACATCTGAGCCTCTGTCAGGCCCACTAGCTCGAAACACTCCTTCGAGTGATTGAGAGAACTGCCTCCATGTGACCAAGGCGGGGAGTAAGAAAGGAGCGTCGCTACCATCTTAGCATAGTTATCATATGTGCAACCAATGACAGCGCGCCCATAGACCCGAAGCCCAGTGATATGGGCCACGTCCTCCATAGTAGGGACCATATGCCCCAGGGAGGAAGAAACGAACAAGTCATAGCATCAAGCGATCCCTCAGTACCTGGATCAGAGCCAAGTCCCCCCAAATTACTGACAAATGCAGGACGGGACCAAATCCCATCTCATCCAGGCGGCGACGCTGGAACGGTTGAAGACCCTGGTATGCCAAATGTACCAATTGCCATGATATGCGCAACTTGATCCGTCCCTGCAAATGGAAAAGTTGTTATGGTCAAGAAGTAATCACAAAGATGGGAGAGAATTTATATCCAGTTCAAAGGACATTTACATCGCGGGGGACTGCCGGCTCAGAAGGGCCAGCCTCGTCGTCATGCGCACGCACACGTCGAACCCTCTTCGGCATTTGAAAATTTAAAAATTGGTCAATTTTTCAATTTCAAAACAATCACCAATATAAGAATGCTAGAGTTGACATGTGCTCAGACAAGGGGCCCATGCACACTAGTCTGTGGGTACATGCGCCCTGACCCCAGGGCACATGCCCTAGCGCCCTGGTCTAAGGGCACATGTGCCCTAACTTGAGGGCACATGTCCTTGTGCCCTGGCTTGAGGGCACATGCGCCCTGGGTCCAAGGCACGTGCCCTTGTGCCCTAGTTTGAGGGCACATGCGCCCTAGTTCTAGGGCACATGGACCCTAGATCTACACCGATCTTCTTCTAACCCAAAAACAACTTAAACGAACTCAAAATTGCATGAAATCATAGTCAAAACGAAGAGAATGGAGAGATCTACATTTTATTTAACTAGAGTATTGACCTTTGAACGCGATTTGGGCTATGAAAGTGTAGAAGAAGTTGGAGTAGCTCTGGTGAGGAGAGAGACTGTGAGTGGTGAAATGAGTTGGTAGGGGTGGTAGGTCTATTTATAGAAGTAAAAATATGTCAAAATCATGAAAATTTCAAAAATTACCTTGCCACTCTTGAAATTGAGCTGATTACAACGCCACTGAAAGAATTTCAAACAGATTTTTGAATTGCTAAGAAAAATTCACTAAAAAATTTACATGTTTAAATTTCATGAAAAATCAATTTCTTACTGTTAAATCTCGCAAATCATGGTGTAAAATAGCTGTTTCTATCATGCATTGTTTTGGTCACACATTGACAATTTTTCAGGCATAAGGTAAATTTTTGTGAATTTTCTATTACAAAATTGACATAACAAAATTCATTTAATATTCATAAATGACCAAAATTTGTTTAACAAGAAAGAATAGAAAATGGCAATAAAAGGATAATAAGGTACAAAGAAACTGCAACTGAGAAAGATAGCGATGCTGGTCATCTGGACTCTCCTTGGTAAACGTGCCTAGACACTACAGCCGGCTCGTACCCCACAAGGCAATAGATGTCTTAGCTTCCTCCATGTCATCATCTATATCAAGCTTCCTATCTTTGATAAGAGTCAAGTGTGAAAGTATAGGCAGTTCATGGCAAGGCAAACCAATCTGAGAAAGACACCTATGCGGATTGTACAGAACAAAAGCCAATCCAGTAACCAGTCGAAGATCCACGCCAGGAGCAAAACATATGTGAACATCTCTTTGTTGCATAATGACTGGACTATGCACAAAGCCTGAATGACTCATGGAAGCAAAATGGATACGTCAATCTGTCCATTTCTTCAACGAAGCACATTTGTTGGAAACTGTGTTAGGAAAATCGAGAGCTGCAGCATACGGGAACAAAGGACTGCTCTGGAAAAGTCAAGAAGTGGTAGTAGCACTGCCTAATGGATCAAACTTGAAGTGACGATCTGCCCATCAAGCAAACAGAAGAGCACTGCCATACATATGACGTCCCATGCAAGAAGAAGACAAGCCACAGCAGAGAAAGCCGAGCATTGAAGGACCAAGCCGCTTGTCACACCAGATTCCGCGAATACACAAAAGTTTTCCCTGCTCTAGAAAGCCATCTTCTATGGGAAACAAGAACACGGCAGCAAGGCAAGTAGCAAAACCCTTGGAGTTATGAAGAAGCTATGTCTCATCAAGGCCGCGAGAAGACAAAGCAGAGATGGTCCAAGCTGCCAGTTTTTGGAGGTGGATCCATTTTCTGGTGATAAAGAAGTTGATTTGCTCTGTCTCTATGAAATCCTGCAAGAACTCAAGGCAAGACATTGATCTAGAAGGAATAAACATGTTTGTAATCTCACATTTTCTAGTACGTGGTAGTCCAAGAAACAACTCTGCTTCTTCTAGCAAGATGGTGCATTCAAAAGAGTTAAAGATGAAGATGTGAGTGTTAGGATGCCATAGCTCTACCAAAGCACCCATCAATCCAAAGTCCAAATGATATTCTGTATAGTGTTACGCATGAACCAGTAGACTAGTCAAGCCCCAGCCACTCAGGATTGATTTCACCAATAAATGGAGCACTCCAAGCAGATCTTTAAACCAAACAGGTGAACAAAATCATCGAGAACCAAGAAAAAGAGGGTAATTCTGCATAAAACAATCAAAAGAGGTTATCAGGTATCTGTACTTTTTATAATAAATAAAAAAATAACCCTAGGGTAGGGCGTATGTGCCCTCATATGGGGTCACATGGCCAGGTGTCACACCCCTGGGCGCATGGGCATGTGGCCCCGATCGGGGGCACATGGACTCAAATTTTTGAAAATTTAAAAAAAATCAAAAAAAATCACAATCAATAAAAAATAAGGTTTTCATACCAAATTTGCTGAAATCCTCCCATTCACATGCCCTGGAATGCTTGAAATTGCTCTTCCTAGATTAGAACGCATCTTCTTAGAAGGAGGAGCCATATGGACAGAGATAAGATCAATTTTCAAGCTTAAGAGAGTATTTATAGGGGAGGATTAGTCCAATTTTGAGTCAAATTCAGACTTTAAAAAGTTTCCTGAGGGTAGGGCACATGGGGCCTCATCTGGGGGAACATGGCCAGGTGCCCTACCCTCAGGCGCATGGGCATGTGACCCTGATCGAGGGCACATGGACCAAAAAAATTCAAACAATTTAGAAAAATCTTTAAAAATCAGAAATTTTCCAGAATGTTGAAAATGACATTTTTGCTAAATAAACCATCATCAAAAATATTGTTTTGACCATCAAATGATGGTTCTAACAGTGAAAACTTTAGTTGATCATTTCAGGAAAAATCTGCTTCATATGACAATTTCGTTTGTTGGGTACTAACCAGAAATGTGTTGGCAACCTTTTAAGTCCAACAGATAAAGAGGTGAGATCGGTGTTTCGGAAGGAACGTCGTGCCAGCCCTACGACGAAAAGAAAGGGAGTGCCACCCAGTCAAGTATTATCATCGTGCTGCTGAATCAGGCAGTCGATGCAAGTTGATAGATCATGCCTGAAGACTTCACTCAGTTTCACATCAATCTCACATCATCACTAGCATTCCATTTTGCACTTCACATCACCTTTACCTTGTCATTTAGTTATGTTTGGTTCATTTAATATGTATTATATGCATTGATGTTGAAGACCTTGAGGGTGAAGATGACTGGGCCCGAGATCCCCTTAAACAAAATCTACGACGACTTAGTCATTTCTTCACACTCACGGATAAGACAAAATTGAACATTGGAGGAACGATGGTTCCTAATCAGGTGTCTTGACCTCCAATAGACAATCGATATCTTCAACTATTTCCTACATAATTTTTTATATCTTCATATCCATCTCTTTTACATTCTTCATCATTACCAATTCTATCCCACCATGTTTTATTCTTTCCTTTCTTTTATCCCACCGTGTCTTTTATTTTATCTCACCATGTTTTATTCTTTCCTTTCTTTTATCCCACCGTGAATTTTATTTTATCCCACCATGTTTTATTCTTTCCTTTCTTTTATCTCACTATGTCTTTTATTTTATCCCACCGTGCCATGTTTGTCATGCCATTGTTTCTTCTTTCCCATCATTCTATGTTAGTCCCACCATTATCTTTCAATCCCACTATGGCTTAAGTTTGTTTTGTCATTTTCCGAATACTCAATTTTCTGCCAAAGCATGATTCATGGTTTTCACGATACCCGAGCAATTTTGTTATGCTTAAATAAACCCTTTTAGAATTTGAGATTATTCCACTCAGAATTAAGTTGAGTATTTTGGTGAAACTTGAATGAACTTGAGATTCCAAATGTTCATTTTAAAATCAATTTCTCTTTTAAACATTAGCCCATCGCAGTACAAGAACACCGCAAAGTTCAGGTTGCTGGCAAATGATGAATCTACGAATTCGAGGACTCCTCACCGTGCTGAGGGTTGGCTACATATTTTATCTTTTATTTTTCATCTCTCATGCCAATGTCATGTCTTTTACTAATCAATTATATGAGGTTTTGAAAGAACATGAAAGCGATCTGGAATATTCAGTGAGATTTATTTTGCTGGATCGGGTAGATAAGTGTGTCTATATCTACACCTTGATGCCACCTTTTCAGTCCATCACCATGCCATTCCACTACATTCATATACGCTCACTTGCATTCCATTACAGTTCACTCCGAATCCCTCCGCTTCATTAAAGCCAATATCAAGGCGAGGCAAGCTGTAGACACGCCAAATTTGCCTAATTCAGAGCATAAAAATCATTTTTATAGGGTAACATGTGTGATTATTCTTAGAATTGTCAACTCCAAAAAATGGGTTCTGGATCGGCACCTCAAGAGAGGGTAAAAGATAGAATGGAATAAGGGGAGTGAATCGGGAAACACTCGGAAAGCAGTAAAATCCACACCTCGGTCCCACACTCACATTGATCCCCGAACTTTCATCTCACGGCGTCGCTCGAGCACCGGAGATGGTTCGGGTCATGTGGGAGGAGAGTGAGGAATGAACTGACTTAAAGCATGAATAAAAGAGGTGGTCGCCAGGAATCTAGGGCTCCGCTTTATGGAATAAAAGACAAGATTGAGTTGGATGACCGTGTGTACCTTAGCGTGGGAGATTGGGATGTGAGTTCAACCTTCACCTACTTCGGCTGGCCGATGAAGAAGAGTCCAACCGGTGCTAGTTTGAATGATCTGTGCAACTTAAAGACAATGAAAACAAGTGAAATAATGAATTATACTTGAGTGAAGTGTAGAAAACGAAATAAGATGTGAAATTAGCAATTGAAATCGAACTCACCGGCTTCGGGGTGAGCCTTAACCCCTTTTTTGTGTTTTTAGTTATGTAAAAATGAAGCAAACTAAACTAAAAGATATTCTAAAATAGTAAATAGACTAAATGAACTGGGTTGAGGAAGCTTATAGAGTGAATCGACTTGAGTTGAAGCCGAGATGGTTGAAACAAGCCGGTTCGGGTAGCCTTGCACCCACCTGGCGCGACTTTGGTACAGAGAATGCTACGGACGACCCCGATGTCAGAATTGAGTTAAGTTTGTTTCAAAATAGATATAACTAACCAAGGGAGGTTTTATATTAAGATAACTTTGATTTAATCTTATTATAAGTAATCTAAATTTACCTGATAAGCCAGATCATGGACAGTGAAGTTCTGGAAACTCCCAGCACAATGTCGATGTAGGACATGCTATGGGCACCACAGATATATGAATTGAATGATTCCTATTGGAGATAAAATATAACTTACCAAGGAATAATTTATATGAAGGACATATAGGCTGAATCCACCATTAAATCTACTAAAATGGACTGAGAAGATGATGACTTAGAAGAGAAGACTTCGGATCTGTGTATGCAGAGCCAATGTTGAAGCCATAACAAGCCGAGGGAATGTCAGAATTGATCTATGTTTGCTAGAGATGAAATATATCTTGATTAAGAATCCTTTTTATGAAGGAAGTCAGGCCTTAAAATGGATATAAAGATCTGTAGATGCCGATGATCAGCAGTGCAGCACGTCAGAGAATAAACCGGCTTCTTTCTCACTTCGGGACGATCTCCAGGCACTGGGATGAAGAGAGGATAATTTGGAGAAGTTGGGATGAGCCTATGGTGGCTGTAAGATGAATAGAAGAGTGTTTGAGGATGGGGATGCTCTTCTTAAGTCGTTCATATTAGTCTCCCTTTATAGGGGATAAGAAGCAGGTCAAAAAATAGCAAGTTTTGATACATCCGACCATAAGATGGATTTCCTCTATTTAATGCTGCTAATTTTCATCCTAAGGCATCTAGAAACTTACCCAAATTATTTAGAGGTATTTAAAACCATGGATCACCTTCCCCATGTTCAAAATATGTCTCCACTTGAAGAGGAAACAAATCTGGTCTAAAAATAGCAAGTTTTGATGTATAAGACAACAAGTTGGATTGCCATCATTTGATGATGCTAATTTTGACCATGAAGCTTCTAGATGCTATAACAAGTGATATGGAGTAGTAAAAAGAAAGGAAGGTATGATCGTGAATTGGTCAAAGATGTGCCCAACGGGTTGGGCTTGCATGCAATTGGGCTTGATCGGTGCTGCGTGCGGACAGAACTGTACGTCTGACTTCTAAAAGGTGCTATAGAAAAATGGTAAATAGGAATTGAATGTTGTTTGTTGAATTGAAAAGAGGACTCATAGAGGAAGATTATTGATGTTGAATAATTCTTCATTGGACATCCACAAAATCCTGTGAAAAATTTTCAAGTAGAGGATATGCTGGAAAAAGCGTAATTTGGCACACAATCAAGTGGCGTGACTTTGGTGCAAAGACCACTAAGAGCAACATACAAGTTAGAATGAGCTCTCATTTGGGAAAAATGAATTTGATTAGATATCAACAACTCTTCCTTAGATTTATAGTGAACTCCTCGGCTTTTCCAAAACAATGATTCAGATTGATTTTGAAGGTCTAAAAAAGATGTTGTCAATGAAATAAGAGTTTAAGCCCCAAATAAAGCCAAATTGGCGTGTCTACAAGAATGATGCCGGATCTTTTAATGTTGATTTGGAGTTTTTCCAAATGAAATCGGATATTTTCAAGAGTTTTTTGCACAAAGCCATAATTTCTGAGTGAAAGCCACACATAAATTGTGTAAACACAAAAATTGGTTGAATGACCAATGCCTAATGATCATGCATTGAAGGTTATGGTCATATTCATGCTCTAGGCAAGTTTTGTTTCATGTCGTGCCTTTCTAGTTGGCCGTTGGAGTCATTCCGACCAGTATCAGATCTTCTATTCACTGGCCCAACTTCCGGATAAATTTATGAAGTTTTGGTCGGTGTTATGACTGATCCATTTCTATAAAAAGCTTCTTTCTCCCATTATCTTTTTAATGCAACAAATGGCGTCAAATTCCAAGTTCGGGAGTGTCTGCAATGGCCTCCAGAAAAAAGATGCGCAGAATCAGTCCCATGCGCCCTGGTCCCTAGGCACATGTGCCCTGGACGCAGGACACATGGCCATGCACCCTGCCCCAGAGGCACGTGGCCATGTGCCTCCGATCGGGGGCACGAGATAACCAGTTTTCAACTAAGACTCTACCTTTGACCAGATCGGATCAAATTTTTCGGCCGGATTAGACCGACTTTTTAGGGTGGATAGGATGTGCCCCCTCCAGGGGGTGCATGCGCCCAAGACTAGGGTGCAAGGTCCCCTATTTTTTAGAACAGATCATGATGTTTTTATTTTATATATAGACTCTGATTCTGGTCATTCCAAAGGCTGGTTCATGACTCCCCAGGCATATCAACACATCCAAGCTTTCTCCTTCATTGATTTTGTTACTTTTAGAGAGAGAATTTCAAGTTTTTAGAGAGAGAAAAGTTGATTCGGGAGAGAGGAAGGCTGGTCTACAGGTGATCTGCTAGGTCTCTCTTCTTCGGCTTCTACAGCAGCATGTGGATGTCTGCTGCCCGAGCTCTCAACATCAAAGTTCTTCCTCTCCAAGTCTTCTTCGGTTTGCAATCAACGACACATGATTCTGAGATTGGGGCTGGTCGTGAAAAACGCAGAAGCAAAGTTACACCTGGCAGATCCTGGACTGCTGCTCGACTTTTTCGACAACTCAGATTTGGCCATATCTGTCTCTATTCTTATCAGAATCTTTATGTTCTTCTTCCTATCTCTTTGTTTCATGATTCTCCATACTCCTATAATTTTTTCATATTTTTTTCATTAGTTTTAGTCTATTAATCTGAAAATAAAAAGGCGTTAGAGATAACCCGAATCTGGTCAGTTTCTAGTCAGTTGTGTGTTTCATGTTATTTTCTTTACACATACTACACTTTGTTTAGTTCTAATTGACTTTTCATTTGATTTATTGTCTAGTTGCATACGGAATCAAGCACCCACGCTTTGAGGGCTCTTCTTCATCGGCCGGCCGAAGAAGGAGAAGTTTTGACCCGCACTCTTCACGCTAAGGTACACACGGTCATTTTTACTTCATAAATCGGAATCCGCGGTTCCTGGTGACCACATGTCGTAATTTCCTTCTTCTCATCCTCCTCCAACATGACCCAAACCGTCTCTTTGGTGATCGAGTGATGCCAAGGGGTGAAAGTTCGGGGATCATTGTGAGTGTGGGACCGAGGTGAGAGTTACTTTTCGTGTTTTCTTCCTTTCTTTCTCATCCCCCCTTGAAGTGACGATCTGGATTCACGGACTTCCCTGAAAAAGAGAGCCCCGTCAAATTTTCGGAGTCGACACCCTGCTCGACATTACTAAAAAGGCTAGTTAGCATCACATTCTGGCTTGGCCCCTTACGAGTTTGTCAAGGGGCAAAAGCCTCTTAAAAAATGGTAAACAACAATAAAATTAAATAGCAGATGTAGAGTAAGAAACATACCTACTGGAGAGACTTTCCCCCTTCTTGACTTGTGCTTCTTTTCTGAAATACTCAATAAGGGGTTAGGTCTGCGCGATGGCTTACCCCCTTGCTTATTGTCATCTTGACTTGCTTATATGTCAAGGGGGTAGCCTTATTCACAAGGTAGGATAAATAATTGATTGAAAGGAATAAGATGTGAAAAGGGTTGAGAGGACTTACCTATCATGGAGAGAGTCGCTCCCCTTTTGCCTATAAATTCCTGAAACATTTGATAATGAAGATTAAATCTTCACCATGACTCATCCATTTGCCTATTGTCATCTACCTTGACTTAGGTCAAAGAGTGGAGCCCTCTTAACAAGGTGTAATAAAATAAAATAAATGACTAGAATGAAATGGTTAAGAGAACTTACCTGCCATCGAGAGAACCTTCCCCACTTACTTTAAAGTCCCTGAAACACTTGATAAAAGAGGATCAGATCTTCACAATGACTCATCCCTTTTCCTATTACGGCCAACCTTGACTTATGTCAAAGGGAAGACCCCTCTTAATGGGGTGATAAGAAAAATAAATATGAAATGCAGAAATGGAAACATGCAAGATAAAAAGATAAGCATGGATGAAAGTAAAGGCAAAAATCAAGGTTGGGCCAACTTAAACGATTTATTTTTTGGGATTTTATTAAAATATTCAATTTATTTTGAATTTTTGACAATATTCAATGTTTGGAAGTATTCATTTTTTGGTATTTTTAAAAAAAATACTTTTTTTAGATTTTTGAAGATATTCAATTTTTTGGGGTTTTGAAAATATTCACTTTTTTGGATTTTTTAAAATATTCAAACTTTGTTGGAATTTTGTGAAGAATGTTTTGGTATTAAGATAATTCATCAATCATTGAGTGTTAATCAATATTCAAGCGGTAAACACCACGTGAAAATGGGGTTCCCTACCCAGAATCTTTCTTGCCTTCTTCTCTTGATCGGCTTGAGTTCCCTCCAAATTTGGATAGTTCACCCTACCCAAGGAGTTTAAGAAGGAAGGATTGTGAAGGAAGTCCTTAATAGCATTTGGAGATGTCGAGGAGGGTTTCTCTACTCATGCCCAAGTTGTCGTTGGGGTTCGGCCTCTTCAGGTCTTTTCCATTTTCTACATGTGACAGTCATTTAGACAAGTCTTTGACCAGTGGGGTCGTTGCCCATTTTTTAGTTTCTTTTTTCATTTTCTATTTTTCAGAGTACTCATTTAGACAGGCCCACATTTGTTTAAACTTGTGGGGTTCATTGCTCATCTTTTGGCACCCTTTTGCACCCTATGAGACAACCTCCTACTAAGGCGGTGAGCATTTTTGATACTACCCTCTTCTAATCTCTTTCACCTATCTTGGACCGAACAAAAGAGAATAGGGTAAGGGTCCCTTTCTACCTTTTAGGGTTCTACTTTGCCTCTTTTGAGTGTTGGGCTATCCGAATTATGGGATCGGGAGGTGATGTGTGTGCAAAGTGTGGTCTACCCTTGTCTTCTAGCGAACACTTCAAGATCGATGACTTAATATCAAACTAGAGATTCTCCATTTTTTTTTCAAGGAAAACATTTTTTTAGGTAAAAGCCATTCCATGGTTGATTCAATTTCTCTCCATCAGCATTGGTTAGCTCATACGTGTTGCCTGGATTTTTTTTAGTGATAACAAAATGCCCTTCCCAGTTAGGTTGCAACTTGGAGCGGGACCACCCGGCTTAACGAATATGCGTTGACTACCATCTCACCGATTTTGAATTTCTTTTCTACCACCCTCTTTTGATAAAACCTTTTAAGTCTATTCTGATAAGTCCTGGCATGCTCGGAGGCAACCAAACTACTTTCATCTAGGAGTTGAAGTTGTGCAAGGAGAGATTCTCGTCTCTCATCAACGGGGATGTCCTTGTCAAGCTAAACTCGGAGTGATGGAAGGAGTACCTCATATGAGACCAATGCTTCCATCCCATATGCTAGGGCATACAGGGTTTGACCAGTGGGGGTCCGCACTGATGTACGATAAGCCCATAGGGCATCTACGAGCTTATCTGGCTAGTCCATGAACTTTCTAGACTAATAGATTTTCTTGATAATCTTAATCATGGTTTTATTAGTGGCTTCTGCTTGATCATTGCCTTGTGGGTAGTATAGAGATGAATGATGCAATGCAATGCGGTACTTGTTGCAGAGATCACGTAGATCTTGAGAGAGAAATTGTTGTCCGTTATCAGTGATGATGTCATTGGGAATCCCAAACCTGGTAATGATGTTACGCTTGATGAAGGAGCACAGTGTTGATGCCTTGATCTCCATGAATGCTTCTGCTTCTACCCACTTGGTGGAGTACTATATACCTGTCAAGGTGAATGATTTGGAGCGCACTTCAGAGTTAAGTTCACTTGGAGGGCCAATGATATCAAAAGCCCACATGGCGAAGGGCCATGGGGCATGAATCGGGTGAAGGGATGATGTGGAAGAATGGATCTTGTTGGCATGGAGTTGGCAAGAGTGATAGTACTGGACAAAGATAGAGCAGTCTTCTTCGACGGTCAGCAAATAATACCCTTGCCGGATGATCCTTTTGGCAAGAGCATGAGCATTGACATGGCCCCCACAGACCCCAGAATGTGCTTCCTTAAGCACCAACTTTGCTTCTTCTTCATCAATGCATCTGAGTAAGATTCCGCTCAGGCTCCCCTTGTAGAGCACCCCTCCTAAAATGGTATACCTCTGGAATACTCTTCTGATGGCCTACTTCTTTTTTGCATTGGATCTAGGAGGATAAGACTGATGACCTTAATCACCAGCGTTTACCTCCTACGGACATGGATAGTATGCACCTATCTGCCTAGCAGGACTGATAGAGATGAAGTTAAGGAGGCTAGAGCATCAGAAAGTATATTCTAAGCTCAAGGAACATGGACAAAAGTGAGTTTGGAGAACAGATTGATGTAGCAAGAGGTGAGTTCTTGGTAGGGTTTGAGGTTCGAATGAGAGGTTTGGTATTTGGTTAGGACTTGGCACAGAATTAGTTAGCAATCACCTATCACCTTCAGTTTAGTGGCACCATAGATGTGAGAGGCCTCCAGCCCGGCCAGCAAAGCTTCATATTCAGCTATATTGTTGGTTGTTGGAAAGTCAAGTGGAAATGCCTATGGAATGGTGCTTAAGGTGACAGAAGGATGATTCTTATTCTCCTACCGAGTGAATTTAGAGCCCCGTCAGAATATAATGTCCAAAGATGGAAGATTGGATCAACATTAGTTCGTCATCCGGGAACTCCGACTGGACCGGGTCAAAGATGGGTATAGGGTGGTGGGCAAGATGTTTGGCAATGGCATAGCCCTCAATTGCCTTCTGGGAAACATAGGTGATATTGAATTATAAAAGAAAGCTCTGCCAATGACATAACCGATCAGTTAGAATAGTTTTCTCCAGAAGGAATTTAATGGGATTGATGCGAGCAATAAGGTTGACCTCATGAGCAAAAGAATAGTGTTTAAGTATCTAAACTACCTAAACTAGCACAGCACAGGTCTTCTCCACTACAGTATACTTTTGCTCACACAGATCAAAAATCTTGGATAAATAGTAGGTTGCCCGCTCTTTCCCTTCTTCATCCACTTGTATAAGGACTGCCCCAAGAGAATTCTCTAAAACCAAAATATATAGAACTAAAGGCTTGCCAAGGACTGGTGGTCTAAGCACAGGGGGACTAGCCAGGTATCTTTTCAAACCATCGAATGTTTCCTGGCACTTCGAATCCTATTTAAACTTGGCCCCTGCCTTAGTTTACTCATAGAAAGGTTTACACCTTTGGGAATGTTCTGAGATAATTCGGAAGAGGCATTATAATGATTGCTTTGACCTTGTTTGGGTTGATCTCTATGCCTCTTTTGCTTACTATGAACCCCCAAAACTTTCCTAAGGATACTCCAAATGTGCATTTATTTGGGTTCATTTTTAATTTATATTCCCTAGCCCTTTGCAGGACCTTTCTTAACACTTCAGGATGATCTCCTTGACTTTTGAACTTAACGACCAGATAGTCCACGTACACCTCTACAAGGGTATGCATCATGTCATAGAAAATAGCCATCATAGCCTTCTAATATGTAGCACCAGCATTTTTTAGTCCAAAGGGCATGACGACATAGCAGTAGGTTTCCCAAGATGTAGTGAACAAGGTCTTCTCTTGGTCCTCTTCAGCTAACTGGATTTGATTATATCTGGAGTAGCCATCCATGAATGAAAGAATTTCAAATCCAGTGGTGTTGACAACTAATACAACAACATGAGGTAGAAGAAAGTCATCTTTATGACACGCACGGTTCAAGTCCCTAAAGTCTATACAAATCTGAACTCGCCCATCCTTCTTTATGACAGGGACTATATTTGCCACCCATTGTGGATACAGAATGACCTTAATAAAATTTGACTTATGCAACTTGTTGACCTCTTCTTTCATTTTAAGTGCAACATCTGGGTGGAATCTTCGTAATTTTTGTTTGACCGGGATAGCTCTAGGTTTCAAATGTAAACGATGTTCAACCAATGAGTTGTCTAACCCTGGCATATCTTCATATGTCCTTACGAATGTGCCCTTGTATTCTTCTAAGATTTTAATTAAGCTTTATTCCTTAATTGGAGTGAGGTTTGAACTTAGGAGGATGGTCTTGGGATCTTACGGTGTTCCAAGATTTAATTCTTTTGTCAGCTCATCCACCGTGGCCGATGGTTCCTCAAACCTTTTATGTCTAGATGCATACGCATCAACCAAGTCCTCAATTTCTTCCTCGAAAACATGATCTTTATCTGATACCACATCATAGACTCCTAGTGTATGTTCTACATTAAATTCATTCTCATATTGGATTTCATCAAGCTGGATAGCATTTTCCAAGAAATTTAACAGCCATGCACATTCTTTGCATTTCTGAGCTAGTTGTTGGAGATATATCTGTGGAACTCACTTACCTCAAATTTTATTTTTTCATAACCTAACTACTCCTACAGAAGATGGAATTGACAAGGTGGTATGCACAGTGGGTGAAGAATTGAGCAGATCAATCAGTGATTCAAAGAAGAGCGGTCCCTAGTTGGGAGCACCCTTCGAGACAAGTAGAGATGTCTCCACAACGGAAAGGTGAGTTTGTGAGAAGACATTTTTTGGTGTTTTCAATAAGAAAAAAAGGATGAGCCAGTGGGGCACAAGTGGAAATGAAAAGCTTAAGTAGAAATAAGAAAAATGGGCTCGCGGGCCCCACAATAACAATAAATAGGATACGGGCCCAAAACTAGGGAAAATTTCTAAGGGGCACATGGGCCCAATTGGTGGGCATATGGACCCGATGTTGTTGATTCAAAGTGGGCTGTCGAGGCTCGATGACAACATTAGGTGGGCATAGAAGCCCAGTGGGGTAAGAAGATTTGAATGGGCTCTCAGGCCTGGTGATCAATTCGGGTGGCCATACCGACCCATAGGTAGGAATTGGACTAAGAAACTCATCAAGTGCATTAAAGAGGAGAGGTGTGAGGACCTTGAAATATGTGACCATAGGATATGGCTCACGCAGGATATTAAATGGAGGTTTGCTTGAGTTGACGAGTTGTTTAGAAACGGGCTCATCCTTGAGTTGTTCTTTCTGCTCTTCCTTCTCCATGAACAACCGGACTAGAGATGAACTTAGGTTATCCACTTCTTCGTCATGTTCTAGTGCCCTTCTTCTCTTGGTTGTAGTGACTAGTTCTTCTTCATCTCCGGGTATCATCATGGTCTCCCCTTTGATGAAGAAGTTTTGGAGCCCCATGGCATGCTTTGGCTGGCAGACCATCCTTGGAATGAAACTTGGCACATAGCCGAACCCTTGCCTTATTGGTCTTTGCATAGCTTCGATGGGGTGTACAACCCCCTGCAGCTCCTTACCCAACCCATTTCCTGGTTGATATCCCATTCTCTTCATCATACGCCAAACAACCATAGCTAGAGGCGAGGTCATCAATGTTATGACCCCGGGTAGCTCTGTAGTTTAGACTAGCGGCTGAATAGATTCTAACAGCGGCAATGCAGAAGAGAGATCACACACGTCATTTAGAAATGGGACGTTGGTTACCTTGATGACCTATTCTTTGTATGGGAACTTCACACATTGATAATTGGTCGAGGCAACAACTCCTATTGACTCTAGATATGGGCAGCCCAATATAGCTTTAATCATGGGGTCTAGTTCTAGATCATGGAACTTCGTGGTGATAGTGTAGACATGCCAATTTGGCCATATATAAAACTTAAACCCTTATTCCAATGGCAACATTCTTTTTAGACCTTTAAAAGCAAGTTAAATCATTTTTTGGATGAGCCAAGGAGCCTACTAGAAATATGAAGATGAGTTGTTGATCCCTGGTCGAATCTAGGTATGTCGAGCGAGGATCATTGTATCGTGTCCTTTCATTGAGTCATCATCCATTTTTTGCTTACCATTAGGGTTTCTTGGTTGCCTTCAGATTATTCCAATCAATAACGGGGTGGTATAGAGCATACCGGATTTGTCCCATTATTTTCGGTCATCAACCCATGTTGTACAGGTTGTTGCCATCTTTTCCAATCATTTTGAGTATTCCAGGTCATCCTGGCTCTTCTGGGTATCTTTTTGAGTTTTTCAGGTCCCTCTCATCATTTCCGGTCATCAACCCAAGTTGTACAGATTGCCACCAACTTTTCTAGTCATTCCAAGTATTCCAAGTCATCCCCAGCTCTTCCAAACATCTCTCCGAGCTTTCCAAGATCCTCCTGTTGTTTCCGGTCATCAACCCGACTTTTACGGATTTTCTCAAGCTTTTTTAGTCATTTCGAGTATTCCAAGTCATCCCTGACTCTTCCAGGTACCATTCCGAGTTTTTAGAATCCTCCCATCGTTTGTGATCGTCAACCCATGTTGTACGGGAAGCTGTCAACTTCTTCGATCAATCCGAGTATTCCGGGTCATCCCCGACTCTTTCGAGCATCTTTCTAAGTTTTCTGGATTCTTCTATCATTTTCAGTCATCAACCCAAGTTGTACGGGTTGCCACCAACTTTATAGGAGTTTTCGGCATTGTCGTCACTTTTTCGAGTTACGGATCACCGTCCGGGCCTTCGGCGCCACCGGGAGGATAAACTGGAAGCTACAGCCTCGTATAGAAGTCTTGGGATGTGTACCAACTAGTTTACTCATTTGAGGAGCTACGTTTGCAAGTCCTCTTTCTAACACAACAAACGGGGTTCGAAATGGACTCTCATTCGCAAGTTACGGCTTGCAAACGAAATACGCATAGGAGAGAGAGTGGAGCACGCCTCCAAACCAGGGGCGCGGTCTGCCCACCCTCACCTTGAGGGAACAGTTAGCTCCGAAAATTGAAAATTTACCCCTATTTGGACTTTCCAAACTGATATTTAGAAAGTTTCCTTCTCTTAAAACATTTATTTTGACCACATCCCCGAGTCGGGGGCACGTTCATCTTGTCAACCCCATTTCTAGTAATTTTTTCGGAGTTTTCCAAAGTTTTTTAGTAATAACACGCTGAACATGCCCTCGAAATGGGGGCGCACTCACCACAACCTCAATTTGAGGGCACGGCCTGCGCTCCCTTAGGTTGAGGGCATGGCCTAGGTGCTCCCAACACAAGGGCGTGATCAGTTTGTTTCTATGTTTTGCACTAGTTTTGATCTTCTATAAATTTTAGACATTGGGACATGATCCAGGACTCTTCTTCTTGTCTTCCAGCCACCATAGGCTCATCCCAACCTCCTTAAATTGTCTTCCCTTCATACCGGTGCCCAGAGATCATCCCAAAGTGAAAGAGAAGTTGATCTATATTCCGACGTGCTGCTTAGCTGATCATTGGCTTCCATATATCTCCTTGATCATTTTTCGGCCAGGATTTCTTCAGAAGAAGTGTTCTACATCAAGCTATATTTCATATCCAACAAATGGATATTAATTCCAACATCACCTTGGCTTGTGACGTCTTCCACACCAGTGTAGACACGCCAATTTGGCCTTATTTGTAGCTTAAACCCTTATTCCATTGGCAACATCTCTTTTAGACCATCAAAATCAAGTTGAATCATTCTTTGGGACGAGCTGAGAAGTTCACTAGAAATCTAAGGAAGAGTTGTTGATCTCTAATCAAATCTATTTTTCTCAAACAAGAGACCATTCTAACTTCCATGTTGCTCTTGGTGGTCTTTGCACCAAGGTCGCGCCGCTTGGTTGTGTGCCAAATTATGCTTTTCCCAGCATATCCTCAACTTTAAATTTTTTCACAGGATTCTGTGGACGTCCAATGAAGAAGTCTTCAACATCAATAATCTTCCCCTATGATCACTCTTTTAAATTCAACAAACTAAATTTAATTTTGATTTCTCATTTGTCCACAGCGTCATTTAGAAATCAGACGCACAATTCTATTCGCACGCAGCACCGATCAAGCCCAATTGCATGCAAGCCCTGCCCATTAGACACATATCTGACCAATTCATGACCTCACCCTTTTTTTATTCTTAAATATCACTTGGTAAAGTATCTGGAAGCTTCATGGTCGAAATTAGCATCATCTAATCATGGCAATCCAACTTGTTGTCTTATACATCAAAACTTGCTATTTTTAGACCAGATTTGTTTCCTCTTCAAGTGGAGACATATTTTGAACATGGGCAAGGTGATCCATGGTTTTCAATCCCTCTCAATAATTTGGATAAGTTTCTAGATGCCTTAGTATGAAAATTATCAGCATTAAATAAGGGAATCCAACCTATGGTCGGATGTATCAAAACTTGCTATTTTTTGACCTGCTTCTCATCCCCTATAAAGGGAGACTAATATGAATGACTTAAGAAGAGCATCCCCATCCTCCAGAACTCTTCTCTTTTCCAGCCACCCTAGGCTCATCCCAACTTCCCCAAATCATCTTCTCTTCATCCCGGTGCCCGGAGATCGTCCCGAAGTGAGAAAGAAGCCGGTTTATGCTCTGATGTGCTGCACTGTTGATCATCGGCTTCTACAAATCTTTCTAGCCATTTTACGGCCTGACTTCCTTCATAAAAAGTGTGCTTCATCAAGATATATTCTATCTCCAACAAACAAAGATCAATTCTGACATTCCCTTGGCTTGTTAAGGCTTCAACACCAGCACAGTACAGACAGATCCGAAGTCCTCTCTTCTAAGTCATTGTCTTCTCAGTCAATTTTAGTACATTTAATGGTGAATTCAGCCTATACATCCTTCATAGAAATTGTTCCCTGGTGAGTCCTTTTTTATCTCCAATAAGAATCATTCAATTCAGATATATGTGGTTCCCATAGAATGTCCTATATCAATGTTGTGCTGAGAGTTTCCAGAACATCATTGTCCAAGATCCGGCTTATCAAGTAAATTCAGATTACTTATCATAAGATTCAAGCAAACTTGTCTTCATATAAAACCACCCACAGTAAGTCATATTTATTTTTAAACAAACATCACTTGATTTTGACATTGGTGTTGTTCATTACGGTCTCTGCATCAGAGCCGCATAGTTTACATTGAATCTGTCCAACCCGGTTGCCACTTTGCCTGGGTTGTGCTATCTATAATCATCCATATTATCTTTGCTAATTCTTCATTCATATAATTTAGTTCATATTTAAGCATCATTTTTACTCTAGTTTTCATCATTTCATATATCACAAAAAAACAAAAAAAGGGGTTAGGGCTAACCCCGAATCCGGTGAGTTTGTTTTCAATTGCCAATTTATGTTATTGTTTTTACAAGTTACCAAGGAGGGTAGGGTCGGGGGTCGCGACATGATTTAAATGAATAATGCATCAATTTTATTCCAACATGATGTGTTGTACACTTTGTAGGTAGTTGATGTACTCTCCCCATGTCATTTGGGTTGAGTACAAAGCTTGATACATGTACACATGACGATCATATTCGTCTGTCCCTCGGGAAACTATCCTAAGACTTGATCCAAACGAGTCACCATAACTATAGGTCGATTGGATCGAAGTATCCGATGACTCCACGTAATTCATTGCACAGTACTCTTGATCGTATGTAGGGAACCAAGAGCCTTGGGATGAATCATACACATAGTCGGGGGCATCGTGGTATTCTGCTCCAACTCCATGGCTACGATGACCTCCTCTACCTTGTGGCGGCCTTCTACCATGATCGGTATCTTAGGTCGCATGAGTATATTGCTCCTCGCCGGTAAAACGTAGCGACGTGGTAGGAGATATGGGAGGATCTGAGGTCCCTTGTGCTTGTAAAGTGTCCGTGCCCCCGTATCGAGCACCATCATCGCTGCTACTCTTTGACGACGAATCCTCGGACGTACGATGCTACCGGTACTCGGATGTTCGGCTCCGGCGTATCTTCTCGATCGTCTTCGACCGTACGCATCCGCAATATCAAAAGGATCAGTCATAACTTGTTTACCTTTTCGCCTACTTTGCGTACCTTGGCTAGTTCCTTCTCCGGTCCTCTGGCGCTTTGCTAGTGAGGGAGGGATCTGGAATTCTTCGGCTAAAGGGACATCGTCGAGCACTCCTTCGGCCCATTGTCGGTCTTGGGGGTTGAACTCTGGTTCTCCCAACCCTTCTCGGTCGTTTACCCAAGCTTCTAAGGAGTTCTTCTTGTAGAATATTTGATCCAAATCGATATCCTCCTCTTCAATTGGCGGCTCGTCGACCGAACGTCCCGTACTGTGCTATCCAACTCTTTTGTTCCATCTCGGTTCTCGCTTCATTCTATCCAAATTCTCAACTTTAACCTCATGTTGTAGTGACGATACACGAGGTCTTCAAGCCTCCTTGATGTCAACTTATTTCTCTCGCTTTGTGTGAATCAAGGCCGAATGTAGACCAATTTCGTTCGCGCGGCCGAAGCCGATGTGGTTTGACTTAGGACCACGATGGCTACGTCCGCCAAGTCCTCGTACCACAGTACTTTACCATGGTCCATCCACCAATCCACATAAATTGAATGTCGTGCATTATTATCTAAGTAAGCTTTAATTAATTAAGTGATGAAAAACATTTCTACGTACCCGGACTTAGTATCATCACGGCTCGTTCAACTCTTCGCTCGTTCCAAAGTGATAACTCCGCATTCTGTAATCATACATCTTGTTGCAAGCGATAATAGCCCGGCCGTCGACACCCAGCACCCGTCGGATGACGCTCTTCACGTCATCTAATAGCTCGTTCGTCGCCTTGTAATGTGGACTATAGCTGTAGCTTGGGTTGTAAAAGTGACCTACGAAACAAATAGTATTAGTAAACAAGTTATACACAAATTTGATTAATAAAAAGATTAGTAAATGTTTAAGAAAATATACATGCTGCATGTATGGGTTGATGTAATGTACGCTCCCAGCGACGATCTATAATATCCCACCACTTGGCGAAGTCGGACACGGTCTTGGAGATTTCTTCTTTGGCTCTCTCAATCGCATCATATAAATATCCCATGTCTGCTTTTCTATCTCCGTCAACTATCCTTAGTACCTTCACTATGGGTTGGACGATGTCTAACGTCTTCTTTACAACTTTCCAAAAATCTCCACTCTCTATTGTCTCTTCTACTTTTCTCCCCTTTCTCTTATCCGATGGGTTACATCTAGCCATCCAACTACCCCAACCCGGTGAAATGACCATTTGAGTTAGAGCTCTCCTTTGACTAAATAAACTTTCTAAGGAAATATAGTGGGAGGCGAACCGGGTTGCACCGGGCCGTAACAACTCTCGCCCCTTGGTGTGTTCCCTCATAAGTGCAAGGACAAAGTTGTGGTTATAAATAAATGAAGAAATAAACTGGGCTAGCTTAACTACCCTGTCTATTTGAGGATCCTTGCATATATCCTCCAACATCAAATCTAAAGAGTGTGCGGAACAGGGTGTCCAATACAACTTTGGTCTTTTGACCATAAGCATCTGACCGGCCGCTTTGTATGCCGCCGCGTTGTCTGTGACTACTTGAACTACCCGGCTCTCTCCTATTTCTTCTATCACTCCATCTATCAATTGGTAAAGATACTCTGCATTCTTTACCTGTCTTGATGCGTCGAACGACTTCCAAAAGACCGTGCCGGCTTGACTGTACACTAGGAAATTGATCATAGTCTTCCTAGTAATACCTGTTAAGTATAAGATGATAAATAAGTTATACCAAAAAAGAATGTTAATACATCTAATATGAATGAGTAAACGAAAATTTAATTACCGGTCCATCCATCGGTCATTAACGTACAACCTCGTTCCTCCCAGATGCGTTCAAATGACTGCACGTACTTCTTTGTTTCTTGCACCTCCATAGGAAGATATACATTGTATATCTCCTTTGGAGTTTGGACCGAGCACTCCCCCTCCCGACGTACGCGATCGTGTCGATCATGTTCTCATAGTATGGTCCCTTCGCGGCATTTGCCGAATGCGTTGTGGTGAAAGAACCACCTTGACGTTGCCGGCCAATCCTATCCTTACATAATTTGAGGTTCTTCATCGCCGTCGTGATTGTTGTTTGACGTTGTCGTGGTCGCAGTGATTACAGGATCCACGGGACCTACTGCCGGGTCGTCATCTTGTGTGAGATCATGAACCTGATCTTGCGGTTGGTTGTTGGATCCTCTTCCGCTACCTCGACCACTCCCGGCACCAGACCCTTGACCCATCATTCGGCCGGTATGTCTATAGAAGTCTTCCTCGGTGAATGATCTTCGACTTGCTTCCATCCCTCGTGAGAGTTCATCTTTTTAAAAAACATTTAAGTATCAAGGCTACTTAATTATCCTTTAAAATAGAATAATGAACAACGTTTATGAGTAACACCTCCCATACCTTCGTACTCTTCATCTCCAAAAATATCCGGCCTCTCTTGTCCGGTTCCGTAAATGTGTACGGATCGTCTCCCCGGTTGTTGCAATTCTTCTCGGACGGTCTCTTTATGTCTTTTGCTAGTTCCCTTCGTTTGCTCCATCGCTTGTAGGTGCCTACGAAATTGAGCTCTGACCTCTGGTGGAGTCCGTGTGCAAGGAAGAACATTTCCCTTCATGCCTGCAAGATAAAATTTCAAATGATAAATACCACCAAATATAACTTTGTCATAATATTTACATTACACTTTTCTCTGTGCTATGGAGATCAAGCTGCAATGTAACTAAGCCAGATCACTCCGGATTGCGTCGGTAGTTTGGGTTGTTTGGCTTGGAGAAGACATTTTTAAGTAAATAATTAATTAAGTAAGTAATTAATTATTTAAATAGCTAATAACCTTAATTAGTGACTACTAATGTAAGTATATTTTTATTTATATAAATTGAATGATTAACTAAATATAGGATTAAGTAAGTAATTAATATTCCTTACTACTAATGATGTGTTAAGTAACTACTAAACTAAATATCTAACTAATCTTCTAGCTAACTAACTATGCAAGTAAGCAAATAAGTATTAAAAAGAATAAACTACTTAACCCACTAATCAATGGAACTAATATTAAATAAATATACTAAATGAACTAATGAAATGCTTGATGAAATAATTAAGTAAATGAGAAAAACAAATTGAGCAATGAGAGCAATGAGAGCACAAATGAGAGGTTGAGAGTGAGAGTGGGGGGGGTGGGAGTAAGGAGAGCCCCTTGGGGGCTTTAAATAGCCCCCAAGGGGCTGAATGGGGGGGCTACGCCCCCCCAAGACCATTGGCAATGGTCTTGAGACCGTTGCCAATGGTCTGGCAACAGTCACATGACCGTTGCCAGACCGGGTCGCGCGACCCGGCCGGGTCGCGCGACCCGCGGGGTCGCGCGACTCGCGCGACCCGGCCACGACTCCGCGACCCGGCCGGGGGAGTCGCCCCGACCGGGTCGCGACCGAGCCGGTCGGGCCTAAACACGACCGGGTCGGGGCCGGGTTGCGACCCGGGTCGCGACCCGGCATACCATGCAAGTTACTACACTTCACTCAGTTCTAATCCTTCTTCACTTGTTTTCTTGTCTTATTGTCTTCTAGTTGCACAAATACATCAAGCTAGCACTGGTTGAACTCTTCTTCATCGGCCGGCCGAAGAAGAAGAAGGTTTAACCCACATATCAGCTTCAGTGCTAAGGTACATAGTCAATTCAACTTAATCTTGTCTTTTGTTCCATAAAGTGGAGCCCGTGGCTCCTGGCGACCACAATCACTTTATTCATGTTCTAAGTCATTCTATTCCTCACTCTCCTCCCACATGACCTGAACTATCTCCGGTGCTCGAGCGACGCCGTGAGATGAAAGTTCCAAGATCAATGTGAGTGTGGGACCGAGGTGAGAATTTTACTACTTTCCGAGTGTCTTTCGATTCACTCCCTTTTCCCTATTCTATTCTATCTTTTACCTTTTATTGAGGTGCCGATACGGAACCCATTTTCGGAGTCGACAACCAGCACTACACAGATAGATCCAAAGTCTTCTATTCTTGGTCATCATCTTTTCAGTCAATTTCACTGCACTTATCTGGGTAGATTCAGCCTATACATTCTTCATAGAAATTGTTCCCCGGTAAGTCCTATTTTTTATCCAAGAAAAATCATTCATTTCATATATCTGTGGTGCCCACAGCACGTCCTACATCGACATTGCGCTGGTGGTTTCCAGAACTTCAATGTTCAAGATCCGATTTATCATGTAAATTCCGATCACTTATAAAAGGATTCAATACAAAGTGTCTTCACCACAAATAATCCTTTGCAAGTCTTGTTTAATTTGAAATAAAAAGAAGTCAATTATTATTTCTGGATTGTCTGTGGTGATCGCTTCAACAAAGTCATGCAATCTGGTACTTTTTTGAGTTTATATCTAATTCCATAATTTATACAATATTGTACAGACATATTGAAAAGAAGTTATCAACATAGAAACTCTTCCTCTTCAAGTCTTCTATCCATTTAAATAAATGGCACTCAATTCTGACATCGGCACTGCCTGTGGCGAGCTCTTCATCAAAGTCGCATCAAATAGTGCCACCATGCCCCCAGACCTAGGGCACGCCCACCGTGCCCTCAAGTCAAGGGCGTGTTCACCCCTGTGTACTATCCGGCCAAATCGGTGATATCTCCCCCATTTTAGCTCCGATATGAGCCGTTCAAGTTTCTACTTCTTCGTCATTCATCTGACATCATTTATAAATCATTTTATTTAGTTTTTTCATAAACTCATATGTTATAAAAAACTAAAAAAAGGTTAGGGCTAACCCTGAAACAAGTGAGTTTCTTTCTGATTGTTAATTTTCATGCCACTTTCTTTATAGTTACTACACTTCCCTCAGTTTCAATCCTTGTTTCACGTGTTTTTATGTCTTATTTATGTACTAGTTGCACAAGTTTATCAAGCTAGCATCGGTTGGTGACTTTTCTTCATCGGTCGGCCGAAGAAGGAGAAGGTTGAACCCGCACACCTATTTCTCGCGCTAATGTACATGGTCACTTTCTTTTTATTTCCATTACATAAAGTGGAGCCCTCGGTTCTTGGCGACCACATTCTTCATTCCTTTATGTATTAAGTTACTTTTATTTTGTCCTCACTCTCCTCCCACATGACCCGAACTATCTCTCCAGTGCTCAAGCAACGCTAGGAGATGAAAGTTCGGGGATCAATGCCAGTGTGGGATCGAGGTGAGAGTAGTGTTTTCCACGTTTCCTTGCATCTTTCTCATCCCTTTCTTGAGGTGGTGATCTAGAAGACGAAAAACCCATTTTCAAAGTCGACAACTTTGTGGCAACCACGGTGGGACAACCAATGCCTTCAACCATGCTAGCTTGAATCATCCGTGCAACTAGTTATTTTCTGATTTGGTTCCCACTCAAACTAGCTCTTGTTTTATCCTTTTCATGTAAATATACTCTTAATCTTGTTGTTTACTCTTTCTTTAAGATTGTCCCTATGTATATCTGATTTGCATTCTCTTAATTCAAAAATTGGTTCCCGCGTGAACCACCCTTTTCTTCTTAAAAATCGGTTCACGCTTGAACCAACCCTCTTTTTCAACCTGGTTCCCACGTGAATCAACCTCAGTCCCCACATGGACCTCCCCACTGCAATACTTTCAAATTGGCCCTACATGGCCCTCTTTCCTTTTTGTCATCTTTTACACCAATTCCCGCGTGAACCACCCTTTTCTTCTAAAAACTGGTTCCCGCATGAACCACCCCCCATTTCTAAACTGGTTCCAGTGTGAACCAACCCACTTTCAGATCGGTCTCTGCATGGACCACCCATTTGCACCACTTTTAAATTGGCCCCACATGGCGTTCCTTTCCATTTCCAACCAAACAAACCCTTTTTTGATAAAAGAAGTCGATTCGGATGGCCTGCTTAACCAATTATTGAATAGCCCGGCCCATATTGTTGCAAGAATTTTTCTTGGATAATTTTGAAATCCCATATTTCTATTTCCCCTTGTGAAAAGAACCATTATAGGGCAACACCATCGAATGATCGCCTAAAAAAATGACAAGAGCTCTTCGATCATTTAGCCATCAAGATGATTTGCTCAAGAAATCATTGACATGGGTGAAGGGATCACCTGAGCCATTACAACGATAGTAGGCTGGTGTTTGTGATGGAGGGATATAAATGCTATGGATAGAAAATTTAAGGGTTTCTTGATCCCTAGTAATGGGCGGAGAGGAATACACTAGACGATGTGCACGTAACACCTGGATGTGCGGGAGGTGGGTTGGTGTACAAGCTGATGGTTGAAAAATATTGGGGTGACTCGGAGTCAGGCCAGGTGAACTCATCCCAAAGTAAGAGGAATGTAAAACATGACAACTTGTGTGGGAATGGCTAGCTTGGGGTATGCTGGGTTGAAAACCATGGTCGGTAAGCCATTTGTCACCCATTACAGTCGAAATGACAAGGATGACTTGTTCAGGATCACATTGACGTAACTCTTGAATGATTGATTCACGATCAAAGGTGGGATGACCTTCATTATTACGATATTGAGAAAGAGTATCATGTGATGCCAAAGTAGAACTTTGCTCGTAGGGCCATCCTTGCGTCCACCTTTGTTGTTCTTCAGCTTCTATGGTGTAGCAATTCACCCAGTCAAACATGTCAACTGACTTCACCATCATAGACATGAAAAAATGAACCTAGCTTTGCCTTGACTAGGTTTTGATTTCAAACAGTTCTTCTTTAGTTTTCTTTTGATGGGGTGTTAATTTGGAGTTTTTTGCTTTTGGTTGTTGTGGACAAGCAAGTAATTACCAGAATGCGAAGCTTTCTTCTTTTGTTGTTTTTTTTCTTTCTTTGAGAGATTTTTCTTTCACTTATTGTAGAAAAGCAAGTTGGACATAGATTTAAAGAAAAGAACTCTTTATTTATTTTGGTGTTTTTCATTTTTATTTTGTTGTTTTGAACTTTGGTTTGACAAACAAGTTACGCGAAGACTCCTAAATGATTACGCAATGATTTTTTTCAAACCATAGATTAATGGATTTTTAAGAATTGTTCACTCAACACTTGTAGGATTGATTTCTATCACTTCTACCACCAATGACCTAAGGTTATCACAAACTCACCACAAATTGGTACTTGGGTTCTTCAGGGTTTTGGGAAGAATGGTACAACCAGCCAATCATGCGGAAAGGAACACTCTACGGATAGTCTTGATGGAAACAATCAGATCAACTAAAAAGAAATATCCTAGAAGAGAGGTTGGAATCCACCAAGAGGGTGTTTGAAGGGTGAAGGTGTGTTGGGAGAGAGAGCCCTCGCCTCAAATGCCCTGTGGATCGAAACAAGTCTGGTACTCGATGCAATCTAATGCAAAAAGAAAATGAAGAGAAAGAGGAGGAGGAGGAGCATTCAATTTATGCAAACATAGAATGATATGAATGAAAGCAATAAATTAAGTAAATGAAGTATGTGAATGAAAAAGAGACAAGTTGCACTAGAACATCAAGCAAGCATAGTTAAAGATAATGGTTGCCCCACCATGGTTGCCACAAAGCTATCAACTCTGAAAATGGGTTTGTCATTATCCAGATCGCTACCTCAAGAGGGGATGAGAAATATCGGAAAGAGATCATTGAAACTCTCACCTTGGTCCCACACTCACATTGATCCCTGAACTTTCATCTCTCAACGTCGCTCGAGCACCAAACTGACGGTTTGGGTCATGTGGGAGGAGAGTGAGGACGGAAAGAAACTTAATGCATGAAGGAATGAAAGTAGGTGGTCGTCAAGAACCGCGGGCTCCGATTTAAATGAAATAAAATGCAAATTGAGTAAAGGATGACAGTATGTACCTTAGCGTAGGAAAGAGTGTGTGCGGGTTCAACCTTCTCCTTCATTAGCCGGTTGATGAAGAAGAGTCCTTAACCACTGCTTGCTTGATGTATCTGTGCAACTAGTAGACAAGGAAGACATGAAAACACATGAAACCAGAATTATAACTGAGTGAAGTGTAGTAACTATAAAGAAAGTGGCATAAAAAATATCAATCGGAAAGAAACTCACCGATTTTGGGGTTATCCCTAACCTTTTTTTTGTTTTTTAGGATATATGAGATGATGCAAAAACTAAATAAAAATAATTTATAAATGATGTTGGATGAATGACAAAGAAATAGAAACTTGAACAGCTCAAATCAGAGCTAAAATGGGCGATATATCACCGATCTGGCTAGACAGCACACAAGTGTGAACGCGCACTTGGCTTGAGGGCGCACCCTAGGTCCGGGGAAATGTTGACACTATCTGGAGTGACATTGATGCAGAGCTCGTCACAGGCAGTCTCAAAATCAAAATTGAGTGCCATTTGTTGCAATGGACTGAGAACTTGGAGAGGAAGAGTTTCTATGCTGATAACTTACCCTCAATATGTCCTTAAAGCCTTGTAAAAATTATGAAATTGGACGAAAATTGGAAACAGTACGAGATTGAGTGACTTTGTTTAAGCGAGAACCACAGACAATCCAGAAATCAGAATGGACTTTTGTTTGTTTTAAAATAATGAAGACTTGCAAAAGATTATTTATCGTGAAGACAATTTGGATTGAATTTTATGATAAATGATCTGAATTTATTTAATAAGTCAGATCTAGACAGTGAAGTTATAGAAACCACCAATGCAAAATCGATGTAGGACGTGCTATAGAAACCACAAATATTAGAATTGAATGATTATTATTGTAAATGAAAGAGGACTCACCGGAGAATAGTTTCTATGAAGGATGTATAGGCTGAATCCACAAGTAAATGTACTTAAATTGAGTGATAATACAATGACTTAAAAGAGAAGGCCTCGCATCTGTCTATGCAGCACCGGTTTAGAAGCCACCACGAGCCAAGGTGATGTTGTAATTGATCTCCATTTGTTAGAGATGAAATATAGATCAATGAAAAACACTTCTTGTGAGGGAAGCCTAGCCAGAAAATGATTAGGGAGATCAGTGGAAGCCAATGATCTACAAAGTAGCATGTCGAAGCACAGATCGGCTTCTCTTTCACTTCGGGATGATATCTAGGCACAGAATGAAGAGAAGATGATTTGGGGAGGTTGAGATGAGCCAAGGGTGGCTGGAGGATGAGGAGAAAGATCCTAGTTTGTACCCCAACGGCCAAAATTTATAGAGGATCAAAACCGGTGGAAAACATAGAAACAGATCGAATGCACCTCCAGTACACCCTCACTTCGGGGGGCATGTTCAGTGTGTCATTGCTAAAAAATACAAAAAAATCTGAAAACATGCTGAAAATTGGATTGACACAATGAACTTGTCCTCGACCCGGGGGAGCTGTCAAAATAATCAGTTTTTAAAAGGGGAAACCTTCTAAAACCAGTTTGGAAAACCAAAACTGGGGTAAAATTCTAGTTTTCGAAACTGACCTTACCCTCAGTCCGGGGGTGCGTAGACCGCGCCCCAGTTTGGGGGCATGCTACACTCTAGCTCTTATGCGCACTTCGTTAGCAGGCCGTAACTTGCAAACGGGACGTCCATTTCAACTCCTGTTTGTTGCGTATGAAAGAGGACTCACAAACATAGCTCTCCAAATGGGTAAACCATATGGCACACATCTCGAGACTTCTGTACGGGATTGTAACTTCTGGTTTATTCTCCCGGTGGCATCGAAGGCCCAGATAGTGATCCAACACTTGAAAAAAGTGTCGACAATGCGATAAACTTTGGAATGACCTTTAATGTTGGTAGCAACCCATACAACTCAAGTTCACGACCGTAAACAATGGGAAGGATTCAAAACACTTGAAAAGGTACTCAGAAAAGCCGGGGATGACCCGGAATACTTGAAATGACCTAAAATGGTAAATCCGTACAACTTGGGTTGACAACAGGAAATGATGGGAAGAACCTGGAATACTCGGAGAGAAGCTCGGAAGAGCCAGGGATGACTCGAAGAACTTGGAATGACTGGAAAAGCCAACAACAACTTGTACAACTTGGGTTGATGACCGAAAATGATGAGAGGAACCTGGTAAACTCGAAAAGATACCCGGAACAGCCGGGGACAACCTGGAGAAGTCAGAATGACTACAAAATAAGTGACAATCTGTACATCTCAGATTGACGATTGAAAACAATGAAACAAATTCGGTATGCCTTGGGCCCCCTAACACTGATCGGGATGACTTAACGGCAATCAAGAAACTCTAATGGTAAGTAAAAAATGTATGATGACTAGACAAAAGTATATGACACAATGGTCCTCACTCGACAAACATGGATTCGACCAGGAGTCAGTAACTCATCCTTGGATTTCTAGTAAGCTCCTCAGCTCATCCAAAAGGGTGGTTCAGCTTGATTTTAGTGGTCCAAAAGGGATGTTGTCAACGGAATAAGGGTTTAACCTCCAAATAAGGCCAAATTGGCGTGTCTACACCAATGTTTTCAACAGTGCTAACTTCATTTATCCGTGCAACTAGTTGTTTTCCAATTTGGTTCCCGCGCGAACCGTCTCATCTTTCTCCTTTCCCATGCTCATTTACCTTGAAAGCTTGTTGTTTAACTTTCCTTTTAAGATTGTCCCCATGTGGATCTAATTTACTCTCTTTTAATTTCAAAATCGGTTCCCGCGTGAGACACCATTTTCTTCTTAAAAATGGGTTCCCGTGTGAACCAACCCTCTTTTTAACCCGGTTCCGATGTGAACCAACCTACTTTCATATAGGTCCCCGCGTGGACCACCCCACTACAATACCTTCATAATGGCCTCACGTGGCCCTCTTTCCTTTTTGTCACCTTTTACATCATTTCTAGCATAAACCACATTTTTCTTCTTAAAAACCGGTTCCCACATAAACTAACCCCCTTTTCTAAATCGGTTCCCACATGAACCAACCCACTTTCAGATCGGTCCCCGCATGGACCACCCCTTTGCACCACTTTTAAATTGGCCCCACGTGCTCTTACTTTCCTTTTTCCATCCAAACAAACTGGTTCCCGCGTGAACCACCCCTTTCCTTCAAAAACTGGTTCCCGCGTGAACCACCCGCCTTTCCAAAACTCGACTCCCGCATGAGCCAATTAATTTTCAGATCGGTTCCCGCATGGACCACCATTTTCCTTCTACTTCAAATCTGTCCCCACATGGACACTCATTCACAAACCGGTTCCCGTGCGAACCACCTTTTAGTTACTAGTTTCTAGTTACTTGTCTTATTCTATGTTTTGCTTGTTTTACTTACATTTGATAGCTTAATTTCATTTCATGTTTGCGCACATTGAATGCTTCTTCTCCTCTTACCCTCCATACCTCAAAGAACCCAAGTACCTACTCGTGGTGATTGTGTGACAACCTTAGATCTTTGAGATTGAAGCAATAGAAGCCATACCCAACTTGAGTGAACAATTGCTAACAATCTATCTACTCTAAGGTTTGAACCCAAAAAGTGTCGAGTAGTCATTCTAAAAACTTGCTTGCACAACTTGCTTGCTCACCAAAATTGAAAACAACAAAAAAATTCTTTTTTCCAAAACACTTAAACAAAAATTTTCTTTAATTTTGTGTGCAACTTGTTTGCCAAACACCAAAACTGAAACAAAAGAAAATCATCAAATAACAAAACCTAAAAAAATAAAAATATTTAATTGTGTGTTCCACTTGCTTATTTTTAACTATCTTTTGAAAAAGTTCGACAGGATGCCAATGGTGCTAAGGTCCGGAAGACACTTTGGGAGGTTAAACTACTTCAAGCAACAAGAGTACAACATGGGCACTTCATGCTTCAACAATCCATGGTCCAACCAGAGGGCCATGTTAACGCCGTGATGGAACCCTAAGTCCAAGACCCTGCCCACCAGTCCACTTCACGTAGTATAAAACAAGTTCTCAAGGAATCATCTTTTCATCTTGATCCCAACACTTTGTCATCCATACAATCTCTAGTGAAGGGAAAGACGCCTACTAATCAAGGTCCAGCCAAGGTCAACCAAGTTGCCTCACCTCCCCACTCAACGATTCTGCCTGGGCAGTCCTGCCACATTACTTCACCTACTCACCCCATTGTGGGTCATTCATCAAATTGCACACCAACCCACCTCCCTCCCATCTAGGTGCTACATGCACACTTGCTGGTAAATTCCTCTCCACCCATTACCAGGGATCAAGAAACCCTTGAATTTCCCATTTATACTATCTACATCCCTCCATCACAAATGCCAACCTACCATCGTTATAATGGCTCAAGTGACCCCTTTACCCATGTCAATGATTTCCTGAGAAGATCATCTCGATGGCAAGATGATTGAAAGGCCCTTGCTTTTCTTTTTAGGTGATCATTAGGTCGTGCAGCCCGAGAGTGGTTTCTTTCACTAGACCTATTAGAAGCATGGGATTTTAAAATTGTCAAGGCCAAATTCTTGCAACGATATGGGCCGATCTATTTAATAATTAGGAAAGTAAAAAAAGATGTGCAATTAATGCAATATCATCATGAATTGAGCCCCATAGTTGAGAAGAATATTGATGCTATGCACCAACCTAGGAGCTCTCCTCAACTCTATTCAGATCATCATTATCGGCCAACTCCTCGACACTAGTTGATTAGGCCACCCATGCCCAAACCTCAGCCAATTGTGCAACCCATGACAATGGCATAAACAACTGTGCACAATCAAGTTCCTCTTGTCGCTTGTGCAAACACTTCATTACCTAAACCGGCGCCCCAGCCTTAGACTCCACCAACATTTTCAAAGGCCCCTTAGCCAATCATCTAGCTCTTGGCTTCTTAGCTTATTCCACCAACAACCCCTCGGCCAACCATCCAAGCCTTGACTCCTCAACCAATTTCACCAATAGCTCCTTAGACTGAACTGACTTCTTTGCCAACACCACTTCAATCAATCCCTCAAAATAGGGTTCACCCTCAGTCGGTTAAGGCACTTGCTTCTTCTATTGCTCCTACGTTGGTAGAGGAACCAATCACTCCTATCATTAATACTCCTGCCCCGGCAAAGGAACCAATCAATCCGATCATCCCTACTCCTACTAAGGTAGATAATTTAGCCACTTCAACCCTCCATACTCCTACCCCCGTAGAGGAACCGATCACTTTGATCATTAATGCTCCTGCCCCAGTAGATGATTCAATCACTCCAACCAATTGTGCTTCTGCCTTGGAAGAGCAATCAACTTATACCTTTCAACATATCATTGCTATCTCTCAAGATCAAAATTAACCAGTAGGGGAGGTCAAACCAAACTCCTTTATATTTCCAGAATCCCCTAGACTAGGCATGCCCTCTTCCTTAGAACAACCAGAGGAGAAGCCTATTGTAGAGAGCTTAAATGAAGAAATCACAAATTTAGTTATCTGTCATTCCAATGACGGACTAGGCAAGGATTTGCTAGGTATATATCAACCATTACATTCACTGGAATTAATCCCTAATGTTGGTCAGATTGAATTGACCCTGAACTGGGAAGTAAGGGGATAGAATTAGTCAATGAAATGATGAATGAATTAACAAGCCTCCAGAAGGGCATAGACCTTAGCAAAGGGATTCATTTTGTTTCGCTACAAAAACCATTACATTTCAGTTTGCTTCGCTACATACCATTCCTTTGCAAAGCTGACATCAAGGCGAGGCAAGCTGTAGACATGCCAATTTGGCCTTACTGAAAATTTGAAGACGAGTTGTTAATCCCTGGTCAAATCTGGGTGTGATGAGCAAGGACCATTGTGTCGTGTCCTTTCATCAAGTCATTGTACATTTTTTACCTACTGCTAGGGTTTTCCAGTTGCCATCAGGTCATTTCGATCAATAACGGGGTGGCATATAGCATACCAGATTTGTCCCATCATTTCTGATCGTCAACCCAAGATGTATGGATTGCCACTGATTTTTCCAGTCATTCTGAGTATTCCGAGATGTCCCCGGCTTTTCCAAACATCTTTTCAAGTTTTCCAAGATCCTCCCGTCATTTTCGATCATCAACCCGAGTTGTACGGGGTTCCGCTAGCTTTTTCAGTCATTCCGAGTATTCTGGGTCATCCACAACTCTTCTAGGTATCTTTATGAGTTTTCAGATCCTCTCGTCGTTTCTAGTTGCCAATCCGTGTTATACGGGTTGCCATCAGCTTTTCTGGTCATTCTGAGTATTCCAGTACATCCCCAGCTCTTTCGAGCACCTTACCGAGTTTTTTGGGTTCTTCCCATCATTTTTAGTCATCAAACTGAGTTGTCCAGATTGCCACCTACTTTCTTATACATTCCAAAGTTTTCCGTGTTGTCATCACTTTTCTGAGTTTCAGATCACCATCCGGGCCTTCGGCACCACTAAAAGGATAAACTGGAAGTTACGGCCCCATACAGAAGTCTTGGCATGTGTGCTAGCTGGTTTACTAACTTGAGGATCTATGGTTGAGAGCCCTCTTTCCAACGCAACAAACGGGAGTCGAATCGGATGTCCCGTTTGCAAGTTAGAACCCGCAGAACACGCGTGCGTAGGAGAGAGAGTGTACCGAGCCCCCAAACTGGGGGCGTGGTCATCGTGCCCCCACTGTGAGGGCTTGCACGCCCTCAGACTGAGGGCACGGTCTGTGCACCCCCAGTATGAGGGCACATTCAGTTCCAGAAATTGGAAATTACCCCAATTTGAGCTTTCTGAATAGATTTTTTTGAGAAGTTTCCTCATCTTAAAACGCTTATTTTGATCGCGCCCCCGAGTTGGGGGTGCGTTCATTTTGTCAACCCCTATTTTTAGCAATTTTATTGAATTTTCTGGAGATTTTTAGCAATGACGTGCCAAACACACCCCTGAAGTGGGGGAGTGGTCACCGCGCCCTCAACCCGAGGGTGTGGCCTACGCGCCCCGAACCGAGGGTGCGGTCGGTTAGTTTCCATGTTTTGCACCAGTTTTGATCCTCTATAAATTACGGCCATTAGGGTAAAATCCAGGGATCTTCTCATCGTCTTACAAACACCCTAGGCTCATCCCAACCTCCCAAAATTGTCCTTTTTTTATCCGGTGTCTGGAGATCATCCCGATGTTAAGAGAAGCCGGTTTATGCTCCGACATGTTTCTTTGCTGATCATCAGCTTCTACAGATCTCCCTGATCATCTTTTGGCCAAGATTTCTTAAGAATAAGTGTTCTTCATCGAGCTATCTTTCATCTCTAACAAACAAAGATCAATTCCAACATTGCCTCAGCTCTTGACAGCTTCTACATCGACGCTGCGCAGATAGATCTGAAGTCTCTTCTTCTTAGTCATCGTATTCTCAGTCAAAATCACTGCACTTCCTTAAATATTCAGCTAATACATACCTCATAGAAATTGTTCCTTGGTGAGTTCTCTTTTATTTTCAACAAGAATCGTTCAATTCCGATAAGCACGTCCTACATCGACATTGCGTTGGGTGTTTTTAGAACTTCAACATCCAAGATATGACTTCTCAGGTAAATTCAGATCCTTTCTTATAAGATTCAATTCAAAGTGTCTTCTTCTTAAATAAACCTTTGTAAGTCTTATTTGTTTTAAAATAAACTGGAGTCCATTATAATTTCTGTATTGTCCGTGGTGATCACTTTAACAAAGTCGCACAATCTGGTATTGTTTCCAGTTTCCGTCTACTTCCATAATTTCTACAGGGTTGTACAAACATATTAAGGCAAAGTTAACAACATGCAAACTCTTCCTCTCTAAGTCTTTTGTCCATTGCAACAAACGTCACTCAATTCCAACATTGGGACTGCTCGTGGCGAGCTCTACATCAAGTTGTATTAATCATTGCCACCGCGCCCCCGGACCTAGGGCGCGCCCACCGTGCCCTCAACTGTAGGACGTGTCCACCGCACCCTCGAGTCAAGGGCACAATCACTTCAGTGTGCTATCCGGCCATATCAGTGATATCTCACCCATTTTAGCACCGATTTGAGCCGTTCAAGTTTTTACATCTTTGTCATTCATCTGGCATCATTTACACATCATTTTTATTTAGTTTTTACATCATCTCATATATCATAAAAAACCAAAAAAATAGGTTAGGGTTAACCCCGAATCCGGTGAATTTGTTTCCAATTGTCGTTTATGTTATTGTTTTTACAATTACAATACTTCACTTAGTTCTAATCCTTCATTCACTTGTTTTCTTGTCTTATTTGTTTACTAGTTGCCCAAACATTGGCTAGCCGATGAGAAAGAAGGTTGAACCCGAACATCAAGCTCTCGTGCTAAGGTACACACGATCAAATCTCTCTCTTATTTTATTTAAATCGGAACCCGCAGTTCCTGGCAATCACATTCTCAATCTTTTATGTATTAAGTTCTTTTATTCCATCCTCACTCTCCTCCCACACAACCCGAACCGTCTCTTTGGTGGTCGAGAGAAGCCAGAAGATGAAAGTATGGGAATCAATGTGAGTGTGGGACTGAGAAGTGAGAGTGTTTTCCATGTTTCTTTCCTTCTCTCTCATCCCCTTTCTTAAGGTGCCGATCCGTAAGACGACAAACCCGTTTTCAGAGTTGACAACGATTGAGATGGTGTAGGGGCCCGGTCGCCCTCAACTGGACCTTGGTTGGTGGGCATCTTGCCCTTTCCCAGGGACTGCATGATTACCAAGGTTTCAGGATCAAGATGGAAAGACAGATTTTTAAGAAATTGCTCCACACTACGTGGAGCAGATTGATGGATAGGATCTTGAACATCGGATTCCATGACGACATTAACATGTCCCTCTAGTTGGACTATGGGTAGTTGAAGCTCGTAATGACCCATCTCGTATTCTTCTTCTTGCCCGTAGTAATTTGACATCCCGACATGTCTTCCGGACCATAGCATCATGGGCATCCTGCCAAACTTTCTATAAAGATGATTGAAAGAGAGCAAGTGGAACATGCAATTAAAAAAAAGTTTTTGTTATGTTTTGTATTGTTTGGTTTTTTTTGGTTAAAATTGTGTTGTTGGCAAACAAGTTGTACACAAAATTAAAGAGATTTTTTTTTGTTTTAGGTGTTTTAAAAGAAGAAAATTTTGTTTTTTCAATTTTGGAGAGAAGCAAGTTGTGCAAACAAGTTTTTAAAATGACTACGCAACAATTTTTGGGTTCAAACCTTAGATTAGATAGATTGTTAGCAATTGTTCACTCAAGCTGTGTATGGTTCCTATTGCTTTAATCTCCAAGACCTAAGGTTGTCACCCAATCACCACGAGTAGGTACTTGGGTTCTTCAGGGTTTTGGGATGAATGGTACAACCAGCCCAATCATGTGGAAAGGAATACTTCATAAATGGGACTTATGGAGGCCTTGATGGAAACAACCAAAGAAACTAGGAAGAAATATCTCAGAAGAGAGGTTAGAATCCATCAAGAAAGTGTTTGAAGGGTGAGGATGTGTTGGGAGAGAGAGCTCCCGTCTCGAATGTCCAACGGATCGAAATAAGTCCAGTACCCGATGCAAAAAACTAATGCAAAAGTAAAAATGGAGGGTAAGAGGAGAAGAAGCAATCAATATGTGCAAACATGAAATGAAATTAAGCTATCAAATTCAAGTAAAACAAACAATCATAGAACAAGACAAGTAACTAGAAACTAGTACCTAAATGGTGGTTCGCGCGAGAACCGGTTTGTGAATGAATGTCCATGTGGGGACAAATCTGAAGTGGTAGGAAAAGGGTGGTCTACGTGGGAATTGATCTAATAATAAAGTGGCTTATGCGGGAGCTGAGTTTTGGAAAGGTGGGTGGTTCATGTGGGAATCGGTTTTTGAAGAAAATGGGTGGTTCACGCGGGAACCAGTTTGTTTGGTTGAAAAAAGAAATGTAAGGCCATGTGGGGCAAATTTAAAAATGGTGCAAAGGGGTGGTCCACGCGGGGACCGATCTGAAAGTGGTTGGTTCATGTGAGAACCGGGTTAAAAAGAGGGTTGGTTCACACTGGAACCAATTTTTAAGAAGAAAAAGGTGGTTCACGCGGGAACTAGTTGTGAAATTAAAAGAGAGCAAATCAAATTTACATATGAAAAATCTTAAAAGGAAAGGTAAACAGAAAACTTTCAAGGTAAATGAGCATGGGAAAGGTGAAAGATAAGCTGGTTCGCGTGGGAACCAAATCGGAAAACAACTAGCTGCACGGATGAATCAAGTTAGCACGGTCGAAGACATTAGTTGTCCCACCGTAGTCGTCACAAAGCTGTTGACTCCAAAAATGGGTTTGTCATTATCTAGATCGCCACCTCAAGAGGTGATGAGAAAGATATGAAGGAGAACCCAAAAAACTCTTTCACGTCAATCCCACACTCACATTGATCCCCGAACTTTCATCTCTCAGCATTGCTTGAGAGCTGGAGAGATGGTTCGGGTTGTGTGGGAGGAGAGTGATGATGGATTAAAAAAAACTTAATTCATAAAGAAATTTGAAGGATGTGGTCGCCAGAAATTGCGGGTTTCAATTTAAATGAAATAAAATGCAAATTGAGTAAAGGATGACCATCTGTACCTTAGTGCGGGAAAGAGTGTTCGGGTTCAACCTTCTCCTTCTTCGGCCAGCCGATGAAGAAGAGTCTCCAACGACTGCTAGCTTGATAAACATATGTAACTTGAACAATGAACCAAGTGAAGAAAATTGATTAGAACTAGGTGAAGTGTAGAAACTACAAGAAGAAAAATAAGAAAAAGAGCAATTGGATTTATACTCACCGAATTGGGGCAAGCCCTAACCCTTTTTTATATTTTTGGATGATAAAAATGGTAAGAAACTAAATTAAAATGACCTAAAAATTCTCTAGATGAAATATTAAAGACTTAGAGAGTAGGATGGCTCGGATCAGAGACAGAACGAGCATAAGAAGTCAGTTCGGATGGCCTGCTCTCAGTGAATGAAGTATCTTGCCAACATGACTTTGGTACAGAAGTTGCTACAGTCGACCCTAATATCGGAATCAAGTGCTGTTTATTTATAAAGACAAATAACTTAGTGAGGAAGAGATATTATGTTGACAACTTCTCTATAATATGCCCGTACAGACCTTTAGAATTTATGTAAGTGAACAGATATAAAAATAGAACCTGGTTGCCCGTCCTTGTTAAAAAATCACCACAGACAAAAGACACATCGGAATCAAGTACCGTTGGTTGAAAATGAAAGATAACGTAGAGATGAAGCTTTCTTATGTCGAGCACTTTTGCAGAACACGTCATTAGACTTATGTAGAGTCCGATGACAACATCAATGTCGAGAGCACGAATAAGACCTTCTTCTTCATGTCATGGTCAACCTCTCACCAATGGATCGGAGTAGAACATGAAAGAGAGCTTGGAGAAGACCTTGGATAACCTCTGGACGTGCTAGAGCATACGTGGTCACCCCCGATCATTGAGAATGGCCCTTAATTTATAGGAGAAGCTGACCCGGTACAAAGTATAGAAAGAAACCGACTGCACTTCCAGGTTGGGGACGCACAGACCGCGCCGTCAACCCGAGGGCACATAGGCCACGCCCTCAGGTTGAGGGCGCGGTGAGCACGCCCTCACTTCGAGGGCACGTTCGGTGCATTATTGCTAAAAATATTTGGAAAATTCTATAAAATTACTAAAAATGGGGTTGACAAAATGAATGCACCCCCTACTCGGGGGCGCGATCAAAATAAATGTTTTAAGAGAAGGAAACTTTTTAAAAATCGGTTTGGAAAGCCAAAACTAGAGTTAATTTTTGGTTTTTGGAACCGATCCTGCCCTTAAACCAGGTGGGGGGGCACTGACCGCACCCTTACATTGAGGGTGCATTGAATGAGCCCCTAGTTTGGGCACGCGTTCAGTTCTCTCTCTTGCGTGCCCTACGTCCGCGAGCTATAAGCTACAAATGGGATGTTCGTTTCGACTCCCATTTGTTGCGTATGAAAGAGGACTCGCAAACATAGCACCCTAAATTGGTAAACCAACTAGCACACATCTCAAAACTTCTGTACATGATTTTAACTTCTAATTTACAATTCTAAAGATGCCAAAAATCGGAGTGGTGATCCGAAAAGACACGGTTTCAATCAAGGAGCCAAGGGTCAGCTCGGGCTGACTTAAAACATTGACTAAACAAGTCCGGTATGATCGAAAAACTCATAATTATGAAAAAACCAAGAATAACCTAGTAAATGTGAAACGAACCTCAAAAAAGTTGGGAATAACCGAGAAACCCTAATATCGATTGAAACAACTGTCCAGCACCAGTTGGTGACAATAAATGGCTAGGGTTGACCTGAAGGATCTAGAAAGACCTGGTGATGATCGAAAAGACATAACACGCAATCCGGGATAGCTGTGATAGTATGGATCGGAAAGCCATGATTAAAGTCGATATAGGCGCGCGACTGCGAGAATGACTTGCTGGAAACCCAAATGTTGTAGAATTTATGCGGGACTTCTGAGACCTTCAATTATGGATCTTTAAGGGTAGGTCATTGAGCAAGCTTTGTGTTTCCACGATTAACACACGGCTCTCGCTTAAAGGTTACAACATTGCTTTTGAAATCTTCAGTCCATTCTCAACTCACGTGACTCTCCACTGATGTCCTTGGTTCATCTCCACAAGGTGATTTGGATCAGATAATGGTCAGACAAAGAGTATTGCCAACGGAATTAGGGTTTAATCCCCAAATAATGCCAAATTAGCGTGTCTACACCTATGTTGCCCAGAAGGCGATTAAGGGCTATGCCATTGCCTAACATCTTGCCCACCACCCTATATCCATCTTTGACCTTGTCTAATCGGAGCTCCCAGATGATGAACTAATGTTGATTTGATCTTCCAATCTTTAGACATTATATTTTGATGGGGCTCTGAATTCACACGATAGGGGTATTGGAATCGTCCTTTTGTCACCTAAAGGTGTCACAATTGCATAGGCATTTCATCTCAACTTTTTAACAACCAACAATATAGTTGAATATGAAGTCTTGTTGGTTGGACTGGAGCCCGCTCACTTCTGTGGTGCCATTGAACTAAAGGTGATATGTGAAAGGTGATAGCCAACTAATTCTGTGTCAAGTCCTAACCAAATATCGAACTTCTCATATGAACCTCGAACCCTACCAAGAACTCACCTCTTGCTACATCAAGCTTTTCTCCAAACTCACTTTTGTTCATGTTCCTCAAGCTTAGAATATTCTTGCTGATGCCTTAGCCTTCTTAGCTTCATCTCTATCAGTCCTACTAGGCAGACAGGTGCAGACTATCCATGTCTGTAGGAGGTCAATGCCAACGATTAACGATGGATGATTTCTGAAGGTCAAGAAGAGATTTGGCAGGAAGGAATACCTGGAGCAGAAAGAGGAGATTTCTCTGTTTGAGTTGGAAGAATTAGATGAGAGTGAGAGGCTTTGGTATGATGAGATTGCAAGGTATTGTCAAGATCAATCTTATCCGCCTGAATCAAATACAAAAGAGAAGAAGGACATTCAGAAGTGTATCCTAGAGGTATACCATCTTAGGAGGGGTTCTCTACAAGAGGAGCTTGAGCGGAATCTTACTAAAATGCGTTGATGATGAAGAAGCAGAGTTGGTGCTTGAGAACGCACATTTTGGGGTATGTGGGGGCATGTCAATGCTCAGGCTCTTGCCAAAAAAAATCATCTAGCAAAGATATTATTGTCTAACCCTATTAGTGCTCGTTCAATAGCTGAGGATAAGCAATGAAAGCTTTTTAGTTCCAAAACAAAAAACAACTCATCTCCTACGAAATTTATTTGTACTTTAATTTTGAATGTTGAACAAGTTTTAACATGGTTGTCTTTCTCGCTGCGCACAAAAAAAGTTTCTTTATTTTTGTACAAACTTATGAACATGGTCTTGGACATTTTGGATCAAAGAAGGTCAACAATTCTATTGTAACTAAATATGTTACACTGATTTTTAAAACTAAAAATGTAAAAATGTTGAAATCATAAAAAATCATTATAAAAAATAATTTAAATATTATATCTATATTTTTTATTGAAACTTACTTTATTAATCAACACACGAAAAGACTTAATTATATATTGTAATTGATTTAATATTTTTAAGTATTCAATATTTATATACTATATAGAAATAGTAATATATATATATCTATTATAAAAAGTATATAAAAATAACTATTCTTATATATTAAAATATAAATTACCATCGAAATTGCATAAAAAATCCTCCTAAAATTAACTGATTCTAGTTTGTCATGTGAGTGCACGTGTGGAGCGATTGACCATTCATCTGATTCTATTAGACATTTTATAATTTAAATTATAAATCATTAAAGTAGTACAGCATTTTTTATTTTATCGTAAAGTTTGTTCATGACAAAAAATATTTTTTACTATGAAATACTATTTTAAGATATCATCCATCTACATCGCTTAAATTATTAAAATAATCAAAACCAAAATATAAATGTTTGTAAAAATAAACGTAGAGTAAATCGGTATATCATATACAACGGTATTAAAAAACTGTAATCATAACATTAAAAATATTTTAAAATTTTAAACACACGTGCGAAACATTGACTAATATTCAAATAAACCCAACTTATCATTTACATCGATTTTCGCTGCCGTGGTTTTCTTCCCAGCATATACCGCATAAATTGTGAATATTGTGACCTTTATGCATCGTGTGGTATCGAGATAAAATTTATATTTTTACCATGATTTTTAAAATCAATTTATTTTATTTTCTATACCATATTCATAAAAAAATTTTAGACCTAAGTCGCGTATTCCCGATGTACGTCTTATCCAACAAATAGAAAGAATAATTTAACCTTGACTTTATTCTCATTTTTAAAAATAAAATAAATAAAATAAAATAAATAAAATACAAGTTATTTAGTTAACGAATAGAGATTAGGGATAAATCAAATTTAGCCAAACAGGACCTTAGGGGACATTCAGGGTGCGCTTGCAGTTGACAAAAAGTGTAGGGACCAAAGCTCAGTAGTCCCATGGCTCCCATTCCCTCCGAAAAGAAGAAACGGGGGAGATGCAAACCCGAAGCTTTGAGTTCGACACGATTGTGATGGCGGGAGGAGGATTGACAGCAGCGCGTCGCCGCGTTTGCATGGCATGAAGTTGCTCTAACCGTGGAGGTGATATGACAAAGATGAAAACTTGCAAAATCCCGATCCCTTTCGTTTTCTTGATTTTTTTTTCTATTTTTCTTTCCGTCTTGCTGGATCCACTCAGGAGCGTCAATGGCGCGGAAGCCCTGCAGCAAGGGGGAACTTCTGGACCGGTTACGGGCTATCAAGGATGCTGAGGCAGAGGACGACGCCGATTGCGGCGAAGGCTATTCTACATCTTTGGCTCGCCGTCGGAGGGTTGTCCAGTTCAAAGAGGCGTGGTTTGTTCCTTCATCCCTTCTCTGCCATTTTTTCCTTTTTAATCTTTGATTCATAAGAAATTTTAATTTGATAAACGCATTGTTGAACCATGTTCGTTGGTGGCTCTGCTGTATGTTTTATCAAAGGCGTCGTACCGTTCGTTTCCGTGGATCGGGATTTTATGATATAGCCGAAGGACAATCGTGATGGTTTGGTTCCTGAATCTGAGTTCTTTGCTCCAAGCAAGTGGGTAAAAGAAGTGTCATTTTTCGGCATATTGTATTTTGTCTCTGAATGGTTGACAAAAGAAGAAAAACCCGCCGTTGGAATCGTCTGCGTCTGACGTTTCATAAAACGCGTAACCTTCCAGCATCAGTGCTCGTGTGAGAAAGTGTCGGGACAGCTCTTGGTTCGACAGTCTGCTTATGGTTTATTTTAATGTAACTCTGATATTGTTTCAGTGGCTATAACCTTAACGGCTGCTTATGTTTTTTTGTTTGTTTTAACTACTGATTCCAAAACGTGTAGCAATCTTAGTTCTTTGGTGGTTTCTTTGACTTTGTTGATTTGTAACTCCTATACAGAGTGTTTCAGCTACAATGCATGGCATTACCTCATCAACTGTATGTAAATTCACTATCTGTATATATTTATTCCTCCAGGTTTTCAGATACTTTTGACTTTTTGATTCATCTGCCAGAGGAAACTCATATCTGGTGTGCCTACTGGGAGTTAATGGGCCCTCTTCTGGAGACTTTTCATGAATTTTTTAATGAGAAGTGCAATGATTCACCCATCAAACTTTTATGGAGAAGAATCTCTCAGGAAATTAGGCAATGTATACAGTGTGTCTGTCAACACCATCAAGCTCAGGAAACATACACCATCGACTATGAATCTGATACTGTTGGACCACTTCTTAAGGTGTTAAAATGTCTTGATGAGGAGAGACTAGTAGACAATCTCAAACAGATAAATATGAGAATAATCCAAGGAGAATATGATCCTGACTGTCACAGTTCGGAGGTCATCAGCATTATGTTCGAGGTAGTCTTCCTTTTGATTCCTTTTTCCTCAAACTGCTTATAAGGTGGTTCAAGGAGCTTCCTTTATTTTTTTAAGTATGTTCTGATGCATATTGCACTCTGCTGCAGTCCATTTTGTTATAATAAGGTGTAGTATCAATAAGCACTGCTGCTTATATTATTATCATTTTGTGATTGCAGGTGTTAATGTTTCCCATTCTACTAGATGACCATACTTTGGTTAGTGAATTCCAGGTCTTTCTTGAAGGAATTGATACTTCACATGAACTAGCACTTTCCGGACATCAACAATATCCGGTGAATTAGTTTTTCTCTCTAGACATAAATTTTGTGAATGCTTGTCCTAATTCAACCGACTAATTGATCCAAAGGGCTGAATTATTTTCCTTCATGTACACATTTGTACTATCTTTTAGGGAGTTTATGCTCTGTTTTTTCTTAAGAGTTCCAAAGCTCGAGCAATTGGTCTTCGCTTGGCACAATCATTTGGAAAGCTGAGGTGCATCTCCTAGATTCAGTGCTCAATCTCAGTCTTTAAATCTTATCTCTTTACTTTTCTACTTTTCTTTTTTCTTTATTGAATTGTGGTCTGTGTTTTTTGGGTCATCTTATTTAGTTAGATCGCCAGTAAAAAAGGAAAATGACAATAGAAGTTGATGAAACAAATCCAATAAGAAGTTTAATTTCAGTTTGATACATTTTTTAGTAGTTTTAGGTCTCTGAAAGAGATATGCCTGATATACTATTCTGAAGGGTATAATTTCAAATATGACGAACTGCTTATTGTGACATTTCTTTTAATCTAGTAAATCAGAAAGTACTGCTGAGAAATATGAACATAGAGCTTCAGACAATTGGTTTTCTATGCTTATCTTTATTCAATAAACCCTGGATTATATGACCATGCATAAAGGGCATGCAAATACATACGTATGTGAACAAACTGGCGAACACGTTGTCTATAGAGCTTCAGACAATTGGTTTTCTATGCTTATCTTTAATCAATACACCCTGGATATATCTGGATATATGTGACCATGCATAAAGGGCATGCAAATACATACGTTTGTGAACAACTGGCAAACACGTTCTGTATGCTGCACACACCTGTTTTTATTTATGTATACAATGTGCTATGAGTTGAACTGGCCAATGAAGCAGATGCCTACTGCTCCAATGCCTTCTGCATAAGCTGCTTATGCTCCTTAGTTCATTACACGGACTTGTCTGATCATGGGCAGGCATCTGTCAAGGAGCTTCTGAGGGTGCCACATGTGGGCATTGGTGTTGACATTTTCTCCTAATCTGGGAACCATTTTCCCTTCCGCCCTCCACCATAGATCGCGGAATCGGCCGATCCGGATCGGAATCGGCCGATTCCTGGATCGGATCGGCCATTGCCGATCCGATTCTTGGCTGAAGGACCGATCCGGAAAAAAGTTCCGGCAGAATCGGTCGGGATCGGCCGGATCGGTCGGGATCGGATCGGAATCGGATCGGAATCGGAATCGGATCGGCCGAATCGGTCGGGATCGGAATCGGAATCGGAATCGAATCGTTTTTTTTCATTTTTTGCTATTCCAGTCGGATCGGCCAGGATCAGTCCGAATCGGCCAGAATCGGTCCGGATCGGTCTGGGATCGGATCGGATCGGAATCGGATCGTTTTTTTTTTTGTTTTTTTTGTTTTTTGCTTATTGATTCTGGATCGATTGTCTTCCATTGGATCGGTCGGAATCGGTCCGATCCGATCCGATCCGGATCGGATCGGTACCCACCGATCCCGATTCCGATTCCGATCCCGCGATCCTTGCCCTCCACCGTGTTAACACTTTCTAAGGAGACATTGCACATCAGTGCCTTCTTCTACACCTTACTGGAAAAAGTTCTACATGTTGTAGCATTGGTGTCAGCATTTCTCTCACCTGGGGACCTTTCCTTCCACCCTCCACCATGCTTTATACCCTCAGAAGGGACACCACACATTAGTGGCTCCTCACATAAAGCATGTAGAAGATGTGTTGAGACTGAGCTCTGCAGTCCAGTCCTATTAGTGAGTGTTGGCAATTGGTTTGCCAAATTAGAACACTTGCCGGGTAACATCTAAGAGAACTGCTGGAGAGGCTATCACATCACATGACATCTCAGATTGGGTGATCCAATCAGGATTTTTAGGATCTGATCCAATTCAATCCATGATCCATGATCAGCAGATGCAGATTGGTTGGTTCGGGTTAGGTCAGATCAGCTGATTCATTCTGCTCTTGTTTGTGAGATTGCCTAATCTGGTCAATAAAGTTTGCCTTTGTTGTGGCTGCTCTCCCCATGCCATGCTGTTACCATTCTATTGTGATTGCAACACAGTCATCCTACCATTTCTGATGCGGGACGAGGTGGGACGGACCGGCGACGTGGCGCTGCAGCAGACCGCCGGGAGGCTTACAAGACGTAGAAATGCAGGAAATAAGCAAAACCATACTTAAACTGGTCAAAACGGGCCCAAAATATGTCGAACCATGTCCAAACCGCTCAAAACAGGCCTGAACCGGCCCCAAAATGGCTTGAACCAGCCTGAACCGGTCAAAAATGGCCTGAACCGGCCGGTTTAAGGCTTGAACCGGCCTCTGGAGTGTTGAACCGGCCCTGAACTGGCGTGAACCGGCGGTCGGACCCGGTCTGGACACTAAACCGGCCGCTTGGCCCGTCGGCGGGCGAATCGGCGCCCGGGCCGGCCGGGCGAAGGCGAACCGGCGCCGGCCGAGCGCGCGGCCGATCAAACTTAAGCGGGGGGGGGGGTTGTGGCTGCCCACGGTTGGCCGCGGGGGTGGGAGACACGGCCGGCTCGCCGGCCGCTGCGTACCCTATTGGGGGTGTGTTGTCGTCGACGCCTCGCACGGGCGAGGGCTTCCGGAGGGGTGTCTTCGTGCGGGCCCGTCCGCGGCGGAGGGGGCGGAGGAGGAACCGGCGGAAGCCGCCGTCGCCGGAGAAGGAGGAAGAGGGGAAAGGCCAGAGGGGCCACCGTTGTCGCTGGAGACCGTTGTAGGAGGGCCAGGCGCCGGAGGCACCTGGTGGCGTCGGAGGCGTGCGGAAGGGGGGGGGACGGAAGCTGGGACCGTCGTCGTTGCCAGCAAAGGCCGATGTCTCCTCCGGATGAAGGGGGCGTGGCCGGTTGGAGGTCCTGTTGCTGTCGCCGGAATGGGGGGAAGGCTGCCGGAGCCCTAGCGGGGCCATGCGCACGGGGGCCGTGCGCACGGACGCGGCCACGGATGCGGACGCAACCCTTCCTTCTTTCCCTTCTTCTTCGTCTGATAGGGGCCCAAATGGGAGCAAGGAGGTGGATGGAGGTACTCCGGGGATCGCCGGAGGTGGAGGGGGCTAGGGTAGAGGTGGTCGACGTCGTCGAAGACGTCGGAATGGTCGGAAACGGAGGTGAACGGAGTCGGTAACGGTCGAACTCGAACCAGTGAAGGGGGAAAGGGAAAGTATGGCTCAGAGGCCGCTGGACGGAGGAGAAGGAGAAGACATTCTCGCCGGAGGGTCGCGAAGAGACCGGTCTTCACCGGAGGTGGAGCTGGACGCAAGGATCGCGGGATCGGGATCGGATCCTGGATCGGTGGGGTCCAATCCGATCCGGATCGGATCGGATCGGACCGATCCAGGCCGATTCCTTTGGAGCCAGACCGATCCAGAATTGGTCTGGATCGGTTTTTTTATTTTTTTTTGCTATTTGAAAAAATCTTGAAAAATCGCCAAAAAATCAATAAAAATACATAGGACTCAGAAAAAATGTGAAAAAAATATAGGGAACACTCATTCATATAACAAATTATCAATCAATCATATAGAACACATATCATATCCAATCACACAATAGAACACATCATACATCAAATAAGATACATATTTTTATCAAACAAACAATCATATGATTCATATCCAGTCACACAATAGTACAACACATATTCTTCTTATCACTCATATTACATTGCGTGGAATAAACAAACAAATACATTATACATATGCCATCACCACCAACTATGGTAATGTCCGGAGTAGGATGGATCTGGATCTCTGTCCTGGTCATTACGATTTTCTCGTAATCTCCATTGATTAGGGTCAGTCATAATTGGCCCGTATCCATAAGAAAATAAAGATTGGGCCATGTCGGTAAACTCATAAACTCCCTGATCAGTCGGAGGTGGAGCTAGAAAAGATGGTGGATAGCCAGGCTCACTGTCTGAGGCAGGCTTTGGATAGGAAGATGCAAACTCGTCAAAAACATTCATCCTCGTCCCGGTTCAGTGTCCGCTGCCCCTGCCACTCGAACATGAGTGTTTTCTATCACTCAAATCATTTGGACCTTCTCCACTCGTGCGTGCACTACTAGTAGAGCCACCCTCACCTCCGCCACCCCTACCTCCACCTCCACCTCCACCTCCACCCCCACCCCCTGTACGCTGTTGTTGTGTGGGTGGGACAAATTCTTCTTCATCCTCATCCGATGAAGGTGGCTGAGTGGTCTCGGTGTCAAGGAGATGATGTCGCCGTTTGATACTTATCTTCTTCCTCTTCATTGTAGGATCTCCTTGACTTGCTTGCTGTGAAGGTAAGCATACTTTCTTTAAAGCCCTAAATAATCCATCATTCTTCTTGGTGGTGGTGGTGGTAGATGGTCCCGCAACTGGAATCCGAGCTGGAGCTGTAGCGGCCGAGGGGGGAGCTGGATGTCTCTCTGGAGAAGCTGTAGTCCGGGGTGGATCAGGAAGTGGAGCTGTGCACGGAACTTGACTTTCTTCAGCTTCCTGCATGTCTTCATCCTCACCAAGGACGCTGTCAAGCTCTCTTTCGGCCCGTGATCCGTCGTTCGGGTCGAACTCGGCTCTCCCTCGGCATCCTTGTCTTCCACCACGTCTTTGCAAGTGGATGTTCTTCTTGGAATAGATATTCCAAGTCCACATCCGCACAGGACAAGCCCCGAGTAGCTTGGGCTTGTGCTCTTTCGGTACAATCCACCCGCAACTGTGCAAATCTCTGCTCCGATGTCTTCTGCCTATCTTTGATATTCTTGATCCTCAACCTTATATTGTAATGGCAGTAGACAAGCTTCTCAAATCTTTCTGTCTTCAACCTATTTCTCCTCTTCGTGTGAATAAGGTTGAAGGTGCTCTAGTTTCTCTCGCACTGGGATGATGATGTGCTCTGACTTAGCACCCGAATTGCAACGGATGCGAGTGGATTCTATCCAGTCCTGTTTGTCACCATAATCCACCACTCAGCTGTAATTGTAAAGAAGACAATTACAAGCATCAGTAACGTTATGTAAAAAAATCAAGTAACCAAAGAGTCATTAATTCGGGTAAGCATATTACTAGGGGGACCCTATCATATGAGTACTGCAAATCTGGATCCCCGTACACCCCAATCTTGTGCCGGTATGAAGTCATCTGAAAACACAAAATAAATCAGTTATCTTTTCTTCTAGAGATAAAGTTAAAAGTGTAATTAATATGAATCGTATTACTTACTTCAACCTCAGCGCACGTTCTGTCTTATTGGGTCTTACAAAGTCGTTTAATTACAGATAGTGTGCCTGATAATACTTCACCATCATTACATACTTGGCCACCATACTGTATCCTTGGGTTCAAAAAGTACCATGTAACGACATAAATACTCCATTAGTATAAAGACAGTGGGGGTAATACACAAAATAGAACTTATAATACAATTATATCACACTAGTAAAGTATACCTGCAACATGAATGTCGTGGTGTAGGGTTTTGTCCCATCTGTTGTCAATCACCTTCCACCACTTCTTGTAACCCTTGGGATGCTTCTCTTTAATTTTCAACTTAGCTTTATCCATAGCATCATATAGGTACCTCATCTGATTTTTGTCATTTGAATCCACCAACCTAAGTACCTGCACAAAGGCTCTATGACAGACAAGTAGTACTGCACCTTCTCCCACCACCTGTTATCTTCTATCAGCTGCTCCATCTTTAGCAGTATCTCATACTGATCCAAGGAGCTCCTGTATGTATCCATGTACTCCTGATAAGCAGTGGAGAGGATAAACCTTTTTAAACTAGCCCTGTACCTATATAGGCTCTCTAAAGCAATAAAATGGGTGGCAAATCGTGTGGGACCCGGTCTGATCAAATCATGACCATCGGTGTGCTGCCTCATGATATGTAAAAGTCGTGGATGGCCATAGATAAATGAGGTGATAAGTTGTCCTTGGTTGATCAAGGACTTGACATTAAATCCCTACCAATATCTTCTAACATTAGGTCAATAGAATGTGCCGCACAGGGCACCCAAAACAAGTGAGGTCGAGCCTCCGTGAGCTTCTTTCCTGCAGCCTTATATGAGGCCTCATTGTCTGTGACAAACTGCACAATGTTGGCCTCTCCTATCTCATCCACCACAGTGTTCATCAAGCCAAATAGGTAATCTGCATTTTTCACCTGACCTGATGCATCAACCGACTTAAGAAATACGGTACCCTCAGAACAATACACAAGGAAGTTTATAAGTGACCTCCTTGTGATTCCAGTCCACCCATCGCACATTACAGTGCACCCCCTCTCCTTCCAGATGGATTTGAATCCATCTATCCATGAGGTCAACTCATCGACCTCCTCATCCAAGCCTGTTTCATATATATACTTTGATGTAGGGGCTTTCAACCCCGGCCCAGCCTCACCAATCGCATCAACTATAGTCTGGAAATATGGACTCATAGCTGCATGTGCCGGGACACCTACAAATTCAAAAACAAGAAAAGGGAGAAGAGAGGGTTGTTAATAATAACAAACCTAACAAGAAATTCATATCAACAAGCAAATGCTAACCACAACTTCAACAAATCTTAACCTGCACGTAGAAAGAACTTGACCATATGTTTTAGGGCTTTCTTTGCTGCCCCAGTCGAAGCCTTCACCCCTTTAAATGCTTGTTTTATACCCCTCTGACCTCTGCCACTCTCCCTATATATGGCAGTGTCTCCTGTCGGCATCGGTCGAACAGAATGTGTCTTCCGGATTTTAGGCTCTCGAACAGGGCGTGTGCCCGCCCCCACATCAGATCGTCTGGCAGCCGAACCTCCTGCTCCTCGTCTTCGTTCCTCGTCCTCACGGGCCTGAGCCCTACTCTTATGTAGGGCTCTCCTGACCTGAGCCTCTTCCTCATCTGATGAAGATGAAGAATCAACTTGGACCCTTTCATGTGCTGGCCCTTTCCCTTTCTTGCTCTTTCCGGCCATAAGATCGGCGTCTCTCTGACCTAGCAACTCGTCGTAGCAGCTCTTGTCTCTGACCAATTCTCACATCCCTCTGTGATGCCCTTCCAGTTATATAACCTCTCATCTCCTCCCTCAGCTCAGCCAGTACTTTATCACACTTCTTTACATTGCCACCCGTCCCGGCTATATGTTGCTTGAGCCGATACACACCTCTATTCATCTCTTTTTGGCACCACTTACATCTAACTCTCTTCTTCTCTGAATCAAGGAGATGGCCATGTTGTCATCCAATGTCACGAAATTCCGCGGGACCGGTGCCATGTTCCTCGTCCGACATCTTATCTACAACACATAAAAGCATACTCAATATTAGGCCAATTAAATCCACCCCCATTGGGGGGGTGAAATAATCCCCCCCAATGGGGGGATTTCATACCAACCCCCCCCCCCCCCCAGGGGGGGGGGCGTCGGCCGATCACCCCTTCGGGGGTGATCGTTCAACACCCCGAAGGGGTGATTAGCACCCGTTCGGGGGTGCATTTCCACCCCCTTTGGGGGGTGAAATAATCCCCCCCCAGTGGGGGGATTTTATACCAGCCCCCCCCTCAGGGGGGGGGCTGTCAACGATCACCCCTTCGGGGGTGACTGTACAACACCCCCGAAGGGGTGATTAGCACCCCTTCGGGGGTGCAATTCCACCCCCTTTGGGGGGTGAAATAATCCCGCCCCCCCAATGGGGGGATTTCATACCCCCCCCCCCCCCCCCAAGGGGGGGGGGCTGTCAAACAGTCACCCCTTCGGGGGTGACTGTTCAACACCCCCGAAGGGGTGATTAGCACCCCTTCGGGGGTGCAATTCCACCCCCATTGGGGGGGGTGAAATAATCCCCCCCAATGGGGGGATTTCATACCAGCCCCCTCCCCACCTAGGGGGGGGGCTGTCAAAAACAGTCACCCCTTCGGGGGTGACTGTTCAACACCCCCGAAGGGGTGATTAGCACCCCTTCGGGGGTGCAATTCTACCCCCATTTGGGGGGTGAAATAATCCTCCCCTAATGGGGGGATTTCATACCAGCCCCCCCCCCTAGGGGGGGCTGTCAAAACAGTCACCCCTTCGGGGGTGACTGTTCAACACCCCCGAAGGGGTGATTAGCACCCCTTCGGGGGTGCAATTCCACCTCCATTGGGGGGTGAAATAATCCGGGATCGCTGGATCGCCCCTTGGGAAGGCTGGATCGGCCCTCCAACAGCTGGATCGCCGGCAAGAGGAGCCCTAGAACTCCAAGGAGGCTTGGGGGGAAGGAGAGGAAGGAGAAGGAGCCTCCTGGGGGGAGAATCGGTCCGGATCGACCCCAAATAGGGGGAGATCGGGCCTTAAAAGATGTCCGGATCGATCCGGGAATCGGTTCGATTCCGGGTCTTCCGGTTTTCTGGCGAATTGGTCCGGATCGACCGATCTTGGGATCGATCCGGGTGGATCGGTCTAGGATCGACCGTTCCTACCGATTCCTGCCGATCCAGCCGGGACTCCAGGCTGGATCGCTAATTCCGACTAGAATCGGATCGGTAGGTACCGATCCGATCCAAGAATCGGTCGATCCCGTTCCGGATCGACCGATTATGCAATCCATGGCTGGACGACCTCCATCGTGGAGGGGGTGAAGGAGAACAGGGCAGTGCCCCTGCACAAGGGGCAGACCCTTAGGGTTCTAAAAATTGAACACTAAAACTCTCTCTTCATTCCAACAAGTGAGCCCTCTTAAATAGAGGAGCCCATTACAAATAAGACATCATAAATGACTATTTACATACATGTCCTCTTGAGGACTTAAATAAAAAGAAAAGACAACAAATAAAGCTCAAATATTTACAAACATGTCCAAATGGACGTAAATGCAAATAAACCCCAAAATGGACTGGATCGTGTCCCCGTCAATTTCTCATGCTACCGTGTTGCCATTGCCATGCCTTGTTGTTGACTGTGATTGCCACTCCATTTCACAGATTCACAGTGCCCTACATCTAGCAGCCCTGACCTGTTGCTGCCACCACGCTCTGAAGGCAGGATTGCCTGCCCAGTTGCACCAACCGTGCTCTGCCCTTCTCCGCTTTGCCACAAACATCACTTGGACAGCTCTGCACTGCCTGGCCATGCCTTGCCCTATGCTGCCTAGCAGCCCTGACCTGTTGCTGCCACCACGCTCTGAAGGCAGGATTGCCTGCCCAGTTGCACCAACCGTGCTCTGCCCTTCTCCGCTTTGCCACAAACATCACTTGGACAGCTCTGCACTGCCTGGCCATGCCTTGCCCTATGCTGCCATGTTTCTTCCTTCTCCACCATGCCTTTCCCAGCAGTGCTAAGTCCTACACACACTACTCTAACATGCCCCACAGAAGGTGTGACAAAGTGCCAGTTGCTGCTTCCACTTATGAGGTTGAGGAGAGGAAGGCCAGTCATGTTCGTGAGGTGCACTGCTGATGACATAAAAGAGGGGAAGTAGACTGGATGGCTGACAAGTGCCAGCCAACTGGCAAGCAAGCTTGAAAGTTCAGAGAAAAGTTACAGTTACAAGATGATCTTGGATCACCTTGCACCATTGTGGATTAGGTGCTGCATCGATATTGAATACTGGATCCTGCCTATCTTGGAAGTGACATATTTTACAAACATCTATTAATGGATGTAGGCTTCCCAAAGTTAATGGAGGTGAATACTAGTCGTCTTGCGACATATCTTCAAGGGGTAAGGGGGGAAATCAAAATTGTTGCCGTTGTAGCATGAATGTAGGAATCAGAATTGGTGGGAACCGATTTGATTGAATCAGTCAGAATCGACTAATTTCTTAGGAAAAAATTGATCTGGTATTTTAGTCCAGATCGGTCAATTTTGTTTTATTTTTTCATTGTAATTTTTTTAAAAATTATTAAAAACTATAAAAAATTAGAAATATTATTAAAAATTATTAAAAATAAAAATCATTGATCTAACATAGTTTCATGTCATTATAATAGAGTTTAAAACAAGTAGCTATATTTTTTGTGGCGATGATCATTTCATTAAACAAAGGTAACACGTTGTCAATGATATATTGATATACGATAAAATGTTTTTCATTTCTTTCACTAATATTTATAGAATTGACCTTCATTTTCATTTTTGGGATTCTCTTAAGTGATTCACCAAGAGTTATCTATCATGATTGACTCGTATCCATATGAAAATAGCGAATCAGCCATCTGAGAAAAATCATAGACATTGTCATATGCTAGAGATATGGTTAGAATATATGGCTAGAAGTCTTGAGGGTATCTTGAATACTTTGCTGCGGCATTTTGTTAAAAGAAACTCTTGATTTTATTATTGACTTTTCCCTCTCAAATGTTGTCTTTGCCCCAAATCATCGGCACCTGACTTACTGGTGTGTGCATTGTTGGGATATCCTCATTCTCCTAGTTCACCTCCACCTCCGTCTCCACTTGAACCACTAACTGGAACCATTGGTCGGATGTTGTTGAGTTGATGGAATGAATGCATCATCATCATTAACTGAGGAAGTTGCTTGGGCAGTTTGTTAAATTGACAAGTCATCGCATGATTTTCAACTTTATTTTCTTTGTTGCTTTCTCAATTTGTGATGGATAACTCAATCCCTTTGCCACATTGTAATATCTTTTTCAATTGTGAAAAGCCCCTAAATCTTTTTGTCATGGTTTTTGTATTTGTCTTAGTGGCAGTTGGTTTTGAGGTAGGAGTTAACATTGGGATTGGGGCTACAACTAAAATTGAGGCTGAAGTTGGGGCTTGAGGTGGAATAGTAAGTATTTTCTCTTATATATGCTCAACTTCTACCTAAACAGTATCAAGTTCCCTTTAGCTTATGTATAGCTTATGTACATTTCTTAGGATTGAACTTTAGTGATGCTCTACCCACCTTCTTCTCCACCCACGTAGTAAGTGGATGCTTATCTTGGAAGAGTAAATCCATATCATATTGGCTATAAGTTGCTTGAGACAGAAAACATCTTCATTTATATATTTTTCTCACACCATTTACGTCATACCCTATTCTTTCCCACATCCAACAAGTACTGATGTTTTCATCCAATCTCCCTCTGTCTAATAGTAGCTTGTTTGTCGTCATACATTTTATGTACATATGCAACAAGAATAATTAAAAATTTGTAGCAAACTTTTTAAAAAAAATTAACTGTCACCCTCGGAGGGGTGATCTTCCTCCCCTTTGGGCGGAGTGGGGGGAGGGGAGGGGGAATTGATTCTTTTTTGGGTTTGATTGGCCGGGGGGTGTTTTGATCGTTGGAGGAGATTGCCGGAGGGGAGCTCTAGACAGAGGGGAGCATAGGAAGGAAGAATCAACGGGTGGGGGTGGGGGAGGATCGATGTTCTAGTGAATCGGCTTGGATTAGCCTCTAGGCTAATTCCTGGATTTATTTGAGAGGATTGGGCGATCTTGTAATGATCTTCCGTATTTTCATTGATTATGCGAAACTTGATTTTAGATTGGTTGTTTTGGGGGAATCATTTCGGCTGACTCTGTAAAGCATGCTAAGTATACTCAAGTTCTCATTCTATGAGATTGTATCTAAAAATTGAGAGTTGTTAAATTATTAGACTATTAGTGCTCTAATATAAAAATATCGAGAAATATAACTTTTTTACTTCCAACTCAACTTCACATTTATCCTATTGAGTTCTTGAGAGCCGTTGTATTATAAGGCAAAATACCCCTGAGGACTTCTTGATCATTGCACACTTGCGATCCATATTGCATCCTAGAGTTTAGACAATATCAAGCATTCATCGCATATAACATAAGAGCATATATGTATACATTTAGTAATAATTAAATTATATATAACAAGAATTGTCTGTTGTATGCACATTGTCATGTTGTGTCATATCTTATCTAACATCAGTTATCTTCTACAATTTCTTGTAACCTTTATGATACTTCTTCATTATTTTCAATTTCACTTTATCTATGACATCATATAAGTATCTCATTTGGTTCATCTCATATGAGTCTAATAATGTCAACTCATTTACAAGTGGCTCAACGATGGATAAGTAGTGATGGGGACATATTTTGAATATTTTGGGGTTTTCTTTTATTTTTGTGTCCATACGAGGACAAGTCTGTAAATAGGGACTCAAGGGTCTTTTTTTTAATTGTTCTCCTCTCCTCCTATATGAGGAGTCATGTACATACGAAAAAGACAATCAAGTGATAGAATTTTTGGAAGCCTTCGGGTTGGTTCCTCCCGCGTAGGGGCTGTGGCCTCCTTTCCTCTCCCACCTCCGGCAGTGAGGCCGGCTCCTCTCCCACCTCCGGCAGTGAGGCCGGTCTCCCTTCCATCCTCCGGACCTGGCGAGGTGCGCCGTCTTCTCCCTCCTCCTCATCCTCCGGCCTCCGTGCTGTTCTCCTCTCTTCCTCTTCTCGGTTCGGCGGCGACGCGACATCAGCCCTCGTTGAGTACGAACGGCGCCTCCGCCGTTCCGGCGATTCCCGGAAGGCTCTCCATCAGGTTTCCCTGCCAACACGCAGTCCTCGCCCCGAGTCATCTTCGCGATGCACTCCGACGACTCCCTCCCGCGGCCGCGGCGATGGTGGATCCATCTCTTCGGCGGCTGGCCGACGGACGAGAGAAGATGGAGATGGTGAAGGAGCTGCGGGAGGGGCAGATCCGGCGATCCCCGGATCTGTCCCCCCCTTCGTGCCCCTTTGTGCAGGTTCCTCCGACGGCGACGGGTCCGGCGGGATCTCCTTCGGACGGCGCGGATCTCGACGGAGGAGAAGAAGAAGGGAGCGAAGAGAGAGAGCCGGAAGACGATTCCGGCTTCCGCCCATCGCGAGGTCGGCCCGGGTGGACGTCGCGGTCGCTGCGGCAGCGATGCGGACGGCGTCGGCCGAGAGCGGGAGGGCGGGGGCGCTTCTCGCGTTTTGTCGCGGTTCGCGGCGTCGCGGGGCGGCGCGATGGCGCCGCGACGCCGCGTGGGCGACGGCGGGGATCGCGGCCCGCGCAACCCCGCCCGGGGGCTCCCCTCGCGTGCCACGACCCCCACGCTCGCCTCTGCGAGCGCGGCCGAAGAGCGCGGCCGGCGCCGGTTCACCACGACGCCGGTTCTGCGGCCCAGACCGGCCAACCGGCCGGTCCAACCCGGTTCGACCGGTTCTGACCCGGTTCACCCCCGGTTCAGGCCGGTTCAGTGCCTGAACCGGCCGGTTCAGCCCGGTTCAGGGCATTTTAAGCCGGTTCAGGGTGTTGTGGGCCCGGTTCGGTCCTGTCTTGAGCGGTTCGGGCCAATTTGGGCCTATTTTGGGTTCGTTAGAGTCTGTTTAGGGCGATTAGCGCCGGTTTAAGTTGTTTTTCGTTCGGTTTAGCCCGGACTAGCCGGTTTGTCCCGCATCAGTTTGGTATCAGAGCCCGGAATCGACTCGTTCTCACGAGTCGAGTCTTGGGTACATCCGAACCGGTTTAAAAACTCGAGGTCGAGTTTTCTCCCGGTCGGAGAGAATGATGGGGACATATTTTGAATATTTTGGGGTTTTCTTTTATTTTTGTGTCCATACGAGGACAAGTCTGTAAATAGGGACTCAAGGGTCTTTTCTTTAATTGTTCTCCTCTCCTCCTATATGAGGAGTCATGTGCATACGAAAAAGACAATCAAGTGATAGAATTTTTGGAAGCCTTCGGGTTGGTTCCTCCCGCGTAGGGGCTGCGGCCCCCTTTCCTCTCCCACCTCCGGCAGTGAGGCCGGCTCCTCTCCCACCTCCGGCAGTGAGGCCGGTCTCCCTTCCATCCTCCGGACCCGGCGAGGTGCGCCGTCTTCTCCCTCCTCCTCATCCTCCGGCCTCCGTCTTTGTTCTCCTCTCTTCCTCTTCTCGGTTCGGCGGCGACGCGACACCAGCCCTCGTTGAGTACGAACGGCGCCTCCGCCGTTCCGGCGATTCCCGGAAGGCTCTCCATCAGGTTTCCCCTGCTCCGCGGTCCTCGCCCCGAGTCATCTTCGCGATACGCACTCAGAAGCGACTCCCTCCCGCGGCCACGGCGATGGTGGATCCATCTCTTCGGCGGCGCGCGACGGACGAGAGAAGATGGAGATGGTGAAGGAGGCTGCGGGAGGGGCAGATCCGGCGATCCCGGATGCTGTCCCCCCCCCTTCGTGCCCCTTCGTGCGAGGTTCCTCGACGGCGACGGGTCCGGCGGGATCTCCTTCGGACGGCGCGGATCTCCGACGAGAGGAGAAGAAGAAGGGAGCGAAGAGAGAGCCGGAGAGACGGTCGGCTTCCCGCCATCGCGAGGTCGGCCCCGGGTGGACGTCGCGGTCGCTCGCGGCAGCGATGCGCGGACGACGTCGGCGAGAGCGGGAGGGCGAGACGCGCTTCTCGCGTTTTGTCGCGGTTCGCGGCCTCGCGGGGCCGGCTAACGATGGCGCCGCGGCAGCCGGATGGGCGGCAGCGGGGATCGCGGCCCGCGGCCCCGCCCGGGGCTCCCCTCGCGTGCCCACGGCCCCGCGCTCGCCTCTGCGAGCGCGGCCGGCTGACGCGGCCGGCGCCGGTTCACCACGATGCTGGGTTCGCGGCCCCGGACCGACCAGCCCGGCCGGTCCCGACCCGGTTCGACCGGTTCGACCCGGTTCGCCCCGGTTCAGGCCGGTTCAGTGCCTGAACCGGTCGGTTCAGCCCGGTTCAGGGCATTTTAAGCCGGTTCAGGGTGTTGTGGGCCCGGTTCGGTCCTGTCTTGAGCGGTTCGGGCCAATTTGGGCCTATTTTGGATTTGTTAGAGTCTGTTTAGGGCGATTAGCGCCGGTTTAAGTTGTTTTCGTTCGGTTTAGCCCGGACTAGCCGGTTTGTCCCGCATCAAGTAGCAAACAATTCTTTTTTAAAAATGCTTGTTCATTAATATGTAGGTCAGCCATATAGCAGATGTGCTCAGTCAATGATATGAGTCAAACTGGTTCACGTCTTTGTTGGTGCAGACTCTGCAAGGTAATGAAGTGTGTATTAAATCTAGTTGACCTAAACCTAATCAAATCATGTCCCTCTGTATGATGTCTCATGATGTGCAGTAAATGAAGATGTGAATAAGAGGATCACACTTTATCGGTGTTTCTTTGGGTTGTTTGGTGTACGAGAAATAAGAGGATCTTTGAGGAGCAATTTATGCATATTAGGAACATTGTTAAGAGGATTGGCTGGCTTGTCAAAATCTGGAGTTTTGTTTCTAAGGGTCTCTTTCTGGATGTGGATCTCTTTAGGGAGCATTTCTTGTTTTTCGATTGGTTATTTCTCTAGTCCATTCAACATTTTATCACCTCGATAGAGCAAGGATGGTCTGTTTTCTTTTTCTCTTGTAGCATGGTCATTTCCATCATGTAATTTTTATTTTTAATGAAATTGTGACTTTTGTCACTTAAAAAAAGAGAGGATGTGAATAGATAAAAGATGGGATCAGTTGTACCTGACTCACAAGTGTGGAAACTAAAACTTTCTTGTCCTCTAACATCAGATCGATGGGGTGTGCTCCACTTGGAATTCTTAAGTGATGTGGTCTTTCCTCCATTAACTTCCTCTCTGTTGTCTCGTAGGATGGTTTGTTATTTGTCATGAATTGGACCATGTTCTTATCCCCAGTCTCTTCTATAATGTCATCCATAAGGCAAAAAACGTAACCATTTTTGATGTGATCTTAAGCATTAATAGATTTTAAAATTGTTGTGCTCTACGAACAATAAACAAAGAGAATTAATCATAGATATTTTTATTATGCTTATCCACCTATTACACATGACTGTGCATTCTCTCTCCTCCAGACTAACTTAAAGCCATCTATTTAGGTTTCTTCTACTTTGTCATCTAGGTTGGCAGCATATATATACTAGTTGGTTAGGATCTTTAATCCTAGTCTAACCTTCTCAATTGCATTAACTATGGTATGGAAGTAGGGGCTAGTGACGGTATGTGCTGTAACGCCTACATTAAAGTTAAGATGGAAAAAAATTATCAGTCCACAAAAGAAAGGTATATATTATATATCTATGACTGACCTATTTAAGATTGTTACCTGCATGTAGAAACCGCTTGTAGATATGTTTGACTATTCATTTTACAGTAGAAGTGGTTATCTTAACCTCTTTAAATGTTTGTCTTATTTTTCTCTATGAACTGTTTTGCCACCTGAATATATGAGGATTCTTAACTCCTACATTCTCATTGGGTGTATAGGTCCAGTGGATTGTGAGTGACGATATGTTGACTCCCCACCTCCATGGTCTCCTACTCCCATATTTCTCTTTTTATTTTTTCTTTGTGATTGCTTACTAACATGTCTTGTTCTTGTAAATGGTTCATCTACTTTCTCGGAATCTAGGGATGATTCAGGTTCAAGTTCAACTCTTCACTTATCTTAGCTTTTTTAGGTCTCCCTATTATCTCTTCTTCCCAAAAGCTTCTTATACAAGTTCTCTCTGTTCAACACAAATCATCCTTTGTGAGGCTCCTTTAGTTAAGTACGTCCTTATTGCTTCACTGCTCGTCATGGGCACATTGTCACATTTTTTACATTCGTCTATGCGTTGCTTTAAACCGAATACTCTTTCATTCATTTATTTTTCACCCCATTTACATCTCATCCTCTTTTTCGAAATCCATGGTCGTGTTCCCATCCAATTCATGGGAAGCTGGTACATTTTGCTTGGCTATTGCTTCTTTAGTCTTTTATCTACAACATTAAGAGTTTAACATATTTAAAACAATTAATAAGTTCAATGATTAAAGGGGAATTTGGAAGGTGGGAGGGGTTAGAACAGCCCTTTAATGAGGTTGTTCAAAGCAGGGGGTGGAACAACCCCTTAAGGGGATGTTTTGGTTCTTATAGAACTGAAACAATTACCGAGGGGGTGACTGTATTAAACTTTAGGCGGATTAGGGAGAGGAGGGGGGACTGGAATAGCCTCTTAAGGGGCAATTTTTGACTTGAAATAGTCGACGACTGTCTCGAGTGTAATAAAGGGGGAGGGCTATGAATCGGGAGGGGAGATGGACTCCGGAAGAGATTTTGGGAGGAATTGGTAGAATCAAGAGGAGGGGGAAGGGAATTGCTTGAAAAGGAAGGAGTGTTGAGGAATCGTTGTTGGATCGTCCTTGGATCGAAGAGATTGCCGAATCGTAAGGAATTGTTGCTAGAATCGCCTAGAAAACATAGAGATGTGGATGAATCGTCACTAGATTCATGCCGGATCAATCTAAATGCCATCAAATTGAAGCGATCGCTGAAATCACTGAAATCACTGAAGCCTTAGGGTCCGTTTGGCAATTTCTCGGAGGACTTCTTCTAGAAGTGCCTTCTTTTCGAAGGCACTCTAATTAGAAGGTCTTCTCATTTGTGGGAGTGAAAGTAGTTTGGTTATGTTTTGGGTCTAAAAACTCTTCTTTTTATTTTCTTCTTGCCGCAGGCGTATTCCATTCCCATCTTTGAACCGTTGTCTGTTGGATTCCAATCGAGCATGTCACAGGCTACGAGAAATGTCCAGCAGTGTTGGCGGTCGACGTTCCCCACTGGCACACCCCCTCGAGGAGCATATGGTCGCCTTCCGCTCGAAGGGCACCCGGTGAAAAGCTCCTTCTCGCTCCCTCCTCGTCTCCCCCAGCGGGGTCGCAACGGGGAAGGGGCGTCCGCCGGGGGGCTCCGGCTGCGGAGGGGGGACGCCGCGCGGGGGGAGGCACGGGGGCGTCTCGCCGGGGGGGGACTCCGCGCGGGGGGGGGGCGCGGGGGCGTCCGCCGGGGGGACGCCGCGCGGGGGGAGGGGGGCGACTCCGGGCGTCCGGTCCGCGGGGGGGGGGGGGGCGACTCCGGCTGCGGGGGACGCCGCGCGGGGGAGGGGACTCCGGCTGCGGAGGGGGACGCCGCGCGGGGGGCGACTCCGGCTGCGGGGGGACTCGGGATGCCGCCCGGCTGCGGGGGGGGGGGGGGGCTCGGCCGCGGAGGGGGGGACGCCGCGCGCGGGGGGCTGCGGCTGCGGAGGGGGATGCCGCGCGGGGGGGCTTCGCGGACGGAGGCGGACGGCAGCGGGGACAGTCACGGAGGGGATTTCGCAGACGGCACAGCAGTGGAGTGCGGAGGTCGCAAGGATCGGGAGGAGATTTTCTGAAGTTAGAAGGAGAAAAAAACTCCTCCTTACTTCTACCTTCTACGAGAAGGAGAAGTGAATAATAACGAGTATCCAAATATTTACTTAAAATAGGAAGGACTTTTAAGTGGAGGAGAAGTGAAAAAAAAGCATTTCTAGACAGTTCCCAAACGCACCCTTAGTTGATTTGGGAGGAAGGATCATGAAAGGGGCAATTTCGGATAGATATCACCGATATATGGGTGATATTGGATCTAAATCGGGTCCAATATCAATAACATACTAGGATTTAAGTTGTCTTGGTCAAATCGGTGGAATTGCTTGACGCTACACCGATTTTAAAAAATTGGCCAATTCATGATTGATTTAGACCAATTCCACCAAGAGTTGCATTTGGATTAGTGCTTCTGGCCAAAATCGGATTGATGTTGACTGATCCGATTCAAAATTTGGCAGATTTTAATCCAATTTGATTGATTCTGCAATCCATGCGGCAGATGGACCTGTGTGTGCGGAGCCATTGTGGACGGACTTGTTAGAAAGGTAGGGTCCTAGACAGGCCATAGGTGGTGTCAAGCCAAGGTTGTCCATTTGTATGAGTGAACATAGGTTGGTTCAAGTCAAGATACTTTTCCTCGACAAAACACAACCTAGTAGACCACCCCAATCCACCCCTTGTCTCAGAATCATTAAAGAAACAAGATGAAGAAGACGACAAAAGAGAGAGATGGAGCCAAAGATGAAGAAAGAGAAGACATACTCAAGGAGAGGACGATGGAGCCATTGCTAAGGGCCACCGTAGGCTTTCTTCGCTTGCTCCTGACACCTCCTCTCTACTATGTTGCATGAGGAGGTCCTGATTGCCTTCCGCCCTACTACTTCATTCTCTCTTTTTCATTTGGACGAGTGAAGAGACGAGCGTTGGCCATTGTCATTTGCCTTGTTTGCTCTGCCCCTATCATCCGGAGGATGGGAAAGGGGATTCGTCCACCTTTCATCAATATCCGGCCCCACCGCCTTATGCGCCAGGTGTGGCCAGATGCTGCCACGACCATCATCCGCCTGCGATGTGCCAAGAGCAACCACTATATCCCCTGTGGGAGGGGACAGCTGTGGTTGGCTCGTAGCCAGGCCTGTCCACGGCCTAGGTACGACTAGACACTGGTCCAGCCGGTCAGTCTATCCCGTTAGCCACAAGTCTAGCAACTAGATCGACTGGTTCAGGGCCATTTAGGGCCCCTCGATCCAGTTTGGGTCATTTCAAACTGGTTTAGGCTTGGTTTGATAATGTTTTGACTAGTTTAAGTCTGGTTCTCTTCGGTTTGGTCTATTTTGGTTTGTTTTGAATGTTCTAATGCCATTTCTATAATTTTAGCCTGGTTCCTCCAAATTGTCCTGCATCACTGCTGGTGTCAAGCAACATGGTTAGTGCCATGGTGGTCTAATGGCATGACGTTAACGAGGTAGCTAAGCTGGCCCCAAGTGCACACGACTTAGATTTTGGTCTTTGGGACTGGGATCAACGGACAGCCCTTGTAATGTAGGTTAATGCTGGTGAAAATTGAACTATAACGACGAAAATAACCTGAATTGGACTAAACTAAACCGGGTAAAAACCGGTTTAACCAACTTGAAACTGGATTAAACTGGATAGAACTATCCAGAAGTGGGCTAAACGAGATGGACAACATTGAATTGGACTAAATTGGGTTTGAACTAGCCTGAAACAGAGTGAACCCTTCATGACCTGGTTCAAAGCAGATTAAATATGGTCGAACTGGATGAATTGGTGCTTGAATTGGGCTGGCTTTGGAATCGGCTGAATTGGTGGTTCGGATGGTCCAGGAGCTCCTTTGGTTGACCATGTTGATCTAGTGTAGCTGCATCGCATTTGAGGGAAGGTGATATGGCTTGATATGGCTTGCATGGGCGCGACTTTTGCAGGAAAACAAGAGTGTGATTGAGGCAGCCAATTGTGTTAAGGTCGATCGCACAATGAAGAGGGACGGTGGATGATGACATTGCACCAAGTAGTGAGGCTGAGAAGAATATGCCGATGCGAACACTTTATATGATGGTGGTGAGCTTGGACGGAGACATAAGGAGGAGACTATAAAGAAGGCTGCGGTGGAGTTCATTAGGTGTAGGAAGGTGTGTTGGAGCCCAAGGAAGGAGGACCGACATCGAGTTATGGCTGGGAGTTGGATGAGTAGAGAATTGATACTAACCTCATCAGCATCTCTATGGAAATGTGACGACATTGAAGATGCCGAAGGATCTGGTGCAGTGGATGAAAGAGTCGGCATTGGAACCTGTGTGAACCTCTTTTTTACGTGTCTGTTCTTTAAAAAGAAAGATATCCCCGGACTTATTTAGGAAAATAGATGATACCTAACAGCGTGTTTGTTTATAGTATCAAGTACCTGTATTAATATCAGTTTCAAAACTGATATTGATACTTTACCTCATTGAGTGTTTGGATACTAATATTAATTTTAAGATTAATAGTTAAAAAGAGTATCATAAATAATACTGGTGAAGACCTGTTTTAAAACTGATACAGAGAAGCCGGAGTCCCCCCTTCCCCGTCCCCTCCCCCTTCACCCCGGCGTGCTCTCCCGCCGTCCGCGTCGTCGACGCCTCCATCACCATCGCTGCGCTCCTCTCTCTGGCTCCTCTCTCCCGCCGCGCTCTCCCGCGGTCTCTCTCCCCCCCCTTTCCCCGATTTTAGCCGCGCCCGCGCCCGCGGGGGGCGGCCGCTGCGCCGCCCGGCGCCCTCCCCCCGAGCCAGAGGAGGAGATCTGCGGAGGAGCGAAGGATCGAGGGTTTGTGGAGGAGCGCACGTACGGAGGCGACATGGCGGTGGATTTGACGAAAAACATGGCGGTGGATCCGCCCCCCCCTCCGCGCAGCCCCCGCCGGAGCCCCGCCGCGCAGCCCCCCGCACAGCCCCTCCTCCGCGCAGCCCCCCGCCGGAGCCCCGCCGCACAGCCCCCGCCGCGCAGCCCCCCCCCCGCGCAGCCCCCGCCGGGCCCCCCTCTGCGCAGTCCCCCCGCCCCTCCGCGCAGCCCCCCGCCGGAGCCCCGTTGCACAGCCCCCCCCCTCCGCGGACGCGTCCGCAACCGGAGTCCTCCCTCCGCAGCCCGCAGCCGGCCGGCGTCCCCCCTCCGCAGCCGCGTCCCCCCCCCCCCCCCCCCCCCCGCGCGCGGCGTCCCCCCTGCCGGAGTCCCCCCTCCGCAGCCGCGTCCCCACCCCCGCGCCGCGTCCCCCCCCCCCCCCTCCACAGCCGGCGCCCCACCCCCCGCTTCCCCCAGCGCGGTGTCCCTCCCCCCGCCCCCGGCTGGTCCCCCGCCGGAGTCCCCCTCCGCAGCCGCGTCCCCCCGCGCGGCGTCCCCCCCGCCGGAGTCCCCCTCCGCAGCCGGCGCCCCACCCCACCCCCCCCGCCCCCGGCTGGCCCCCCGCCGGAGTCCCCCCTCCGCAGCCGCGTCCCCCTGCGCGGCGTCCCTCCCCCCCCCCCCCCCCCCGGCGCGGCGTCCCCCCGCCTCCACAGCCGGAGTCCCCCCTCCGTAGTCCACAGCCCGCAGCCGGCGTCCGCCCCCTCCCCTCGCGGCTGAGGAGACATAATTTTACCGAACACTTACAAACTTTGATACTGTCAATCTTGATATTGATACTTCACTCTCAAAAAATATCAATATCAATATTAATACAATATCATTTACAATACTCCAACCAAACAGGGCATTAAATATTAGGTAGTCCAGTGATAGTTTAAAAAAATATAAGAACCGAGATTTGGCTTCTTTTAAAATTTCATTTTTTACACTTTTCCGCCGAATGGTGCGAGTATCCGACGTTAGTTTACATCGAGCAACGGCTCGAATGCCTTTGATTAGCCATCGCGACAACCTGTTTTTTTGGAGAAATGCACATCCACATAAAAGTAAAGAACTCAAAAGGACAGTGGCCTTTTGGGTCCGATGAGATGCAAACCGATTTGGTTCGGGTTGATTTTTATTTGTTTGGCTGTTTGATTTTTTGATCAACTTGAAGTCGGCTTTTATTGATTTTGAATCAATTTGTTTGATTTTGTTTGATTTGTTTTTTATTTTGGTTTGACCAGTTTGGGTTGTTTTCATTTCAATTTTGATGTGTTTAAAGTGTTTTAAGCATGTTTGGATTTTTGATTTGGTTGGTTTTCTAAATTTTCAGATTTTGGATTTTATCATTGATCTGCATTTTTCTGTAGTTAGATCTGGATTTTCAGATTTCTGAAATTTTGTTTTAGGTTGATTTTGGTCCATTTTTGGGTGTTTGAAAATGGTGCTTATTTGGTTTTTTTGGGGTTAAGCATTTGTTGTTTGTTTAAATGAAGTTTGATAGATTTTCAGGTTCATTAAACCAGTTTTATATGTGTAATCGAAGTTGATTAGAATAGGTTTTCTTTCGGGCAGATTTATTTAAATCCGATTTTTAGTGTTATCAGATTTGATTTAAATCTGGAATTTATGTGTTTTGGGTTTAATCAAAATCTGATTTTTGTTGGAAGTTTCAAAACCGGTTCGGTTGTTGAATTAAACCGGGATAAGTTGAATTTCAGATTTCTTTTAATTCTGACTTTTTGTTTTAATTTTCAAATTTAACTTTCTGTTTTGGTTTTCTGTTTGAATTTTTAGATTTGGTTTGGAATGATTTTATTTTTGGTTTGGCGGTTTGCATCGCCTCCGACCCATTGGGCCACTATTGAGTGCCCGGCTTCATGCATCTCAAAGTTGTCAACAAAGCTTTATTTCATTGGAAGATGGAGTACATTGGAGTACATCGGTGTATGATATGATTGATCCTTCCCCCAATATAGGTTCTCCACTACTTTGGAAAAATTTCGACATTACGACGGCTTGACGGTCAATTTCCAACTTAGTGAAGTTTACCCATCCAATAAGTCTAGCCAATGACTTAGCCAAAATTGGGGGAATGATCATCGGCTACGGGAGCATGCCCATGCCGACGTCCGGATCGACATCCCAGGACATACCCGGGAGAGCCGTCCAAAAGGCACCTTAGTTTATTTTTTTGCATTTTGCGTTTCTGTTTTCATTATTTGTTTTTTTTTGTCAAGGCCGCTTGGGCCGGTTTTGAGTTCCATCGGCGTTCGAAGCTGGGCTTCAATTTTCTTAGGCTGGAAGGGCCCGTCTTGGACTGTTTTGGGCCGGAAGGGCCTGCTGGATTTGTGCCTGCACCTCCATTGTCTTGATGGTAGGGTAGGGCCTGCCCGGACAAATGATCGGCCTGTCGTATGGATTCCGAAAGGTTCCGGGACATCCACCCCTTCCCACCATTGTTGAAAATGGCAGATCTGGTACCTGGTTGAATGCTGCAGAATTGTCCATCTCTGAAGCTCCATGGATTGGTCCTCCTCGGAAAGCCACAAGGGGGCTGCTGGAAGGGACCTCGAGTTTGTTTGTTTTTTTTTTGATTGAACAGGACCTGTTTGGTGCCTGTTCGGCTAAGCCACATAGGGGCTGGAGTTTGACCACAAAGGGGACTGTTTGGATGGGCCGAGAATGGGCCAGAGTGGTGTCTGAAATGGGACCAGTTCTGAGGTCTGGGCATAGGCTGAACAAGGGCAGTCTATTAACCTGCTTAGAGGTGTCCGTTCAGGTGGTTTTAAGGGGGCAAAATGGGACTGCACAGGGGGCATTTCGTGGGCTGGTTAGGGTGCTGGACAAGGGCCAGGTTGGGGTCTGATTGGATGACCGGGCAAGGCTTGTTCTTGGGCCTACAGTGGAGACTGAACTGGGTCCTACTAAGGGGCATTCAACCGGACCCAAGAAGGAGGCCTATCTTGGACTGAAATGGGCCGGACCGGGCCTGCAAAGGGGCATTTGGCTGGTACCAGAATCTGATTTTTTTGAGGCCTGGCAGGGGGCTGTATAGATGGGCTTAATTGGGCCGAGAATGGCCTGAAGTGGAGACTGGACATGGTTCTGTCCAGAGGCTCAAGCAAGACCTGACCGGGTGGCTGCATGGGGAGCAGATGGACCGGCTAAAAGAGGTCTGCATGAGGGTTCATTTGGTCCTTGAAATGGCTGGCCGAGGGAGCTTCTAGCAAGGGGGAATAAGGCCCGGTTAGGTGTGGGTCAGATTGGACCATTGGAGGAGATTGAGTAGAGAAAGAAAAGAGAACGGGGGGGGGGGCGCCCTGAAAAGGCTACATATTTATATAATCCTTTACCCACCTGTTTTGATCTCCGGTGTTGGATGAAGAAGAGTGAAGATGGGCACCGAGGGAGCCTTCCACCCAAAGTGGGAGGTTGCAGCAGCTTCTCCTTCTCCTTCCCTTCTTCTAGCCGCGGGCAAGCTTCCTGCAGCAGGTGCGCAGTAGAGGGCAGCAGGCAGCAAGGGGCAGCAGCAGGAGCTCCAGCAGCCCGTCGGTCTACTTCCTCCCCCCCTCCTTTCTCCTGGCAGCAGGTGGCAGGCGCAGCAGCAGGACACAGCAGGAGCGCACTGGGCAGCAGGTACGGTGGGCAATCCGGCAGCCTATCGGCATCTGAAGCAGCCCCCTTTGTGTTTGGCGCACCCTCCTCTCCTATAGGGAATGAGGGGGAGGGCAAGAGTCACCTTAGAGTCAATGTAAGATGACTCTTGAGTTCTCCCATGTTTTATGGGTTTGATTCCTTGGATTCCTCCTGATTTAATTCTCTGACTGCCTGGGCCTCCTCACACCATTAATCGGTCAATGGAAGACCTGGCAGGTGCGGCATTGTGTGCTGAGGTGGCAAGCGGGCCAGTGTGGCCTGTTCACACCAGGCCGCAGGTGGGCCTTGCAGATGGGCCTGTTTTCTGGGCCAGCAGGAGGCTGCGGCCCAAGCTGCTGTAGGTTGGTGCGCAAGGCCTTTTCATGGGCCCAATTACTTGGTTATGGGCTGGAGTGCTAGGGCTGGAGATGGGCTGCCAATTGGGCCAAAAAATTGGCTGAATTGTGGGCCTTCTAGCTTGCTCTTACTGGCCCATTCATTTCTCCTTTTTTTTTTTTGAAAAAATGTACGCCAACAAATGCCCCCGACAGACGATTTCTTGGAGATGAAGGTTGACAAGGAGTCGTCCGTGTAGTTGGCGACTGGCTTGTCCTGTTTGAATTTTCTCTAGTTCGAGAGGGGCTTGGGCCCTCGGAGATGAACAGTCTTAGTCATGTTGAGCTCCGCCGTTGCTCTCCCTTGATTTGCGGGGCTTTGCTTGAAATTTCTCTGGCTTGATAGATGCAGACTTGTCGCCGCATACATCCCTTCCACCCAACTCTTTTTTTTGTTGTTCTTTCTTATTTTTACTGACCCGACTGCCTATTTTTAGGTTTTCACTCGAGTCAACCCCCTTGATATTTTGTCTACATACCTCCGGAGAGGTTTTCATGTAGCGGAGCTACCTGATTTTGCCTAGAGCGCCTTTTCAGGTTTTCACTCTGGCAAGGCCTTTTTTTGACATTTTTTCTCTTGGTCGGTCGCTATTTGGGTGATTGGCCAAGCCCGTCGGGCATCTTTCTTTTTAGCCATTTTTTTGTTTTTTTGTTAGGAATTAAGACTTCCCTCAAGCCGCATGCACCATTGGGTTTGACTAGGTATGAATTTCAACGTAGTCAGCATGGAATGTGGGGTTTCCTGTGGGTATGGATATCAACCCGATGCCAAGAAATTTAATGGTGAATTTGACCAAATATGATTTTTTGTAACTTGATGGTAAAAGGCCGGCCAAGTATGGATTTCAACTCGAAAATAGGGATCATTCTGTGCGGGCATGAATTTCAACTCGTAGTCAAGCAAGTCTCATTGTGGGTTTGACCAAGTATGGATTTCAACTTGGTCAGTGGCATGGAGACTTTTTGCATCTTAAGGACCTTGTGAGCGGGGTTATGTGTCCACTCGATCCATCAGATGGACTTATGAGTTCAACTTGTCGAAGAGACCCAGCTTATAAGAAAACAAAGTTTGTTCGATATGACAAGTGGCTCGGAGGCTTTTTGTAAACCGCAGCGGGCCAGGGTGGCCGCCACGGTAAGACTCGATGACTGTAGAGACTGAAATGTCAGAACAGTGAGGACTTTGAATACCATTAAGAGCGAAGAAATCTCAATGGCAAAAGGTTTTTTTTTGGAATCGTCAAGATTCGAGTGCAAGCTTTCTTGCGGTTTAATTCAAAATTTTCTTTATGATGCTCTTCTTGTGAGGTAAACCTTTATAACTTCGCTATTTTCGGGTACCTTGCTTGTCACATTGCTTTACATTTCCACTCATTTCATTTATATGTTGTTTCAATTAGAATATTCCATCATTCATTTGTTTTCCACACACATACATACATTGTACACTCTTCTTTTTCATATCCACCAAAGTGTCGTGTTCTCACCTGATATCACGAGGAACATATACATTATTGGCATGTTCTTGGTCACTCATTGTTCTAACTTCTAAACTCTACAACATTAACACATTAAAATGACTTTTTAGTGCGATAAGTTTATCATAGAATTATCAGGTTAATCTGTCAAGGGGTGGTAGGGACAAGCCCTTTAAGGGGGTTGTTGACAGTCACCCCTTGGGGCTGACCGGATGCTGACACAATCACTTGAGAGCATAGATCGTGGAATCGGCCGATTCGGATCGGAATCGGCTGATTCGGATCGGAATCGGCCGATTCTTGGCCAAAGAACCGATCCGGAAAAAAGTTCCGGCAAAATCGGTTGGGATCGGCCGGATCGGTCGGAATTGGATCGGCCGAATCGGTCGGGATCGGAATCAGAATCGGAATCGGAATCGGATCATTTTTTTTTCTTTTTTTGCTATTCCAGTCGTATCGACTAGGATCGGCCAGAATCGGCCGGAATCGGTCCGGAATCTGATCGGAATCGGAATCGGATCGTTTTTTTTTGTTTTTTTTCCTACCAATTTTGGATCGATTTTATTTCATTGGATCATTCAGAATCGGTCCGATCCGATCTGATCCGGATCGAATCCGTACCCACCGATCCCGATTCCGATTCCGATCCCGCGATCCTTGCTTGAGGGTGAATATTTGAGATGGGGGGAGGGGGAGGAGGACTAGAGGAGGGGGGCATGGGCTCCATGGATGGGATGGGGGGTGGGTCCAAATCTTACTGGTGAGGGTAGATTGTCTGTGGGAGGGGGGCTGTCGCTGTCACCATAGGATCACAGGAGGATCGTTGGAGCTTGAAGGGAATAGATTTGCAAGAGTTAAGTCCTCCCAGTAAAATCGGCAGATTCCAATGATCTGTTTCTGGCAAGAACCGAGTCTGGATCATGACTCTAGGCCAAAATGAGATCGAGATTGACTGATCTAATTCGGGAATTGACTGATGCTGATCTGATCTGGTCATTTATGTTATCACTGAGTATAAAACTCCTAATCGTGCAAGTGATGACATATCATTGATTTACGAAAGAGCCATGCATGATTTTTATGCTAATAAGTGATAATCTCTAACTTGATCAATTGATGCAAATCAAGCTAAGGGGCATGTTCCCTATGTGAAAAGAATCCCTGAGACCTACTAAAGGTCCTACTGTTCTAGAGACTTATTTCAAAACTCATCGGATCAGGCTAATGGCTTTTCATGTCTCCCACCATTGTAATTGTGTAAAAATGCCCAATCAATGAAAATTCAAGTTCCTCGTCTTTCAAGATCTTCCAAAAGTAATGCACCAGTTAGAGTCAATGCCATAAAAATTACTCTCGTTTGCAAAGTACAACAAAGATTAAAGTGTATGGGAAAACCACTGCAACAGAAGCATGCCCAATCTACTGATCTCCCCAAAATGATACTCCTACCATTGCCCATATAAATGGAAGTAGCAGAATAAAAGAACTCTCAGTTATGAAGAACGTCTCTCCAAATACTAGAAAGTCTGTCTATTTTGGAAAGCTGCAATCTAGGAATCTGCAATGTACTTGGAAAGCACAACTCTGGGCCACAAAGTATCCCTGTTGTGATTCAATTTCCATATCTACTTGGATAAGATAGCATCATTAGTAGCCTCAAGTGGAACAAGACCGACACCTCCTTTAGTAGGTATGTAGACATGGTTTCATTTGACAAGATGCAAACCCCTTTTCTCAGAACTACATTTCCAGAAAAAACTAGCATGAATGCTTTCTAGTTTGTGGTAAATACTTTTGGGCACTATAAGAATGAAAAATAATATAGAGACACACTCTGTAAAACTCAAATACTTTTGGGCTTTATAAGAATGAAAAAATAATACAGAGGCACACTCTGTAAAACTCTTGGATGGCAATCATCTCCCTCTAGAAGACAACATCTTATTCTCCACTCTTGTAGTTTTTCTTCAAATTTTTGAAACACACATTGGCAGTTGATGGCGAGGGAGTACCATGGTATCCTGAACAAACTTTGTACCCGTTCACATTGCGCTTCATTCAAATTGATCCAAATAAGCACATTTTTGTGATTTGTCCATGTTAATCTTGAGCTAGTAGCTTTCTCTGATAAAGCAAGAATTATTTTTAAGTTTCTGCAATTTTCAAGATTCACAGAAGAAAATAGTAGAGTATCACTAACAAACTGAAAATGTGTCACGGATTTTCTATTGCTTCCAACTTTAATACCTTCAATGAGATTAAAATGATCAGTTTTATTTCACATAATACTAAAAAGTTGACCAATGAGGACAAACATTTGAGGAGAGATTAGATCCCCTTGCCTGAGACCTTTGGTAGGGGAAAAGAAACCAAACCCTCTTTATCATTGATGTCGTCTAAAAACATTGTAGTGCTTGCACAACTCTTAATCCATTTGATTCATTTCTCCCTGAAGCCTATCAGCTGCATTATTACGAACACAAGACCATTTGATTCTATCATAATTTTTTTTTTAAGTCTAGCTTTAAAAGGATGCATTGTCCAAGGATTGCCTTCTTGGATCTTGGCTTCATCTCGGAAGGGTGAAAGAGAAGTGATCTTGCGAGATTCTCAAGAAAATTTTGGGAGATCGGATCTCGGATTTCATTTGCATAGAGTATATTACTTAACAATATAAATAAGAAAAAAATAGATAAAACACTTAAAAATAAGCCCATAGATAGGTTCCTGGGTTGACTTGGCATCGGACTCTAGCGCTGAGGTGGTTCCACTGCCACAGCACCTGCATGCTGTGCTTCCCTGCCTTATTGGGTGGGGAAGAAGCTTGTGGTCCCCTGGACCCGGTACTTGCTGGATGGTGATTGGATTCAGCAGTATCGGGTCCTCAGGACCCGATATGAGCTCCTTCCCTACCCCGGCGTGGAAGAGATGCAGCGGAGCTGCTGCAGTGACCCCACCGTCTCGCAGCTGGCACCAGCCCCTTGACCTCCAGAATAGCTGATTTCAGGTGTTTTGGATCTTGCGAGGCCAGCATGACCAAGATCGTGCGAGATGACATTCTATGACATTGCCTCTTCCTACTCTGATCATATAAGTATAAATGAGCTGCCATGAAATTGTTGAGGATATTTTTACCTGGTATAAAAAGCTTATTGTGTTGTTACTCAATTTACCCATATACCTGCTATGTCTAGTAGCCAGCACCTTAGTGATGATGTTATAACTATTTTTTAGTAGCCAACACCAAGGATGTTGAATTCAGCAACTTGATACAGCCTGGATCATTTTTAAAATCTCTCATAAGAGCCATGTAGTCCTCCCTAATTATGTCCTAGCAGTGTAAAAAACAGTTGAGAAGCACTCAAGGCCAGGTGCTTTATGGGAATCTGTGTCTTTTAGTATCACAGAGAACCTCCTGCTTGGAGAAAGCTTCACTGAGAGACTTTGCTTCACCCCATTCAAGATCTTCTGCATGTAAAAATTTAGTTAAGGTGACCATAATTTTTCATCCGTGAACAGAGTGCTATAGTAAATTGCAACTTGGTGACCTATTTGCTTAATTCCTGTGTAGTTGGTACCATTGATATGCAAACTGTGAATATTATTCTATCATTGTAAGTGATTTCTGAGAATAAAAGAATTTTGTGTTCTTTTCACATTTCTTAAGTCAGTTTTTTTGATATCTGTTTCCACTTTATTTGTTCTCTATAACATTACTTTTTATAATCATCCTTAGCTTTGTTTCATTCTGCCATATCATTTAAGTTTTCAAAATGGTCCATTTTTGAAACCTGTCCCCCTCTCTGCGGTCTCTGTGGCTGTGCTGTGGAAAGTGTCCCTTGCCTATCTTTTTAAGGCATGTCTTGATCTGCTTAAGCTTGGTGACAAATCTCCAAGTTGTTGAATAGGTATTCACATTATATTCTTCCTACCATTCTTGGACAGGAGCTTTGAAATCTGGGTGTTTGCATCAAGCTAGTTCAAATGTGAACTTTGTAGTTTTAGCCTGCTCAATTTTACCATAGGAAATGTTCACTGCAATATGGTCCGAGACCACCCTAGGGATGTAAAGGTCAGCCCGGATACCCTAAGAGTAAACCTAGGCCGAAGACAATCTAACTTAGATTTAGATCTAGAGGTAGACCAAGTGAAGTTGACACAAGAAAAAGAAACCTCTACTATACCACAGATGTTAACCCAATCCATAGTTGTCAAGACGACCAAGGCGATCAAGGCGACACAGTACCGCCTTGGCGATAAGGCGAGGCGTTAGGCGACGCCTTTTTTTATATGGTAAAATGGATAAAATAACAAATATATATGTAAAAAATGATGCAAAATAACTTTGACACCATGCAAATCAATTAATAATGTGGGAAGTACATAGTTACATAGACTAAATAACTTGACAAATTAGTTAATTTTACTATTTAAATTCTATTAACTATTAGTAAACACTTAAGAAATCATTTAAGCCTAGCTATCATTTCATCAAAATGTTAATTTATAGTCAAATTAACTATTAGAACAAGTTATTTTTACTCCAAAACAACTTAATTATGTGATATTGACACTTAATTAGCATTATTTATTATTAAAATATATAAAATAGGTATTTAAGGTAATGGGCGTCTAGGCGCCCATCTCCTTGGCACCTCTGGGGCGCCTTGTCGCCTAGGCGACGCCTTGAAAACAATGACCCAATCATTGAAGGCAAATATCTTATGAACCCAATTTTCTTGACCATATCTTTTTTCCTACTTTTGAATGGCATTGAAGTCACAACAAACAAACCGTACAGAATTATTGTTATTATTTACCACTTGCTTTAGGACAAAGAACTTGACTTTCTCAGATTATTTTACAGGGCCATAAATATTACACAAATACCAAAGCTCACTAGAAACTGTATCACTGAATTGGAGTACTTGACTATTATTGTAAATGTTTTCTATCTTGAACCTGATGTCAAAAACCATATTAGAGTTTCGTATCTTCAACCCCTCCAACTCCTGATCATTGTTGAAATCTGACTTTGTTTCTTGAAGGAGAAAAATATCTGGTTCATGAGTTGCTATCATGTTATGCAATTCTGTGTTTCTCTCTCTTCCCACAATCCCTGCGCAATTCCAAGAAATGAGTCATCATGTATAAATCAGTATGCTTCTTTTATTCTTCTTACTTTTATTACTCACCAGAACCTCATTGCTTAGAATGAAGTTCATCTCTCTTGCACCAATCTGTTGTCGGGAATTTCTTATGGATCTCGGATTATCCCTTCCTATAAGCTCATTCCTGAACTTCTGAAAAAGTTCTTCACTTCATGCTCTCTGCCATGGAAACCTAAACTGATTAGTTTCCCAATGGCTTGTATGCTTTCATCAGAAATATCTTAAGCATATTCTACTTTCTCTGCCCAGCTATGCCTATTTGTTACTTTTATACATAACTAAAGCAGCTCCATTCACTTCTACTTGTCCATCACCAATCGTTGCAACATTTTCACTTTGGCTTCCCTGGATTGTATTTAGTCTGGGGTCTGCAAACTTGCTGAAGAACACCCAGCTAGTCTCTCCGACATTCTTTCAGACTGTAGCGGCACTGCTGCAACCACAAAAAGGTTCTCAGTTGACCGAAACTCCATGACGAAGAAGACTGCACAAGAGCTTCAACTCTCGGGCCATCGGTCGTTGGACTGTCCAGTCTAAGAAGACAACCGACCGGCACTGAAACCATCTGAACCGGTTCAGCATTGCCAACATAGACTAGTCCATTTCTTGCAAGTTGATCAGTTACCACCTGCACTTGGGCTGGGCCTGCACCTAGTTTAAATGAGCCTAAGTTAATCAGATCATCGGGCTACAGTGTATCAATGGGCTACTGGGCCCAATAGGAGCTTTGGATGATTGTCACTCCTACCCGACAAGCCCCTAAAACCCAAACACCTACACTTGTCTCTAGAAGACTCGACCTTCTTTTGACTTGCTGAAAGTAGCCCATTTGTCATTAAAACTTGCTATGTTGATCACCGACTTCCTAAAATTAGAGAAATTTGAAAACTAATTCGCCGTCACCAAATTATGTTCTGCCGCACCTTCTGGAGCAGTCTCTTTCTTCTTGTCTATTGGAGATTGCTTCAACGCGACATGGTATCGTCTTCTTGTCTATGTTTGATATTGGAATCGAAAATTATTAGATTTGATTCCGATTTCGATAACGGAATTGGAATCTGATCGAAATCGGAACACGTTGATTCCAAATTGTCAGAATCGGAACATCTTAACACTTTTTGAAATCAGAATCGGATCTTGGTGATTCCGCTACCGAATCCGACCTATTTATACCCATACCAAGAAGTCACCTCATCAACCTCTTCATCCAAACCAGTCTCATATATGCACTTGGATGTGGGAGCTTTCAACCTTGGCCTAACCTTACCTATGGCATCTACCATTGTCTGGAAATAAAGACATGAATGTGCCGGGACACCTACATCAACCAAAATAAAAACAAGACATTCTTGTTAACACAAATCTCAAAAATATCCAAGATATATGAATAATAAAAGTTAACATCTTCATAATTCATATACCTGCTGTAGTTAGAATTTAACCATGTGCTTCAAGTCTTTCTTTGCGGCCGCTGTCGTGGCATTCACTCTCTTGAAGGCTTGTTTTATCTTTCTTTGGCCTTTGTCACTCTCTCTATACATGATAGTGTCTGCCGTTGGCTAAATTGATTGTGTCCGATGGAATTCGGTTTCTCGAATTGGGCATGTACTCTCCCCCATACTAAAACGTCTGCCAAAGAGACCCGAACCTTCTGTCCCTCTTCTTCTTTCTTCACTAGTCAAGGGAAACGTGCTTCGCACGTGTGCTCGTAGTTGAAAAGGGGTGTTAAATAATATATTCATATATACATATTTATTTGATATGAGCGTAATTTACAAATATTTATCCTGACTTTAATTTATTATTATGAACTACACGAGTAGATATATTGTAATTCTCAACATCTAGTTTTAAAATATTAAAAAACTTTTGTCATGAACATATTCATCAAAACAACAAAAGCTTTATACGAAGAAGAGATGATGCTTGTCTATCTTATAAAGTATTTCCAACTTATGAAGTAGTATTATCCGGGAAGAATTACGTAGACTCGTAGACGGTAAGTCCAATAAAGTGGTATGATGCACCAATTTTCAATTTCTTGTGGTAGCACAGTAGGTAGTCTCCACTCAAATTTCCAACAAAAATTAAATTTTGAGGTTGACCCTATGCACATACGGTTAACATAGTCAACTTGTATACCTCTTGTATCCAAAATGCATAATGCAAATATGTTCTAGGTACACTATTTTCTTTTAAATCCACATACGGTTTTATTCCGATTAACCCCTTTCACTATATATATACATTATTTATTAAAGCATACATATTCAAATCCCATTTTTACTTTGTTAACATATATACAAAATTGGACACTTTTGTTTTCCATGATTACAACTCCGACTTAGTATGATTACAACCGATTGAGAATATTAGAGAACGAAGGATGATTAGAAAATATTACAATTACGAGAATAAAAAAGATAATGAGGTTACATACAAGTTAAACCTCTCGAGGAAGTAGTTTAATATCACTCGGGGGAAGAAAGACGAAGACAAGCAATTACAGATAATGAAAGAAAGAACAAACTAATCTATGAAGTTTAAACGGGTGCCGGTTGGAAGCCTAAAGTCATCAGTGAAATTCTTATTTGTTGTTGCTACCACCGTCATTCCCTCTACTACTACTCTATGTTTCTTGTTCAAAATAGGATATGACTGTCAAATGGCTAGTTCGCCATCATAGCCATGCTTACTTTCAGATAGATGTACATATCCATTAATATATTAAAACATACCATATATTTCATTTAAGAAAACATGAACGTTACTTGTTCCTTAGAGATAGCATGCATTCAACATAACAAGAAATGGATGACTTAACAAAAGAACAACACTTACATTGAGTAGTTCAATTCCCTTACCCGAAGAACTGTTTGTAACCGTCGACACCTCATTTTCAAGCGATAAAGAATCAATTTAGGTTCAAAAATTCCCGAAAGTTTAAGGTTTGTTGGCTACTCGGCAGCTTTAGACAATTGGCATATAATTCAAATAAAGAGAATTGTATAATAATTGCCCTACGGATACTGGTGGCTACGTACTTGCGCTGAAAGCAGTCAATCCAATGCCTAAACAAACAAACGAAGGGGGTGGCCTACCTCTAAATATTTTGTGGAGATTACCTTCAAGTCAGGACACAGAGATAGGATACTACTCAGAAGCGCGCACACCGCAATCGAGAATTGCAGAGGGGGTCGCTGTCTGTCCCAGTGTAGCCTATTGAAAAGGCCTTGAACAAATCCGGTCGATATGGAGAATGTTGGGAAAAGGAGGGTCCGGATACTAAAAATGGATCAATCGGAGGGAGATAAAAAGAAAAAAAGAAGAAGAATAAGGAAGTTTACGTGACGGCGGGAATCAATCTCCCGCTACGGGATTTACCGAGATGAGGAAATTCTATGGGCGGGGAATCGCCTAAGAAGTCTCCGGACGTAAGAAGCGAGGAGATCCGGCGGGGCTATCGGAGTCCCAAAGGTGGGATACGGTGGAATCTCTCGAATCCGCCTCGATGTTGAGGTCCGTTTAACGGGTTTTCCAATGCACGGACGAAGTAGAAGAAGGAGGAGAGCGTAAAGTGGAGGAAGCCCATCCCGCGTACGTGGATCCCCTCCGAGTCCTCCACGGATTGGAATACCCTTGTTCGGCAGGTTTCCTATGGAGTTGGAGAGGAAAACGGGAGTCAATCCCGCAAATCCCGGATCTCCCCGAGTCTGCCTCGGAGCGGGAGGCATTATTCAGTGAACTTCCTAACAGAAGAGGGAGAGGGAGGGGCCTATAAAACCCCATCGGAGGCCATCACGCGGGAGGACAGAAGAGAAGGAAGAGAAGAAGAGAGAGAGAGGAACGGCAGGGAGTTACCACGGCGACGCTCCGACCTTCAAACACAACCGGCGGGTGGGTCTCCTCTTCCCTACAGGTCCTGTACCCTGCTTCTGGTTGCGCTGCGGGTGCCCCTGTGCTGTTACGGCACCGTCGCGGACTTCAAACGCCGCCGCCGCGGCCCTTAGCTTCCGTTGGAACCACCGGAGTCTCCCACAAGTCTATCAAAGACCGAGACATGCTCAATCTCAAGACTTAGAACAAATTCCGAGATGCCTATTAAAGGCTGTACATGTTCAAAACAACAAATTCAGGTCGATCTCAAGATCAACAGAGGCTTGATAGCAAGTTGATAAAATGGATGTCATGATGTATTATGTTCGATGCAAATTCAATGAAAAAAAGAGAGAGTGTAATGACCTCGTAGAAATGTTCGAATGCAAACATAAGAAATGTGAATTGAATGGGAAAAGTCCGTAATCCGAAAGCCTGAAGTCAAAAAAATATGAAATCTGTCACAAACCGAAAATCAGACTTGAAGCTGAATTTTCTGAAATCTGAATCACCTCTGAAATTCAGAGATTAAAAATCTGAAATTTGAACTCGACTCATCAGCAGGGGGGATCTGAATTAAGAAAAATCTGCAATTGGAACCCTAAAATTGAAGATCTGAAAATCTGAAATTTGAATTTATGCAGAACCCATTTAAAAAATCTAGAAATCAATTAAGGGCGCAGAATCTGCAAGAAATTTGAAGAGGATCAAAATCTGAACTTTGCAAGGAATCGAGGGCTGTAAACAGGTCTCTGCATAAGGTAAAATCCGAAATCTGACATTTGAATAAAAAATTTGAAGTCTGAATTCAATCCACTTAAAAATTTGTAATCTGAACTTAAACCCATATAAAAAATCTGAAATTTGAGAATTGAGGTGCAGAATCCACGTAAATCTGAAATCTGCAGGGGAGCCGAACACTAAATCTGAAAATTGAAGCTTCAACGAAAATCTGAACTCCACATTTTTCTGAAATCTGAAACATACAACAAAAAACTGAAATCTATAAGATCTGGGGTTTTAAAATCTGAAACATATAAAATCTGGAGCCTGGAAACTGAAGAAAACTGAAAATCCGAATGCACCATAAAATCTGAAAAAACTGAATTTGTGTCGAACCCATTGAAGAATCTGCAATCTGATCTTTGAAAGTGCAGAATAAAAGAAATCTTAAAAGTTTAATGCCCATAGAACCTGCAGCCGAAAAATCAGAAGTGTGCAACGTGCAGAATTTGTAGAAGACCTGAATTGGCAGGGGATCCAAACCAGAATTTCTAAATTTCAAAATCTGAGCTTTATTCATAGATAAAAATCTGAAAACGTTTTGAGGGAATCAACAAACTAAAATCAGGCCCGTCCCAAATTTGAGCCTCTCAGGAACTGATCCACAATTAGGTAGTCTCAAACCATTCAAACCCATAAGAAAATTCAAATTCAAAACCGCCCCGAATCAATTTACATAAATCTGAAATTGCATAAAAGAAAATCCAGAAACTGTCAAATTCATGAAATACAAATTCTGCTGAAATTTGATTAAAACCAATGAATTGAATGAACTAAACTCAATCTAATTAAAATTGAACTCAAATCAAACTTAATTCCAATTCAATTTAATCCAAATCAATCAAATTCAACTAAACTAAAGAACTGTAAAAATCCAAAATCTGGAAGGCCCGTTGGCAATCTAAGGGTTACAGAAATCTAAGGATTTAAAACTTGAACTTAAAATAAAAAAATCAGAAAACAATAAATCAACCCATTAAAAAAGATCTTCAACCTGTTCAAGTCAATTTGAATCAAATCATAACAGGGCCCAAACCTGAAAATCTCTGAGTTTAAATGTGGAAGCATGCAGAATCTGAAAGTCTGAACTCTAAATTTCTGAAATCAAATTGCCATCCCGAAATTCATCAGATTCCCAAGATAATATCATGAATTAATAAATCAACAACTCACATCCAAATAATAAAATCTCAAACAGAACATGAAGAATAAGATAATTTAAGGACCATCTAATCCAAACCAAATCTCCCAAATTAAATCAATTTCACCCAACCCAAATCAACAGATTAAATCAAACCTCAAAACAAATTAAAACAAATCTTTTAACTTAAATTAATCAACCCAATTCAAATTGAATCCCCCAAATCAAACAAAATTCAACTGAATTCCAACAAATCCAAATAGACGAACAAATTCAATTCAATTCCCAAACCCAATCAACTTGAATCAACTCCCAAATAAAATTCAACTCAAACTCAATGAAATCGAATGAAGCAAACAAGCCAAATTCAAATAAATTCGAACAAACCCATTCCAAACAAACTTAAATCAATTGATCAAATCAAACTCCAATCCAAACCAAAAGCAATCAACAAACTAAATTCAACTAAAAACGAATCTAACGAGATAAAACAGGTCCAATTTAAATATGAAATAAGTAAATATAAACAGGAAAACAATTACAAACCGAGATAAAAATAAAAAGAAACATAAAGACAAAATTAATGATAAAAGATCGAAATCAAAACCCAAAGTTATAAGAAGTTTAAATAAGAAATTTAAAAAAAGTTTGATGTTCATACCTTCTTGATGCATCTGTGATTGGTCATAAAGAAATTAAAATTTGAGTTTCGCTCGGTGTTGAAAATCATCTTCTTCAAGTACTGTAAGGAAATTGAAAAAATATATTATGAATAAATGGAGAAATCACAAGGGAAAAAGAGGAAAGAAACCTTCCACGGATGCTGAAAAATAGTAGGAAATGAAGAGAAAGTGGAAGAAACTGAAGATTTACGTACCCCATATGTACCGAAGAGCGGGGTCATTCGACGTCTTCCCGTCGCTCGGCTGGTGGAGGTAGCAACGTGTAAATCATCATTTACGTACCCCCACGTGTGTTCAAAACAACAAATTCAAGTCGATCTCCAAGATCGACCGAGGCTTGATAGCAAGTTGATAAAATGGATGTCATGATGTGTATTATGTTCAAGTGCAAATTCAATGAAAAAAGAGAGTGTAATGACCTCATGAAATGTTCGGAATGCAAACATAAGAAATGTGAATTGACTGGGAACAGCCTGTAATCCGAAAGTCTGAAGTCAAAAAAATATGAAATCTGTCACAAACCGAAAATCAGACTTGAAGCTGAATTTTCTGAAATCTGAATCACCTCTTAAATTTGAACTCGACTCATCAGCAGGGGGGATCTGAATTAAGAAAAATCTGCAATTGGAACCCTAAAATTGAAGATATGAAAATCTGAAATTTGAATTTATGCAGAACCCATTTAAAAAATCTGGAAATCAATTAAGGGCGCAGAATCTGCAAGAAATTTGAAGAGGATCAAAATCTGAACTTTGCAAGGAATCGAGGGCTGTAAACAGGTCTCTGCATAAGGTAAAATCCGAAATCTGACATTTGAATAAAAAATCTGAAGTCTGAATTCAATCCACTTAAAAATTTGTAATCTGAACTTATACCCATATAAAAAATCTGAAATTTGAGAATTGAGGTGCAGAATCCACGTAAATCTGAAATCTGCAGGGGAGCCGAACACTAAATCTGAAAATTGAAGCTTCAACGAAAATCTGAACTCCACATTTTTCTGAAATCTGAAACATACAACAAAAAACTGAAATCTATAAGATCTGGGGTTTTAAAATCTGAAACATATAAAATCTGGAGCCTGGAAACTGAAGAAAACTGAAAATCCGAATGCACCATAAAATCTGAAAAAACATCATTTACGTACCCCCACATGTTTATTAGCTATACAACAAATAAAAAAAAATGAAATAGGCGATCCTCCCCGTCACGGTCTTCTCGAAGTAGGCCAGGTCCGAGAACTGGGCGTAGCAGGGCCCGGAGAGCTCCACCGTGAAGTGCCCGTCACCGGAGACGGTGTAGGCGGCGACGTTGTCCGGCAGGAGCCCCCGGGGGAGCCCGAACTGCGCGAGGACGTCGTGCGCATCCGCCGGCGCGGCGGCGCTCCCCCCGGCGGCCTTCGCCGGTGCAAAGAAGTTCGATTACGGAGGCTCGATCTACGCGGAGGATGCGGAGGAGAGGGCGGAAGAGGCCGATGTCGATCGAGGCGAAGGACGCGGAGAAGATGACGGATGGCGTGAGGGTTTGGCCGAAGATGCGGACGGGAAGACTCGTGTGATGGCAGGAAGGTTCGCGAACTCGTAGGGCGCCGATACATCCGACGGCTGAAAATTACAGGGGGAAAATCAGACGGTCGAAGGAGGGTGGACCAGAAAAACATTTGGACGGCTGAAAAAAACAGGGGGAAATCAGATGGTTGAAAATGGGAGGACGAAAAATTGGCACTCCCGCTTCTTATATTAAGTTAGATTTTCACGAGCTTGAGCCCTACTAACATCCATGGCTCTCCTCACTGGAGTCTCCTCTTCATCTTTTGAAGATGATGAATTAACTTGGACATGCGCTTATCTTTTTATCTTCTTTCTCTTTCCCGACATAAGATCGGTATCTCTCTGACCTAGCAACTCATCATGAAGTTGTTACCTCTGTCTAATTTTAACCTCCCTTTGTGATGCTTTTCCAGTATAGTATGCTCTCATCTCTTCTTTAAGTTCAATTGGGATCTTATCACACTTCTTGACATTACCACCCATACCGGCTGTATGTTGCTTGAGACGGTATATACTTTCACTCATGTCTTTCTGACACTATTTACATCTCACTCTCTTCTTCTCAACATCTAGTAAATGGCCATGTTGCCATCTAGTGTTGCGATATGCAACGGCACCTTGCTCCTCGTCTGACATGTTATCTACATTCGCATAAATAAAAATTTCAAACAGCATCATCACCCCCTATCGGGGTTAAAAAATTAGAAAACCACCTTCGAAGGGGTGGTTCATCACAGTCACCCCCAAAGGGGTGCCCAGGGTGACGCTACTGTCACCCCTTCGGGGGTGACAAATTATCACTTCTATCATTGCTTTGGAGGTGAATTAACACCCCGGAAGGTGTGCTCACAGTAGCCTGTCTGGATGAACACAGGTACCTCGTGTTGGAGGGGAGTTGGAAGGGGGAAGGGGGACGGGGAAGCAAGATCGGGGGTCTTCTCCCGCTCAAATTATCTGTTTAGGGGTGGATCGGCCATCTCCAAGAGGGATTGCCGTAGGGACAAGCTGGATTGCTCGGGGGGCGGGAGCCCTGTGAGCTTGAAGGGGAAGGGGGAGGTGAGAATCGGGGGTGGGGGCGCGGGAGGATTAGGGTTGATCTCCTTCAATAGGGGGATCGATTCGGAAAATGGTTGGGAGTTGGGTCTCGGATTGACCTAATTCCGGATGTTTCCAATAATCAGGGAATCATTGACCGATTCTTGATTCGATCCAGCTAGATTGGTCCTCGACCGATCTTAGCGATTTTGACCAATCCGACTAGAAGTCCGGACCGGATTGTTAATTTGGGTCAGAATTGGATTGAGGTGGTCCGATCCGATCCAAAAATTGACTGATTTTGATTTGGATCGACTGATTCTGCAATCCATGCTGAAGGTGCCAAAGTATTGAAGCCGTGACTGCTTGAGAAGAAATGCTGCATTTTTATAGGTCAATTATTGGATAACTATGTAACCTTCACATGACACCCCCTCTCCCAAGTTCTTAAAATACTAGACATACAACAAGTTAAAAAATGAAACCAAACTAAACAAATTCCAAAAGTTTAAGACAACCTAAACAAAAATGAAACCATTTCCCAATTGGTCAAAGCAAAAGCTCAATTGTCCAAAATTATAAACACTTAAAATAAGAAATCAACAAGTTAAAACAATAAACTCAAACTTAAAACAAAAACACAAATCAATTCAAAACATAAAAGAAAATTATTTTGTTTGATAAAGACATGTCTCTAATGTTTTGTAGATGAATGGCTTTGGCACGTTAGTTGTTATGGCAAGTAATTAAGGGTGTTCGAATAGTTACTTGATGTATTTAACCCCGATGCATTTGAAGTTACGCAGAGAGAGGTTAAATTTTTAAACAACTCCAATTATCCTCGAGAATATAAAATATGGTTTAGTTCTCCATAGTGACGGAGTAATTGTCAATACTTGATTTTGATAACCCACATTATTAGCTCCGATATATTTATATCACACATAATTAGTTATATTCTTATGATTTTACCATCTATTTTTATAACCATAGTAGTCAAAACAACAAATTCTTTCCTAAAAGGAAAAATTAATTTTGACATTTCATCGTGGAATAATAAGGGTGAGAGAGAGAGATCTCATGATCTTACTCATAGCCAGATGAATCAAGGATAATAAGGGAATGTTTTGATCATAGGTGATGACATTAAAGAGAAGATGAAAAAGTTATTTTGATACTCTTTTTGTTGACAACTTTGTTGAACACATAGAAGACAAAATATAACAAAGCTTAATATGAATTATATTAGGTGAATTAAAATTTTAAAACTTAAAGAGACATTGAAGAGGATAAAAATAAGTTAGGCAAAGCATCAGATGTGTATAAAAAATCAGATTCCCATTTCTAAAATATGTAAAAAGAAAACCAATCAAAGTCAAAGCCCATCAATTTGAAATTCTCAAAGATAAGGAATCTATAAAATTTTTTTGAAACTAAAGTAAACCCCCTAACCCAAAGCCTTCAACAAAAACTCATGACTAACCCAAACTTAAGTCTTCCAAATGAATCCTGATAAACTCTAATTAAACCAGATTGATAGGAAGATTTCAAAACTGAAAAGGATTTAAAAAAATGATGAAACCTTAATCACAAACTAAAACCAAAGTTTTCAAAAGATCCCAAACAACTCATCCAATCCCAAATAAAAAATTTCAAAGTTAAAATGCAGTCCCATTGGGCAACAGCACTCAAAATAAATTAAATTCTCAAGTAGATCCCTTAACTCAGTCAAATCAAAAGTCTAATTAAAATAACAAGTCAAACCCAAAATCATCTATAAATTCTGAGATTAAGAGACAAGTCTTGACAAAATAAATAAATCAATTCAAGGTAAAGTCTAAATCTCTTAGATGAACTTTAATCAACCAAGATAAAAATGCCAGTAAATAAATTAAACTTGTAAACAAATCCAAAATCAATTCAAAACACACTAAATGTTTGCATTCCATCAACTTTATGGGGCTGTTGCTCCCAATGTGTTCATTTTTTGTGTGGATATGTATCTTCTATTCATAATTGTTATGGTGGTTAATCAAGGGTGTTCGAGTCGTTGTTCGATGTAATTAACATTGGTAGTTTTTTGTTCGATGGGGAAGTCAAAATAAAACATTTTCAAAAAACCCAAAACCTCAACATATATATTTTTATGCATTTCACCGAATTATCTATACTCCTATGTAATACCATCTATTTTCCTAGTTGTTCAAAGCTAATTTGATTTCCAATAAGGAAAAATTTAAATTTTGAGCTTACATCAGTAGTGTACTTGTTTATATTTGTACATATAAACGTGGTATTAACATCTAACTTTTCTACAGTTCTACGTAGGTGACGCCGGAAGGGCCATTTGTCGCCTTAGCAAAAATGTCACCTTTGAATGTCTTAGGTCCCTCGGCAACTATGATATAGATCTTAATTAGCTGTATCTTTGTCTATGAATGAAGTGAAGTTAATAAAAAGAATCATCAAATTCTAAATAATAGGAAAGATGCAATTGAAACATAAATAAACTCAACACATGAAACATAAAAATTAAAATCTAGCATACAGATATGTCAAACCTTAAATCACTGAAAACATGGAGCATCGTTGTGGTGGTTAAATCACTGAAACCATGGGACATCTTTGTGTGGTTAAATCTGTCAAACCTTGAACTTGTTCTGATCTGTGGGAAGGGGTCAGGTTAAATAAGTAAACGTTAAGTACAGAAAAAAACTTAATAAAACCTCAGTATAAATCGGTTTTGAGTTTCAACAACTATGCTTGTTCTTTATACATGGATCTGACTTTATTTACGCCACCATCGAAAGAATATGGATGAGTGATTACCTTTCTTGTTATTTTTTACTCAATTTTCTTGTTGATAATGAAATGATGCATGGTCAAGGATCGCAAGATCGGAATCGACCTCGAACCGGATCGGATTGGGAAAATTGCCCTATCCAACTGAATGAAAACCAATCCGCAGTTGGTCCGGATTGGTTCTTTAAAAAAAACAAAAAAATGTCAAAAAAGTATAGCAAGCTTTTCTATGAGTTTCTGGTTCTTTCTGATTTTTTCTGGGGCAGGAATTAACCAGAAAATGAGGAAGCGGCGGCGGCGGCGGAATGCCATGCTGTGTCTTCCCCGCCTGATAGGTGGGGAAGATGCCTCATTTAGGGTCCAAGAGACCCGGTACGATCTGAAACCGGATCGTTGTCCTATCAGGCCCGATGGACCTGATCGGATCATATCCGGTGGGGAAGATACTACGGTGCTGTAGGGGTGGCGCCTCTGCCTTGGCAGTCGATTCCGGCAAGGTTCGACCCAAATTGGTCTCAATCCAGGCTAATTTGGTCTATTTTGGCCGATTCTAGCAGGAAATTAGGAGTGGATCGGAATCTACCCTTAAAGTTGGATCGGTATATGTTGACCGATCCCGGATTCAGCCCATTTGATGAACCATATGCCTAGCATGTTCAGTATGAAGCCCAGCATTAACATCGTTCTCTGCCTTCCTGTTCAGCTCAGCATATCTGTTATGTTTTGTTGCCATTTTTGATTATGTACTATTTTATCAAATTCTTCGTGATCTCTATCTATTCATTTATGAACTTGCAGTTTCTTTACTGTGCTCGTTTTAAACAATTCTACTGGGTTTTGTGGTTTTTCAATAATTATTAGTTTTCTTCCTGTTGGATGTTTTCAATTATGTGGACACAGGCGGGTGACGGATTTGGAACCCTTGCAACCACTTTTGAGGAAGTACATTGGAATCCTGGAAACAGAGATATTGCCATCAAGTTCAGAAGCTTCTAGGCCAAGGGTTCAGCATGAAAGACTGACTGTTTGGCTTGGAATAAAGACGCTGTATGTTAGAGGCATTTCTTTTTTCTCTTCACTTGCGCTCATTCTCAGCTTCTGTTTGTTCAAATACAAAGTTATCTGTTTCAGAAACTATATATATTGCTCTTTGTTTCTTTTAGTTAATTTTGAGTTTCATTTAGTAAGAATGTTTTATTTTTTTCCCGTAGAACTTAATGAGACACTTATAGGTTGAGTATAAAAAATAACCTTTCTTTATGCGTACTATGGATGCCAAGGGAATCCAAACTTTTGAAATCCTTGGATTCTACAAAATTGAACGGCTTCGGAACCAGTTAATGCCTTCTTTAAGATATTGAATAAAATCAGATATTCCTGGACGTCAGAAGGGGAAATAAGTTATATTCATATATATTTCTCGATTTTTGATAAAAATTTAATGTGTAATTATTACAAAATCTTGACATATAAGGTGACAAAAAAATTTAATTTGAGTAGATATGAGATTTATTAGCTTCTTTTAAATAAAAATAACACATTTTATGGAATTTAAATATTATTGATTTTAGTTTTGATTTTAATAACATAATAAAAACTAGAATTATATTAGAATATAATGATTTTGAATCAATTTTAATATCTTTACTTTTATTGGATTTGGAGTTAGAACAAGGCAGTTTCGTTCCAATACAGAAGAGGTGGTGAGACCCCAAAAGAACAAGTGCCTAGGCATGTGAGGCAACAACGGCAATCAAGACAAGGTGACATAGTTTGTATAATCGGCACCTGTCAATCTGATATCACCCAGGAGTACCAATCCGGAATCGGAATTAGTCTGGATCAGTTGATTACTAAGGATCGGCTCAGAATTAGCCGATCCAGCTGATTCCAACAATGAGGCGATCCCTCAGTAAGTCCCCCCCCTCTCTTCCACCCTCGTTGGGCCCCCTCACTCCGACTCGAGGCTTCCCCTCCCTGGCTCCCTCCCCTTGCCAGAAGAGGGTTGCCCCCCTTCCCTTGTGGCCTTGCCTTCTTATGATCCCCTTGTAGCAGTAGCACCTGGGGTTCCACCTTCTCCCCGACCCCTTGGCTAGTCAGCCCTTTCGTGGTCCCCCTTTCCTTCTGGCTATGTGAACCCAAAACCTCTCCTCGTCCCCCACCCTGTGTAGAGTCAACCTGAGCTCAATCCATCTCCCTATTTTTGGGTATGGAACCTTGGGTGCAATCCCTGGCCCCCCCATCGTTTGGAATTCCCAAATTCCCCCTCAACATTTTTATTACTTAAACTTAGCACCATTTTTTATGTGTTCTATGTGCAAGAAACATGTCGTACAAGGAGTATGATGCTCCGCACGTGATGATATTGGATGACAATACATATTTTTACTAGATGTTGACAAAAGAAGAGTCAATTATAAGTGATGTGGGAAAAAATGAATGAAGATGTTTTCTATCTCAAACAACATATCGGTGGGATTAGTGAGAATGTCAAGAAATGTGACAAGGTATCAACAAAGCTGGTAGAAAAAAAATGAGGGATTATTTAATTGGGAGAGCATCACATAGGGAGATACACATTGAGCAAAGAGTTAAGTTGCATGATGAGCTGATCGGACGACGAGACAAATCTTATGGCTGAAACTCAATAAAAAGGTGAAGGAAAGGCTGTAATTGACATTGATAGATCAAGTTTAGAGGGTGAAAGGGAGACACAAATAAGGAGAGAAATGCATGTAAAGTATCGGCTCGTGAAGATAAAGAGAGAAGGGGAGGAGGATTTGGGGCTACTACTGCTAGATGTTTAGATGTGGAAGTTACTCACCCTATGCCTCACTCAAGTAGAGATAGTGAGATCCATCGGTCACAGTCAATTTAATCGACATACACATCCATGTATAGATAGTAAGACAAAAGTCAAAGGATCATAAAACAAGCCCTTAGAGGACTTAAGACAACGACATGAGTTGCAAATTAGGCAGTCAAACATATTTATAAATGGTTTTTGCATGCATGTAGATCAAGCCTTAACTTTTTTCATATTTATCTTAAAAGATTTTTGGGTCAACATTAATATTTTTGTTTTATTTTACTTTGATGTAAGTGTCCCAACCCATGGAACCACCAACCTATATTTCTAGACCATAAATTGGTGAGGCTCAACTGGGATTAAAAGTTTCAACATTCAAATACATCTATGTGGGTGGGTTTGGCGTCGAGGTTGATGACTTGTCCATGTGGATAGATGGATTTAAGACAGTTTAAAAGGAAATTGATTGCACCATCATATGTGACAGATGGACAGGAATCATTAAGAGAACCATGATAAACGTTTTATTTATTGTTCTTAGAGCATGACATTTTTGAAGGGTATTGATGCACCTGGAAAGATGAAGAATGCATATAGCTTATTTACTCTTATAAATGATGTTGTAAAGAAAATAGGTGAGCAGAACATTATTCTATTTGTGATTGATAATGAAGCTTCATATAAGGATGCAGGGAAGAAGTTTATGGATGTCAGAACACATATTTTGGGTTTCTTGTATGGTACATTTTATCAATTTAATGTTGGAACATATTAGGAAGGAACTATTTGTAAGCTCCTTAGTCAATCAAGCTCAATTGATTATATCTTTCATTTATGACCATCTTAGATTGCTGCACCTCATAAGAGAGCAAACCAATGATCGTGCTCTAGTGTGACTTAGTATAACCAGATTCGCTATGTATTTCATTGCATTGGAGAACTTGTTTATACATTGACATGATTTAAAAGGATTCATTCATACTTAGGAATAAATCATGTATTTGGCTGACTTACATGGCAAAATAGACCAATTTGAGATCCTAGTTTAGATGGTGCATCTTATAGAGGACAATCGTTGGTGAGAGAGAATTCAGTACTACTTGTTCGTGATAGAATTCCTCATACAAGTGTTGAGATCGGTAGATTCTAATGATAAAAATCAAATTGTGTACATAGTACGATGCGATGGACCAAGTAAAGTTGAAAATAAAATAAAAACAATGAAGGGCTATCATAATTGCTGGAAGATTATAAACAACAGACGGGACAAGACACTTCAACATGATGTTTATAAAACATGTATTTGCCTATGTTTATATTTTATGAATATATCTTGTAGTAATGCGCTAATTGTTAGATTCAATTATTATAGAGGTTATGTATAGAGTTGGGCAAGTATAGAATGATGCAGAGATTATGCGTAGTACGTTGTCAATGCTACAACGTCTAACTATGACTCAACAAGATAGAATGAAAGTAGAGCTTGAAATAAGTTAAAAGCAGTAGAAATACATCTAATTGAGTTTTTATGACTTATTTGTTATTGACTTATTTCTAATTCATATGACATTTCAGATGTAATCGTATAAGATGTGAATTGGTGTGTATGGATATCCATATTTGAGCTATTTCATATTTGATCTATTCATATGACCATACTAACAAATAGATGTATGACTCCTATTTTACAACAATGGGAAGTATATAGATTCAAATCTGTTGGTGGTTTTATTTGTTCTTACTTGATGATTCTCTTAACATGGTCTATTTTCTAAGACTCTTTTTTAATACGAAGGCTTGGATTTCTGGAGGCATCAGTTTTTGAAGAAGGAATACTGGAGAGATACCCCATTTTTCTGAGTATTGTACTGAACCATGTCAGCGATGATACTCCTGAGTTCTCATGTGCTGTTACTTGCCTAAAGCTTTTTTTTGAAATGCTTGGTATGTTGCTTGGCCTTATTCATGCTGGCAAATCTGTTATATGCTCAAGCTAGACAATTTATGATTTTTTCTGTTTTCTTAGGTTGTAAACTTTGGTTGAGGACAACATTATCACCAAGCATGATGAGGAACACATTACTGGGTCAGTCTTTTCATACACACAATGAAAAAAGCCACAAAGAGATTTTTGATCTTTTTCTGCCATTTTTGCAGGCATGTTTCACATTCTTTATAGCACATTTTTCTTGTTTTATATTTCTTGCTGAATATTTATCTTACACAGTATGATCAGACTGATATAACTTAAAATGTTTACTCAGTCTCTTGAAGCTTTGCAAGATGGTGAACATGAAAAGCAGAGAAGGCATCTACTGTATTTCCTTCTCCATCAAGTAACTCATAGCAGTAATTTCAGTTGTTTGATGAGGAAAAATGCATGCAAGGTTAGCTACATCACTACTTTTTGCATAAAATGACAGTTTTTGCTGGTTAAGGTACTTGATTTACTTCAGTTGGTTATGATTCTTCTTCATTCTTCTTCTTCTTCTTCTTCTTCTTCTTCTTCTTCTTCTTCTTTCAGATTGCCCTTCTGATTGTGCACCGTGGTTACACAATGAATCCGCCTTGTCCACCATCTGAATGTGCACATATGTGGTACATATTGATAAAACTTCTCTCTTTTACCGTTGTCTGTTTTCCTCCATGTAGAAGTGGCTATAAACCTATGTCATCATTCGTTTCTTTTGGTATCTAAAAGTAAAATTTACTTTCATGATAGTATGCTGACATAGGTGGTGCTGTGTTGAAATTATTCCTTTGGTTGTAGATCTTACATTTCTTTTGGTCTCTACTTTTCTCTAAATTTGTTCTTGGGGGTATAATTCAATGGTTGTAACAAACGGTGTACAGTATCCATAATCTCGTCATCTCTTAGTGTCTCCTAAGCATAGGACATAAAGGGATGAACAGTATCTTGAGCAACAAGCTCTCTACACAATCCTCAACCGCAGCTATCTTGAACAAGGAGGAGGAGATGTAGCCATAATAGAAGTCTCCGCATGACATGCCTTTTTGAAAAGAATCTCTCTTCCTTCCATGGAAGGCAAAATCAGCCAATTTAGATCAGAATTGGTGGATTCAAGGATGGGATCAGCTAGTTCAGGTGAGAACTCTGATCTGACACAAAAAACCATTTGAATCAGTCTGAGTCAGTCGGATCGGGACTGATTCGGCTCAAATCACTGAATTTGGGTCCAATTTTGGTAATTCCATTGGAATGGCCTGCCACGTGCATCTTCCCCATCCAAGGCTCCTATTGGGTCCAAAGGTCCATCGAACCTAGTTGGAGCCAGATCCTATGACTTCCTTTAATATCGGGTCACTGGACCCAATATCGTTCATTAGATCTAGTTTTATAGGATCTCTTGGAACTGATATGGTTTGTCTTCTGACTTGGCATTGATTCAACCCCAAAAGGGTTGGATCTGATTGGAAACTCCCAAGGAATTCAGCCAAAGTGGTGATTGCCTCTTAATCAGTATTTATCCAAGACAGAACATCTTAGATAACTTTGTGTAGTGTAGAATAATGCGTACATGTTCTAGAGTGCAGGAAGATGGAATGTTTATAATTGAAGTTGGATTTTGAAAAAGCATATGACAGAGTAAAAGAAGTGATCATGCAGGATCATGGGTCTTATGGGCTTCTACAGTAAATCAATCAGTTAGGTCATGAATTGTATCTGTTCGTAATGGGAGGAACTAGTACTTTGGCTTAATATGCACATGGCAATGTTCGCTAGTTGATTCTATCCACTTCTTGTTTTTACTTGCATCCACCATTCAGTTGTAAAAAAAGAAGACTATTAGTTGTCAAATAAGAATATTGTTAGCAATAAATTATTACAAATTAGATATGTATACTATGAGAAATTTTATCACAAGAGTATTTCAGCTTTGGATTTGACTATACTTCGACCCTCATCCTATATGATTACGTCTAAAAAATGATAAATGTTACAGTGTTAGTATCTTTTTAAAAACAAATTCAATGTTCATTTGTTGCATACTTCTAACTCAGTCTCTGTCCTATCATGTTGAATCTTTGAATGCTTTTTAATGATTGATAATGTACTCCTCAGATTGGATTCTGGGGTTCTGCATTCAAGACATGATATAAGATAAGAAGAAACATTTAACAATGATCCATTGTTTAAATTAAAGAAAAAGAAATACCTCTTGCATGCACATCATGGTGCAATGTCAATGTCCCATTTGACATCCATAATTTTTCACTATTTTTTATAGCCTTTGGGATTCTTCTTCTTAATCTTCATCTTTGCCCTAATACATAGCATCATAAAGGTTACTTGTCATCTGAGTCCACTAACCTCAACACATTTACTAGTGGCTTAATGATGGACAAATAATATTCTCTCGTAAAAATACTTGTCCATGATCAACCTCTTCATTTGTACTAGAATTTCTAACTAGTCACCCTATTTTGCAAATTAGTTGTATACATTATATATTCCTGGAAGGCAATGAATCTCACCGGTACATGTTTGTGCATATGTAAACTCTCCAGGACAATGAAAATTGTAACAAATCTTGTGGGCCCACTCATAATGAGATCGTGTCCCTCTATATATTGTCTCATAACATAGAGCAAATAGGGATGTGAATAAAGAAAGATGTGATATGTTGAGCCTGGTTGACAAGTGTAAACACCAATGACTTCTTAGTAATATCCTCTAACATAAAATTTATAGAATGCGTAGCCAAGGAAAGAATAGTCGGGGGTCGGTCGGCCCCCAACCCGGTCCGGTCGCGCCGGGTCGCCGACCCGGTTGCGACCCGGTCTGACCGGGTCGGTTTTTTTATTTTTTTTGAAAAAAATCAAAAAAACATGAAAAAATCATAAAAAAATCATAAAAAATACCCAAAAATTAAATAAAAATAAGAGATATGATTCAACATGATTCATTCAACATTCATTCAAACATGACATTAAATTGTTCTTCTACATAATGTATGTACTCTGCCCATGACATTGAGGAAGAGTACGACGCATTAAACATATAGACAAATTGATTATACTCATCAGTGCCTCGTACAGTTGTCCTACAATAAGACGAAAATGAACCACCATAACTATCATATGAATACGTATTAGAACTATTAAATGAAGGCTGCATCATCCCATAACCCTGCCCTTGATATGATGGGCACCAAGAACCCTGTCATGGTTCTAACTCTGCACCATACCCATGTTATCTTGCCCCGTGGTCAACATCTTGTGTTGCGTGGGTATAGTGCTCCTCTTCCGTAAAGTGCGGCTGTTGCTGTGGAGGGGGTGTCTGTGGATTGGTTCTCCCTTGACCAGAAGTGGTGCCGGCGGTGCTTCCTCTGCCTCTGCCGTACGTGTTGTCATCTCCGTCACTACTACTATTTGAAGTTGAATCATCCGACGTCTGATATTGCAATCGGATGTTAGACTCCGATGTATCTTCCCTTGTCTCGTCGGTGTGTCCGGATCGTGATATCAAGAGGGTCAGTTGCAACCTGTTTACCTTTGCCCTTTGATTGCCTACTTTGACGAGAAGATTGTTCGATTTTTTGCCTTTTCGCCACAGAAGGAGGGATCCGAAATTCCTCGGAAAGAGGAACATTGTCCAGTTCCCCTTGAGCCCATTCCCGATCATCGGGGTTGAACTCTGGTTCGCCCAACCCCTCACGTTCGTTAACCCAAGCTTTTAGAGGATTTCTCTGTTGAAATATCTCCTCTAAGTCAATCTCCGGTTCTTGTACGGTGGGCACCTCAATTCGTCTTCCACTTGCTTGTTGTACCCACCTTTGCTCCTCCCTCTGGTTCTCTCTTATCTTCTCCAAATTTTTAGCTTCAACCTCACGTTATAGTGACGATGAGACTAGTATCAAGTCTCTGTGATGTTAGCCTATTCCTTTGCTTGGTATGAATAAGGCTAAATGTTGACCAATTTCTTTCGCAGCCGGAAGTAGACGTAGTTTGGCTTAGTACTCGGATTGCAACACTAGCCAAGTCTTCATATTCCGGTGCCCTTCCATGATCCATCCACCAGTCAGCTGCACATTATCATTATGTCTTAGTACATAATGATATTAATAAGTTAATTATGTAATTATAAAGTTGACTTTATTTAACTATACATACTTGGACTAAGAAGCATAACTGCTCGTTGCACCCTTGCTGTCCCGAAATGAAATAACCTCATCCTATAATCATGCATCTCATTTGTTGCAATAATTGAACGGTCATCGTCCCCAAGCATTCTCCGAATGACTTCCTTTACCCTGTCCAACAGTTCATTGATAGGCTTAAAGATTGGACTGTAGCAATATCATGGGTTGAAAAAATGACCTGGTAATTGACCATGGAAAAGTTTGTTATTAACATCGACCAAAAAGCTAACAGTTTGATTAAGAAATTTTATTTGATTAAATCAGAAGAACATACCAAATACACGTATAGGATGGTACAATGTTCTCTCCCACCGACGGTCAATGATGTCCCAAAGACTTGCTAAAATCTGATACCTTTTTCGAAATATCTTCTTTTGCCCGCTCAAGTGCATCATAAAGATACCCCATGTCCGCCTTCTTATCTCCATCGACTATTCGGAGGACTTTGACTAATGGACCAACAATATCCATTGTCTTCTTTACGAGCCGCCAAAAGTCTTCACTCTCTAATGTTTGTTCCACCTTCCTTCCTTTTCATTTGTCTGATGGATTAGCTCTAGCAATCCAGTTAGCCCACCCCGGAGAAAGTATCCTTTGGGTTAGGCAACGCCTATGTTCAAATAGGCTCTCCAAAGATATGTAGTGTGATGCAAACCGTGTAGTGCCGGGTCGTAAGAGCTCTCGACCCTTTGTGTGGTCTCTTATTAGGGTCAGAATAAAATTATGGTTACAGATGAAGGATGCAATATATTGGCCGGCCTTGACAACCCGATCAATTTGAGGATCTTTGCAAATATCCTCTAGCATTAAATCTATGGAATGGGCGGAGCATGGTGCCCAATATAACTTCCGTCTCTTGGCCATCGACATTTGGCCGGCAGCTTTGTAGGCAGCTGCGTTGTCCGTCACCACTTGGACAACTCGATCCTCACCAATCTCCTCGATAATACCATCAATTAAATCAAACAAGTAAGTTGCATTTTTTACCTGTCCAGATGCATCCACCGACTTCCAAAAGACGGTCCCATCTTGACAGTAAACGAGAAAGGTGATCATTGTCTTCTTGGTAATACCTATTAAGAGGATAAAATGTTATATCTAAACTTAAAATTCATAAAGATTTGTATCACAATGTTATGCTCAAAAGGACTAATCTGTCCAACCGTTGGTCATCAGTGTGCATCCACGTTCGTCCCAGATACGTTCGAACATCTTGACATATTCTTTAATGTCAGCTACCTCCAAAGGAAGATATGTGCTGTAGATCTCCTTTGGAGTTGGTCCCGGCACCCCCCCGACTGACGTCTGCTATTGTGTCAATCATGGACTCATAGTAAGGCCCATTTGCAGCGTTAGCTGGTATACTACTATGAAAGAACCATCTAGAAGTTGCCCGCCCGATCTTCTCCTTGCACAATTTCAAGTTCTTTAATGCTGTGTTGATGGTGGTTTGCCTTTGGCGTGGTCGTGTGATGACCGGATCTATAAGGCCAACTGCCGGGTCGTCATCCCGGGTGAGATCGTGGATATGTTGTTCAGGGTCAGGATTTGATCCTCTCCCGCTTTCGCTTCCACGTCCACTCCCACTGCCAGAACCTTGACCCATAAACCGCCCGGTACGTCGATACATGTCTTCGTCGGCGAATGACCTTCGGCTTGCCTCCATGGCTCTTGCTAAGTCATCTGTTTGTTATGTTAAATACGTATATTATTGTAAAATATCAAATATTAATTATTACATACTTTCGTCAAATTCTTGGTATTCACTTCTTTCTGGTCGCTCTTGTCCAGTGCCGTATATGTGTAGCGAGCGTCTTGCGGGTTCCGCAATTTCTTCACGCGCAGTGTCCTGATGCCTCTTTGAAGCTCCTTTGGATCTTTGTAAGGCTTGAAGATGCTGTCTAAATTGGGCTCTTACCTCAGGCGGAGTCCGTGTGCACGGTGCAACATCTCCCTTGATGTCGGCAAGATGATGCTTTAACCGGTAAGTTCCACCGTATAGAACTTTGTTGCAATACTTGTATTTTACTTTCCTTTGCTCCATTGACACGACCGTGCAATGGAGCCAAGCTGGGTCATTCCGGGTGGAGCGGAAAGTCTCACGGCTTGGAGAAGACATGTTAGAAAAATAATCCACAATATAAATAACACAAAATAAAATTGAGAATGGCAAAGACACTGCTTTGACAGTGTCAAAAATAACGCTTTGAGAGTGTGAACGACACAAGGTGGAGCGGAAACTATCCGAGCGTGGGGTGAGAACTGAGTGGAGGGACGAGCCGTTGACCGGTGAGGACTGAAAGAGTGATCAGTGAGGAGGGGGGAGACCGAAAGAGTGATCAGTAAGAGAGGAAGACCGAAAGAGTGATCAATGGAAGGGGGAGGACATTGGTGTGGAGTTGAACCCTCCCCTTTGGGGGCTATAAATAGCCCCTAAGGGGGGGCAATTTCGTAATTAAGTGGGGTGACTCACCCACCCCACTTAATGTTAAGTGGGGGGGGGGGGAAGTCCCCCCCACTAACACCCTTAAGTGGGGGGAAAAGCCCCCCCACTAAGCACTTAGTGGGGGGGGGGGGGCGGCGGCCAAAAGGCCGCACGCGACCCGGTCGGCCGAGTCACTGGGTCGCGCGACCCCCTGCCGGGCAGGCTTGGAGTCGGCCCGACAGGGTCGATTCCGGGCCGGTCGGCCCGGAATCCGGCCGGGTCGGGCGACCCGGGCAACCAAGTGGGCGACCCGGCGAACCATGTGCGTAGCACAAGGAAACCAATAAAAGTCGTCTCTTTTCCATTAAAATTTTTTCATAGTCTTATAAAATAGCTCATTATCAGTCACAATTTGAATCATATTATCCTTCTCTATTTCCTCCATCATGACGTCCATCAAAGAAAAAAATACAGTCAACATTTTTTATTTGACCTTATGTTTTTACTGACTTTAAGAAAGTGGTGCCTTTTGATCAGTAAATCATGAAATTAATCATGGATCACTTAATAATCGCATTCTATCTATCACACATAATTATGCATCATCTCTTTTTTCATACTAACTTGAAACCCTTTATCTAGGGCTTAAACTCCTACACCTCCTCTTCGAGGCCTACTCTAGATATGTATATTGACTGTTTGGGACTTGTACTCTCGGTCTGGCCTCAGCTATGACATCAACCATAGTACGAAAATATGGATTAGTGAATAAATGTGCATGAAACATGCATTAAGATAGATGAAGAAAATTGTTAATTATTTAATAGACATCTTTGAACAAAAAACTTAACATTCATAACATTTTCATCATAATGTAAAAAAAACTCGTCAATGTGTTTAGCAACCGTACCTGTTGCCTTGATGTCCTTGAATGCTTGCTTTATTGTTCTTTATAAAGTACTATGTTTCCTAAAGTAATAGGGTTCATCCATTATAGGTGTGGGATATGTGGGTGTGGTGGCCGGGTGTGAGGAAGTGGATCGACAATATGTCTCAAATACCTCTTGTAATCCCACACCCTCATTGCATTGGGGTCTAGTTGAGTGTGAATGCTGGAATGGAATATCCTACTTCTCTCCTCCTTTCTTTCTTCTCCTTATAGGTATGCTTGTTAGCATGTTTTGCTCTCTTCAGCTTAGAGTCATCCTCATCTTTGGGATTAACTACAGCCTTTCCCTTCCCCTTTTCTTTTTGAGTTGGAAAACGGTCATCTCTTCTCTCCATGAGTTTGTCATGCAATTTATCTCTCTGTTCAATCTGGATCTCCCTCTACGAGGCTCTTCCTGGTAGGTATGCCTTCATAGCCTCACTAATCTCTTTAAGTACCTTGTCACATTTTTTTACATTACCAATCATCCCACCTGTGTTGTTTTAATATAAACACTTCTCATGTTCTTCATTTATTTGTTTCCCACATCACATGCACTGCACTATCTTCTTCTCCAAATCCATCAATGACCATGCTTCCATCCAATGTCAAGAGAAGCTAGTACATTAGAGGCTCCTTCTTACACCATTTAAACTTCTTGTTTTGCAACATTAACAAGTTAAAAAATATTAAATAAAATATTTAATAAATAAAAAAGATAATCGGGATGGGGAAAAACTGAACAACCCCTTTAGGAAGCTGTTTGGTGTGGGTAACCCCCAAGGGGGCTCTGTCCACGACAGTCACTCACTGTCAGGGAAGGGGCAACCAGAACGACCATTTGTGGGGCAGTTTTTGTTGATTTAGGAAGTGAAATGCATGCAAAATGGTGAAAATCAGTTATGTGGGAGTCAATTGGGGTTTAAAATTCATTCAAACTAAGCTTTAGAGGAGAGAGCCTCACCAACAGGGGAAAAAAGTAAGAATAAGACTAGGAATTGTTGAAACACTTGGAGTTGTTGGAATCGCCAAAACATATGGAGGTTCAGAATCACCTTGGAGTCGACTGAATTGGTCTTGGAATCGACTGAATCAGTTATGAATTGTCGGAATTGATGCCAAATTGCCTGAATCGCTGTTGAAGATGCAGGATCGACATCAAATTTCTTGCAGATCATCAGAATTGCAAGGTAACTGGAATCGCCTAGGAGAATTCTAGAATTGCCAAGCCCTAGATGAGAATCACGTTAGACAGCCGTAAGTGGCCAATATCAACCTTAAATGGCCAAAATCGGATCGATATCAGATCCGAATCGAGCCTGAGATTGATTCAGATCTGTGGCTTAAGTTATTTTGGCCGAATTGTCGACCGATTTTAGGCCTAAATCAGTTGAATCCATCGATTACGAATCAGCCAATTCCTGAATTGGATCGGTTGATTTCGATCCAATTCTGAGCGGAAGGACCGATTCCTCCTAGAATTCCGGAGGAATGGGGCTGAATCGACAGAAGCGGTCGATCCGACCGATTCCACTAGAAGCTTTTATGTTCCGGGGTTGGATCGATACCGGACCCGAGGCAGACCCGATATCGATCAAATTCCAGACCGGATTGATTGATTCTGGCCGTCTCCAGCCCTAGTAGGTCGATTCTATAGCAAAGCGCAGTGATCCAGGCAATTCCAGCATCAATTCCAAGATTTGCAGTGTCGATTTCGTTGATTTTGGGCGGAATCGGTCGATTCTGAGGGTGATCTAGGTGATTCCGGCGATTCCAAGTCGATTTTGGCAATTTAGAAGTCGATTTCGGTGATTTAGGTTGGATTACAGTGATCCAACCCTAGATTTCGGCTCCGTTTAAGCCATTCCTTCATCTTTTGAATCTTCTTAGTAAGATTTTTTTGCCATAATCCACCTAGGCTCATTTCTACGTGTTTCCGACGACTCCGTAATTGTTTAAACATACCGAATAGCCCGTCTCTTCCCGAACAGCTTCGATCAGTTCGTTTCATTAATGTTCTCATCTTTTTGGTATGATTTTAGCACCGAAATGCATATATGTTCATTTTTAGGGTTTCGATGACTCCGAAATGGTTTAAACATATCGAAAACTTAGTCGAATGGGCTGTTCTCTTCCTGAACAGCTCCTAAACTATTTTTACGTATGTCTAATAGTCGTGATAAATTGTTTACATACGTTGCAGGTGTGAGCAATGGTCGATCACGAAGAAGATGTAGAGCAGGCACGCCCATTTAACATCGTTTAGGATCATTGACACATGGTAGATGTGTTCAAAAAGAGGGTTAAATGCAAGTGGTGTGTGTAAAGAAAATGAATGGGGGTGTATTTTGGTTGAAATAACACATTGTCGGAGTAGGTGACAATGTTAAGAAATGTGACAAAGTGCTTAGGGAGATGAACAAAGATATGAGAGGCTACCTTACAAGAAGAGTTTCTCAATGCAAGATTAGGATTGATCAAAGGGAAGAATTGCATGATGAACTCCTTGAGAGGAGGAGGGGAGAGATGCCAACCCACAAAGGGAAAAAAAAGGCAAGACAAGAGCCGAACCGGAGCTAGAGAGTGAGGACTCATTCATAAACTTTGAACTCAGTAGAGCTAAGTATTCAAGTCACCTTGCAGCAGTAATTGAGGAAGAGAGGAGGGGAGTAGGAGGGTCCAGAGTTGACCCTATTTTTGACCAGTTAACATCGGCTTGATCTACTCACACTGAGAGAGGAAGACAGGTGCCACTTCGTCGGTCTGGTAGTATGAGATATACATGATAGATGAGTATCTTTTTATGAAGTAGAGTGTCTCGCAGATGAACATTAAACAAGTTATGAAGAGGTGAAGGCATTAGGAAGAGTTGCAAAGAGAATTATGAGGCATATTGTGAAGTGATTTTTACATGCAAGTATAAGTCTTAAAATGTGATGTATGTATGTATGTATATTTTATTTACTTAACATTGTTTATAGTTGATATATATTTTTTACATTAATGTAGGTATCCCAGCACATGCAACCAGCAACCCTTACTTCCAGACCATGATTGATGCCGTTGTTGAGGTTAGGCCGAAAATGCAAGTCCCTACCAACCCTTACTTCTAGACTATGATTAATGCCGTTGTTGAGTTTAGACCGGGAATGCAAGTCCCTACTAGTAGGCATACTGGCATATATGTGTTGATGGGCTGGATGAGGAGGTTCAGGAGTTGAGACAGTGGATAGAGGGTTTTAACTTGGTATAAAAGGAGAAGGGCTGCACAGTTATGTGTGTTGGATGGACAGGTATCACCTAGAGGAGTATGATAAACTTCTTGGTGTATTGTTCAGAGAGTGACATTTCTGAAGTCGGTTGATGCTTCGGGTCAGATAAAGAATATCGACTACATTTTTTCATTGATGGATGTCGTAATGGAGGAGATTGGGGAGGACAATGAACTCTCCTACAAGGTGGTAGGGAAGAAATTGATGAAGAAGAGGTAGCATCTCTTCTGGATACATTGCGCAACACACTCCATTGACCTCATATTAGAGGTTATAGGTAGAGAGACTGCAATTTTCACACTTGTCCTATAAGCGTATACTATCACTTCTTTCATTTATTCACATCTCCATCTGTTACACATTATGAGGGAGCACACTGGAGGGCATGATTTTATCAGGTCAAGCCCTATTATGTTTGTTACGAACTTTATTGTACTGGAGAGTTTGCATCGACACAGGCATGCAATGGTTAGGTTCAGCCAGAGCCAACAAGAGGGGGAGAGGTGCATAAACTAAATACAGGTATAGCAGCTACAAAATACCTACTTCATGGTAGCCAAAGCCATGTTCCTGCCTATAGGAGCAGCCACTGTAGTATCATTATGCAGAGCTACTTTTTCCAGAGTTCAATGATCCCCAACGGCCGTGGATTCCTCCTCCCGAGCCTACTTACATGTCACAGTCTGATGCTTATGACTTTAGTCAGATGGTGGATGCATTATTTCATATGGATATGTGTCCGTATTGACCGGAAGGTTAAGGACAACTCGGTAGTGTCGAAAGTAGGAGGAAGAGGGTGAAGACCAAGATATTGATGAATATTGAGTCATGAAATGTATATTTTTATTATCATCTTATCGTATGATCATGTTACATCTTATACTTTTTGTATCTTATCATGCTATTAGCATCTTTTCATATTTATTAGTATGTTGCCATGTTATCACGTTACAATTATTAACACCTTATTCTTATCATATATATAATACTTTATATAATCTAAATATTACATTTCATTTTTTACAAATTTTTCTAGTTCATTTTCTATTTTTCTATATTTTTTCTGAATTTTTTTTGATTTTTTATAAAAAAATAAAAAAATTGATTCTGGAATCAGTTTTCCTTCCCAGGAATCAGCCAATTCCAGCCGATCCAATTTGATACTAATCGGATCGGTAGAGACTGATTCTGATTCCGAGTCCAATTCCGATTCCAGAATCTTTGGTCGAATCTAATCGATTCAGGCCTATTCAGGCCGATTTGATTGGAATGCTGGTTGGAATCGGTTCTTCAGGTGACTGATCCGATTTCGGAGTTGGCCGATTCTAATTCTATTCGACCGATTTTTCAATCCATGAGTGGGAGGCTGCTGGATTTTGTCAAAGGTGGTACTCCAAAGCATCTCTTTATATTATTACTCCATAGTGAAGGTCACAAAAGATGTCCGTAGGAAGCTAGAGAGTATTAAAGTTGGGTTCTTTTGATGGGAAAGGTTGGAGGGAAGGGTTTTCATCTCGCAAAATAGAACCATATGTGCAGAGATATTATTGAGGGTGAGGTTCGTCTTATGCCACTAGACGGCTGGAGATAGTGAATAATGCATTGCTAACCCAATGGTCATGGAAACTAAATGACAGAAGGAACTCCTATTGCGGCAGGATTGTCTGCTTAAAGTCTGGGTTGGGTCGTGAGGAAGGGTGAATTATATATTTCCGAGACCATTACAGACTATCTAGCATATGGAGAGATATCCTCAAGAATTGAGATTTGATCAGATCATCCATAGTTATTATGGTGGGGAGTGAGAGGAAAACTAATTTATGGAAGGATAACTAAGTGAGTTATTCACTGCAGACAGACAATATTTTTAGACTGTACATGATTGCATCATATGGGAAAGTTAAGATTCACTATGTTTGGGTCCGATAATACCTAGCCAATCAGATTAAGAAGGAATCTTAAGGAATATGGAATTGCTGATTATATTGATTTGTTGGGTTCACTCAATGATTTTGAGTGCGTAAATGGTCAGGAGGATAAATTACTTTGGATCCCAGCCAAGAATAGTATATTTTGAGTTAAGTCTGCTTGTCAAAAATTGAGCCGAGGAGGCTTAGAAGTGGATTGATAAAATTTGGTTTGGATACATCACCGGTGAGAATCAAGTTGTTTTTACAGAAAATTTGCAGATACCAGCTACCAACTAAGGGTTTATTTAGTAACATATTGGACCTCATTTTCAAGATTTTTCAAGTTTATATCTTGAAATTAATTTTTGTCTTCTCTCCACCAAATTTGCAATATTTCAATGTTAATTATATCCTGAAAATATTTAAACACCTTTGATTAACTGTTACAACAACACATTGATTAGAAGTCATTCATTCACAAAACACATCATGTAAAGTGAACCTTAAGTTATTTCATTTTAACTTGAATACGTAGTACATAGGAGTACATAAGTGAGGGTGCTTAAAAGCAATGTTCCTTAATATGTGGACTTGATTTCCATCCATTAAATGTCATAGGGTTTGTATACATATTTGTTATGCATTACTCTGCTTCTCCACATATTTGTTATGCCATATTCCATTCTCAATAATTGGGTTAATTTCCATCACTGAAGTGCTACATGGTTTGTATGCATAACAAAACTCTGATTCTTTGCATACTTGAACAATGCATTAAGTGAGGTGACATAAAAGTCATGTTTCGTAATAGGTGGAATTGATTTTTATCACCGAGTGTCATAGAGTTTGTATGCATATTTGTTATGCATTATTCTATTTTATTGCATACTTGAATAATATTTTTGTATACTTAATATGCATACATGTATTTTTGAAATTCTGACAGGATTTACGTTGGACTAAGTTAAATTAGCTCTATATTTACCTAAAAACAGTTTTTATGCTTTGTAATATTCAGTTATTTGGTTCACCCTTCTTTTTAGAAATGAGGATGAAAACTAGAATTTTGGTAACATTTTAGCAGGACCGAATTAGATTGGCTATATATATGCCAAAATATATTTATTTTGCATATGAAATGGATCTATTTTGGTCCACCTTTTTTATTGGAAAAGAGGGATAAAATCAATATTTTGGCAGCACTTTGGCTGGACCAAATTTGTTTGGCTTTATGTTTATCTGAAATTGAAATTTTTTTATATAAATGCAAATTATTCTACCACTTTTCTTTGGAAAAAAGATAGAGTAAAATTTAGGGGCAACTTCATCACAAGGCCAAATCCTACATTCTTTCTAACAGGCTAATGAGTTTTAAAGGAATTGGAGCTTTTAGAGCTTCTCCCTCCTTCCCCACTTTCTTTTCTTATCAAATTAGCCAACCTTCTACGTAAGTAGCCTTCAAGGCCTATTTGTAAAGGCTTTAGAGGGGCATTTGGCTCCCACTAACCCATTTTTGAGCAAGTGAGGCTAGCCCAATTAGAGATGAAATTACCTCCTTTTTGCTTTTCTAAATATATTTGATTGACGGTCAAACCCGATAGTGAGGCCACTACTGGTGATCGAATCTTGTTGACTCGGTCATTGGGTCCATGTGTGGGCATGTGGGTGTGCGCGCTCGGGTCTCTAGTGGCAATTCTGCGGGCACATGTTGTTTTCTTTTTCTTGCTTTGACCGGTTGACCACAACTCCTCCCTCTCTCTCTCCTTGGCAGTCTTTGTGTGAGACTAAGGTCACACAGAACCCTCCTACCATGGTGGTTTCTCCCGTTGTTGATGGCGATGACAATGACAATGGTGGCGGCCTCTTTTCCCGTTGATGGCGATTGACTATTGGCGGAGATGACTTCAAGGCCCCCTCCCTCTGGTATCTCCTCCCTTTTCCCCGATGGTGCACATGAGGTCTTCACGCAGTGGGGATCCTTGTAGGTGGTCCTTTTAGTCAGCAGTTGCTTCCAATGGAGTAGTTGACTTGGGATAGCAATGGTCACCATGAGAACTCTTGGTGGCAACAGTAGGAGACTCTCACAAGCCCCCTTCTGATTCGATAAATCTGTTGGCCAAAGTTATCTTTTCTCTTGGTGGCGGCAATGACTATTGGTGGAGATGGTGATGCCTCTCTAACAACTTCTCCCTCTCTTCACGGCAGTGGGACCCTCAGGTCTCTTTTTTTGTCTTCTTTCTTCATCGATGATGACAAGGCATCTCCAGTGACATTGGTATTAGGTGACTGACGGGGCAGCCTCGACAACCTTCCTTCTTAATGGGAGCACCCGTATCAGCTCCCCTCCGGTTAAATGTGGCAAGGATTTGAGCAGGCAATATACTTGCGTAGGGGCCTTGTTTGTCAGGGCTTTGGCTGCGGCAACTCCTATCGACAACAATGGTGACTATGGTCATCGACGGTGAAGATGGCAGTAGAAATGGCGGTGATAGCCATAGTTTTCAATGTTAGTGGTGAGAGCCTTTTGGTCTTCATTGGTTGACAGTTGGAGTCCTAGGGATTCTTTTCCTCTTTTGCTTGGTACTGACAAATAAAGGCCACTAGGAGCATCGAACTTGTTGGTACCCACGACATTGAGATGTTCATCTCATATACACACGTATATTTAATCTATTTCGATGATTGTTTATTTCATAGGCTTGCTGGTTCATATTCGAGGTTGATCATTGGATCGTTCTTCAAAAGATACAACAGGGGTTTTGTCCCCTTGGGATTAGGCCTCTAGAAAATCATTAATCATTCTTTGAGGGGCTCAACCGGGTTTATCTCCTCAGGATTAGCGCCTCTAGAAGGTCATAGCCTTCCCTTGAGGGACTGAACATTGGTTTATTTTTTTGAGATCAGTCCTCTAGAAGGACATATCCATCCCTTGAGAGGCTCAACATGGATTTATCCTTTTTGGATCAGGCCTCTAGAAAGTTATTGCCGTCCTTCAGGGGCTTAACAAAGGTTTATCCCTTCAGGTTCAAGTTTTCGATTTGTTGTGCCAAACAAAGGTGTATGAGTATGTATATGTATACATACATGGTTATATATATGAATGTGCATACATATATTTTTAACTCCATTGGGTGTGGATAAACCAATTTAAACGATGAGCCAATTGATGTTAAATGAGATTAAGAATCAATCTATAATCTCAATAGACATTGGAACATCTTTCGTAATATGAACATATGTATTTGTATTGAATGAAATAACTGGTTCCATATGTTGTAGGGTAGGAAGTTTGGATTAGTGGATCAAATAGAAGTATGTTGAATGTCACACCATCTGTGAACTTAGGTTCCCATCTTGTACCTTTTAGAATTTTCTAAAGTCTTAATGGTGGTTTGCAATCATTGATTTCACAATCCACCAATCATTGATTTCACAATCCACCAAATGAGATTCTTGGATCAGATTGGACCATTTGATCCGATTTCGGCATGGAGAGTCAATCCAAAGTGATCTCCCACCAGAATTGACCGGAATCATTTGAATCAGCTTGGATGGGGACCAGATTGTTCAAATCAGCCAATTCTAGTGATTCCTCACCGGCATCGCTAGAAAGTGGCTCCACAGTGGCACTATATTACTGTGGCATCTTTAGTCACTGGATCATCCTTACTGGGTCTTGATGGAACTGTAAGGGCATCTCTTCTCCACCCGATAGGGCGGGGAAGATGCTGCGGCAATGGCGGTACAACACCCCTGTGGGGGCCTTATTCGACCCATTTTGGGGCCGAAATCGGCCTCAAAATAGCCTAGATTGGATCGGAATCCAATATAGATTCATTTTTTGTGTTTTTTAGCACCTTCTAAAGAACCGATGTGGACCTATTCTAATTCGGTTTTTGTCTCGGAGAATTGTCCAATTTTCCCAATCTGATCCCGATTCGGGACCCACCGAGCCGAGTCCTAGTTCCGATCCCACGATCTATGTTTGCAATCCTTGATGCTTCAGGTGTAGTAATTAATGGAGTGTTGAGTCAAAGAGACATTCAATTATTTTTTTTAGTGAAAAGTTGGAATGATGCCAAGTTTTAGTACTTTACAACAAGGAAAGCTGGGTCGCGGGTCGCGAGACCCCCAGGCCGACCCGGTCACGACCCTATTTTTTAATTATTTTTTTTGAAAAATTCAAAAAAATTAATAAAAATGCGAAAAAATCCAAAAAATACAGAAAAATCTGGAAAAATAAATGACATGATTTAAACAAATAATACATCAACTTTATTCCAATGTGATGTGTTCTACATTTTGTAGGTAGTTGATGTACTCTCCCCATGTCATTTGGGTTGAGTACATAGCTTGATACATGTACACATGACGCTCGTATTCGTCAGTCCCTCGGGAAACTATCCTAAGACTTGATCCAAAGGATTCAACATAAGTATAGGTCGATTGGATCGAAGTATCCGATGACTCTACATAATTCATTCCACAATACTCTTGATTGTAGGGAACCAAGAGCCTTGGGATGAATCATACACATAGTCGGAGGCATCGTGGTATTCTGCTCCAACTCCATGGCTACGATGACCTCCTCTACCTTGTGTCCTTCTACCATGATCGGCGTCTTGATCGCATGAGTATACTGCTCCTCGCCGGTAAAACGTAACGACGTTGTAGGAGATATGGGAGAATCTGGGGTCCCTTGTACTTGTAAAATGTTTGCGCCCCTGTATCCAGCACCCTCTTTGACGACGAATCCTCGGACGTCTGGTACTGCATTCGGATGTTCGGCTCCAGTGTATCTTCTCGATCGTCTTCGACCGTATCAGCATCTGCAATATCAAAAGGATCAGTCATAACTTGTTTACCTTTTCTCCTATTTTGCGTACCTTACTAGTTCCTTCTCCGGTCCTTTGTCGCTTTGCTAAAGAGGGAGGGATCTAGAATTCTTCGGCCAAAGGGACATCGTCGAGCACTTCTTCAGCCCATTGTCGGTCTTCTGAGTTGAACTCCGGTTCTCCCAACCCTTCTCGGTCGTTGACCCAAGCTTCCAAGGAGTTCTTCTCGTAGAATATTTGATCCAAATCAATGTCCTCCTCTTCAATTTGTGGCTCCTCGATCGAACGTCTCACCGCCTGTGATATCCAACTCTTATGTTCCATCTGATTCTGGTTCATTCTCTCCAAATTTCTCAACTTTAACCTCATATTGTAGTGACAATACACGAGGTCTTCAAGTCTCCTTGATGCCAACCTATTTCTTTGTTTCGTGTGAATCAAACTGAATGTAGACCAATTCCTCTTGCAGCCCGAAGCCGAAGTGGTTTGACTCAGGACCCTGATGGCTACATCCGCCAAGTCCTCGTACCCTGGTACTTTACCATGGTCCATCCACCAATCAGCTGCATAAATTGAATGTCTTACATTATTATTTAAGTAAACTTTGATTAATTAAGTGATGAAAAACATTGCTACGTACCCGGACTTAGTAGCATCACAGCTCGTTCAACTCTGTTCGTTCCAAAGTGAAAACTCCGCATTCTGTAATCGTAAATCTTGTTGCAGGCGATAATAGCCCGGTCGTTGTCTCCAAGCAACTGTCGGATGATGCTCTTCACCTCATCTAATAGCTCGTTGGTTGCCTTGAACTGTGGACTATAGCAATACCTTGGGTTGAAAAAGTAACCTATGAACCAAATAGCATTAGTAAACAATTTATACATATCTGACATTAAAAAAAAAGATTAGTAAATGTTTAAGAAAACATACCTGCTGCATGTATAGGTTGATGTAATGTACGTTCCCAGCGGCGATCTATGATATCTTACCACTTGGCGAAGTCGAACACGGTCTTGGAGATTTCTTCCTTCGCTCTCTCAACCACATCATATAAATACCCCATGTCTGCTTTCCTATCTCCGTCAACTATCCTGAGTATCTTCACTATGGGTTGGACGATGTCTAACATCTTCTTTACAACTTTCCAAAAATCTCCACTCTCTATTGTCTCCTCTACTTTTCTCTCCTTTCTCTTATCCGATGGGTTACATCTAGCTATCCAACTACCCCAACTTGGTAAAATGACCATCTGAGTTAGAGCTCTTCTTTGACTCAATAAACTTTCTAACAAAATATAGTGGGAGGCAAACCGAGTTGCACCGGGCCGTAACAACTCTCGCCCCTTAGTGTGTTCCCTCATAAGTCCAAGGACAAAGTTGTGGTTGTACATAAATGAAGAAATAAACTGGGCTAGCTTAACTACCCTGTCTATTTGAGGATCCTTGCATATATCCTCCAACATTAAGTCTAAGGAGTGGGCGGAACAAGGTGTCCAATACAACTTTGGTCTTTTGACCATAAGCATCTGTCCGGCCGCTTTGTATGCAGCTGCATTGTCCGTGACTACTTGAACTACCCGGCTCTCTCATATTTCTTCTATCACTCCATCTATCAATTGGTAAAGATACTTCGCATTTTTTACCTGTCCTGATGCATCGACCGACTTCCAGAAGACCGTGTCGGCTTGACTGTACACTAAGAAGTTAATCATTGTCTTCCTAGTTATACCTGTTAAGTATAAGATATTAACTAAGTTATACCAAAAAGAATGTTTATACATTTAATATAAATGAGTAAAAGAAAATTTACTTACCGGTCCATCCGTCGGTCATTAATGTGCAACCTCGTTCCTCCCATATTCGTTCAAATGATGCCACGTACTTTATTTCTTGCACCTTTATAAGAAGATATACATTGTATATCTCCTTTGGATTTGGACCAGACACTCCCCTCCCGACGTCTGCGATTGTGTCGATCATGTTCTCGTAGTATGGTCCCCTTGCGGCATTTGCCGGAATGCTGTGGTGAAAGAACCACCTTGACGTTGCCCGGCCAATCTTCTCCTTACATAATTTTAGGTTCTTCATTGCCGTCGTGATTGTCGTTTGACGTTGTCGTGGTCTGGTGATTACGGGATCCACGGGACTTACTGCCGGGTCGTCGTCTTGGGTGAGATCATGAATCTCATCTTACGGTTGGTTGTTGGATCCTCTTCCACTTCCTCGACCACTTCCACTTCCGAACCCTTGACCCGTCATTCGGCCGGTGCGTCTATGCAACTTTTCGTCGGCGAATGATCTTTGACTTACTTCCATTCCCCGTAAGAGGTCATCTATTTAAGAAATATTCAAGTATTCAACTACTTAATTATCTTTTAAAATAGAAGAATGAACTACGTTTATGCGTAACACCTCCCATACCTTCGTACTCTTCGTCTCCAAAAATATCCGGCCTCTCTTGTCCAGTCCCGTAAATGTGTACGGAATGTCTCCCTGGTTGTAGCAATTCTTCTCGGACGGTCTCCTTATGCCGTTTGCTAGTTCCCTTCGTTTGCTCCATCGCTTGTAGGTGCCTACGAAATTGAGTTCTGACCTCCGGCGGAGTCTGTGTGCAAGGAAGAACATTTCCCTTCATGCCTGCAAGATGAAATTTTAAACGATAAATACCACCGAATATTACTTTGTCGCAATATTTACATTGCACTTTTCTCTCCGTCATGGAGATTAAGTTGCAATGTAACCAAACCGGATCACTCCGGGTCGCGCCGGTAGTTTGTGTTGTTTGACTTGGAGAAGACATTTTTTTAACTTAATAATTACTTAAGAAAGTAATTAATTAACTATTTAAAAAAACTAATGACGTTAATAAGTGACTACTAATCTAAGTTTATTTTTAATTATGTAAAATAAATGACTAACTAATTATGAAATTAAGTAAGTAAATAACTATATCTTCTAACTAATGATGTATTAAGTAACTACTAAACTAAATATCTAACTAATCTTTCTAGCTAAGTAACTATGTAAGTAAGTAAATAAGTATTAAAAAGAAAGAACTACTTAGCTAGCTAATTAAAGAAACAGATATTAAATAAATATACTAAATGAACTAATGAAGTCTTAATGAAATAATTAAGTAAATGAAAAATAAAATGAGAGCAATGAGAGCAGAATTAGAGCTTGAGGGTGAGAATGAGGGGTGAGAGTAAGGGGAGCCCCTCGGGGGCTTTAAATAGCCCCCAGGGGGCTGAATGGGGGGGGGCTCGCCCCCCCCATGACCGTTGCCAATGGTCTTATGGCCGGGTCGCGCGACCCGGCTGGGTCGCGCGACCCCCGCGACCCGGCCGGGAGAGTCGGCCCGGCCGGGTCGCGACCGAGCCGGTTGGGGCCAAATCCGACCGGGTCGGTGCCGGGTCGCGACCCGGGTCGTGAGCCGGCGAACCATGCTTTACAAGGAATTTTACGTCACAATCCTGGCCTTGCATTATTAGAAACATTAATTTTTGTTGTACAAATTTGTGTTTGGTTTAAACCACGTGGACTTTGATTCATCAACTCCTAGAGAAAGTTGAGCTTGTTACACACTTGCTGGGTTGATTTTCTTTAGGCTTTTACTTATGTTTTGAGACATCACGTAGGAGTTGAGAATCGAGCAACTGATGCACTTAACTATTCATCTTTTGTCAATATCACTGTTGAAAACTTTGGCTTTGATTGGCTCAAGATTCAAGGACTATAAGGTTATCCTGACTTGTGGGAGATTTAACTACTTTCAGTGTCGGATCCACACATGACTATAGTGACTACCTTTCCAAGATGGTTCATGTTTGGTGGATTTAGACTTTGCATCCAATGAACCTCAGTTAGGGACTTTGTCGTATGGGAGATCAATGTTAGGCGAGGACTGGCTGGAATTTTGATCGGAATAAAACCATATGGGATAAAAGAGTTGATTCCATTAGCCAAGTTTGAAGCGTGATGGTGTATCATTGGTTAGTATTGTACATGTGATGGAATTAAGAGGAAGCAAAACACTGGTTTTTTGAATTTGCACTCCTCTTCTGTACTAGATAGTCTGTGGAATGATACAATGTGGTGCATGGATTTTGTTTAGGGTTTTTGCAGGTAGGTAGTTAGCATGAGTATTTTTTTGGTTATGTAGTGGTTCTCCAAAATGACATTTATTTTTGTTTTTCCTGTTCTAAACTATCATATGCATCTAGATGCTCATCTCTTCTTTCTTGTTTGTTGAAGATTGGACCCCATTGATCCTGACAGGGATGGACATTTCATGAGTTGGTTTTGGAAGATATTATGGCACATGATGAAAACCAAGCTCATGTTCTCATCTTCATATCACTCTTAGACAGATGACCAGACCAAGGGGGTGAATAGAGTTGTCTAGGAAACCTGCTACATTGTAGTTGGAAAGTAGAGTAGGAATCAGGGTTGTGTTTTACTGCATGCAAAGTTTGCTTATAACAGTTCAAAGTCTAGGACAACATGGTTGAGTCTATGGGAGGTTGTATATGGTTGTAGGTCTAGGAAACTATTTGCCCTCGTCCCTATGTCATTGCAGAGTCTGAGATCCAGAAGAATTGTTTGCATATCATGTTTGATTTTTATGAAAACACTCTGAAACTTATATAAATATACTGAATTACTGATATGCCAGGCACACATTGCTGATGTCAAGAATTCCAAGGAGGTGATTATGGGATGATCAGGGTGTGATTTGAGTGGTATCCCTTTGGTTCTGTAAAGAAATTGCAATCTCTTAGTGTTGGTCCATTCAAAAATCTAAAATGGAAAATGTCAAATGTGTACATTGTAGATCTACCATTAACTGTGTTTAGTAACTTTAGTTTTATATTCAATGTTTAAGATCTAATTGCATACAAGGAACCAACAATAGATATCAAGTGATTTGAGTCTTATCCTTTCTTTGAGATGGACCTCACCTGTATGCATCTGCCAACAATCCCCACATCACTTCAGCATGAGTAGATTTAGGCATTCTTGATGGATAAATCATTGAGACCCCATGATAGAGTGGTCTAACAATATCTTGTTCGATGGAGAGAATGCCTATTGTCATAGGACTCATATTATTGGAGATGAGCTCTAACAACTTGATCTAAATCTATTTAAGTTGTATCAAAGTGTTGACAGAGACCCTTGCATGTCTTGTTCGATGGAGACAATGCCTATCGCCATAGGACTCTTATATTACTGGAGATGAGCTCCAACAACTTGACCCAAATCTATTAAAGTTGTTTCAAAGTGACAGAGACCCTTACTCGATAATGTTAAGTCATCCTCATTTGGGGATGGTTGGAGAGGACACTTGATCTATGACATATTTTGATTTATCACATGTTACATGTTACCGATATTGAGCAGACCCAGGGATGATTTCACTATGGCTCAAATATGACATCTATGAGTTCTGTATGGAGTCTGTTTCTGATGTATCTTACTTTTATTTGAATTTGAAGTCAATGGGCTGAGTTTTTGATGTTTTTTTGTCCCATTTGGTAGGTAAGGGTAATTTTTTTATTTAGTTATTAGAATCTTTTTTCTTTCTTTCTTTTCTCCATTAGTGTGTTTTAACCTCCAACACTGCATTGCAGCATGTTTGAAAGTTTTTCTTGCACCTCGAGTTAGAGAGAGAGAGAGAGAGAGAGAGAGAGAGAGAGAGCCAGCACACATTCTGTTCACTTGCTACCGACACCACAATGTCAATTGATATGAAGATATGCTACTTGAACATTAACTTTTGGCATGCATGCCCATATAATGATATATCAGATCAATTGTCTCACATGAAGCGGTCACATGAAACTAAACCATTAGAATATGTTAATCGTATCTACAAATTATATTATGCCCTTACATGAATTTTCATGTGTTGAACAGGGGCCCTCCTCTGGTTCATTCTTTGAGGGATTCATCTCTTCACAACTCTCTGCGCCAACCAGCATTTGATCTTATGCAGACTATTATAATTTCTGATGCTGCTGCTCTGTCATCTTTGGCATTGAACTCTGAAACAAATATGCTCAGTGATTTCGTCAATGATGAAGATGATATCAATTTTTCCCATGGTCCTCAGGGAAATGAAAGTAACTATTGGTGTGAATTTGGTGCGCAGCAAAAGCTTGCATCGCTAGACTGCATAGAGTGGAGATGCATTCCAATGTTATGGCTTGATGTGCTAGTTGAACTGGATCCCCGTATTCTCCCAGTATCATTTTCCAAAGCTGTTGTGTGGGCATTATCTCATGCACTGCTGGATCTTGATGCTGATAGGGTAGTTGAACTTCCAGTAAGTGATTGGTTGTCAAGATATGCTAGAGATGTACTAGACTCACTTGTATGGGAGATTCCATGTGGATCTGATGATGGTGGAGAAGGAAGGGAATCCAAAAATTCGATCAAGGCATCATCAATGTGCATCACTTTGTCAAGATCATTTAGAAGGTCCCTTTGTTTTCATTATTCTTGTACTTAACAGTTTAAAGTTGTACATCCTAATGTTAAGCAGCACAGAAAATTTCTACCAGGTACTTTTCTTTATTTATGACTTGCATGCTCTTTATACCTGAAGCTCTATTTTAATTTTGTTCTTAGGTGTGCTATGCATTTTGTGACCCAAATGAAACGACATGATCTTCAAAGACAGTTTACTTGGGAACCTAGAATGGCAGAGAGCCTTGTATTGTTAATTATTGATCCTAGTGATGTAAGTCTATTGGGCTCTGTTTCTGTAACTGGAATGAAACGTCTAGATTGACTTTCAAAATCATCTTTTGCCACCTTGTTTTTCAAGGATACCATTTATTTCGCTTGCTTGCTATTCATTTACGATCCTGTTCATTTGCAGGATGCAAGGCATGCTGGTAGAATTATTTTGGAACACATTTCAATGACAGAGGGTCTTACTGCTGGTCTGCAGTTCCTTTGTTCTAATGCTTCTTCTCTCTCTGCAATGTTTTCAGGTTTTAAATATGCTTTAAGACAGTGTTACAAGGTATTCTCTAACATATGTTAATAAATGTTGATATGTACACATGCGTTTGAAATAAATATGCTTTTGTTTGATATTAAGAAAAAAAAAAGCAACCAAGAAACATTGAACCAACCAACAGGAAAGTTCTGATCATGGAAGAATTTATTGGACTGGGATGGCCTGAATTGGCTGATTGAATCAGTTTTTGGCCAAAGATCCAATCCTATAACCAGGGAAAGTGGAATCAAAATTGGCCACTGATTGGTCAGTGCTGATTCTGATATGGTCGAATTGGCATATTGGCCTATTCCTTGGGAGAAATACCAGTATGGAATTAGTCTGGATTGATTCTTCAAAAATTGGAAAAAATAAAATGCCACAAAATCGGTGCTGAAATCAGATTCCGGTCTGATCCAACCCTTTTAGGGTAGAAAATGGCACCAGAATAGGTCTGAAATCAGCTAATTTGGTTGCAGATCTACCTAAATGTATCTATTTTTCTGTGCAAATTGTGATCGATAATGAATTTTCTTAAAACACTGTAGGCAGAAAATTGATGAAAAAAAAACATATTTGGGTACCTGTGCACAGGACATTCTATTGATATGTCAGAGGATATTGGGATGTAATTTTGATGGGGATGAATTTTATAAGTTTAAAACAATTTGTAGATTGTTTTTACATTGAGTCCATAGTTCTATAAATATCTTTTAGTGAGGTCTTTTAGTTAAATTTTCAGCCATCTCTATAAAGGGGCTACTCATGTAATCGATAGCAAGATAGTGAATTTGGAATTTTTGGAAGCCTTCGATTTGTTTCTCTTGGGTGGAAGGGGCTGTGGCTCATTTCCTTCTCCGATGTTTAGTGCTACCTCCTCCTCGGAATCTCCAACAAGGCTGGTTTCCTATCACATCCTTCTGTCGAGGAGCCGTTCATTTTCTTCTCTCTTCTACCTTCTGGCCTCTGAGCCCTTCGTCTGATGTTTCCCGTTCTTAGTTCTTGTTCAATGCCAAGCAGATCTGGTCACTTTCGACGATTCAAGTTTGGCATCGCTTCTGTTAGACGTCCTCAGCATCGTCTTCGTTTCTCAAATTGAAGGACCTCGATGACAGCAGATCCAGTGGTTCTTGATTGGAAAACGACGGTGGTAATAGATCCAGTGATCCCTAGTTCTATTCCATGATCCATCAATCGTCTTCATTGCAACTGGCATACGATGTCCTTCAATCTCAACGATCTCGATGGCTTCAGAAACATCGACTTCAGATCTGCGGTGGTGCGATTGGGGTGTAGATTAGTGGCATGATCGGAGGCGACTCCAGCAAGCTCCACCTCTCCATCCAATGTCACCATCCGCATCGGCGAGGATCTTGTGGAGTTGTGTTCGTTTGGTTGTCGTCCTGTTCTGGTTGCAAGAAACTTTGCCCTCACCATCGTCTCATGGTGCAGCCTCCTAAAACATCCAACTCTCCCACATGCTGACGAGATCTCCCACATGCCGTCTTTAATACCAAATCAAAATAGCCTCTTTTACCTTCAAAATCAAGCCAAAAAGGTGGAGAAAAGGGGTGGACAGGTTGCTGGACAGAAAGAGGATGAAAATGACTTGAAAAGAAAAACACTAAAACTCAGGCTAATGGGGTCAATACATCAAGGGTGGAACTTGTGGCTTGAAAACACAAAAATCAAAGGCTAATGAGGGTCAAACCATCAAGGGTGGTCCCTGTGCTTTAAAGACAAAAAAGGCAAGTCTAGCTAGGGTCATTCCACCGAAGATGAGCTCTATGCCTTAAACATTTCCATTTAAGCAGAGAAAGGACGAGAACATCAAAAATCAAGTCTAAAATGGTCAAGCCACCTAGAGTGGGCTCCATGCCTTGTAAAGACTGAAAAGGACACAACAGCCAAGGCTAGCAAGGGTCAATCCATCTAAGATGGGCTTTATGCCTTTTATATCTCCCTTAAGTGGAATTATGCAAAAGCTATTTATTAACGGTTAGCCTCAAAGGGCAGGCCCTATGCTATCCATATCCCCACTACACATTGAGCTGAAAACTTACTTAAAATGTGTTGTGTGGTATTTTTATAACAAGCTATCATGCTCCAATTTTTCCATTGAAAGGAAAGCAAGTTAAGGATGCATACCTCTTATGTAAAATAATTTCTCAAGGCTCTCCAAGGGTCCAAACAATTTATTTTAAAATTTATTAGATGAGGGTTATGGCTTTCCATGGCTCCCACCTTCATAAAGTTGAAAAATAACTTTCAAATAAATGAAAATTTTATGTTCTGAATGTTTTCTATGCTGGATGGAGCAATTGGAAAGCCCAATGGCCTTAGGGAAATGCAACAGAAATTAAAAGTGAGAAAATAATATTTAATTAATTAATCTGAAAACATTTCTTTTTGTCAAATAGAGTCAATTGGAAATTTTCTGATATTAAAATGGATCATAAACTACTTTTCAGGTAATTAAATGATTTAATATTAATTTTATAAGTCAAAATATCAATAAATGAACCAATTAAATCAAAGAAAAAGCATAAATATAACAAATATACATAAAATAACTAAAATCAGAAAAGAAACGGAAACTTTCAAAAACAAGAAACAAACCAAAACGTCAATATAAATAAAATAATCCAAAAATACTGAATTTCTAATTGTCAACCCCAAAATAAAAAAAGAGGACAGAAACAGTAAATAAAAAAACCGAAAATGATGAGTAAATAAAAATAAAGCAGAAGCACAGAAGATAGACAAAAAAATTGGAGGACAGGAATCAAACAAAAATAAAAGCAGGAAATAGCAGATAAATAAAAGGAAAATAGAAAACATAAAAAATGAAGAAGAAGAAAGCAGAAAACAAGAAACTGAAAGGTAAAGAAAGAAAACAGAAATATCAAAAACTGGTAAAAGGAGTTAAAATAACCTGAAAACAGAAAAAGAATCTGAAAACAGGCAAAAAATGACCCAAAACATACAAAAAGAATAAAATACCAAAAAATATAAGCTCTGAAAATCTGAAGCTTGAAGAAATAATATTCCAAACTAGAAAAAACCCAAAAGACCATTAAGAGTATGCCCCAAAGCAATCCTAAATGAATTAATAACTCTAAAGTAAATATACTCAACTCAACTTGACCCTTATTCCTAAATTATTTGGGTTGGTTATATGAATTCCTTTTCTCCACTCTTGATTTTGAGTTACTTTTTCAAAGATATTTAATCATCTAAAGTATATTGAATTACCTTTCCCCATGTTCACTTAGTTCTAGCACGTTTTTCTTGTTTCTATTATTTAACCAATTTGAATATTTTATACTTTTTTAATTGGAGTCTTTGCAAGTTTACATTTAATTTGCCCAAACTATCTCAATATCCCTTCTTTCAACTTGTCTACAATTGTAGTTACTTCGACATTTTCTTTAATATATTCATTTTTTATATTATCTAATCTAGTATGACAACTCCATCTATCTTAGCATTTCATTCTAACAACATTTATTTTAGAAGTATGCTTTTCTTTTATTATCTAACATTTACTATCATACAATATTACAATTTTCATACATGTTTGATAAAATTTTTCTTTCAACCTTAATAGAATTATATGATCGCATAGAACTATCGTAACCAACTTCACTTTATCCAATTTACTATAATCTTATGATTAACATCTTCATCACATTTTTCATCTTTTTGAATAATTGACTGTGAAACCTCGAGATTTATAAATAAATATATATATATATAAATATGAGTATGAAGTATGACCTGGTTTGAAAATTCATTTGGTTTCCATTGATTTGATAAACGAACTTTCATTATCTTATCTTTGGCTACTATGAAAATATATGATATTTCATAGAAAATATTGGCCAAGATATGCGGTATGCATATGAAATATATATCGAGGTTAGGGTTCATGAAATTTGTCTTTGGACCTCTCTCCGTCGGAAGGTGCGAATTTCTGACGTTAATTACATCGAGATTCTCGAACACCCTTGATTAACCGTCGTAGCAACTCATATAAAAGGAAACAGTCATCCACAAAACACAAACATATGGGAGCTATAACCCCATAAACTCAATGGAATGTAAACTTAGTATTTTAAGTTTGATTTGAGTTTGATTTATGTTTTTATGAGGTATGTTTTAAGGATTCCAACATTTTAAGGTTTATATTCCTTGATGGATTCTTAAATGTAATGATATATTTTATATGGGATTAACTCTTTTAACTCGAGGTCTTTTATTAAGACATTTTGAATTTTTAGAGTTAATTTGGATCCAAACATATTAGGATCAAATTTCGTTATGAACTTCCATGTCGATTCCATATAAGTCCTATATGAAATCTGTTTACAATCTGCCTAGGACTTGGTATATTATCAGATTTTAAAAATGGCCGGTTCTTAATCATTGAAGAGATTCCAAGGCCGACCATAGATATACTCAGATTTCATGGGGTAATCAAAAAATGACATCCCAAACTATGCTCTATTCCAAGTGACATACATATTTACCTAAATATGAAATCCATAAGAATATTCCGGATCCAGGTAATTGGACATTTCCGATCAATGATTGATTATCTTCAGATTCCATATGCTTTGTGTGTGCTACTGCTACATAGAAAAATTCCAACAGGGGTCTCCTAGAACATAATCTGTTTTATCACTCAGGCGTACTTCAAATTTACAACCTGAGTTAATTCTGCGTTTGTTTCACCTTTGTGACAGACACTTCTAAAGCTTTCTTCAAGATGCCCTTTCTTTAGGTGGTGAGTATTGTCCATGCCAACTGGCCTTGCCCCTCCAGGGGATATATTCTTGGCTTCATTTGTCAGATCTGAAATTAGAGATTGAGCCCTTCATCTTAGCTCCCTTCTCTTTGGTTATGAAATAAAATATGGATGCTTGGATGATGATCATCAGTTGCCAGAATTCTACCATTCGATCATTTCTGAACAGTTCATGTTTGTTTATTGTTATGTATGTGTTGTTTTCTGTTCTTCCCATTGAATTCCAGTTTTATTATCATTATTATTATTTTTTATGTATATATTGTGTTTGCATTCCCTATGGTATATGAGTTATATTAACATTCCTCAAATCATAACAAGGAAACATTCAACACATATGTCATTCATATGATCGGGATTACATCATGCTGTAGGCCATGTCATAGTATGACCCTATTTGAAATTTTTTCACCCAAATTATAGAGTTTTTTGGTCTATGGTTGACCTTTTTCTATATGAGATGATGGTTTAATGGGGTGAGTTTATAAGCTCATCCACTGCGGAAAGGATCAAAGATATCGGGATGCATGCCCAGAATCCTTGTCCAGACCAGGTGTATTGGGTCATGCCCAACACCACCTGTCAGAATATCATTTATGTGCCCGAATGTAGGTGAGAGTCTTCATGAAGATCATCTTCAAATAGGTTGGGCCACATAATGCCCTCCTCACTGTATTTTTAGCTTCAGCCTGGTTCAAATGATCGATCTCTTCATATGCAGCCATATTTTCATAGGCTTTAGATCCTCTTCTTCATGAAATCTTCTAGGCTTCATTAAGGCTACCCAAGGGATCTTTGGTCCATCATATGGGTCCCAAAGATGCCGGGTATAACCCTATCTTCATAGCATTGCATGAATCATATGGAGATGGATGGCCATGCCCCCATGGGCTTCATATCTTCAACTTCATGGAGTTTCTTTCACTTCTTTGAGGCTATCTGGGGAAATCCTTAGCCCATCGTATGGGTTCCAAAGATGCCGGGTATAACCTTATTCTTCATTGCTTTTGTGCCTTCGATATCATATCTGTATTGCCTTTTGGCCTTTGGCATTGTCAGGAACATATGGGGGTCGATTTGGAAAGAGTTCCACGTGACCTGTATAAGGGTTGAACATGCCAAAATTTTGACCTGTATATAGTGTCTCAAAGAAGCTGAAAAATATGACATGTTATGAGGTCAATATGGGTTGGATATGAATGGGTCGAATGGAGGATAAACAGATGACCTGTATAAGGTCTCATAAGAGCTGGAGCTCTGATCTGTTATGGGTCAATGTAAGCTGGACATATGACTAGTTACGGGGTCAAGATATATAGCTAAAAAGGTGATCTATGTATGGGTTAGGACGGGACCCAAGAGGTGACCTATATAGGGGCAATCAGGAGGTTATTTAGATGACCTATGTAAAGGTCGAACAGTGGTATTGAAGGGCTGTCCTTATGGTATGTGTATGGGTCGATGAGAGACTGCATGCTGGCCTGTACGTGGGGACCGTATGATAACTTAACGTGTAGGGGACTGAACATAGGACGTATGGGCTGTATTCTGATCTTATGTGAGGTCCAGACAGGGGTTACGCATGATGGTGGCAGGTCATGGGGCATGGGTCGATGAAGAGTCTATTAGGGAAGAAGAGATGCAGGAAAGATGGACCGGCCTCCATGGAACTTCTTCTTTTCTTCACTTGTCCACTCCGGCAGAATTTCCTTCTTGCTGTCCCCCCCCCCCCCCCCCCCGTTTGAGCAGCATGGGGCTCGGGCTCCTTCCTAAGTGTGGCCATCCAGCCCCCCAAGCCCCAAGAGAAGCTCGTGGCTCCTTTTTAAAAGGTTCCTGGCGCTCCCTCTCTTGCTGCGACAGGAGGACGTGGGAGAGTGGGGTGCGGTTGTGGTAGGAGTGGGAAGGTGGGGGAAGTGGTGTACGTGGGTAGGGAGTGAGAAGGTGGAAACATGACAATTATTATTATTATTATTTGTACTTCCCCCCCTGTGGTATACGTGGAAAAGACAGTACGTAAGCTTCCTTTTAACCTAGCATCTCATCCATATCGACTGATCCAAGTGCTTTCATTGATCCTTCACTTAAGTGAGATCCGAGCCCACTTAGAGACCCAATAAACATAGGATCCGGAACTTTTCATACCCATTGATTTAATCTTGATCGTTCCTCACTTAAGTAGGATCATTATCATGAAATACCCAATAAGAGACGATCCATTACTCAATAAATATGCATCCAGACCTTTAAATTAGTGTTCCATCTTCATCAACGTCTTGATAGCCGATCCAATGGCTTGTATTTGTCATTTCATTTCATATGATTTGCACGTCATATAAATATCCAAATAAATATGATAGATGGCATAATCGAGCTCCCATCAGACTTGATTTCGTGTATCTTCCCAATCTATCATCTCGAGCTCATTAATTGTATCATGAACATAATCGAAGCAACATAATCTGTCCCAAATAATCTTAATTAATGAATTTTGTACTTAATCCCCATTTTTATATGCAGAGAGACGTAAAAAATATTCTTTTGGCTTGAGAATTTTCTGATCAATATATCTGATATCTGTCTTCAATCCTGGCTCTTCTGAATCCTTTTTTGATCACTTGGACCATTTTGCCCCTGACTTGGTGGGTTGGCGAGAAGCACAAATTTTCAATCATTCTCCATAACTTTCCGAATATGAGTCGGATTTCTGATCTGAATCAGTTTTCCGCATGTACTAACTTTCCTGCATCATATGAGCTCACAAGTTTGTTAATGGGCTGAGTCCGGGTCTTCCGAACTGAATGTGGCTAAGGAGGGGCATTTTGGTCATTTGGACCCTCCTAAGGTGTTTTGGCCCATAACTTGTCAAATATTAGTCAAATTTTCAATTCGACTTCAACGTTGCTCAAGATGGACCTGGGCAGACCCAATGATGTGCCCGTGTGTTATCGGATCTGTCCCATATTGTCCAGACTACCAAGGGCGAAAGAGACCATTTTACCGTTTGAGGTCCATCCGAAATCGGATTCTGACAATCAAGGTATCATTGCGAAGCTCTCGACAAATACAGTCTCATGGACCCACTTGTTTTGCCTTTCAGACCTGATATACCCTTGATAAGGCCATCCGAAAATTAACTTTCGGTGTTTTCTGCGTAACTTTCCAAATATGCATTGGATTTCCGATCTGATTTTGGCATTGCTCAACATTGAGCTAGGCGGATCTGATGGTGGTGCCTAATCATCGCTGGGCTGGCATTTGGTTGCCCGGGCCGAATAGGGGCAAAATGGTCATTATGCCACCCAGAACTAGATTTTGGCATTCAAGACATTATTGCAGAGGCTTTGACCAGTACAATATTGTGGACCAACTTATTTTGTTATTTGGACCTATTAAGCCTACCGAAGGCCAGTCGGAAGTTGTTTTCACTGTTTCGCCTGTAACTTGCAGAATACAAATCAGATTTCAGATCTAGCTACGGCATTACTCAAGTTTGAGTTGGGCAAACTAAATAGTGGTATCTGATCATTATCGGCCAGTCATCGGGTTGATCAAGCCCAATAAGACTTATCAGGTCCGTTCGGCTCATTGATCCCAAATGTGGTATAATGTGGGTCACCTCTATCTGTTCATCATTTTTTTTCATATACTTTTGCCCAAAACTTGACATATTTAGGTACTTATGAATTTTTTGGTGCCAACATTGACCCAAGGTACTTCAACTAGGTTCTTTGAGATAATATTACTTTATCCAAACTAACACCGTCACTTTTTGGTTTTAATTTAGTTTTATTTATTTTGAATTCTTTAGTCTCTAAAGTATTTTTCTATTGTTCTGATGTCCTTTTCACTCCTTTTGTCTCATCTATCAATACAATATCTTTTTCAAATATCATACACAGGATATATCATCTTGTATAATCTTTTTTAATTTATCAATAATTAATGCAAAATGATAAATATTTATTGTACACTTTTGATGTAAGCCAATTGGAATAGGGAAATCTCTCTTTTCTTTTCCAATTGTGTATATGCCAACGGTTGATGATCATACATGTCTTTTATCACTTGTATATACTTAATATGAACTATCTTTTATTCTAACACCCACCACAAAATCTCTTTCGAAACATCACAAGTCTTTTCTTAATCAATAAACATTATATATAAAATTATGTTCATATCTTAATATCTTTCTGTCAAATTTTTAATAATAAAAATAGTTTCAATTGTAAATCGACTGGGTAAAAATCTAAATTGGTTAGTTGAAATATTTGTATAATTTTATAAGTGTCGTTTAATAACTCTTTCTCGTAATTTCATAGAATGATTCATGATTTTAATCTCTTTATAATTCGCATTACGTTGTATATAGTTTTTTTAAAAAATAGGTATAATGATTTTTTCTACATTCATTTTGCATTCTTTTCGATATTAGGATTTTATTAAAATGTCGAGTTATCCATTCTACCTTTGAATCTTCTAAATGTTTCTACATTTTAATAGAAATACTGTCTGGATCATATGCTTTATTTATTTTCACCACCTTCAATATTTATTTAACTTCTAAAAATTGAATTCTTCTAATAGAATTCAAATTATACTTTGGCACATCCTCTATGCCATTTATATTTTTCGCAAAGTTGTCATTAAAAAGAACATCAAAATAAATTTTTTTTTCTTTCTTTGATATCATCATCTTTAAATAAATTTTTTTCTATTGTATCTTTGATGCATCTAGCATGGTTAAGATCTTGAGACCTTCTCTCTCTCATCCTTCGTAATTTACAAATATCTTTTTCGTCTTTTTTGTTTTCAAGTTCTTGTGCATATGTTTATAAGCCTCAATTCTAAAATAAATATGAACAGATAAAAATAAAATCTAAATTTAGAAATTTACATAAAAAGTAATAAATGCCAAATTTAAAAACATAACAAGCAAAAAAAAATTCCCAGAACCCAAAGCAACTTAAAATTAGAAATAAGCAAAACTCCAAATCATAATCTAAATGTCACATAAAGCAAATTCTCGTAAGGTCATGGGGATTTGTATTCAAGTGTTTTGTTGACGAATATCTTCTGTGTATGAGTTGCCTTGATAATTAATCAAAGGTGTTTATGTAGTTGCTCAATGTAATTAATACCGAATTATTGGAGGTTGGCAAGGAGAAGTCAAAATTTCAAAGAATTCAAATAACCTCAAAAATGATAAAAGATGTGGTTTTTAATTTTCTAAGTTCTTGGGTTTTTCTTACGTCAACACTTAGATTTTCAGAAACCCAGTATTGACACCACACCAATTAGTTATACTTACATAGTTTGTCATCTGTTTTCATCTATGATGCACAAACCATAACAAAACATTTTTCCAAAAAGGAAGAACTTTTCAAATCTTGAGGTTTTATCAACCCCTTAAAGGGAAGATGGTTGGATAAAAATCTATCTTTACCATAAAACATAAGAGCAGATGGCAACTTTGTATTGTATGATACCACACTTATTTGGTGGCAAAGGATTTCACACAAATATATGGTATCGACTACATAGAAGTAGAAACCTCTGCACCTGTTGCTAAATTGAAGTCCGTGAGAATCATCATTTCTTTACTTGCTGAATGCTCATGAAACATGTACCATGTACCGGCTAGATGTTGAGAATGCATTTCTGAATGAAGACTTACATGTTGAAGTTTATATGGATCCCCTACCTGGATCCACAGTTTGCACGCTAAAAAATTTCTTGTATGGGCTAAAATAGTCCCAAAGGCCTGGTTTGCTCTTTTTGGTATGCCATGGTCTAGTTTAGATATAAATAAGATCATGCTAATTGTACTTTATTTGTGAAAATAAAACATGATAAAATCACAATCTTGTTGTTTCGTTGATGACATGGTTATTATAGAATAGGAACTTGCATTGTTGAAGGATTTGCAACATATTTTGATGTGGAGGACCTCGGTTTCTTCTTAGCTTTGAAAGAACAAGATCAAGAAACTATGTATTCCTTTGTCGAAGTATGCACTAGATTTGCTACCAGGAACTGAAAAATAGGCTGCAAACCACATTTACACCTATAGAGAGCAATTGTCAGCTCAATAATCATGAGGGAAAACATGTCGGAGTTAGAGAACATGGCAACAAATCGCTGTAAAGTTACTTTATCTTACTCTTGCATGACATGAGGTCATCAATGCTGTCAGTGTTGTCAGTCGGTTCATGCAGGCATCACAGATCTCTCACTGGCATGCAGTAGACAGAATCCTCTGATAGATCTCATTACCTTTGTAGGCACAAGATTAATGTTAAAGTCGAAGGCATTGACAGTTGAGGGCTATGCAGATGTAGATTGAGCAGATTCCTTAGACGGTCATAGATACACCACTGGCTACTGCATATTCACCAAAAAAAATCTTGTGGCATGTCACAGCATGGAACAGAATGTGTGAATGTTCAAGTGCCGAAGCAGAATATAAGGTCATGGCATGTGTTGAAAGAGCTTCTACGCATGCAAATTTTTCATCAAGATATAGGGGTGCCATTTGACGGCAATTGCACCTATTTTGTGACAACATAGCTGCTAATATTGTTTCAAATGATCCAATACTACATGAGTACATGACTGAACAAAACATATTGAAATTTACCAGCACTTGGGAGCGACTGGACCATAGAGAACATGTCTTTCCCATGTTCGATAAAATTCCTGATGTCTTTAATACCAGCACCTAGCAAGGAATAGGTTTAACATGTTATCTAAGTTGAACGGTCTCTGTTTGTGTTCCACTTAAGAGAATGTAGTCTGAATCCACTTGATGGGCCAAATCAGCCTAGTAAAGGTTCACGTGGTGATTGGAGCTAGTAACTGGTTAAATAAAGGGTTAATTTTGTCTTTTTCATTGTAATCAAACTAATTCTACTAATTCTTCTATCATGAATAAAATGGTCAAGGGGAGAGCAGCTATGACTGTGAATCTCTCTCTCTCTCTCTCTCTCTCTCTCTCTCTCTCTCTCTCTCGTCTCTATCCTACATGTTCAGTCCTTATTCAACACCCATTACTAATGATGTGCGCATTGTAGGAGATGAACTTGGATGGTGCTGCTGGTGCTACATGAACGTTGTAGAATGTGCAAGGGCAATGTTGGAAGGAGGGGACATGCTTGGTCCTTATTCAACACCCATTACAAATGATGTGCGCATTGTAGGAGATGCAGTTGTGCTGCTGGTGCTACATGTAGATTGTAGAATGTGTAAGGGCAAAGTTGGAAGGAGGGGGTGGCCAAGATGAGGCAAGATGGAGATTGCATGTTATGGAGGGGTGACATAGAGAAAGGCCCTTTAGCTCATAATTTCTCTAGTGGCCATCATAGGGTGGTAAGAACAGCCCTAATTTGGCTTGGATAGTCTAGGTACCATGGCTATGCTTAATAATTTTAAAATTTGTAACCTAAATGTGGAGATAACTTTGCTGATTTATTGAACTGTCATAGTTTTATGCTATGCATCTTATGTAGGATAAAATATATTGAAAAATGGCTGCCGTGTTTTTAAAAATAGGGATGCTTAAGATTGTTGTCTTTGTTGAGGGTTGGTGTAGAACCATTGATTTTTGCTTTTCTTTTTCATGATAAGATCTTTTAGAATACGTATACATATCATGTCTTTAATGCTGCTGAAGAAATCTCAGGATTCATAAAGGGTCTACTTTATTGAGATTGATTTTATCAACCTATATACTCTATCAATGTCTTGTCAACTAAACGTGTGCGCTTGGACATTTTTCTTCATTATATGCTTACATTCTGGTCTGTCTTGGGAATTTGTTCTACTTGCTATCTCTATTGCAAATGGCTCCCCATAGTTTTTCAACCTGTAATATGTTATTCATTGTCAGGTCAATCTTCAGTCTACTGTCAGCTTCCGTAACCTTCATCACTTGTTTTTCATTGTGCACAAACTTCTGAAGGAAGTTGTTTCTCCCCAAACAACAACAATCATGTCCAGGGAGAGCTTGGTGTATTCAAAGTTCTTGTCAGAAGGAGGTTTCTTGCAAAAACCAGGCTTTCGTTATTTTCCTCCTATGGATCAGAAGTGTCCTTCAAAGCTTATGGATGCAATGTCTTGGAAGGAGTTTAGCTGCTTTCTTTCAGCAATTATGTGGCCGTTGATATTGAAATGCTTAGTAAAGGGAAAGGAACTGATTTGTGATATAAGTTTTCAGGTATGGACAGAACACGTTCCTCTGATTTGTGCCTTGATCCTAAAGCACTGGCTACATTTGTTGTCAGGTGACCATAAATTTTCAGATTAAGCTCAGAACATTTACAGGCAATTGAGAATTTAAATGTTTGATGTTTAACTACTCAACCCAATTCAAGCCTTAATGCCAAATTATTTGTGGTTGACCATATGGATTCTCTATCTCCACTTATGTCGATTTTGAGATATTTCTTATGATATATTCAAATCATTCAAATCATATTGAATTCTCTCTTCCAGCTTAGGTCTATCATGTTCTTTTCTATTTTTATTATTTGATAGTTTCTATTTTTTCTAACTGAAACATTTTCAAGTCTGTATTACTGTCTAAACTCTTTGAATGTCTCTTCTTTCAATTTGTTTGCAATTTTCACTATTCACATTTTCTTTGATACTTGTTATGTATTTTATTTAGCTTAGTATGACCACACATCTGATGCAAGGTGAAAAGCAGGAGGCCATCTTTATGTGCAAACTAAGCCGAGTATACCAACTGGAAAGATCTATTGACTGGTGCTGGTTCCCATGTTGAATTAGTTGGGCCGATTGCATGTAGGTGATGGACTGTTCAGATGCAAGGCCCGCATGAGTCCAAATTAAGTTATAAATGGGCCTCGTGGGGTGATAAACCTAGCTGGCCCAGATATGAACAAACCTGTGGGCTGATAGTCCAACCGGGCAGGTTGACCATATGGTACTAGGTACCTGGAGCTGGCTGGTACGTAATCTGCTGGTGCACAGAAATGGAAAAGGATCGAACAATTGGGAAGAAGAGGAGGAGATCTATGATCTCTTATGAGACGACAACCTAACAGTAGGTTACATGGATCCTATCACCACATGCTTATAACAAAGACAACGTAGCATTATGATAGTAATGAAGAATTTGTGGATATGTAAGGAGAAGATCGGGTGGATGACATCAAAATAATTCATCCATAGTAGCATATCGGTGAACACTATAAAAGGGCCGTATTATGAGTCCATGATGGACTTCATAGCTGACGTCGGTAGGGGAGGGGAGTACTCGAACTGTCTTTGAAAGAAATATGCAATACTTATTTTCCAATGGAGGTGAAATATATCAAACAATATGTCAAGTCATTTGAACATATTTAGCAATATAGGGATGCATGTTGATGATGGACGGTTTGATAGGTTAGTACCTTTAATTTTTAAGCATATTACCTACTTATCTTTTAAAACATATCAATTTAGAACTTTTGCATGTTCTTCTTCTTAGTAGGTATAACTAGTAAGTCAATGATCAACTTCCTAATATTTTGTCAGGTTATGAATGTCTTTTTGAAGTCTTTATATGCATCCGGATAGGTAAAGAATACAAACTACCTTATTGAATTAATCGACAGTGTTATCGAAGAGATAGCAGATGATTAAGGTGTTTAAGTAGTAATAGACAATATAATTGCATATAAAGTGGCTAGACACATGTTGATGGTCAGGAGACCATGGTTATATTGGGCACTATGGTTTGTCCATTTGTTAGATTTGATACTAGAGGATATATGAAAGGATCCTCAAATTGACCAGATAGTTAAGTTGACCCAATTCATGTCATTCTTTATATACAACCAAAATTTCATCTTTAATTTAATGATGTAGCATATGAAGGGCTAAGAGTTACTATGGCCTGGGACAACCCAATTCACTTCTCATTACATTCTTTAGAGAGTTTAATGCAATAGATGTGTGTCCTCACCTAAATGATACTTTAACTAAGATGGGCTGGTTGGATTTCTTGGATTTTTCCTTCAAATAATAGGAAATGGAGAAAGATTGAGGAAATTTTAGAGAGTGGAGACTTTTGACAAGTGGTAAAGAAGACACTCCATATGGTGCAATCATTAGTCAAAGCTCTTAAAATGGTAAATGGGGATAGGAAGACAGATATGGGTTATCTTTATGATGCACTTGAGTGAGTAAAGTATGAAATCACAAAGACAGTGCCATATTTCAACAAGTGATGTGATATTATCAATTGTTGGTGAGAATCAATGTTGTATCAATTTTTTCATTAAGTCATATCTTGCATAACATTTATATTGTTATTCTCTCTATTGACAAAGATATTGTTGCCACTTGCTGTGCCCAATTATTAAAATGAGTTTTATGAAAAACCCATTGACTAAAATCACTTTACGAAAAACCCAGTCAACCGAATACATGTAATAAAAAACCCACTTAAATTTATTTTTCCCTTCTACCCCCTTGCCCCTTTGAGAGTTGCCCCGCAAATCTCCCCACTCTCTGCCTCTCTCGCGAACCTTAGTTCACGCAACGGACCGACCTGCTTCCCGACGGTGGTGGATCGTCTTCCCGGTGGCAGATCCTCGAACCATCAATTTCCGCGGCAGAGCTTCTTGAACCGAGCAGCGGCAGAGCTTCTCGAAGCGGCGAACCATTCGGAGCAGAACTTGACAGCAGACCTTCTAGGCTGAAGCAACGGAGGATCGATGGTGTAACAATGTAAAAGAAAAAAAATATTTCTTTACCTCTCTTACAAACCGTCTTTCCCCCTCTCTTATTTTTCTTTTCTTTTTTTTTCCACCCTGCCGTCCTCTTTTTACCCTTTGGCCCAAGTGTTAGCAAAATCCTATGTAGTCAGAGGTGTGAGGCGACCGAGGCGAGGCACCCCTCGCCTCGCCTCAGGCGCTTGAGGCGGGCGCCTCAGGCGCCCGAGGCGACAATTTTTTTTTTTTGAGATTTAATTTTAATACCTGAAAAATCTATATAAGAAGGTGAAGAAATATAAAAAAAATACAGTAAATGCATCAGAAATGCAGGAAATATATATGAAAATACAAGGAATAAATTTAAATTTGCAGGAAAAATAAAAGTTATGTCCGAAAATGCATATAAAATTATCTAAAAAAGCTGAACATATCTAAAAAATTCAGAAAAATACAAAAAACAGCAGAAATTACGTTAAACATGTATTAAATGATTACTGCAAAAATAAGTTGAAAGAAGTACCTTTTCTCATTTCATTTCCATAAGCATGCCTAGAAATTGAACACATCACCAAAATCAAAAAATACATGACATCAAGTAGAAGGATGTTGAATAAAAATGATAAAGCAAACATAGAAGTACATAAATAACGATGAGTTCACAACAACAAGATCCAGTACATTCATCTAACGTCTCCTTAATCGCTAACACAAATATGAAATATCAATAATCAATCGGAAGAGTAAGGGTCATCATCATCGCAAGATGAACATGAATATCCCCATCCGATTCGATGTATCTTCATCCATGGCCACACTCTTTCCTTTCTCAATCCTTTGCCTTTTAGAGGCCTCTCGCTCTACTGGACCTTCCTCTTCATCAATACCCGCTGCTAGTTCAACTTCCCTCCATGTGAGATCCTCTCCTTCACTTCATGCACATACTCGTCGTCCTCTCTAGTGATCCACTCATCAGCCTCATCAATATCGTCCAAAGAAATAGGATCATGATTGAACTTCTCCATCCTAAAATGGCGATCTCGAAGCCTTTGATTGTATTGGACATAGACAAGATCGTTTAGCTTTTTTGTTCCAATCTATTCCTTTTCTTTGTGTGCACCTATAATTTAAGGATGAACATTAGTGTAGAGTATTGAATGAAACATGCTAAATAATGAATGATACTAGTGCATACCTGTTCAAAGGTACTCCAGTTGCGTTCACAACTAGATGCACTACAAGTGAGACTCAATACCCTAATGGCAAACCTTTGCAATTGAGGAACTTTGCTTCCCCAATCCTTCCACCAATTTGCTAAAAGAAAGATGAGAATTAATTAAAATCAAAATAATACTTTGAAATGTATAAATGAAAAGTTTTGAACAGTTAAATGTCAACCTGGAATAGAAGTTTTTCTTTGTCTGATGGCCATATCTCTACCAAATAGGTGTTAATAAATCGGATTCAACAAACAATTTAACTGTTTGTTAATAAATCGGATTCAACAAACAATCTGATTTAATAAATCAGATTTAACAGAAACTGCGATTTGATAAATTACATTTAACAAAGAATCTGATTTAATAAATCAGATTTAACTAAAACTCTGTTTTATTAAATCTAATTTAATTAAAGGTCTGATTTATTTAATAAGATATATTAAACACTCTGATTTCAGAAATCTGATTTTAAAAAATCAGATTTAAAAAAAACAAATCAGATTTCAGAAATCTGATTTTAAAAAAATCAGACTTAAAAAAAAACAAATCAGATTTCAGAAATATTATTTAAGATATGTAAATAGCATTAACATAAAAAAAGAATATATCAAAACGTAAATTATACCTTTTCGACAACGTCCGGGTTGTTCGGTAATCTTTGCAAACCCGGTTAACAACACTTGCGCCTTCTACACATTGCCAATAGCCTAATAAAGATATTGGAAGGACATTTACAATGAAAAATATGAAGATAACAAGAAAAACGTACCTTGTACGTCTAAATCCGGTCTTCTAACAATGTACACCAAGAAAGAAGAAAATAAAACAAAAGATAAGAGTTCTGTATTACTAGAAGGATGTTGAATGAAAAAGATAAAAAAAATTGAAGAAAAAAACGTTAAAACCCTAAAACGGACCGGTTGGAGAGCTTCTCCGATGCTCTGAAGGTTTCGACACCTTCTACAGCCTTTCCGCGGCGGCGAAAGGGGCTTCTCCGGCGACTGGCGGCGGCGGCGAGGGCTTCTCCGGCTGGAGGCGGCGGCGGCGGGACCTTCTCCGGCTGGCGGCGGCGTCGGGCTGAAGAAGAGAGGCCGCGGGAGAGAGGGGGCAGCGCATCGGGTGCGAGAGAGAGAGAGGGGGCCGCCGCGATCACTTAAGCCTATCGGATCCGGCCAGTTGGGTCCGGATCCGATAGGCAGAGGCTGAGGCGTTCGCCTCAGCCTCGCCTCACGCCTCCCCCGCCTAGGCGGTTGAGGCGGGGGAGGCGATCGCCTCAGGCGATCGCCGCAAGAGCGAGGCGGCAGAGGGCCGCCTCGCCTCGCCTCCTCGCCTAGGCGACCGAGGCGTTCGCCTCTGATAACATAGGCAAAATCCCCTTTCCCCCTCCATCGGCTCTCATCGACAAAAATCGGAGAAGTTGGCAACTCCCCCCATCTGCTAAGGCGTCGACAACAGGAGTCCGGGAAGGATCTATCTCCTTGCTGAAGCATTGGCGGCCCTCTTTTCTCCCACCCCTCTCGCGGTAATCTCTCTTTTCTTTCTCTATTCTTTTTCTTTCCCCTTGGCGACCTGGCCTCTCTCCTTGTTCAGGAGGAGGCGACAGGAGCTGAAGATGCCCAAGCACTAGATTCCCATGCGGCCAACGTCCTCTCCCGGAAGCACTTGCATTCATTCCCATATCTGCCAGAACTGTGGCTGCCATCTATGCGGCCAATGTCACTTTTTCTTATATATTTTTATTTTATTTGAAAATACCATCCTATGACCATAAAAATAATAGACGATCTAAACTTTGGTCAAAGGGCATAAAAGACTTTTTCTTACCGCATCGAACGTTTATCATCTATATCGGGGCGGAAGTTACAACAATTTCTTAAACTAGGTTTTTTATTTAACAATTGGAACGTTGGATCTCTTGTTATAGTGAAATTCGTAGAATGGGTCTCCTGTTAAATACTCTTTTTAATTCTAGATAGTGTTATGGTCCGATGTGCAAGTCAATTAACTGAGTTTTAAAACAATATGAAAGTGGTTATCCGTAGAATACTCGCGGATGATGATTGATCAATTATAGCATGCAACAAGATACATGGCTATAAAATGAGAACATTCCACTTTGGGACATTAATAGCACAATGAATAATTATGTTCTTAAGTCTTGTTACTTACGATATGATTCTTTCTTTTGCAATTTAGATGATTAACTTATTCTAATTATCTTCTAACATATAATAATATCATACAGTGGACTTATGAACATGACTAAGTCCTCGATAAGACAGTGAGATACGAAGACTTGATGGATGTTGCAGTAAGAGTCTTAAACCAAACGACATCAGCTCCAAGATGTGAAATGAATTTGTCAACGTTCATTTTAATTCATATAAAGTAGAGAAATAGGCTGACGTCAAGGAGACTAGAGCAATTGGTGCCTTGTCATTACAACATGACGTTGAGAATTTAGAGAATATGAAGGAGAACTATAAGGAGGAAAATAGATGGAGAGAGGAAGCATCTGGATGGGGAAGTTAGACGTGCTATACAAGATAGCAACATCAATTTGGAGTCGATCTTTGATGAGCAAAATCAGTTGCAAGCTTTGGTGAATGATAAAAAAGGATTAGACAAATTCGAGTTCATTTTAGATGATTAATTGTGAGCACAAAGAGAACTTAATAGTGTACGGTTGCAGTATGGTCAAGATCAACACACACAACAGGACGACGATTGGTACTACGGACAATCTTATGGAGTGGATTTATTTCAAGATTATTGATTTCTTGCATACCACTAAGAAGATTATAAGATGACTTAATATACATATGGATTCTTATCGGATACTTCGATGCATTTCATGCATAGTAGTTATGATGGATTCTCATGATCTTGTCGTAGGATGATTGTATGAGATAGTGATGAGTACAATCATTATGTATATTTTTTACATTATGTATTCTTTCCAAATGTCATAGAAAGTGTATATTACTTATACAGGACAAAAAATTATAAGATTTGAATATAAAGAAATATTTCTTCTAGTTGTATTTTATATATATTTTTATATTTTTTGGTATTCTTTTATAAATTTTTACATTTTATAAATTTCTTAGTATTTAAAAATTAATTATATACTCCGAACAGGTCTTGTTTGGGTCAAATGGACATGGTCCAGAAAGACCAGACCTTCGTTGATACCCATATCGAGTCTTGAATGCCATCTTAGAAATATCTTATTCTTTTATGTGCAATTGATGGTAGCCAGACCATAAATTAATTTTTGAAAACATTTAGGGCATTGTGTAACTGGTCAAAGAAGTCATTCATTTTTTATAATAGATATTTATTTTTATTGATGACTTCGTTTAACTTTATGTAGTCAATACATTGTCATAGAGTTCCATCCCTTTCGGAATAAATAACACCCATGCGCTCTAAGGAGTGACATTGGGTCAAATAAATTCATTACTCAGTAGCTTGTTTGAATTCTTTCAATTTTACTTTAGGCATGTTGAATCAATTCAATTGTAAAATTAATTTCTTGAAATGGCAGAACTTATGGCAATTCATTTGAAAACTCATCTGGATATTCTCGGACTATATCCACTCATCTGGCTAGATAGCCTTCGCAATTGAATATAACTTTTTGGCTACCTTGATTGCTGCAATAATTAGTTTATTATCCTCACTCTTGGATTATAAGAGAACTTCTTTACCCTTAAATTCTTGAACTTCTCCTTCTTATTATGACAAGCTAAAAAGTAACAATGTGTGGTGATACAATCCAGCCCAAGATGATATTAAAGTCTTCTATATTTAGGACATGCCACTGCTTCCAACTTATTATTTATTGCAATATCTCTTTGGGGCTAAAAATAAAATGGTTTTGTTATCCTGCCTAAAGGGGCACTAACTGTTTTTCTTGCAATTTTCTACTTTCTAATCACAATGTTCAACAAGTAATGTAGAAATCGGAAAGATCTAAAATAATTTGTAGCTCTAAAATATAAAAACTTTAACATATCATTTAACGACTTGAAGAGTGCTTTCTTTCACATTTGATGCTTGACTTAGATGCCGCCAAACCTATTATAAATGCTCAAGCATGTATGTCCTTTTATTGTGAATGAGGTCATGGCAACTGAGGAGCCAGTTAAGGCTTTTGGATTGCACATCGTTTTGATGTTTGGGTCAAGGTTTGACCTATAACTTGTGGAGTCATCCTCGATCTAAGTAGAGTAGACAAGTTTGTCGTTGATGGTAGTCAACTTTTGTCTGAAAGCATGGTGACTAACATGATGTCATATCTATTCACATTAAAAGCTTACCCCTACTTGCCAATAACATTTGCCTCCTAGATGAATCTTCTTACAATGTTGGAACGCTCGATGACCACTTCTGATTAGGTGTAAGTGCATTACAATATGACTATCTTCGTGTTTCTTTCTTTTTGTCTTCAATTGGTTGAATTTTCATTGTTTCTCTATTTTTTATTTTTATAAATTTATAAGTATCCCAATTTCAACTTCTCTGCATGTTGCTTCATGAGTTGCTGTCATAGTATTCTATTCTAAGGCTAGGTCAGGGTCGGCCTGGGGTCAGTCGGCCCTCAAGCCAGCCCGATCCAGCCATGTCTTTTTTTAACTTGTTAAAAAATTGAAAAAATGCATGAAAAATAGAAAAAATATAAAAAGTATTCAAAAATTTTAAAAAATTAAGAATTATGACTAGAGAAAGATTTCATCTAAGTTTCATTTAAAAGTTATATTATATTATTACTTTACATAATGTACATACTTTGCCCATGACATTGTTGATGTGTACAAGGTATTAAACATGCATACAAACTGATTATATTGTTACTGTTCTTTGAAGAAGAATCATCTGATGCCTGATATTGCACTCGGATGTTGGTTTCTGGTGTATCTTCTCAAGTCTCGTCGATTGTGTTAGCATTGACAATATCAAAGGGGTTAGTTAAGACTTGTTTACCTTTGCGCATTGATTGTCTACCTTGGTAAGAAGATTGTCCAATCTTCTGTGTCTTTGCCACTAAAAGAGAGATCTGAAATTCCTTATATAGAGGAACGTTATCAAGTTCTTCTTGAGTCTATTCTCGATTTTCTGGGTTGAATTCTAGCTTGCTCATCCTTTCTCGATCATTGACCCAAGTTTACAAATGATTTTTTTCTTGGAATATCTCTTCCAAATCAATCTGTTTCTTGTACAATGGTTGCCTCTCTTTGTCTTCCAAGTCATCTTTTTTTATCTTGGATTTTTTTCTTTCTAGTTCTCTCTTATCTTCTCCAAAATTTTTAACTACAATATTATAGTGTAATGACAGTAAGCTAACTGTTCAAGTCTATTTGATGTCAGCTTATTTCTCAACTTTATATAAATAAGGCTGATGTCAACTAATTTCTTTCGCAACTTGAAGCGGATGTGGTTTGACTTAGGACTTGGATTGCAATATCAGTCAAATCTTCATATTCTGGTGCCTTACCGTGATCCATCCACCATTTAGCTGCAAGATGTCATTGTGTGTTAGAAGATAATTTTAATAAGTTAATTATGTAAATCATAAAAAAATAATCGGATTATACATACTGGGATTAAGGAGCATATTTGTTCATTGCACTCTTACTATCCCAAAATGGGATAACCTCATCTTGTAGTCATGCATTTTGTTTATTGTTATAATTGAGCGATCGTCAATCCCCAAGCATCATACGAATGACCTCCTTGACGTTACCTAATAGTTCATTAATAGGTTTGAAGATTGAACTATAACATTATCCTGGGTTGAAAAAATAACCTGATGATTAGCAATAAAAACATTATTGTCAGCATCAATTATAAACTCAAGAATTTTGATTGATATATCGTTTGACTTAATTGAAGAGAACATACTTGCTTCATATATCGGATGATATAATGTTCTCTTCCATCGATAGTTAACTATGTTATCAGAGGCGACCGCCTCGATCGCCTAGGCGAGGAGGCGAGGCGAGGCGGCACTGTTCCGCCTCGCTCCTACGGCGATCGCCTGAGGCGATTGCCTCCCCCGCCTAGGCGGGGGAGGCATGAGGAGAGGCTGAGGCGTTAGCCTCAACCTCTGCCTATCGGATCCGGACCCAAGCGGCCGGATCCATTAGACTTAACTTGCCCGCGGCCTCTCCTCTCTCTCTTCCACCCGACGTCCTCTCTCTCTCTCTCCCGTGGCCCCGCCACTTGCTGTTTGAAGCTCCGCTGCTGCTGCCAGTCGCCGAAAACGCTGCCGCCGTAGAAGCCCTCGCTGCCGCCTTCTTTAGCCGGAGAAGGTGTCCAAACATTCCAGACCATCGGAGGAGCTCTCCAACTGGTCCGTTTCAGGGTTTTAACGTTTTTTTCTTCAAATTTTTTTATCTTTCTTATTCAACATCCTTCTACTAATACAAAAATCTTATTTTATGTTTTATTTTCTTTTATCTCGGTGTACATTGTTAGAAGACTGGATTTAGACGTACAAGGTACGTTTTTTTGATTTGTCTTCTTCTTTTTCATTGTAAATGTCATTCCAATATTTTTATTAGGCCGTTGGCAACGTGTAGAAGGTGCAAGTGTTGTTAACCGGGTTTGCAAAGATTACCGAACAACCCGGACGTTGTCGGAAAGGTATAACTTGCGTTTTTTTCGGTTTTCTTCATACACACTTCTTTTATTTTGATATAGTTTTTTTCCGTTAATGCTAGTTAGATTTCTTAAATCATATTCCTTAAATCTGATTCGTTATTGTTAAATCTGATTTTTTTAAATCAGATTTGTGAAATTAGAGTATTTGTTAAATTTGATTTATTAAATCAGACTTTTTCTTAAATTCGATTTAATAAATCAGAGTTTTAGTTAAACCTGATTTATTAAATCAGATTATTTGTTAAATGTGACTTATCAAAATTTAAATCTGATTTTTTAAATCAGATTTTTTATTGAATCTGATTTATTAAATAAGATTTTTTATTGAATCCTATAGGTTAAATCAGAGTATTTATTAACTCTGATTCATTAAATCAGAGTTTTTGGTAAATCTGTTTTCTTATTGTTCTTAATGTATTTCATTTACAATCTAATTTTGGTGCATCCGTTATTGATTATTTTTCTGATTTATACTATTTTTAATATATTTGATGTTTATGTATTTTGTATGAAGATGTCTCAAACTGTGGAGCAAGCTTCGGGGACGGGGTCAAACACCCAAACAACTTCATCGGGCCCCATTATTTCAAGACATGCTCTTAAGTCAAAGGATGTTGGTTGGAAGTATGGAATTTTGATGGATCCAAAAAATCTGGATCTTGTTAGATGCTGTGTAGTAGATCCTCGGAACCGGGATCTTGTTAGATGTCAATTTTGCCAGAAAGAGTGCAAAGGAGGCATCTATTGTTTGAAACAACACATTGCAGGTTTGGGGACGAATGTGACTGCATGCAAGAAAGCAAGCATTGAGGCTAAGGAGGAGATAAAACTATGTATGCAACAAGCAAAACAAACAAGAGTTGAAAAGGCAATGAACGTTCGAGAGATGGAAGGGAGGGACAACCTTCTTGGGCAAGGAGTATAACAGATGGAGACATCTTCACAAGATGTCTCACAAAGTGTAGATAAGCTTTCACTCCAATTTTTTCCTCCACGAATGAAAGGACCAATGGATCGTTTTTGTGCACCTCCTGAGGAGTCAAAGGCAAAAATAATAAAGGACAATAAACATTTGAAAGAGGAAAGAGAGCGATGTATTCAGTACATCGCTAGATGGATGTACCAAGTAGGCATTTCTTTCAACACTGTCCGCCTTAATAGTTTTCAAACAATGCTAGAGGCAGTTGGTCAGTTTGGACCGGGCTTGAAAGGACCTAGTTATCATGAAGTAAGAGAGACTCTCTTGGCTAAAGAGATTGAGACCACCCAAAAGTTGGTGGAGAAGGAGAAAGGCAGTTGGGTGAAATATGGCTGTAGTATCATGTCTGATGCGTGGACAGATAGAAGGGGTAGATCATTAATTAACTTTCTGGTAAACACTCCTACTGGTACAGTTTTCTTAAGATCAGTTGATGCTTCATTTGAGGTCAAAGATGCCAGGCTACTAGCAGGTCTTGATAAGGTTGTGGAGGAGGTTGGTCCATCTAATGTCCTGCAGATTGTTACGGACAATGAGGCGAGCTATGTGGCTGCAGGCCGTATTTTGATGGACACACACTGCCATTTGTTTTGGACACCATGTGCTGCTCACTGCCTTGATTTAATGCTTGAAGATATTTCGAAGTTATCACCAATAAAGTCCACAATTCGACATGCAAAATATGTCACAAACTTCATTTATGGCCACACCAAGGTTCTAACTCTTATGAGGAAATACACAAATGATAAGAACATTGTTCGTGCAGCTGTAACTAGATTTGCAACTAACTATCTGAGTTTAGACAGCTTAAACACATGCAAGGATGATTTGAGACGTATGTTCACCTCGCAGGATTGGACAAATAACAACAATCGATGGAATAAAAAAGTTGAAGGGAAAGAGTTGTGAAATTGTATTGAAGACTACATTCTGGAAAGGAGTGGCTTATGCTTTGAAGATCTTCAAGCCACTTGTCCTTGTATTAAGGCTAGTTGATGGTGAAAAGCCTGCAATGGGATATATATATGAAGCCATGGATCGTGCCAAGGAAGGAATAAAAAAGGCATTGGATGATAAAATAGATAAATATGGCCCAATTTAGGACATCATTGACAGAAGATGGGATTTTCAGTTACATCGTCTATTGCATGCTGCAGGGTATTATCTAATGCCCTGTTTGGTTAGAGTATTGTAAATGATATTGTATTAATATTGATATTGATATTTTTTGAAAGTGAAGTATCAATATCAAGATTGACAATATCAAAGTTTTTAAGTGTTTGGTAAAATTATGTCTCCGCAGCCGCGGGGGGAGGGGGTGGACGCCGGCTGCGGGCTGCGGACTACGGAGGGGGGACTCCGGCTGTGGAGGCGGGGGGGACGCTGCGCGGGGGCCGGTGGGGGGGAGGGACGCTGCGCGGGGGACGCGGCTGCGGAGGGGGACTCCGGCGGGGGCCAGCCGGGGGCGGGGGGGGGGACGCCGCGCTGGGGGAAGCGGGGGGGGGGGTGGGGTGGGGCGCCGGCTGCGGAGGGGGACTCCGGCGGGGGGACGCGGCGCGGGGGGGGGACGCGGCTGCGGAGGGGGACGCCGCGCGGGGGGGGGGACGCGGCTGCGGAGGGGGGACTCCGGCGGGGGGAGGCCGCGGGGGGGCGGGGGGGATGCGGCTGCGGAGGGGGGACGCCGGCTGCAGGCTGCAGAGGGGGGACTCCGGTTGCGGACGCGTACGCGGAGGGGCTGCGCGGAGGGGGGGGGCTGTGCGGCGGGGCTCCGGCGGGGGGCTGCGCGGAGGGGGCTGCGCGGAGGAGGGGGCTGTGCGGGGGGGGGGGGGGGGGGGGGCTGCGCGGCGGGGCTCCGGCGGTGGCTGCGCGGAGGGGGGATCCACCGCCGTGCTCTTCGACGCATCCACCGCCACGCTCTTCGTCGCCTCCGTACGTGCGCTCCTCCACAAACCCTCGATCCTTCGCTCCTCCGCGCATCTCCTCCTCCGGCTCGGGGAGGGCGCCGGGCGGCGCAGCGGCCGCCCCCTGCGGGCACGCGCGCGGCTAAAATCGGGGAAAGGGGGGGGAGAGAGAGCGCGGCGGGAGAGAGGAGCCAGAGAGAGGAGCGTAGCGATGGTGATGGAGGCGTCGACGACGCGGACGGCGGGAGAGCACGCTGGGGTGAAGGGGGAGGGGACGGGGAAGGGGGGACTCCGGCTTCTCTCCGCAACCGCGGGGGGCGGGGGCGGGGGCGGGGGCATCTGCCGCGCGGGCATCTGTATCAGTTTTAAAACAGGTTTTCTCCTGTATTATTTATGATACTCTTTTTAACTACTAATCTTAAAATTAATATTAGTATCCAAACACTCACTGATGTAAAGTATCAATATCAGTTTTGAAACTGATATTAATACAGGTGCTTGATACTATAAACAAACAGGCCGTAAATCCACAGTTTCACTATGCCAATCCCAATATTGAGAGCGACAACGAAATCAAACGAGGGTTGTATGCTTGTATTGAAAAGTTGGTACATTTGCATGAAGACCAAGATCAAATTTTTAGGCAATTGGCAATGTATAGAGAGGCACAAGGTATGTTTGGTAGGGACATGGCTATCAGGCTTCGAAAGACATCTACTCTAGGTATGATTATTTGTTTATTGATTTATAAACTTGTATCACTCTAGTGTATTTTAATATCCATTTGTTATTTTGTAGCAAATTGGTGGGTAGATTGGGGAAGCACGACCCCTCAATTACAAAAGTTGGCAATACGCATATTGAGCTTAACATGTAGTGCCTCTAGCTGTGAACGTAATTGGAGCACGTTTGAGCAAGTAATATTCCTTAACACATTTCAAGGCGTTTGAAGTAATCCAATATCATTTATTTGATTAATAGAATCATATTTTCAATTTTTTTGTTGTTGTATAGATTCATACAAAAAAGAGGAATAGATTGGAACAAAAGAAGTTGAATGATTTAGTATTCGTTCAATACAACCAAAGGCTTAGGGAAAGACATCTAAGGTTGGAGAAATCGGGTCTAGACCCAATATCCTTAGATGACATTGATGAATCAAGTGAGTGGATTGCAAATGAAGATGAAGATCTTATCCATGAAGGCGAAGACTTGAGATGGAGAGATGTAGAAGTTGCTGCTCGAATGGATGAAGAGGAGGGGCCAAGTACGAGGTCGTATTTTAAACACTACATGTCTTAATTCTAGTTATTGAGTTTGGTTATTTTTTTGTTCTAATTTTGATGTTATGTTTTTACATGTTTGAAATGAATTTCTAGGTCTTCTAGGAAAAGAATTCGTCTTTCTAATGAAGATTCGGACGATACCAGTAATGATGATCAGGAAGCTCCCACCAATCTTGATTCTGATAGTGATTGCTAGTGACTACTGACTAGTGAGTGATGTTTGAATTTGTATGGTTGTATTCGAATTAGACTTACTTTATGTATTATGTTTGGTTGTATGGTTGTATTCTTTTCTTATTGTATGGTTGAATTCCTCTTTCTAATGTTATATTTAAATGTCACTCTTGTTAGTTAATGATTCCATGTTTTTTATGTATTTTTTCAATTATTTGATATCACATATATCATTATTAAAATAAATATTATTATAATATTCAAAATGCCTCAGGTGCCTGAGGTGCCCGCCTTAGGCGCCTGAGGCGAGGCGCCGGGTCCCTCGCCTCAGGCGCCTCACGCCTCGGATAACATAGGTTAGATGTTCATTTTGCAACAAGGATTGCAAAGGTGGGATATATAGGTTGAAGCAACATATTGCCGGTTTATCCACTAATGTGACAACTTGCAAGAAGGCTACACTAGAGGCCAAAGAAGAGGTTAAACAACATATGGAGCAAGCTAAACAAGCTCGGTTCGAAAAGGTTGCAGTGATAAGAGAGATTGAGGGAAGAGACAACCTTCTTGGTGTCAACACATCGGAAACAAGCATGGAAGCTGAAGATACATTAGTTGTTTGAGATCCAGCATTTTTGCCTCCTCGTTTGAGAGGTCTGTTGGCACCGATTTTTTTTAGATTAAGCCCATAATGAGCTTCGTAGGCACACTCTTCTTGTAAGAGTCTGCTCATCATAGTGGCTGGAATTGTCAAACAGCGCTCATAAGAAAAAAAAAGGGGAGCAAACAAAGGGGCGACCAGCTTCAGGACCGTGGGCTGAGAGAAAAACGAGACCAGGCCCATTTGGCATCTAAGGAGGCTGGAACATGGGCATACGAAGCCCAGTGCTTACGGTGGTCAGGAGACAGAGGCAGGATGGACTTTCGGTTAAATCTTCACATCAAATCAGGGCTCTCCCGATGGAAAGAAATCCGAACCAGCAATGGAAGTCCAATTTTAAACGGGATTCATCTAATAATAGATGTCTTCTCCCGCATTTTTGTTTAAAGAAAGAGGACATTCGAAGGAGGAAATCCCGGTGGACATTTGAGCCTTCCGAGTCCAGCTCGGATGGGAAATCTAGAGCCGGCAGATCTCCTAACGGAGGAAGGGGGAAGCGGAATCCCACTCGACGGAGATTCTTTCCAAAGCGGCAGAAGGAGTCGGAGAAGAGGGTGGGAAACAAATCCCAGATATTACGGGCCTCTCCGAGTCCATCTCAGGACCGGATTTCCCCTGTTCGGCAGATCTCCTACGGAGGAAGGGGAACAGGAATAAATCCCACGAATCCCGGATCTCTCCGAGTCCGGCTGGGAGGTCGGAAGTTCTTCTTCGGCGGGTATTCTATGGAAGGAGGGAGAGCGAGGGGCCTATAAAGCCCCGTCGTAGGCCATCGCGCGAAGAAGAAGAGGAAGAAGAAGGGGGGAGAGGGAGAGATAGCCGCGGCCGTAAGATCGATCAAAGGGGGAGGCGGGGGTTACCTCTTACAGGCGCACCTTCGGGACCTTCTCCTTCTTCCCACGAAGCCGGCGAAGCCCTCTTCTCCGCCTGACGACGCTATCGGAGCCGTCTTCCTCCGCCGGCACCGTCGCCGTCGAGCTCCACTGCCTCTTCCGGCGGACGTCGGAGCCTCCTTCCTCGCACAACACCGGGGTCAAGGTCTTCCCCTCTTCCTTCTGTCGAGGTTGCCTTCCCCCTCCCTGGTTAGGACCGCCGGCACCGTCGCAGTCGAAGCCGCGCTTCACTATCGCCGCTTCCATCGGGTGTTGAAGGGAGTCGAAGCCGCACTGTAGCAGCCGGAGAAGGGGGGAGATAATGTGCGTAGGACTATAGTCCACAGTGGAAATAGATGGTGGGGCCCACAGAAAAAAGTGTTAAAAAAAAGAAGAAGAGAAAAAGGTGCGCGCGCGAGGAGGAGGTCGCGCGAGGAGATGCCGCGGTCGCAAGAGCTGTTGACCCGCAGGTCAACCAGCCAGTGGGGCCCACTTTTGAAGCTGTTCAAACAAAAAAGAAAAGAAGAAGAAGAAGAGGAGGAGGAGGAGGAGAGGATCCGCGCAGGGCCAAAAGTGCAGGGCCGGGCCCATGAAGCCCATCGGCTCCTGATGAACAGTGCCAGGGCATTGAAAAATTTAAATCTTCAAATCAATTTAATTTAAACAAACCGAGGCAAGCATAAGGCCGGTTCTAAACCCACCTCATGGCCTCGGCTCAACTTAAAAGAATTCAAAACAATTGGGAAACCAGGAGGCCGATTCTAAACCCACCTCCTGTCCCACAATTAATTCAAAAATAAAATAAAATAAACAATCAATTTAAATTAAATAAAAATCAATTTAATTTAAACAAACCGAGGCAAGCATAAGGCCGGTTCTAAACCCACCTCATGGCCTCGGCTCAACTTAAAAGAATTCAAAACAAAGGGAAACCAGAGGCCGGTTCTAAACCCACCTCCCGACCCTCTTTTAAGGTGGGCATACAAAGGTCTAGTTAAAAGACCCCAATGTCTTACCATCCCTCACGAGGGAGTTATTTTGCCCATTATGCCATGGAGAGGCTGTGCATGATCAACATGTCAACATGCCCAAACCATGGGCTAATGAGGATGACCAACCGTGAGATGATTGCCCACAAGCTTATCAAAAGCCGGGTGTAATCAATCTCAAAACAGTGGGGGATGCCCATAAGTCTATCAAAGACCGGGTACATGCCGCCCATGAAATAACGAATTCATCAACTTATGGAGAAGCCATGAAGATCGATACGAGCTAATTTCCCACAAGCCTATCAAAGGCCGGGACATGCTCAATCTCAAATCAGTGAGAGGAATGCCCACAAGTCTATCAAAGACCAGGTGTTTTTCCATCTCAAATTGATCAAACAGGCTACATGTCCATCAAGGACTCAAAAGACCTGATTGCTAGTCAAATTGTAAATCATATCTCATGTTGAGAGAAAATAAATGAAGGTTCATGCTCGGTGTACAAACTTATGTTACAAGGAGAGAACCGCTGCATGAATTTTTTTTGGAAGGCAAGACAACAAAATTGACATAAAACAGAGTCTGAAAATTCTGAAAGTCCGTTGAAGGTTAAAAATCTGTAAGACTCAAAAAGGGAAAATCTTCACAAATTGCAGGTTCGACCATTTGCAAACAAAATCCCTCAATCAAAACTCAAATCAAAGATTTAATTCAAACCAACAAATTTAATTAAACAAATTCAACTCAAATCAATTTTAACCAAAACCAAACTGAAATTTAAATAATTCAATCCATTTCAAACAGAATCCAAATTAAATCAAACCGAAAACCAATAAGCAACTCAAAAAGTTCAACTCAAAACTAAATTCAATTCAACCAAATTCAAATCAACCAATTTAATTCAACCAATAAATCCAACTCAAATCAGATTCCAATCAAATTCATTCCAAACAAACTTAAATCAATTGATCAACTCAATTTCAATCAAATCAAATCAAATTAAAACTCACACACTAAATCCAAATTTCAACCAATAAAACAAACTTAAATTCAAACTTAAAATCAATCAATTCAGTTTAATCAAAATTCAAATCAATGCAATGCAAATTTCAACCAACTAAATTCAAATCAAACCAATTCAACTCAAATCAAAATTCAATTCAACTTAAATCAAAATGCAATTCAAACAAAATTCAAACAAATCAAGTGCTTGCCTTCCATCAAATTCATGGAGTTGTTTTTTCTCCTATATTTGTGTGAATGTTTATTGTGGATGCATGTCTTCTACTTCAATGGATTGCTATGACGATAATCAAGGGTATTCGAGAAATCTCGATGTAATTAACGTCGGATCTTCGCACCATCCGACGGGGAGAGGTCAAAACAAATTTTCAAAGAACCTAACAACCTCAATATATAATTTTGACCCTAGTTAGTACTTTTATGGAATACCATCTATTTTCCTAAGAAGTCAATGCTAAGGTCTAATCAAATCAAATTCAAATTCAAATGGAAAATGAATTTCCAAAACAAAAGAATAAATCTTTTGAGAAATTTGAGGTTTCATCAAGGTCCTATGGACCGTTTTATGAGGCAAAATCCAGAGGTTTCCAAAGAGAAGAGTGTGAAAGACAAAAAGCATTTAAAGGAAGAGAAGGAAAAAGTAGTGCAATACATTGCTCAGTGGATGTACCAAGCAGGTATACTTTTCAACACCGTACGTTTGAATAGTTTTCAAACCATGTTAGAGGCTATTAGTCAATTTGGCCCGGGATTGAAAGGCCCATCATATCATGAGGTGCGTGAAAACTTGCCTGTGAAAGAGCTTCAAATAATTAAAGATTTAGTTGAAAAATAAAAAGGAAGTTGGGTGGATGCACTATCATGTCCGATGCTTGGACAGATCGAAGAGGGAGAACATTGATAAATATTTTAGTCAACACACCTACGGGCACAGTCTTCTTTAAATCAATAGATGCATCTTCACAAGTGAAAGATGCAAGGTTGTTGGCTGATTTGTTGGACAAAAGAGTTCTTGAAGTTGGAGAGAAAAATGTTATCCAAATTGTAACGGATAACGAGGCAAGTTACGTAGCTGCAGGGAGATTGTTGATGTCTATGCAACCTCATTTGTTGTGGACACCATGTGCAGCCCATTGCATTGATTTGATGCTAGAAGATATTTCTAAATTGTCGGGTATCAAATCCACAATTAGGCTTGCGAAGTATGTGAGTATGTGACGACATTTATTTATGGGCATACAAAGGTTCTTGCCATGATGAGGAAGTTCACCAATGGAAGAAATTTGTGTAGGGCAGCAGTTACAAGGTAAAATCTCAATTTGAAATGTATTTTTATATTGTTTCAAATTGGTTTGTGAATTGACTTGTGATATTGAATGCCATTAACCTGTTTGTTTTTTTTCGTGCAAGGTTTGCAACAAACTATCTAAACATAGAGAGCCTACACAACTTGAATGCTGAATTGAGAAGGATGTTTACATCTGAAGAGTGGACTGGCTCTAGCAACCGATAGGCTAAGCAAACTGAGGGAAAGAAATCATGTGACATCATTTTAAAAACAACTTTTTGGAGAGGTGTAGCATATGCTCTTTCAATATTCAAGCCTCTTGTGATTGTCTTATGCCTAGTGGATGGTGAGAAACTTGCAATGGGCTACATATATGAAGCAATAGACCGGGCAAAGGAAGGCTTTAAGAGTGTCTTGGATGAGAAGTTTGACAAATACGGTCCAATTTGGGACATTATTGATAGGAGGTGGGACAATCAACTCCATCGTCCATTACATGCAGCGGGTTATTATCTTAACCCTCAATTTTTTTACTCAAATCCGGATGTTGAGAGTGATGGAGAAATTAAACAAGGACACTATGATACCATTGAGAGGCTAATTGAAAGTCCTGATGAGCAAGATATGATTTCCAAGCAACTAAATACATACAGAGATGCTGAGGGCCTATTTAGTAGAGATATGGCCATTAGACAAAGAAAAACTTCTATTCCAGGTTGACATTTAACTTTTTAAAACTTTTCATTTATACATTTTAAAGTATTGTTTTAAATTTGATTAATTCTCATCTTTCTGTTAGCAAATTGGTGGAAGAATTGGGGAAGCAAGGTTCCTCAATTGCAAAGGTTCGCCATCAGGGTATTGAGTCTCACTTGTAGTGTATGTAGTTGTGAATGCAACTGGAGTACCTTTGAGCAGGTATGCACTAGTATCATTCATTATTTAGCATGTTTCATTAGATTCTTTAAACTGATGGTCATTCTTAAATTATAGGTGCACACAAAGAAAATGAATAGATTGGAACAAAAAAAGATAAACGATCTTGTCTATGTCCAATACAATCAAAGGCTTCGAGATCGTCATTTTAGGATGGAGAAGTTCAATCATGATCCTATTTTTTTGGACGATATTGATGAGGCTGATGAGTGGATCACTAGAGAGGACGACGAGTATGTGCATGTAGGAGAGGACCTCACATGGAGGGAAGTTGAACTAGCAGCGGGTATTGATGAAGAGGAAGGTCCATCCACTAGAGCAGAGGCCTCTAAAAGGCAAAGGATTGAGAAAGGAAAGAGTGTGGCCATGGATGAAGATACCTCAGAATCGGATGAGGATATTCATGTTCATGTTACTGATGATGATGACTTTTACTCTTCCGATTGATAATTGATATTTGTGTTAACTGATTAGAGAGACATTAGATGAATGTATGTTTTAATGTTGTTGTGAACTTATCGTTACTTATGTACTTCTATGTTTGGTTTATCATTATTATTCAAATGTTGTCTACTTGATGTATTACATTTTTTGTTTTTGGTGATGTGTTCAATTTTTAGGCATGCTTATGGAAATGAAATGAGAAAAGGTACTTCTTTCAACTTATTTTTGCAGTAATCATTTAATATATTTTTTATGCAATTTCTTCTGTTTTTTGTATTTTCCACAATTTTTAGATATGTTCTGCTTTTTTAGATAATTTTATTTGCATTTTTGGACATAACTTTTATTTTTCCTGCAATTTTAAATATATTCTTTGCATTTTCATATATATTTCCTGCATTTATGATGCATTCACTTTATTTTTTATTTTTTTACCTTCTTATATATATTTTCCAGGTATTAAAATTAAATATCATATAAAAAAATTTTCGCCTCGGGCGCCTGAGGCGCCCGCCTCAAGTGCCTGAGGCGAGGCGAGGGGTGCCTCGCCTCAGTCGCCTCACGCCTCTGACTACATAGATAGTTAATGATCGCACCAAATGCTGAAATCCAAGACCTTCGATATATCTTCCTTCACCCACTCAAGTACATCATACAAATGCCCCAGTCAGCCTTATCTTCTATATCTACTATTTGAAGGACCTTGAATAATAGTCTCACAATATCAAGTGTCTTTTTTACAAGTTGCTAAAAATATCTACTCTCCTAGGTCTTCTCCACTTTTCTCTCTTATTTAATGGAGTAACCCTGGCAATCCAATTAGCCTATCTTGGTGAAAGTAGCATTTGGGTGAGGGAACACTTATATTGAAAGAGACTCCCCAAAGAAATGTAGTGAGAAGTAAATCACGTTGCCTCGAGCTGTAGGAGCTTTCGACCTTTCATGCACTCTCGTTAGGTCAATGATGAAATTATGGCTATATATGAATGATGAAATGTATTGGGTTGCCTTGACAACTCGATCTATTTAAGAAACCTTGCAAATATCCTCTAACGTTAAATCTAAGTAATGGGTGGAGCACGATGCCCAATATAATTTTGGTATCTTGATCATCAACATTTGTTCGACCACTTTATAGGTAGCTGTATTGTCTTTTACTACTTAAACAACTTGATCCTCTCCTATCGCTTCGATAACACCATTAATGAATTCAAACATGTAGTTGGCATTCTTTACCTGTCTAGATGCATCTACAAACTCTTAGAAGATAGTCTTAATTTGACAATATACTAGACAGTTGATCATCATCATTCTAGTTATACAAACTAAGAAGATAAAGTATTGTATCTAAATTTAGAATTAATAAAGATTTTTAGTATAAAAAGTGTTAAATTGAAAAGGTACTGACCTATCTAACCGTCTGTCATCGTTATGCATCCATGCTTCTCTCAAATACGTTCAAATAACTTCACATATTCTTTAATGTCTTGCACCTCTATTGAAAGATATATGTTATATCTCTTTTGGTGTCGGTCTTAGCACTCCCCTACCGACATTGGCTATAGTGTCGATCATCGACTCATTGTAAGGGCCCTTTACGATGTTAACTGGTATGCTACTATGGAAAAAATATCTGGAAGTTGCCCACTCCATCTTCTCCTTACATAACTTCAAAACTTTCAATGTTGTGTTAATAATTGTTTGTTTTTGTCACAATCGTGTGATGATTAGATCTACAAGACCAACTCCCGGGTTGCATTTCGTGTGAGATCATAAATATATTGCTCTTTTGTTGCATTTGATCCTCTCTCATTTCCACTTCTACATCCACTTTCATTGCCTAATTTTAAGCCATAAACCTACCGGTATGTTGATACATGTTTTCATCGGTAAATGACCTCCAACTTGCTTCCATTGCTTGTATTAAGTCATATGTTTGCAATATTGAATATATCTATTGATATAAATTATCAAAGATTAAATATTATGTACCTTCATCAAAATTTTCGTATTGAGTTCCTTCTTGGCACTCTTGTCCGGTGTTGTATATATGTAATGAACGTTTTGCTGGTTCTACAATTTCTTCGTAGACGGTATCCTTATATCCTTTTAAAACTCCTTTTGCCTTTTTTAAACTTTATAGATATATTTTAAATTGTGTTTGTGCTACGGGTGGAGTCCATATGCATAGTGTAATGCCCCCTTGATACTGGCAAGATGATGATTCGACCAATAAGTTTCACTGTAAATAACTTTATCGCAAAACTTACATTTTACTTTTTTTTGTTCCATTGACACCATCGTGCAATGAAGCCAAGTTAGGCCTTTCCGAATCAAACGGGAAGTATCATGACTTGGAAAAGACATCAAAACTCGAATAATGAATTTAAACAGAAACTGAAGAGAAAAGAACACTTCAAAAATAAGATTAGTAAGAGAACTAATAAGATGATTAACACCAACTTAAACTAGAAACTAAGAGAGAAAAAATATTAAAAAACTTGAGAGAGAGTGAGTGAGAGATGAGAGGGGTGGGAGGGAATGCTCCCCCTAGCCCTCAAAGGGGGGGGGGAGTAGCGACCCAGTCGGCCGGGTTGTTGAGTTGTTGACCAATTTACGGGGTCGCGTCCAATTCAGGCCTCCACTGACTTAGGCTGATTGGGTTGCGGCCGGGCCGGTTGGCCTGGATTCCGACTGCGTTGCTCGACCTTGTCCGGCCCGTGGGCATCTCGACATTCTGTGTTCCACTCCATTACGTATATCATCTTCTCACAAAATTCTTGTTAGATATTGCGAGATTCTCAATCTCGCGTGAAGGTTGAGAAACTTGATGGGTGTTATACTCAGTAGTTTCTTGCGGCACTTTGACTAGAGGTTTTTTGCGTCTTCGCGGGCTTGTGGGTGTGTGATGCTCGACCATGGCTTGAGGTCACAGTCGTTGGCCACACTTTAAGTGGATTCTGTTGGTCACCAGTTGGCTACGGGCCAATGAGGGCTTCTCAAGCGGTCGGCCACGCTGGTTCAACTAAAGCACCATCTAGCCAGGCCCAGATGGCATAAAATTGGCCTCAGGGGGAGCCCAATGAAGCAAACGATCTTGCTTTTTTTGGTCTCCCTCCCTCTTTCTCTCTCAGTGATGGCACATGACGACAACATGACGATGACGACGATGATGCAGTGGAACAGAGCTACGGTTGAGATTCTCGACAGAAAACCACTTGAATGCTCACCGGAATCCCATCGAAATATGTCCTACGCCATAATAATCCATATTTCAAGGTTTTCCTGCAACATAAAACTTTTATTTTGTTTGCTTTTTTTTGAAACATGTTAAAGATCGACTTCTTCTCATCATCTCTCTTTTTCTATCTTGGCACACAACTAAAGTCAAAACTGAGTAATGGAGCTAGGGCTCGGGTTATCGTCGGAAAAACGATAGAATCTTTACTGGAATTCCGTCAGAAGGTAACCTACACTGGTGGAACTCATATTTTAATGTTTTACTACAACGTAAAACATTTCTACTTTTTTTTTTTGGAAACGTGTTAAGTATCGTAAGATAAGCTTTTTCTCATCTATTTTTATTTATTCTTCATCTTAAACTTATTATTACATCATTTTGAATTCCTGCTCCATTCTATTCTATCATTTTTAGTTATGTCCGTGGTAGAGATTTTTTTAAAATTTCATAAATAAACTTCTTTATTTGTGTTGTTTGTGAATGTGTATTTCTCAATAAGTCGACATGAACTTTTTTTCTTTTGCCGATTAGGATTGTTTATTTGGGTTTAACAACCCTTTAAATGATTAGGTGTTGTTAATTTGTGAATGTCTGTGTATATTTATCAACCGTTGTACATATTGGTATATATGTAAACTCTGTAAGTCAATCTCTAATTAAAAAAATCTAAATTGTCAACATAATTGAAAAGTGAAGATATTAAATATATTTAAATGAGTCAAGAGAGAGGCTGATGTTAATTCGCTATTAATTAAATATTTTTATAACTCTTGTCGACTAATACTTTTAATCTATACAGATTTTAGATTTAGATTTTAATCATCAATTTATTATATAAAGATTGTATTTTATGTAATAAATAGATTATATCAAATCTATTTCACAATTATTTGATAAACAATACGTAATAAGCAATCAAGATTATAAAAAATACTATTAATTGATATTTCACGTTAAACTTTATGTAATAAATGGATTTATTTGTACCATTGTGATTAAATCATTATATGTTGCACGGTGACATAATTTGTAATCAATATATGTAATCAGTATATGGTTGCACTTGAAGCTTAATATTAATAATTTTGATGTCGCTATAAATTGATGACATAGTTACAAATCATGTCACACTAAAATGTTTTATAAGAAATAATGACAATATATGTCTTTTTTATGCTATTAATAACGTTGATGTCGCTACATAGTTACATTAATAACCTTAAATAATAGTTAAATAATAGTATATAATAACTTAAACATAATAAAAATCATTAAATATTAGTCTATTTATTATATAAAGTAAAAATATATTACATTTGGACTTTGGACTTTAGACTTGGGAACAAAAAATATAGTACAAAGGTTACTCTAAAAATAGATGCAAACACAATAAAAAGCAAAATATTAATTATATTTGTTTTTTTATGTTTTTGTTGTAGTTACGTAAGGAAGATGTCTATGAACGATGTAGCTGGCAATATGAAACTCCTATTTAAAGAAGTTCTTAATGTAACTTTTGTCAAAAAGTAATAAAAACAAGTGGTGTTATTGGATAAAAAATTTGCTTGTTTGAAGAAAGAGGATTAGATGTAAGCAAATGTGTAAGTTGTCAACCTAAAGTGCAAAAATAGTTGAAAAAATTGAAATCTCGAAGAAATATATATGCTATGAAGAGTAAATCGGCAAAAGAAACAGTTATGGATGAATTTCGACATATGGGTGGTCATTTTGAAGACTTTTCGTTAGATGAGGGAGAAGGATTTGATGAAAGAAGATAACGTAAAATTACAAAAACATCTGCTAGTGACAAATTGATGAAGTAAAACGTCATAGAATACAATCACAAACAATTGGAGTAGGAAGTAGTGGTGCAAGACCTACAAGTGGAACGGAAAAGATGAAATGAACTATAACTAATTTTATAGGTTGTAGTGGATCTAGTGGTATTGGTAAAGGCTCAACAGTAGATGGCAGCTTGTATTGAATAGATGATGCATTACAAAAAGGAATAGACGAAATTGTAAGTAACGGACCTTTAAGAGAATCACTATGTAAGATGGTTTAAAAAATTTTTATAGTCAATAATATTCTAAGTCATATTGTAGGGATCAGCATTTTAAAAATGATTGTTTAACAAAATATTGGATGTGCAGACGTCCTTCCACACACAAGGGCATATTAGGAAAATATCTAGATGAATTAGTTGGGGACATGCAAATTGTTGCGATCTACATAGTTGTTCTTTTTTATGTGATGGGTGAATAAGACCAACAAGAATTTCCAACATTAACTTTATGGTTTATAGTGCAAGATATGTCATATTTTTAGATTTAGTCGATGTTTCAAGTAAAGAGAAGAATCATAAGTTCATTATGCAGTTAGTGGAAGATAAGATTAAGGAAGTTGGAAAAAATGTGGTTATACAAATTATAACCGATAATGTTAATAGCTACAAAAAATCTAGAACACTTTTGGCATCAAAATATACTCTTTTTTGGTTGCTGTGTTACTCGTATAGATTAGATATTTTAATATGTGGCAAAGAACGCTATGGTAAAAAAAGCTATAGACGTGTATTAAATTGTTACACATTTCATATGTAATCATGATTAAGTCGTTGATCAAGTGAGTAAAACTTGTGGATGTGGTTTTATTTCGACTTGGTGCCACTCATTTTACAATAAATCATCTTGTGTTGCAAAGTTTATTGTGTGAAAAAGATAGCTTGAAAATTTTCTTTCTTTGTTTAGATTGGTTTAATTCGGAGTTCAGAAACACTCCTATTGGAAATAATGGAGAACAAATCATATGTAATCCTATATTTTAGGATTATGCAAGAGATTCGATAAAAATTATAGAACCCATGTATAAAGTTTTCAATGTGATGGACACTGAAAATTATCCAACCATGAGCATGGACAGTGTATATCATGCTATCATTGTGATAAAGATAACTTCACCAAAAAATTACATACGAGTTCATTAGATTGTAGATGATAGAGGAACAAAATCAATAGATGCTCCTATTTATAAAGTCGATGTATTTTCTTACTCTATCTAAAGTATCATTTTTTATAATAAATTATATTATCATACTAACAATTTAAATAATGATATTTGCATGATCAACATATTTTCTCAGTCCAAACTATCAATTTAAATTATATCTAAGAGATAGTCAAGCACTTATTAAAGTTTTTCAAGTTTTCGAGAAGTTGTTTCCAAAGTCCAATGGAAGAAGCTAATTTGGAAATGAGGTAGTAGTGTAACACTATGTTCTTTATAGATTTCATTATCAATTGAGTTAATATTAACATTAAATATTTTTTATGTAATAAATTATAAAATTAGAGATATACTAGCCTCTTTTGGGGTAAAAAATGCTATTGCAAGTCGATAAACTATATGGCTATGTTACTAATTATTTTTTTAAAAATATATAAAGTTGGTTCGAATTATAAATATATGATTATTTGTTTCTCTTTCATCTTAATGATGGAAAATATATGGAAATGATTTCCCAACTTTAAGAATTTGTAATCAAAGTTTTATCATAGACTTTATCAGTTACTCTTTGTGAAAGAAATTGAAGCACTTTTTCTTTGATACATATAAAACCAAGAAACATGTTGTCTTATTCAAACTTGAACAAACTTATTTATTGTCATTATAATATGAAGATAATGGTAAAGAGAATAGAGTTGAACATTGGCGAGATGATACAGAAGAGGATCCACTTGGTTATTTTGCAATTAGGAGAGAGTGATATGGATGATTGAGAAAATTCTTATGCCGAATGTGTTGCAAATAATGATATAAATGAATATAATAGATTGTCTATTTGAACAAATTGTTAGTACTACCTGTGAAGCTAGAATGGATGTATATACAGCTGAACAATAAATTCTTTAATCATCTTCTGAGTCTACTCATCTTCACAACGATAATCCAACCTCTAATATTAATGCTTTCGATGGATGTGGAAGTGATGCTGATGGAGGTAATTATCGAAATGATAATGATGATGGTGCTAGTGACGTAGTTAAAAATTAATCATTCCTCACCAAGTATCGTAGAATCAGAATTGGAATCAGAATCAGTGGGGACCGATCCAATTCTGATTCCCAGAAATCGATCGGAATCGGCTGATTCCTGGGCGATTCCTGGGAAGGGAATCGATCCAGGAATCAACCTAGATCAAAAATTTTTTGAATTTTTTTCATCAAAAAATTCAAAAATATTAGAAAAAATTTTTAAAAATAGGAAATGAGAAATTTACATGATATCAATCTAATACCAATATCTAGGATATGGATATTGGTCTTCCTCTTCTTCTTGCTACTGTCGATACTCCTGAGTTGTGCTCAATCTTGTATATTGTTCGGGACCATATCTATATGAAAATAATGCTGATGCCATAGCATCAAAGTCGTAGGCATCGGACTGTGGAGCGATAGGGACGTAGGCAGACTTAAGTGGAGCTAGTGGTGGTGGTGGAGGAATTCATTGCTGTTGAGCCTCGCCAAATGTTGAATATTGTGGCTCTATAAAATGATGTTGTTATGTTTACTTATCTAGTGTGAAATACGGCTTTGGCCGCCGTGAATCAGGTGACAGGGCTGCTACTGATGGCTGTGTCGCTAGTATGCACTCCTCGTCATCATCAACTGAAGTGTGAGAAGGAGCCTGCGTGCTGTCATCTGGGCTCATAAGACGCATGATCTCTAGCTTCCTTATCTTCACCTCTTTAGCCCTCTCTGAAGTACTAGAACCTAAAGTTTTTTTAGCTTTGCAAATCCACCCATTTTTCGTGCATTTACTTTTGTTTTCGTTTTCCCTGGACTACGAATGGGCTGGGTAGCGGTGGCTGGGGCTGGAGCTAAGGTTAAAGCTGGAGGTGGCTGCTCCATAGCTGCTGAGGAAGAAGAAGGCCCTGCCTGAGCCTAAGTAGGTGGAGGTAGAGCTAGAGCATCCTCTTCGGCTTCAACACCATCCAACTCTCCTTCAGCCCATGCACGGTCATTGGGATCAAACTCAGCTGGATGATCCCTGTCTGCCCCAAGGATCGCGGGATCGGAATCGGTGGGTACCGATCCGATCGGGATCGGATCGGATCGATCCGATTCCGACCGATCTTCTGGAAGAACTTTCGATCCGGAATCGCTCCGGATCGGTTCTTCAAAGGTGCTAAAATATTAAAAAAAATATCAAAATAATTTGGAGTGATTTCGGGCCCAAAAGTGGCCCGAAATCGGCGCCACGGCGGCAAGCTGCCGCCGTGACATCTTCCCCGCCTTATCGGGCGGGGAAGACGACCTTACCGGGTCCATCGGACCCGGTAAGGCCAGGATCCGGTGACTTAAAGTCACCGGATCCTCAACCGGTAGGGGTATAACCCTACCGGTTTGCGTATCGGGTCCATGGGACCCGATACGCTATAATGCCGGATCCGGTGACTTAAGTCACCGGATCTTGTCCTTACCGGGTCCGATGGACCCGGTAAGGTCGTGTTCCCCGCCCGATAGGGCGGGGAAGAGGGCTGCCGCAGCGGGATGGCCGCCGCGGCAGCCTGTGGGTCGATTCCGGCGAGGGAATCGCCGGAATCGATCCGGAATCGACCGAGGCACCGATTCCACCTACAAACATCGATCCGGACCGATCTTCGGTCCGGATCGGTAGTTCCGCCGGGAATCGGATCGGAGGGGTCCGATCCGATCCAAGAATCGGCCGATCCCGATCCGGATCGGCCGATTCTGCAATCCATGGTCTGCCCTCTCCTCTATCTAGGAGGCAAGTGCATACTTCTCCTGGAATATCTGATCCATGTCTACCTCTTCAGGTGGTGGTGTGGCGGAGGTTTGTCTCTGCTCGTATGGACTACCTACAAACCGTGCAAATCGCTCCTCACTAATCTTCTGTCAAACCTTGATATTCTTGATGTGCAACCTCATATTGTAATGACAGAAGACCAGTTTCTCCAGCCGGTCTGAGGTCAACCTGTTTCTCCTTTTTATATGTATCAGGTTGAATGTACTCTAGTTCCTCTCACAATGAAAGGAACCAGTGCTCTGGCTGAGTATCCTGATATCGATGGCAGCAAGTGGATTCCATCCACTCTTGGTGTTCACCTGAACCCACCACTCAGCTGCAAAAAAAAGAAAAGAAAGGTAAACAGTCAGCCCATCGTCTTCAATAACATATGTGAAAATAAAATAAAATATTCATCATAAATAAGTATACCAGGTGACACTTTGTCGCACGAATATCTCAGATCAGCATCTGAGCATACGTCAACCCTCATCTTATACTTCTGCATCTGAAAAAAATTTAAAAAATTTATTAATTGTCTAATCATTAACTACTCCAAAGTATTGAATAAAGTCAATAAACTTCAACTTACTTCTGTCTCAGCCTTTATCCTGTCATGCTGAAATCGGCAGAGACGTTGAATAACAGCTAGTGTACATCGCAACCTCGTTGTCGTTCACCACCTGTCCTCCATATTGGATGCGGGGGTTCAAAAAATATCCTGCAAGAATTTAATAGTTTACATTATGAATAAGACAATTATTGACTAAACTTAAAGTAGGTAAGCATAAATATTTTTTGAACTTACTAACCTATAGTATGGACATCGTGGTGCAAAGTCTTATCCCATCAGTCATCTATGATCTTCCGCCACTTTTTGTAACCTATAGGATCCTTCTCTTTTATTTTTAATTTTGCTCGGTCCATGGCATCGTATAGCGTGCCCATCTAGTTTCTGTCATCTGAGTCTATCAACCTCAAGACAACTATTAGTGGCTCAATGATTCCCAAGTAGTAGGCAATCCTCTCCAAAAATCTCTTGTTAGTGATCTAGTTCTCAGACCTGACAAGAATTTCCAGTTGATCTTGCTTGTTGTGCAGGTGGTCCACCATATAATTATAATATTTCTCAGACTGCATGAACCTAACCAATGCATGCCTGTGCCAGTGTAAACTCTTCAATGCAATGAAGTTTTTGGCGAAAAGTGTTGGTTCGGGCTTGACAAGATCGTGTCGCCTATGTGTGATCTCATAATATGTAACAGACAGAGATGCGAATAAATAAATGACGTGATCGTCTGCGCCTGCCCGACATGGTGGATACACTATTTTCCTCGCCTATATCCTCTAATTTGAGATCAATAGAATGTGCCGCACAGGGCACCCAGAACATGTGCTACCTCTTCTCCATCAACTTTTTCCCAACCGCCTTATATGAAGATTCGTTGTCAGTGACAACCTAAACCACATTATCCTCCCCGATCTCCTCCATCACCGCATCCATCAAAGAAAAAATGAAGTTGACATTTTTAATCTTTTTAGAAGCATCCACCGACTTCAAGAACGTGGTCCCCTCAAAACAATACATTAAGAAGTTTATCATACTCCTCTTGATGATACATGTCTATCCATCACAATAATAGTGCAACTTCGCTCCTTCCACACCAATTTGAATCCATCCATCCACTCCCTCAACTCAACTCATGCACCTCCTCATCCAGCCTAGCGCCATATATACACCTGCTGCTCGGGACTTACAGACCCGATCCAGTCTCACCCACGTCATCTATCGCAGTCTAGAAGTAGGGGCTGGTGGCTGCATGTGCTGCGATACCTCCATCAAGTTAAAAAAAATTGGATCAGGGAAAAATTAAGCTTAAGTAAATAAAACACGCATAAATGTCATTTTAAAAGTGATACCTACATGCAAAAACCACTTAATAATATAACAAACGGCTCTCTTTACAGTCGTTCCTGTTGCCTTCACCCCTTTCATAGTTTGTTTAATCCACATCTGCCCAGCACTTTATTTCCTACATAAATACTCATCACTCAGCGTAAACCGAGTACTGGCAGAATGACGGTGTGGCTCCTGTCTCCTTCCCTCCATCTCTCAGTCCCGGGTAAGGCGAGCCGATGCTGATCGGCCAAGAGTTGGGTCAATTCTGGACCCTAACCCTCCTGCTCCCCTCCTCCTGTCCTCCTTCTCAGCAAATGCACGCTTGCTAGCGTGCGTAGCATGTCTAACCTCGGAGTCCATGGAGTCGTCCTCACTCTCTGGCTCTGGCTCGGTTGGTACCTTCCCTTTGCCTTTCCCATTCCAGGTAGGCAAATCTCGGTCCCTCCTCCTCTGTAATAGCTCATCGTGCAACTCCTCCCTCTGCTCAATCCTAACAACCCGTTGAAAGGCTCTACCTGTTATGTAGCATGTCGTCTCCTCACTCTTCTCCCTCGGCACCTTATCACATTTTTTTACATTTCCACCTATTCCAACAATATGTTGTTTCAGCCGGAACACCTCCCAGTTCATCTCCTTCCCACACCATTTGCATTGCACTCTCTCTCTGACCGGGTCTACCATATGCCCGTGTTCCCAACCCACGTCAGAAGGACGTGCTGGTGCTGCATCACCTTCATCGACTATTGCTTATACCTGCAAAAATTGTAAACAATGTATTAAAAATTATTAGGCAACATAAAAATTGCTTTAAGGGTTGTTCGGGAAGCAGACAACCCATCAAACACACTATTCGGTATGTTTAGAGGGTTACGTATTTGCCGAAAATGGTCGTAAATCGACGTACAGGGTATTTGGAATATTTTCAGTACAAAAAATATCTAATTGATGTTCTTACAACTTGAATGGAGTTGTTTGATCAAAAATTATCAAGTTTAACCATGCTCGGAGTCGTCGAAAACGCGTAAAAATAGACGTACGGGGTGTCCGAAATTTTTTCCATACAAAGAACATCTAATCGATTAGTTTAGAACTTAAATGGAGTTGTTCGGTCGGAAATCACCGAGTTTAACCACGCTCGGAGTCGTCGAAAACTCGTAAGAAAGGCCGTATGGGATTTTTGACGAAGAAATCTTATCAATAATCTTCTAAAGATCGAAGAAGAGGTTGAATTGAGGCCGATCAGAACTTGGATCAGTGGAATCCCTTGAACGAATCGGTTGGAATCGCCGGAATCACTGGAATCGTGCCGAAATCAGTGTAGGGAGCTGAGATCGAGCTCGGAATCGCCGGAATTCTCAATTTCGAGGGTTGATGGAGCTCATAATCGCCGGAAGAAGTCGCCACCGCTATTGGATCGCCGGAATCAACCAGTAGCGGTTGATTCCGGCCCAAGGGCCGTAATCAGTTCGATTCCTAGTCCGGAATCGAACCGGGAATCGAATTGGACCAACCAGACCAGTCTCCGGTGGAATTGATCGGGATCGACCGATTCTAGACAGAATCGCCGGAATCGGATCGATTCCAACTGATTCAGCGGAATTCCTGTTGGAATTGACCCTTCCGATTCAAGAATCGGCCAATTCCGATCCGATTCAGGCGATTTTTCAATCAATGTTCCTTACTGATGCTACTGAGCAAGTTCATTGTCAACGTGAAAAAACATTTCAACGTAAGAATAAGAGTGCTGGTTCATCAAATCAACAAAGTTTGTCACAATTTGATGAATATGATATTTCTTGTACATTTAGTTCTATAGATATTTTTAAAAAAGATATTATGAATATGGGTATTTTCAAGATTCATCGTCATATGATTACAGACATAGATTTAGGGCAATGCAACAAGGTTCTTCACATGCATCTTATAATGAATGATATCAACTTTCATATGGATATGTACATCCTAGAGCAGAATATGTTCTTTCAAACATGTCTTATGACTATAGTTATTACGGTTATGGTCGTAGTCACATTCTTTATTATCATGGATCTATAACACAAGATGACTCTTCAAACATCTCTATGGTTATGGATATACAATATAAGATGATTTTTCAAACATTTCTGATATTTTGGAAAAGAGAATCTGTTTGCCACGAGAGGGAGACTGTCAATCCCTTATGTCATGGGCTCAATATTATGATTTTGTTGATGATTTTGTGGCACAACAATTACAAAGTGATGAACAAAGTAACCAACAAAGTGATATATCAGAAGCATATATATCATCTTTTTAGCATAGAGAGTTTGGTATTTTTTTGAATGTCATGAGAGTTTGGTATTGAGAGTGTTCTGTGATTGTTCATTCACACAGTTGGTGTACAAATGTGTTGTGTTATGTATTTTTAATTTTTCATGTGATATGTGTAAGTTTTTTAATGTACTCTCATCTTTATAAAATATTATATTATGTTTGTTGTTTCATACATATATACGTTTTGATTCGAGATCTAATCTCTCAAGATTTTTCCAAGATTTCGTTATGATCTATTCTCTTTCACCTCTCGAAACAAAAATCGAGATTTGAAATGACAATCTTTGCTCCATTCCACATTCCTTTTACGAAATTTTGAAACCTGGTTGCCTCATCTTTATAGATATTTATTGCAAGTCTATAATTCTATGAATTTGCTTTATACTCCATTATAGTCATTGTCATGGATCGTAGATTCGGACGACCTGATTCTGGTTTGAACGACCAATCCAATCGCAACTTTCGGTCGGATCGGTCGAAATCGTCAGAATTGTTCTGAATCAGAATGCTTTGGATGGATTAGATTGGGAATCGCTTGATCTTGAGTGATCTGCCAAAATCTGGAAATGGCCGGAATCAGGTTCATTTGGGACCCTATTTCAGACCGATTATGGGATCGTTCTCTCCCAATACGGGGGAGATTGACCCGATTCTTCCCCTAACCCCCTATTCCCAGCTCCCTCCTCCCCTCGTCACCCCTAGGACACCCTCTCATTTGTAACATTAGATGGCAACATGACTTCTTATTGGATGTTGAAAAGAAGAGGGTGAGATGCAAATGATGTAATATGGAGAAGTAGAGGGTGCTTACACAATCTGTTATAGACAATATGTATATGTATCTAACCTTCACCATTTCAAGTCTTGGAGTTGCTTGCTTGTATGTATATTTGTTTTGTTTGTCTTGATTCTATCCCTTCATTATCTTCTTCCCTGCGGACTAGCACAATATGTAAGGCTTCCTCTCTTTGACAATACTCATCACAAGCCATCTCATTCAAATAGCAAATTAGCACACTTCATAGAATTCATCCATTATATATTCCTCTATTTATCATAAAATTTTATAAATTAATTAGCTTATCTTTGGTGCGTATTATTCAACCTAGCTAAGACAATGATACTAATTTTTATCATGAATCAGGCGAAGGCAAAATTTCCCCGTGACATAAAAAAGGTAGAAGAAGTCTTTGGAAGTTGAAACAATTGATATTTAAGGGAAAATGGGGACACAATTTCTTATGATTACACACTTATATATATATAAGTGATATTGTTTACATTAATATCTGTATTCACATAAATGCATAGATTGCAGAGTTGGCTTATTTTTGGATCGGATTAGACATTGCCAATCCGATTTTTGAACGAAGGATTAATCTAGAAAAAGGTTGGGTAGAATCGGCAGGATCGGTTAGGAACTGGTCTTTTTTTTTTGCTATTTCGGCCAGATCAGCCAGGATGAGATCAAAATCGGGATTGGTGTTTTTTTACTTACCGATTCTAGATCGTTTTTATTCCAGTGGATTGGTCGGGATTGGATCAATTCGATCCGATCTGGATCGGATTGGTATCCATCGATCCGGACTTCGATTCTATTCTTGTGATCCAAGCATAAAAGAGATCACATTAGGGATTACAAAACCGATCAAATGAAGACAAATATACAAAAAGAAAGTGAGCATGTTTAAAAGATGTCCCTAGCTACCATAACCTGTAGAAAGGACAAATTTGGACTTTATCGTTACTCTTGGTATTTATCTAGCATTATCCTTGCTTTCTTAGATCTTGAAAAAGTAGGAGTGAGAGAAAAAAATGTGGCACAATTTGCATTCTCGCTCTCACCTATTAATTGATTAAAATATCAAGTCAACGTCAATCATAATCTCAAATTAATTGGGGTTGGTCATATAGATTTTTTTCTCCCACTCACATCAACTGTGAGTTATTGTTTCAAAGATATTTAACTCATCTGAATTATATTGATTTGCCTTTCTTCTAGTTAACTTTAGTTTGTCCATCCTTTTTCGTTTATATTATTTTGATATTTTGTACTTTTCTTACTATTTAACTAAAGCTTCCTTCAGTTTATGTTAATATTTCCAAATTATCTCAATATTCAATTTGTCTACAAGTGCTACTGCTTTCGAATTTTCACTATCATTCATTCATGAGATCACACATCCCTCTTATTTTGGTAACATTTATTTTTTATGTTTTTTTCTTTATCGTTCACTGTTCACCATACAACTATAATACATACAATTTTTTATGCTTTTTTCTTTATCGTTCACTGTTCACTATCAAAAAATATTGTATGTATTATAGTTGTATGATAAAAATTTTTCTTTCAATTTTATTGGTATCTTACGATCACTTAGAACTCATATAATCAATCTCCTTTATTTGTCCTACTTTAATTATGTTGTTAACATCTTCATCATATTCTTCGTTGTTTTTAATAATTGAATTATGATATTTAAGTTTAGTACTTCAAGATATTACTTCATCCAAACTAACTTTTTTTCTTTTATATTTCATTTTTATTAAATTTTTTGACTTCTACTTATTTTGAAACTCTTAAACTTTTTAAATTATTTTTCTTAAGTTTTAAGTTATTAACTTCTTTTTATGTTTCATCTATCAATGTAATGTCGTTTGTAAACATTGTATACCATGACATGTCAACTTGTATACCTTTTATTATTTCAGCTATAACCATAAGAGATAATAAGATATTATAGATCTTCGATGTAAGTCAATTAAATGAAAAAAAATCACTTGTTTCTCGTTCAATTGTACAGACACTAGTAATTACTTGATTTTTTTTCTCTTGCATATGTCTAATAGGTACCATCATTAGATCCAACACTACTGCAAAATATCTTTTGGAACTCTATCAAAATGTCTTTTCCTGGTCTATAAATATCATATGTAAATATTTCTTTAAATATCGATATTTCTTCATTAAGTTTCTACAAGGATTGTCATCTTGGATCTCGCCTTCATCTTAGAAGGCTGAAAGGGAAAAGGTCTTGTGAGATTCTAGAAAAAAATTTCGGGAGATCGGATCTTGAAATTTCATTTATGTAAGATTCACCTTACTTAAAGATTGTCATCTCATATCTTGAATTTATCTTATGAAGACTAAAGAGAAGAAATCTCGAAAAATTTTTGAGAGATTTGATCTCGAAAATACCAATCAATATACATGTTTAAGTACAAAATGTCATGTAATTTTTTCAAAAATGACAAGGGAAGTCATATTAAACATCAAAATAAGTTGTAAGAGAATTATAAGAAAATATTAACATAGAGAGGGTGAGTTATTGTTAACAAGAGACATAAAGAATCTTATGTTAGACTTAAGTATCACCTTGAATAATATAGATAGGAAATTGATGACATCTTGTGTCAATTATGCATATAAGGTCATAAAAGTATTAATTTATTAAATTTATCGAGGACTTATCTCTGGATGAATATTTGGTTGGATCATGGATTCCATAATAAAATTTGACAATATATGAAACAAACTTAACAAGGCTATCTAACAAGTTAGGGGTAGTAATAGGTGGAGGAAATCAAGGTATTAGAGGTGATATATAGATATTTTCGTTTCGGCGATCTCGTTTCTCGGATACGTGGAGAGAGATTCTCGGGAGATTTCGAGAGATTCTCGGAAGATCACATTCTATGGTTTCTAATAAGAAAAGTAGATTCTTATATAGACTGATCAGGCATGAAACCAAGTTGGTTTGGTTGAAATATTTATACTATCTTGTAATTGTTGCTCCATAACACTTTCCAGCCATACTATTAAATTTTGAGTGTTTGATCTCTCTATACTTAAAGATATCCATATATGTATAGATACAAATATTCATCGAAACAGATATATATATACATATATTAAATACTACAAATCGTACAAGATAATTTCATGCTGAACTAAAATAGATAATTTAATGATAGTTTTTAATGTATAACCAACAAAGGGATCAAAATAAAAGGTTAATAGCATGAAAGCTCCTATAATGCTCGAATTTAGGGATTGCACTCTATCCATTATTGTTTGTTGTCTTCTGCTGTTGTGTCATTCTCTGAGGACAGTTTTGGCTATTTCAGATGGCATTCGTACGTATATTAGATGCTATTCCAGTTGCTCTTGAACGAATAATTATTCCTGGAGTTAAGATGCCAGAGAACCTTGAAGGCTTGATTTCAAAAATTCTTGACTTCAAATGGCTTAAAGATTTGGCTGATTGGGGAAAGTCTTCCCTCAGTGTTGTCCGTAAGCATTGGGACCAGACCATCCTGTTCTCATTAAACTTAATTAAAAGCTCTTGTCAATTTAATACGGCAAGCACCATTGGTGTAATTGAGACGATGGTACATTCTGGTTTGTTTCTGTTTCTTTTCCTTGGTAATTTATTTTTATTTAGTATCACAAATGGTTAACCTTTTTTATTCTAGGTACACTTGCAATAGATGAATTGAAGGACAGACTATATCAACTTTCATTTTTGTTGGGCAAGGAAAGATTTGCGGCTGTTGAATGTAACCTGTCAGAGACAGAATCTATTTCTCAGTCTTCTATAGATGGAAGAAAATCATCAGTTGTATCTGTTTCATATCCTAAAATAAAGGATTTATACATAGATAAATATTCTATGGATAAGATGGAAGACAAAGAGGTGGTTGTTCTTTCTGATGATGAGGAAAGCACGTCCTCACCAGATGATGTGATTCTTCCCTTTGGTAGATCTAGGGAGCATATACTGAACAATCAATCTATATTTAAGGACAGCTCAGCGTTTACTGGCAATGTGCACTCCGCTAATGCTGATGCATCCTTGGAGAGACAGCGGTCTTCATCTACAAATGTTGCTGAATGCAGGATTTTAACTTTCCAATTACCTGGTGATCATGCACTTGGGAAGCATGGGATGAAGAACCCAAATAGCTCAATGCCTGTCAAGAAAGTTTATTCAACTCTTCGAGATTTACCTATAAACTCTTTTTCTGACGGGAAGGAAAAACACGATTCTGCTACCAAAATTGGTGGTGATCGAGAAAAACGGGTCGAGATTCGTAAAAGTGTAATGAATGATGCTACTAGTGACCCACTTGAATCTACTTTTGATTCTGTAGAACATCAGTCGCTGCTAGCTAAGTCCAGTACATCAGTTCCTAAACGGAAGGTCATTCAGTTGGAAATGCCTGTGAGTAGTAAGCATGAATTACATAGCAGGGTGGATAACAGGGTTAGAAGACTTAAACCACCTAGACTGGATGAATGGTACAAATCTATTTTGCAAATTGATTATTTTTCTACTGTGGGCTTATCATATGATAGGGACAAGGTGAACAAAACCATGGCAGAGTTGAAGGAGGTGCCTCTTAGTTTCATGTCATGTGATCACTACATTGAAATCTTTCGTCCTTTAGCCTTAGAGGAGTTTAAAGCTCAATTGCATAGTTCATTTCTAGAAGCTCGGGCATCAGATGAAGTATCCTGTGGGAACTTGTGCATACTTTCAGTTGAAAGAGTTGATGATTTTCATATTGTTCGTGCACGTCCTGAGGATAGCGAATCTGCTAGGTCATGCCTAGAGAAGGATCTAGTGTTGCTAACTAAACGGCCCTTGGATGACTCTATTCAACATTTGCACATTGTGGGCAAGGTGTTGCATCCTTTCATGCTTTCTTTTGTCATTCTTCATTTGTTTATTATTAAATTTATATAAATTTGTTTCCTGTTTGGAATAACATTTGTTTTCTAAAATACTCAGGTTGAGAGGCGCGAGAAGGTTGACAAAAATAGGTCAGTAATTCTCATATTCAGGTTTTACCTTCATGGTTCTCCAAGACTAAACAAAGTGAATCAGCTCCTTACTGAGAGAAGCAAATGGTATGTAAGTCGCTTAATGAGTATCATACCTCAACTTCGTGAATTCCAGGCTCTCTCATCACTCAGCAATATCCCCATGCTTCCAGTAATTTTAAGACCCTCTGACTTTTCTAGTAGTTATAGTGAATATGGAAAGGTCGAATTAGATGGATTGTCCCTTGGTATGCAGAAGGTACTGAAGTCATTTTCTAATGACAGTCAGCTTAAAGCAATTAATGCTGCAATCAGAACTAAAGGATCCAATGCATCTTTCCACTTGTCCTTAATCCAGGGCCCCCCAGGTATTCACTTTTTTTCTTATTGTTTTTTGAGAGTTGTAACATCTTGTCTGAAGGCCTTGTCGTTCCTTCAAAGTTTCCTTTTTTTTTAGGGACTGGGAAGACCAGAACAATTGTTTCAATTGTCAGTGCGTTGTTTGCGCTGAGCTCCTCAAATCAATATTCTTTGGGAAAAGGACTAAATGAAATTTCTGGGCAGGATAACTCCTTATGCTCCAGCAAAAGTCGGATTGGTCAGTCTTCAGCAATAACTAGGGCTTGGCAGGATGCAGCATATGCCAAACAAATGAGCAGGAATGAGAGAGAAATTTGTTCCAGTTCAACAAAGAAATCTCCAAGAGGAAGGATTCTAATTTGTGCACAATCGAACGCAGCTGTGGATGAGCTGGTATCCAGAATAAAAGAAGGTCTATATGGAGATGACGGGAAGATGTATGTTCCTTACTTAGTGCGAGTGGGAAATGTAAAAACAATACATCCTAGTTCCCTGCCTTTTTTTGTTGATACATTAGTGGAGCAGCGGATGGCTGAAGACATGAGCCACAGTAATCCAATGAACGAAGCAAGCAAAGAGTCATCTGTATTGCTGCAGGCTAAACTTGAGAAGCTAGTTGAGAGCATCCAACTGCATGAGTCTAAGCGTGCTAAGTTAAGGGATGATGACAAACATCAAAGAAGTTTAACAGAGCATGATTTGCTGAAAATGGACTGTACCGAGGAGATATCTGATGCCCATGTAGATTCTAAATTAAACATTTTATATGGGCAAAAAAAAGTTGTCTGTAGGGATCTTGCTGCTGTGCATGCCCAAGAAAAGAAACTATTGGAAGAAAACAAGCTAAGCAGGCAGAAAGTACGCAAGTCTATATTGAGGGAAGCCGAAATTGTGTTGTCAACACTAAGCGGGTGTGGTGGTGATGTATATGGTGCCTGCTTTGATTCTTTTGCTCATTGCAAAGCTGTGAACTTTTCTGAACGTTTTTTATTTGACTCAGTCATCATTGACGAAGCTGCTCAAGTATATTCTGTTCCTATTATTAGTCCTTTCGTTCTCCATGGAAAACTTTTCATCCCCCGTGGAAAACTATGTGCTAACACTTAAACTTTGACTTATCTAGGCACTGGAACCAGCAACTTTAATACCACTACAACTTCTTAAATCCCATGGTGCCAAATGTGTTATGGTATGATCAAATGCCACGATGCATTTGGATTAATGTATCAAGTAGTACTGTAATTAATAAAAATTCATACATTGATTCTGTCTTTCTTATTTCTTTCTGAAGGTTGGTGACCCAAAGCAACTTCCTGCAACTGTGTTGTCCAGTTTGGCAAGCAAATTTCTATATGAATGCAGCATGTTTGAGCGTATGCAGAGAGCTGGTTATCCAATAGTGATGCTTACTCAACAGGTTCATTTATATAATATCATTAATATTTTAAATTTGTCTTTACCAGGAGAATTTTTGCATCTATGTCACTCGACTCACTCCCATAAATGATGGGAAACTACTTATCAAATGTTAATATTTTATGTCATCATGGGTCCTTTTCTTTTCAAATTCTTCCATTTTGATACCTTTTTTTATTTACTTAATTCTTTTCTTTCAGCTGGCTTATAGAATTCTGTCATTTCTTTTCTTGAGATTGGCTAAGGTGATTAGTTTAACAAACAGAGATACTCCAAGCAAGAACTTCATGTATTCCTATGATGTACACTAATGAACTTAATGTACACTCGACTCAGCTCCCTTGGAACCTTTTTTTCCCTTGAAGTCAATATCTCAGTCACTTTTGTGTCATTCTGTGTCCTATTCTCCGAGCATAGTTGTTTTGGATTAAAGGTCTACAGGCAATCCATCCTGTCTCCAGTGTGGTGGTTCATGCATACTTCCTTCCACTTCATGTGGAATTAACATTCCAAGGGCACCAAGAGCTGAAGGCACTTGCAGTTTATTTGTATTTCTTTATCAAAATCTAATTGTTATATTCTTTATTGTGCTAAAAGCATAAATATACCATGCAGCAGTAATAAAAATCCTAGCACCCTATTGGGAACATTGAAGATCTTTTACATTGAGGGTTCTCCATTAATTTCTTTCTTCAATTAAATACTAATAAAAAATTTTGTGAAGGTAGAGAATTTGATGCTCTCAAGTCAGATGCACTCGTGAGGAATTGTTTGTAAAGTCTAAGGGTGGTCTTGAGGTGTTTTACCAAAACTTCACGAGTAAGCTTTAAAACTTATTGAGGCGTAAGCCTCAGTTTAATAAAAAAATTCTATGAACATTTAAATAAATAATCATGAAAATTTTAAACTATAAGCCTCAAAACTTATCAAGACATTAAGCACAAATTTAAGAAAAAATATATAATCAATGAATATTTAAATAAATAATCATGCACTCCATGTACTATCTAAAATACTAGCATAAAACAAAATATAATTTATTATTAATTACTTAAACTTCTATATTTTACGAATAAGCAAAATTCAATTAAAGTTCACAGTATAAAGTTTGTAAAACATTAAAAACATTTAAACTTAAATAATAAATTGAGTACTTGATATTTTTATTTTTTTATAGACATTGCAATCAAATAAATTCTATAAATTATGGAAAAAAACTATAAAAAATTAAGCCAATGTGTCCTTTAAAAGAAAAAAAAGTGTTTTGAAAGTTTGTTTGATGGAAAGATGAAATATTTTCTCTTTTTACATATGTAGACGGTGCGTAACTCTTTTTCTCACTTTTTATTAAAATATCTTCAACTTTGAGGTTGTATCTTTTTACGGGTGAGATATTGTGGTGGTGAGACATAAGCAAAGATTTCTTAATCGGAATCGGGCACTGAATTAGTGGGGACTGATCTGATTTGATTCGGATCGGATCATCTGATTCTGACCGATTATCAAGAAGAGAAACCGATTCGGAATTAGGATTTTTTTAAAAAAATTAAAAAAAAAATTGATTTAATTGAGAGCCGATTCGGTCCGATTTTGCATGAATCCTTTTTTAGTTTTTAAAAAAATTAGGGGTCATATTCTGATTCTGATCTGATTCTATTGATTCAGACCAATTCTGGCAAAATTTAGGTTAGAATCGGTCCTTCAAACAAGAATTGGCCGATTGCACAATCTATGGGCGTAAGCCTCCAATGGAAAACACTCAAGTCTCATGTTTTGCTTACAAGACGTAAACCTCATCAAGGTGATGAAGAGCTTTGTCTTGAGGCATAAGCCTCAGTGCGTGAAGGTGGAGTTTTTTAAACAACGCTCATGAGAATGTGTAGGACCTATGCAACTCCATTAACATGGGTCAATCCCACTATCGCAAGTTCAGCCATGTTGTGGCATGGCAAACACACACAAGAATGAAGAAACATGAGGAACACAAAAAGAATTAGCTAACGTGGCAAAAGAGATTATATTCTTCAGAAGGAACATATGCATGGTAGACTAAAGGGAATAGGCCTGGATGAAAGTGTTGGTTACCAAAGATCTGCTTGATCATTCAAAGTCTTGTCTATCCCTACATATCCTTAAGAATCACCTAGTCTCTTTCTTCTTTATGTTAAAAGTTATATTTTCTGGACTAGATAACTATAACCTTTGAGCTACATTTAGGCACAAGTAGTTAGACTGTGACTATACCCAACACGGTTGGACATATGGCTGTTATACATTGCTTCTCCACTTACAGTGTTGATGTCCTTGTTGGCATAAGCTCTGTGCCCTGCATGATGTCTCTATTGTTGTTACTACCATCATCCATTTTGTTGCTTTATTTTAGCAACTTGCTGGTTAAAGAGGAACATTCCTTTTTATCTGTGTGCACACATGCCGTCCATGCCTCGTAGGTCTTCTATGTTGCTTTTGCCTTCATTTTACTGCAATTGATGAGGTGGTGCATATGGTGTCTTTTGCACTCTAACTGTAGCATGTATTGCAAGTTGCTTGCTGTCTGGACCTCTACTGCTTTACTACACAATCTGTCATGCGGCCTATCAAGCATGTGTGTTGTGAGTCTTTCTTTTCCTTCATTGGCCTTGTGCATCATCAGGACAATGCATCTTATCTCCATTCTTATCTGGCTAATTAAACTCAGATGCTACCTGAACAATGTGCAAGAAATCCATGGCAGCATCAACCTAAGTCGTTCATCAGCAGGACAATTAGTGGTTCCTATTGTCTATGAATTGAGTTTCACCTTTGCATTCTTACAAGTTTGGTGGTTGCTTGAGTCTCAGTTCACAATCTTGATTTAATTGACATCAGGTACCAGACAGTGATCTAGTTCCCAAACTCTTTCCCTCTGAGTAAAAGTTGTGCTCGACTCCCATATTCATCGTTACCATAGGTTTCCCATGAATTGTGACATCCACAAATATCTTCTTGTTTGTATGAGAGGGTTTCTTTGCAATTTACTCATCCCCTTGAACCCCTTGTGCATTCGGCTGCTGAAGTACTCCAATGCTCATGGATTAATGGTGCATTTAGGAACTTAGCAAAGTACTTATATTTGAAGTATCTTCTCATAGAAATTTTTTCAAAGTGAAGTGCTTCTCGTTTGTAGAAGTTGAAGCAGTTTGGTTTTACTTTGTTATTACTAGAAAGAAGTACTTTTATAATAATGAAGTAAAAAATTTGTTGACACTAAAAGCTAATTAAATAGAAATATATTGTAACAATGTGTTTGATAAAAAATAACATTTAAATGGAAAATATTATTATATTATCTAAATGTTTGATTAGCCAACTCCAAATATTCTATTAATAGATGTACAAATGCACAGGGATAGAACTACCGGCATTTGTTTGTGGAATCCATGTAAAATGTGAATGGAAACTTTGGGACTTGATATAAAAAACATAAATAAAAATATTTAAATGATAAACTTGGGAAATGAGGGCCTGAAACTAACCAACCTTCAAAAGATAAAACCAACTTATACAGAGCTTATATGTTTCCAATTTTTTTTGCATCTTTGGGAGTATCTTAAAGTATTGACATTGGATAAATGTCTAAGATGCATAAGAATATTTCATATTTTTATATTTCACCTAACCCAACTTTTTCATCGTTCAGTGACAGATGGGAATTGGAACACCCTCAAGCTACTTCCCTTGGTAGATATCTATCACATCAAAAATATATATTTTGTTGTAACATATTCCTCGGAATTCAACCACCCCTGCACACCCAAACTACTCCCCTTGCTAAACATCTTACAGGCTTTTACATCTTCACTGGAACAATGTCCCAAAAAGAATACCACGTGGCTGCCCTCCTTTTCTTGCTCTTCAATAGTTTTGAGCATACAAACAACAGGGAATCAGGCATCTCTATCTACCACCATTGTGTTCATCAAAAGTTCCTTACCACTTACCCTTGGTCGGATGGCTACAATGGCTCTTTTTGTTTGGTTTACAAGGTGCCACGGTAATTGTATTAGGGTCTTTGTTGAGTACATGCGGAAGACATCACCACTAGGGATGAAGTGCTTACTGTCTTGGGTTGCTGTCTAGCAGGCACTGAGGGGATACAGTACATGCAGAAGATTTGAAGAATGCTGTTGATCGCCGTGCTGCCAAGAAAAAGAAGAAGCAAACTAGCTAGCCTTATCAAGCGGGAGTAGAGCCTGCTGCCATCCATAGCGGTGATAATTGGGGAAGGTGAAACCTTGGTGACAGTGACCTCAGCACTCAGCAGATCATATTTTCTTGGAGATTCTAGCAGTGCAAGCATGAAAGACACAGGATGAGGTGTCAACCTTGATGTCCTTGAGTGCATGGATGAAGGATAATCTGTAATCGGCAAGGCGACAGTGAAGACACAGGATGGAGAGAGAGAGAGAGAGAGAGAGAGAGAGAGAGAGAGAGAGAGAGAGAGAGCCATTAGGGGAGACAGAAGAGGTGGCATGGAGGGCGGAACAGCGATATATTTTTACCTTGGCCAGAGATGGTGATCACCAAAGCTTTCGTTTCTCACGATGGACTAGATGGTGCCGACGTCTGGAGTTCGTTGTGTGAAGAACATTTGTGTTAGGAGACAGGAGTCTACTTCCAGGGTGATAGTTATCGGGAGCTGATTTTGTAATTTCTGAAGGAGAAAAAAATCTCAGTACTTCCGCCTCCAAGGGGAAGGGGAAGTGGACGTGATTGTGCATCCAAACAAACAAGTTTAAACAAGGAGGACTTCTGCTTGAAGCAGAAGTAAAAAGAAAGTGCTTCTTGGGAGTTTCCAAAAGCACCTTAAGTCTTCGATGTCATGTGGCTCCTCCACCTAAGATGCAACCTTCACTCAAGGTATCTCTTTCACCTCATCCTTCGGTTAGGTATTCTACATGGCCCTAGCAACCAATGCCTAGGGCAAATTGCCATTTTTTGTGCCCTTGAACGAACCATTTGTTGGAACATGATGATCTTGGTTGCCCTTTGTTGTTCCATTGCTGAAGTTCTACTGTTACCTTTGCTTGGTGGGGTAGGCAACCTCTTGACATTGCTTTTGTATGACCAAGATGCATTTGCTGCATTACTGATTTTGTCTGACCTCAAGTAGCCCTCCAAATCGTCTACTATCGGCCAGGGAGCCACCATATTCTTTGGTTGCATCTATTGAGAAGGATCTAGGAGGTTCTATTGGAGGCCTTTCCAGGTTTCAATTTAAAGTCTAAATACAAAAGTTGGAGTTCTGTGGAATCTATTTTTTTTAAAACTTTTATGAAGGTGGTCAAATGACAATTTTTTTATATTAGTAAATTCTATGCAGTTACTTCTCTGTACATTCCCTTTTGTGCTATGGATGCTTGTTATATCATGCACGGTCACTCCATTCTTGCAAGGTGTGTTAGTTAATTAAAAATAAGCATGTATCATTTCATGATATTATGATCCAGGCTTTATGATACACACAAACAGGTTTAGCCGAATTAAGTATATGTAATGCTATGTTGTGGGATAGAACATGGCCAGCTATTTAAGCATCCATCAGCCAGAATGACATTTACTTTTTAACACCATGGAGACTCTCCAAGTTTTTTGGCCATAGCAAAATGGGTTTCTATGTTGCTTTCACAATGACTGCATCAATAGTCAGGCTAATATATTATGGTTTTTTGTTTGTCTTCTCTAAAACCGATTTATAGGTTGCTTGACAGTGACAAAGATAAGCCAACTTTATGATAAGTATGTGATCAAGTAAGGTCATGCAATGAAAGTCAAATTAAGATACATTGATGCTTCATTTCTTGCATATAAACTTTATGTGCATGTTTTGTCAGTTCATCTTCATGATTCATATCTTTTAATTTTTTATATATACATGTTTGACCATGTTTTCATGCTTAAGTCTACGTAAGTTAATGATTTAACATTTGTTTCTTCTTTTCTTGATGTTAGATCGTTGCAGGGGTTCTAGTCTAACAAACTTATGTTTTTTCTTTTACTTTTCCCAGTACCGCATGCACCCTGAAATATGCAGGTTTCCATCAATGCATTTTTACAAGGATAAGTTATTAAATGGCTTTCAGATTGCATGTAAATCAGCAGCCTTTCATGAGAATTCTCATCTTGGTCCTTATGTGTTTTTTGATGTTATTGATGGTCATGAAACTCATGGAAAAAGATCTGGTTCTCTGTCATTGTACAATGAAGCTGAAGCTGATGTAGCTGTCGAAATTGTTAAACTTTTTATGAAAATGTATGTTCATTCTCTTATCTTTGATACTTACTGTTTGAAGCTACTAGGGTGCATTAATTGGCCATGCCTGTGACAAATTTTTTTTTTTTGGGATAGGCATTCTTCAGAATTTGCTGCTGGAAGGATTGGAGTTATAACTCCATATAGGAGCCAGCTTTCGCTAATGCGTTCCCGGTTCAGTAATGCTTTTGGACCTAATATCACAGCGGGTGTGGAATTTAACACTGTCGATGGATTTCAAGGCCGTGAAGTGGACATACTAGTACTTTCAACTGTGAGATCTACCATTTCTAATCCTAGAGAACATGGAAGCAACTCGAACAGTATTGGATTTGTTGCAGATGTGAGGCGAATGAATGTTGCTTTAACACGAGCTAGGCTTTCTCTATGGATTATTGGAAATGCAAGGACATTGAGGACAAATCTTCACTGGCATGCTTTGCTAGAGAATGCCGAAGAGAGAAACCTGTTAATGTCTTTATCTAGGCCCTATGATGATTATTTCAAGTCCACTGACAAGAATCTGAAATCTGCTGTACAACAAAGTAAGGCAGATTTAAAGGATGCTAGACATCGCAATCAATCTGTCAAAACAAATGTTCTGGAGAAGCAGCAACGAAAGAAAACATCTGTAAGTAAAAGCACAGTAATTGAGAGATCTGGAAATGTGCATGCTGAAGACTTGAATAGGAATGATAGAATGGAGAGAACAGAAATGGATCCATCAGCAAGCAAGCTTTCAAGTATGAGCAAGAATGAGGATCATTCCTTGAAAAGAACAAGAAGTAAATCTGAAGAAAGTCATAAAGGCATTCGAAGAAAGAAAGACAAATCAAGTGGTAGCTGTTTATTGAAGGAAGAGCATATAGTAAACCAAGTAGGGGGCAAAACCAGAACATGTAGTGGACAAATAGAAACTGATTCTTCTATTACAAATCGTAAAAGGGTGCAGGAAACATCTGGATATACTAACACGTTCAATTCAGACAACGTGAGGGATGTGGCCTTCCAAAAACAAACTGGAGGAAACCATCATAAAATAAAACAAAATGAAGGAAACCGTCATAAACTGGAACCAAGAGATGTAGGAATGTTGCATAGATCTGAAGGTTCACAGGACATTATTTCTAAAAGAAAACAGCAACGTGATGCTGTTGCTGCTCTTTTATCTTCAGCACTAATATCTTCAGAGAAGCCTGGACGTTCGTCAAAACCTACACCTGGCTAAAGGCTTCTTGCTCTCAATACTATGGAACTTGTCAATATGCCATAGGCACAGTTCATTTCTGCACATTCAGGAATGGTTTATCATCCTACTATGTGAACTGCTGGTAGGTATTTGGTAAATTTTGCTTGCTAAGAGTTTGTTGCCTTCAAATTTTATTGTCAGAAAAATGCATGCAATTATTAGTGTTCATTTTTGTAGTCACCTTTGGAAGTAATCCACTATTATTTTTGGTTTTATTATTGCATCAATACCTTTCGAAGATTATCTTCTTTGCCTATATGGTCTATATAGGATGATTGATATTTATATCTTCCAGTGAGACTTTCTGATGCAGGACAAGCGGGAAAAAACCAAAAAATAGAGCTGAAAATGAGCTAAACTAAACTGAACTAAGGCAAACTGGTCTGAACCGGTCAAAATCAAGTTGAATGTCTCAAAGCCAATGTGAACCAGCCATAAACTGGTATAATTCTGGTGGTCCAGGTTGTCTAGTTGTTGAATCGGAGCTGCAACACGTGGACCCTCAAGAGAAGCATTGCACTATCAGTGTGTGAGGTGGGCTGTTTGGTTCGAACCATTGGTCCTGAAGAGGCTAATGGCTAGTGTGGACTGAGGGCAGTGACTTTTGAATGAAGACCGCATAGGACTCGTGTGAAAGTGGGCTGGTTTGCTGGATTGGGCAGGAAGAGGTGCGCGTGAGAATTGAGATGGTGAAGGAGATAAAATAGGAGAAACTAGAAGACAAAGTAACTTCATAAGCTCCATTACTGTATGATGATGACACCCACACTTGAGTTTGGTTTGATCGAACACATGTTTATTGCTGTTTCTGACACACTACAGATTCCGTATGGATCGGTAATGAGTGACTTTATTATGCAGCATGTTGGGGGGACCCTTTTTTGTTTAGGTTCTGTTTGAGTTTAGCTTTAGTTTTTATACTTTTACACCATTAGTTGGATGTTTTTACAACAGGGACACTTTGTTGGGTTTTCTTACAACTTGTACATGGGCCTATAAAGGACATTCCATGATGGTTGAAGCCATGAATTTGGCATGTTCTTTCTCTCCAATGCTGGCTCATCCTATTGGATCCTTGATGTTTGTCGTGAAGGTTCGATGGACGCTAAGTAGCCATCAATGACACCGACGCAGTCGGCTCACCTTCATTCCCATCTATAGATCCTCTCTTCACCCCCCTTGACGTCCGATCGATGCCCTTATCTCCAAAGTTTTCATATTTACCTGATGATATATTCTTTCCACCATGATGTAATCTACCTCTGAGCCCCATGAACCTTTTACTCCACATTTAGTCATCACCCTCCTCCACGTTGCCTCCTCAAACCTCGATAACACCTGCAACAACCCCACGAACCATCCACTCCACATTTTCTCTTTTTTCTTTTCTTTTTTAATACCTTGAATGTTAATATGATAATCTTCCTATTCTTCTCCTAAAATATATGAGAGAATCAGGAAGGGAGAGTTGGCGCGCTGCCAAGGCAAGGAAGATGGCAGCTAGATATTTTCAAACCCAATTCAACCTAATTCTGATCAGGATACTCTCGATCGAACGGTTTATATTAATTTTTGGTCGGAATTATTTAAATAACATCCAAATTTTCCCAAAATAATTTAGAAGGTGCCCCGATGGCCATTAATCTCGTGCTCCATCTACATGTGTGGCCGGGATCATTGTATTGCATCAAACCTCTAATTTTGCCAATCTTCCTGATCGATGTGATCTTGTTGAAAATTTCGAAAATTAAAAATAAAATGTAATTAAATTCTTTTCTTGGCCAAATTTTGATTTCATCGCATTAATCCTCTCGAGATCAAAGTTTTGAGTCGGAAAATTGAAATATTTGGTCTACGGACCAGCTTATTGGCTGATTGGACAATTTTAGCCCTGAGGTGGCGGGGCATTGACTTTCGTGCAAATTTGATTTTTATTGAATAACCATCCGACCTTTGATCGGATTCTCGATCCAACTCGAGCGTTGTCCAGATCAATCGTAGATGGACATTGTGATGAAGTTTGATTTTCCGACCCTACCCCGATTTGTTCTGATGTACTGGGGGTAAAATGGTCATTTTTTCACTCTGGTATTGGTTTTTCATGTTTTAGGCACCGTTGCGAAGCTCTCAATCAAGACTATACAATGAGCTCATTATGTTGGTCATTTGAGCTCATTAAGCCTTGTCGAGATATTTCTAAAGCCCATTCGTATTAACCTGTCATGGATTTTACTAAATCTGGGTCAAATTTCCACTCCAACATCAGCATTGCTCAAATCTGAGTTGTCCGAGCTGAATGGAAAAATTTTGCGCGAACAAGTGGGTGTAGGTGAGCATAAAAAGTTATCGGAATCCACTAGCTTGCATTGACATGCATATATTGAGCCAAAGGTGCTCAGGGTAGTAAATGGCTTCTCGAACCTAGCCCCCAGATGCTCGCGGTGCAACACAACTTTGGGGAAGTAGCCAAAGGTGATGCCGGCGGTGATGGCACCTATGCAGCGGCTGTTGACATAAGACTCCGAGTAACGTACGCCGTTGTTAAACTCCATTGAACCTGTAAAAGCAAACAAGGCTGACTCATGGATTGCAGAATCGGCGGAATCGGTCCGATTCTGACCGATTCCGGAATCGGATCGGTGGATTCCGATCCGATTCCGGGCGGAAGGACCGATTCCGGGAAGAATTCCGCGGAATCGGTCCGATTCGTCTGGTATCGGTCGGAATCGATCCGATTCCGACCGATTCCTTGTGGAATCGATCGATCAGACCGAATCTTCGGAAGTCCGGGTCAACCCCGGCCCGGTTCGATTCCCGGTTCGACTCTGGACCGGGAATCGAGCGGTCCCGTACTAAAGGGCCGGAATCGGCCCACGAGCGACTCTCGGTCGATCGCGGCGGAAGGAGGCTGGCGCGAGCGGTCGATTCCGGCGTGATTCCGTCGATTCGGCCTCGGTCTGATCGGGGTCGATTCGGCCGGTCTGTCGTCGGGGCCGGTCCATGACGGCGATTGCAGTCCGGCGATTCCGGCGGCGATTCCGGCGATTCGAGCTTGGCATTCAAGGGATTCGCCGATTGAAGCTCGGATCGGCATCGAATCAACCTCTTCGATCTTTGTAAGGTTTTTGGTAAGATTTCTTCGCCGAAAACTTCGTATGTCCATTCTTACGCGTTTCGACGAGTTTGAGTGTCGTTAAACTTTACGATTTCCGTCAGAACAAGTCGTTTAAGTTTTGAACTACGCGTTTATGTCCATTTTGCACGGAAAAATTCCGGATATCCCGTATACCTATTTTTACACGTTTCGACGACTACGAGTAGAGTTAAACTCGGTGATTTTTGATCGAATAACTCCGCTCGAGTTGTTTGAACATCGATTGGATGTTCTTTGTACGGGAAAAATTTCCGATACCCCGTACGTTAATTTACGACCATTTCGACGAAATACGTAACCACTTTAAACATACCGAATGGTGTGTTACTTGGGTTGTACGCTTCCGAATAGCGTCTAAATCAATTTTTATGTTATCTAATCATTTTTAGTGCATTGTTTACAATTTTTGCAGATTTAAACGATGGCCGATCAAGGTGACGCGGCACGTGCGCGTACTTCGACGTGGGTTGGGAACACGGGCGGATGGTAGACCCGGTCGGGGAAGAGGGTACGGTGCGAGTGGTGTGGGAAGGAGATGAACGGGGGTGTTCGTGCAAACCACGTATTGCCGGAACGAGGTGGGAATGTCGAAATGTGACGAGGTGCAGGGAGAAGAGTGAGGAGATGAGAGGCTACGCTGACGAGGTAGATCCTCTCGACGGGCGATTAGGATCGAGCGAGAGGGAGGGTTGCGCGACGAGCTACTCGGAAGGAGAAGGGACCGCGATTTGCCTACCTCGAAAGGGAAAGGCGAGGGGAAGGCGACGGGCGGCGGAGCGGGAGAGCGAGGACGAGTCCGCGGACTCGAGGCCCGAGACGTGCTAGGCACGGCCCAACGGCGTGCATTGGGCGAGGAGGGAGGGACGAGGAGGAGGGGAGCGGGGAGGGTGCGGGTCCCGAGGTTGACCCGGCTTTGGAGCCGATTAGCATCGGCTCGCCTACTCGGGGCCAGGCGAGCCCGAGAGGCAGGGAGCCATGCGCCGTTCGCTTCTACCCGGCCACTCGTTACACCGAGTGACGGTATTTATTTGGGAAACGAGTCTTTGGGCGGATGGGGATAAAGCGAGGGGCGATGAAAGGGGTGAAGCGCAACGAGCAGTGCGAGGAGCGGGTTCGCCACATTGTCGAATGGTTTTTACGTACGGTATCCTCTTTAAATTAAAATTGACATTATGTGTGTTTTATTTTAAAACTTAATTTTACTGATCCGTTTTTTTTAACTTGATGTAGGCATCCCGGCACGTACGGCCACCGGCCCTGCCCAGGACGATGGTGGATGTCGTGGGTGAGGCTGGAACTTCCGGGTTTGCGAAGCCCGGGCCGACGGTGCACGTATACGGCGGCGGGATGAGGAGGGTCGGGGAGTTGAGGGAGTGGATGGATGGGTTTAAGTTGGTGTGGAAGGAGAGGGGTTGCGCGATTATGTGCGATGGGTGGACGAGTATCACCGAGGAGTATGATAAACTTCTTGGTGTCTTGTTGCGAGGGGACTACATTCTTGAAGTCGGTAGATGCTTGGGAAGATTAAAAATGCCGACTTCATCTTTTCTGCGATGGATGGGGTGGTGGAGGAGATCGGGGAGGACAATGTGGTTCGGAGTTGTCGGCAATAGAACCGTCGTATAAGGCGGTACGGGAGGAAGTTGATGGAGAAGAGAGAAGCGCGTCTTCGGGTGCCTGTGCGGCGCGTTCCATAGATCTCGTATTAGAGGATATAGGCGAGGAGGAGGGTGTGTACGTTGTCGGGCGGGCGCGGACCATCGCATCTTTTGTTTATTCGCATCCCCGCCTCCTACGTATCGCGAGATCTCGCGCGGGAGGGCGCGATCTTGTTGGGCCCGGTTCGACGCGATTTGCCACGAACTTCATTGCGGCGGAGAGTTTACCGACGAGCGCATGCGTTGGTTAGGTTCGCGCGGTCAGGAGTATTACAACTATATGGTGGACAGCACTGCATGTGAAAGAACAATTGGAGATTCTTGTCGGGTCGAGAAGCGGATCAGCGAGAGGTTTTGGAGAGGATTGCCTACTACTTGGCGATCGTTGAGCCACGGTAGTTGTCTTGAGGTTGGTAGACTCGGATGACGGGGACCGGATGGGCGCGTTGTATGATGCCGTGGATCGGGCGAAAAGTGAAAATCAAAGAAAAATCCCGAGAGGTTACGAAGTGGTGGAAGATCATAGATGACCGATGGGACGAGACCTTGCACCGCGATGTCCGTATTTGCGAGGTAACTTTGTTAAAAAATTATTTTTATTTGTATAATTGTCTTATATGCGCGGTGTTAAGCAATAAAATCTTGCGGGATATTTTTTGAACCCGCGTCAATATGGAGGACGAGGTGGTGAACGACGACGAGGTGATGCGGGGTACGCTTGCGGTTATTCGAGCGTACGTGCCGATCTCGGCGGGGATAGGATAGAGGTGAGATAGAAGTAAGTTAGAGTTCATTAAATACCTTGGAATAGCCTTCTGAGGGCAAGCCGTAATATTTTTTATAAATTTTTCAGATGCAGAAGTACAAGATGAGGGTCGGCGTATACTCGAGATGCGACCTTAAATATTCGATTGACAAAGTGTCGCTTTGGTATAGTAATAGGCGATGAAGATTTTATTTTCTTTTCGTATAAGTTATGGTAGATGATGGGGTAATTGTTTACCTTTTCTCTTCTTGTTTTTTTATTGCGGTGAGTGGTGGGTTCGGGTGAACACCGAGTGGATGGAATCCACTTGCGCCATCGGTGTCGAGGATACTCGACGAGCACCGAGTTCTTCCCATTGTGAGAGGGCTGGGTACATTCAACGATACGTACGAAAAGGAGGAACGAGGTTGACCTCGGACCGGTGGAGAAGGGCGGTGCAATCGTCGTTGACGTGAGGGGCACGCGCCAAGAACATCGATGATCGACGAGAAGATCGGCGAGGCACGATTTGCACGATTCGCGAGGTGGCCCGTGCGAGTAGAGGCATTCCTCATGCACGCCGCCCGAGGAGGTGGACGTGGACCGGATATTCCGGGAGGACATGCACTTGCCTCTTGGATAGAGGAGAGGAAGCCGGGGATCGTACGGTGAGTTTGATCCCGATGACCGTGCGTAGGTAATTTGAAGGAGAGTTGGATGGTGTTGAGCGAGGAGGATGCTCGGCTGCCTCCGTCTACTTCTCGAGGGCTCGAGGCGTGGCCTTCTTCGCCAGGCGGTATAGTCCGGCCACCCTGCGGCACTTTGGCCCCGGCTCGACTCCAGGTCCCCCAGGCGGCCGTACCGACCCGTTCGGTCCCGGAGAAAACGAAAACGAATGAGCGCACGGAAAATGGGAGGATTTGCGAAAGTTGAAAAAAACTTTGGGTTCGGTCCATACGGTACTTCGAGAGATGGTGAAAGAGGTGAAGAGAAGGAAAGGCTAGATGTCGGGCGTCTGTCGGCCAGGATGACGACGCGCGAGGCTCCTTCTCGCTCCTCGAGGTGATGATGACGAGGAGTGCGTACCGGCGACGCGGCCATCGGCGAGACGGTGAGTCTCTGATTCGCGGCTTCCCGGCCGTGTGCGCGTGGATGAACGGAGACACGCGGATCTTATATTATGGAGCCACGGTGCTCCAGAGCGTTTGGCCGGAGGTTGACCGGCGGTGGATTACACCACCAGCTCGCAATCCTACGCTTACGTCCCGGTCGTCCCGCGGTCCGATCCGTACGACCTTGATGGCATGGCATCGGCATTATTTTCGTATGGATATGGTCCGGACGGTATACGAGGGCGGACGCGAGGGAGGAGCATCGCGGCGACGGGGAGAGGAGGAAGGACCCGTATGTCATGTCTGGATGATGGTAGTAGATTGATATGATGTAAATTTTTTTTATGATGTATCGACTCGTTTATTTTTGAATCGATGGAATTGGAATATGTACTTAACTTCAAGTCTTCAATTGGAGTTCATTAGTATTTATTCGATGTGGTCTTGTGGATGAATGCATTGGTTATTTTTAAAAAAAATTCTAACTCATTTCCTATTTTTTTTAGAATTTTTCTGATTTTTTTGGATTTTTTTGACGAAAAAAAAAATTCAAAAAAAAAACCCGATTCCGGACCGATCCGGAATCGATTCCCTTCCCAGGAATCGGCCGATTCCGGGAAACGGGTTCCGGTTCCGATTCCGATTCCGGAATCCTTGGGCTGACTTGATCAGATGTAGAGAGTTTTTAAATAGATAGTAGATGTGCACTTTCTCAGATCGTTATGGCAAAGAGATGAAAAGAAAGAGAGGTCTCACCGGACGTGCTAATTTGTGGGAACCACGATTAAGAATTCTTTTATGTTTGAATGTTTTGAAAAGAGTTTGTTTTTTTATAGTTCGAAATATCAATGTCCGAGTTTTCTAGCAAAATAGGTGATAGCTTATAAAGATACTAGATAGTCAGGTGATATTAGAAGAGTATAGAACCAATGTTCAGGTTCTGTGAAAATATTTTTTAACCCCTCTCCATCAGATGATGCGAATATCTAATATTCATTTACATCGAACAAACACTCGAACACCCTTTTTTAACTATCATAGCGACTTATTTGTCAAGAGTGTGCACATCCACAATGTATAAAGAACACAAAGGGTCCTGGCCTTTCGAGCTCGATGAGATACAAACAAGTTTGATCAGATTTGATTTGAAGTTGATTTATAAATTGATTTTGATGTGGTTTGAAATGTTAATTTCATATTTCAATTTGACTTAGATTTGAATATTTGTTTTGAGTTTTTTTTACTTCAATTGGTTGATGTTTATTTTATTTTTGTTTGTACTTGAAATTTTAGATGTGCTGATTAATTAGACTTATTTAAGTTTATTTGACATGTCTTGAGTCATTTTTATGTGATTTTCTCATGTCAGTTGGTGTTTTAATACCAATTCAGGTGTGTTAGGTATATTTTAAATATTTTCAAATTTGATTCAACTTGATTAAGTTTGAACTTCAAATTGTTAATGCTATGAATTTACATGTTTTAAGATGAATTTTAGATATTTTTATGTGTCTTTAATGTGTTTTATTCGATTGGTTATAAATTATTTGATTTACACTTGTTTAAGCAATTGAATTCTAATGGATTAAGTGTATTGAATCATATTTTTCAGATTGTATTGAATCTAATTTTTGTTGAATGTTAAGGTTTTAATGACCTATTTTACATGTGTTTTAAGGTTGGTTTGAATGCATTTTCAGATTTGGTCAAGTTAACTTTAAATTTGATTAGTTCTTGTTCAGTTTGCATCACATCCGGTCCATCGAGTTAGTGTCGATGCCCGGTCACATGCAAATAACTCGACACTTGAAATGTTCATGTTCGAAGTATTCCATGTTCATGCTGGTGTACATCTAATATAGTAGTTCATATGCCATGTTCCCTGCCATCCAAGCTTAATGTGTGAATGTCCTTCCCTTTCTGTAAAATCTCACTTGGTTGAAAAAATTTTGGTAGTATACTACTGTATTTTCCGATCGGTGTGAAATTTTTACTCGTCCTACATGGCAGTCTTTTGACTTTCCAAGTAGTAGGAAGATTCCGTCTACGGTGGAAAGTATGTCACATGCCTACGCTCGGGTCAATATACCGGAAACGTGTCAGGGTTAGCCGCCCAATGGAGCGTCCAGTTGTGAACAAACTTCTTTTTTAGTTTTGGCATTTCGCCTTCAGATTTATTTAAGTTTTATTTTAAATGTCTAAGATTGGGCCAACTTCATATCATCAGAACAATAGGCTGGTCTTCATGTCTCATGGTCTGAGAAGGCTGGCTTCATGTTTTGTCGGCTCGGTTGGCCCAATTTTGCACTTCCATGGCCCGATTGGCCTGATTTGCACCTCCATTGTCCGGTTGGCTTGATTTGCACTTTCATGGCCCGGTTGGCCTAATTTGCACCTTGTTTGGTCCGAAATTGAGAGCTATTCTCAAGCCATTTACCCATCATATGAGCCAAGGGAGATCAGGCCGTCACCCTCAACTTGGTCCTCACAAGGTCCTACTGTAGCCTTGGTTTGTTGCACTTGTTTGCAGCACCTATTTTGAGCATATCTTCACAGCACCTGTTTGCTTATTGTGGCAGCAAGCTAAATAGTTCTGGAAGGGGATGGAATGAGCTGGTTTAGGTGCTGTTTGGATGAGTTGGAAAGGGGAATGATGAATAGGTGTTTTGGGATCTATTTTAAAGGCAGCATAAAGGGCTGGACAGGTTGGTATGGACCTGATTAGGGCGGCCAGCAAGTGGGCTAGGACAGGTGCTGTTTAGGGCCAGCAAAAGGGCAAGTTTAGAACCTGATTAAGGGGGTGTTTTAAGACCTGCTTGTGGGGCCAACGAGGAGGTCTTAACATGTGGTGTTTAAGGAGCCATTAATGGGGCTGTGAACAAGGGCATTTGATAGGTAGAAATTGGGGCCACCCGGCTAAACTCTTGGCTTGTCTGGTAGATTCCAAGAGGCCCAGGCCGTCACCCCTCCTCTCACACATCAAAGAGGATAAGTGGTTTGTTTAGAAGAGTTCTGTAGGAGCTGTTTTGGTTGTGTTTCACAAGGGGCTAATTAAATGGCTAGCAAAGGGGCGAAGACATAGGTGCACAAGGGGCTGTTTTAGTGCACTGAAGGTGACCTGACTAGGTGAGGCACATAAGGGGATCAGTCAAGGGCTGATTAAGGACAGAAATGAGGGCCTTCAAAGGGGCCTGATTGAGGTATGGAAAGGGGTGCTTTTTGGGCATGTTCAGGTGACCATCAAAGGGGATTAAACATGGACAGATTTTAGGGCAGTAGAGGGGACCTGATCTGAGCATGCCTTAGTGTCTGTCCAATTGGCCTACAAGGAGGGTCGAATTAGGCCTTGTTGGGGACATGTTTAGGGCCCTAATTGGCTGCTGAATAGGGCATCAAAGGGCCTGATATTGGTGCTTGCATGGAACTGTTTGGAGATGACCAGAAATGGGACTGTAGTGGACTGCACACATGGACAGCAGGAGGGTCCAACTTGGGACAACAAAGGGTCTGATTGAGGGGCTCAAATGAGCTATTTTGGATGGTTTATGGGACCAACATATGGAGGTCGAACATGGGCTTTAAGGGGTACTAGCAAGGCTGAGTTTTTGGAACTTCTTGAATAGCCAAGGAGCCGGAGGAGGCTGAGAGGAAGAAAAAGAAGAGAGGAGGAAGAGTATTAAAATTACATCTTTCCTCACCTTTTTTTGGCACAATTCCTGCTGGAGATTGAAGGAGGAGATCGGTGACTTTCTCTCCTTCTTCTTCTACTACTACAATTGATGATGTTCGAATTGGTGCCCCAAGAAGAAAGCTTGCTGCTGAAGTTGATGCACCACAGAAGACTACTCCTAGTGCACCTGCAAGAGAGAGTAGATTTCTCCTTCTTCTTCACTTGGTGCACCACAAATGGGCTAGAGAGGTTGTTGATTTGCTGCTGCAGACGTCCAAGTAAGGAGAAGATGACTTGGAGTAGGGTTGATGGCGCACCAAATTGAGGGAATGCTGGAGTAGAGCTTCCGCAGGGTGCAGATGAACTTGTCTTCGACCAAGGCCAGATGGGGGGTTCTTTTATAGAGGATTGGAGCCTCATCTGAAGCTGAGGACGAGGCTGAGAGGTTAAGAGTCCTAATAGCTAAAGAATTCTACTTAAACAAGGTTCCCAACTGGCTAAGAAGACTTTACCATCTGATGGGTGTCAGATGAGAGAACTGGTGCACCTTTCCCTAGATTGTAGGTGAATATGCGCACAAACTAGCTAGGAATCTGCTGAAGTTCGGCAAGATGATGGTTATGATAGGGCTGGGATGATAAGGATCAGATGGGATATGGATATGGGTCAATTGGGGAGAGTCCTAGTGCAAGAAGACTTCTCTTCAGTCATATGTGTGAGGTGAGAAGCTAGCGCACCTGCCCCTACACTGTAAGGTGTTGGTGCACTCAATCCTAAATTTCAGGGCATTGAACGTTCAAGGAAGGTGGGAAGGAGCTGGGTTCAGCCAGATGCAACTTGGGTTAGCCCAATTTGGATTAATTTTAACCTGGGTTTGATCAAAGTGCTCCCGATCCGACGAATACTGTAAATCCTAATCAGAATTACTTAAATACACCTTGAATTAATTTCAAAAAATATGGAATGAACTCTAATGACTATTGATCTTATGTTCCATCAAAATGTGTGACTGAGATCTCCCGAATTATACTAAATCTCTGATTTTACCGATTTCTCTGATCGGTGCGATCTCAGCTGTTAATAATGCCGAAAACTGTAATTGATTGCAATTAGGTTCTCACATTGGCCAGATTTTATTTTTCATGCATCAATATTCATGAGATCTAGGTTTTGGGCCAAGAAATTGAAATTTTCAGCCCATGGGTTGATCCGGGAGCTGATCGGACCATTATGCCCCTGGTGTCATTTATTACAAAGTTTGACCAGATATTTCCTACATAACTTTCCAACCGGTTGTCAGATTTTTGATCCATTTCGAGCGTTGTCTGGCTTTATTTGATGCTGACAATATGGTAAAGTTGGAATTCCATGTTAGAGTCCCTACTGTCCCAGAGTATTGGGGGCAAAATGGTCATTTCAGCCTTCTGGTGTCCATTTTTCATGTTTTTGACACCGTTGCCAAGCTCTCGACCAGGACTATGCAATGAGCACATTATCTTGGTCATTCGTAGCCTTTCATGCCATACTGAGACATTTTTCAGAGCCTATTCACATCATCTAGTGCTTATTTTATCAAATATGGGTTAGATTTTCTGTACCGAGTTCGGCGTTGCTCAAATTTGTGTTAAGCGAGTCAAACGGAAAATCTTGGTGCCAACATGAGCCAAATGAATGTGTTGATGATGAGCCCAAATGGCCAAATGACATAATAAAATGAATCTCTTAAATATTAGAACTTTATGAAAATGCTTAGAATTAGGCCCCTTCATAATTTTGGATAGGTATATGGGCATGCACTCAATTTCATTGATCCATGTTGTGGATGTGGGCAAGCACCCATCACTACGGCTTATTCTCACTTGATCAAAGTGGAGATTACAAGTCACCATGCCAAATTGATCCTGGGATCTATGTAGGGAGCCAGAATATATTCATTACCAATGTAAGTTTATGTTTATGTTTCACATGATATGATTTCGCGGGGATTGCAACTATACAAGTCTGCTTACGCGATGATGTATCCTATGTTATATATATGATATCATGTTGTCAATATGCGTGTATCTATGGTTGGGGAGTATTTATGTAACCCAGGTAACTTAAATGGAATGCAAACATTAAAAGATGTAATTTAATAAACCAAATTTGAAACTGGGATTAAGAACATGATCTTAAAGAGACCAAAAATGTCAATTTTCATATTTAATACAACCAACACTTAAAACATATCAAATCTGAAAAATCGCAATATGATATAAATTAATGAAATAACACTAAGACACAGAATGTGAAATTAAATAATGATGAATTCACTCCAATCATATATAATAAAATTTGATTTTTATTAAGTCTAAGATGTTGGACTTCAAATAATGAAAAGATCAATCTAAGTTCTTAATATTAAGACTTAGAATGAAAACAGTGATAATGAAATAATCAAAATCAAATTTAAGCAAACCTTGCTAAGTCTGAAATGTCAAGACTTAAATAAAAGAAATTAAAATCCGAATCCAAAAATAATTCCTTAACAAATTTTGACCTGAACCCTGTCTTTAATAGACATCACATCCAAATTAACCTTAATAACTCAAAAGGTCTTAATTTTGAGACCTGGAATCAAAAGAGCCAAATCTATATCAAACATGTAAAAATGTTTAAGAATCCATGGAGATATTCTTAAGATGTTGGAATATTAAAATATACCCCCATAAGACAAAAATGAAACTCAAACCAAAATTAACATACTAAGTTTACATTCTATTAAGTTTATGGAGTTATAGCTCACATGTGTTTATATTTTGTGGATGTATGTTTCCATAGAATGTCGGTTCACGACCCGGTTGGAAAATGGGCCAATCGGCCCTATCGGGATTCGGTCAACCAGACCCAACGGGACCCCGCGACCCCTTTGTAGGTGCTCCCCCCAATGAGAAGCATTCCTTGCTTTCCGTTCAGGGCAATTGGGGGGCGGGAGGCTTCTTAAGCCCCCTTGTCCCTTGGAGGCTGATGTAACCTCAAAATCTCAAAAGATTAATTCTTTTGTTTTGCAAATTTATTTTTCTTTTGAATTTGAATTAGATTTGGTTAGACCTTAGCATTGACTTCTTTAGAAAAATAGATGGTATTCCATAAAAGTACTAGCTAAGGTCAAAATTATATGTTGAGGTTGTTAGATTCTTTGAAAAATTGTTTTGACCTCTCCCCGTCGGATGGTGCGAAGATCCGACGTTAATTACATCGAGATAACTCGAATACCCTTGATTAAGCGTCATAGCAATCCATTGGAACAGAAAACATGCATCCACAATAAACATTCACACACATATGGACATAGGAGAAAACGATCTCATAAACTGATGGAATGCAAGCACTCAATGTTAATTTGAATTTGATTTGAATTTAATTGATTGAATTAAATTTGTTTGCTGGAATGGGTTTATCTTGAGAATTTGAGTTCCATTGGATTCGGCTTGATTTGAGTTTGTTTTATTGAATTTATTAAAGTTCAGTTGAATTTGTTTGATTTGGGGAATTCAATTTGAATTGGGTTGATTTATTTGAGTTAGAAGATTTGTTTGTTTGAAGTCAATCTTGTTTGAATTAATTGATTTGTCCAAGCCAGATTTGGTTTACAATGAAGTTTGTTGGCTTAAATTTATTTGATTTTTAATTGAATCTGGTTGGTGCTTCCTTAGATTACAAATTCTGCAGATCTCATAAATTTTCAGATTCTGGGTTCTGCAATTTCTACAGGCTTTGGTTCCTTGCAAAGTTCAGGTTTCCTGCTTCTTCAAATATCAAACTCTAGATTTCTGCACTTCAGATGTGCAGTCTTTCAAACTTCCAGATTTCTTACTGATTTCAAATTTCAGACTTTAAATTCTGCATTTTTTCAAATATTTTCAGATTGCAGATTCTTAAAGAGGTTCAATACAAATTCAGTTTTCAGATTTTATGGTGCATTCAGATTTTCAGTTTTCTGGGTTTCAATTGCAGATTTTATGTTTCTAAATTTCAGTTTCCAGGCTCCAGATTTTAGGCTTTAATTTAAGTCTTAGACAACTTTAACAGGTTCAGAATTTTTAGATTTTTATGCAGATTTTCCAGACCCCATCTTAAATTCCAGTTTCAAGCCTTAAACCTCTGATTTTGTACTTCTGCAGATTTTACAAGTTCCGGATCCGCAGGTTCAAAATTTGATTTCCAAAATATCCAGATCTGGAATTCCAGAATCGACTATCTTGCAGAATTTTTACACCCTCAGATTCTCTGATTCACATATTTTTTGCTTTGCCTCCGTCCTCTGATTCTCGGAACTTCCATGCTCCAGACTTTCAGATTTCTACACATGTTCAGATTTTAAGACCCCAGATTTCAGTTTTTTTTTTATGTTTCAGATTTCAGAAATGTGGAGTTCAGATTTTTGTTGAAGCTTCAATTTTCAGATTTAGTGTTCGGCTCCCCTGCAGATTTCAGATTTTATGTGGATTCTGCACGTCAATCCTCAAATCTCAGATTTTTTATGTGGGTTAAGTTCAGATTACAGATTTTTAAGTGGATTTAGAGGTGATTTCAGATTTCAGAAAAATTCAGTTCTGATTTTCCGTTTGTGATTTTACAGATTGACAGATTTCGGATTTAGTTCAGGTTTTCCAGATTCTTATGATTTGAATTTATTCAAATGGATGTGATTTATGAAGTTAAATTTCTGTCTGCAAATCAGAGCCGAATTTGGCCAGAACTTAGACCGGATTCCAGGCTCAATTACAGATTTTTCTGTTTTCTCTTTTTTTTAAGTGCTTGACATCCCATCGGATCAATGAGATCATTGACTCCCTTCAATGATATAAATCAGCAGTACAGCTGTCTGGATGTCTGTCTTGGACGTTCACAGTCCAGAAAAATGTGATATTACAACTCTGACTTGTCTTGAGAACACTCCTGTTCAACTCTTGATGAGTACAGTCCTTGTCAATTTTTGAAAGGAATACACCCGGTCTTACACAGACTTATGGGCATTTCCCTTCACTCTTCATGAGACAATTTGTAGCCTGACTGGAAAATCAGTCTCTTGAGTCCTTGATGGACTTATCGATTCATGGGCGGCATGTACCCGGTCTTGATAGACTTATGGGCATCCCCCACTACTTTTTGATGATTTCACTAGCATACGACCGGCATGATAGCATATTGATTATGCTTGAGCCTTGCATAGCTTGGTGAACTTGGTAAGACATTGGGGATTTTTGACCTTTGTATGTCCACCTTAAAAGGTTAAGGGGAAGGTTTAGAACCGGCCCACAAATTCTTTTAAGTTTAGCCAAGACCATGTGGCGGGTTTTTAGTCGGCCAGATGCTCGCCCTGGTTTGTGAAATTAGTTAGTGGATTTTTATTTAATTTTTGTTCATTGTTTATTTTATTTTGATTTTTTGAATTATGGGTCAAGAAGCGTGCTTAAAAGCCGGCTTATTGCTTTCCCATTTATTTTGATTCTTTTAAATTATGCCGAGACCATGTGGCGGGTTTTTAGCCGGCCAGATGCTCGCCTCGGTTTGTTTAATTAGTTAATGAATTTTTATTTAGATTTCCACTTGATTGTGCATTTTAAAAGAGAGATCTCTCTTTTTTTTGTTCTGTCCGCAGGCCTCAAGTTAATGGGCCCTGGCCCATTTCTTCTCCTTGTGCACCCGCTGGCTGGTCCAGCGGGTCTCTCTTTTTTTTAAACTCTTTCCATAGGTGGGCCCCACATCCAAGTTGACCGGCCGGTCAACAGCCTTCCGCGACGGCTGCAGCGGCCGCGCGTGCGGCTGCGCACAGGGCGGCCCGGCGCCTCCTCGCGGGCCACGACCCCCTTTTTTTCTTTTCTCTTTTTTTCTCTGCCCACCTCCCTCATGCGTATGTCTACGTGGACATAAGTGGGGGCAAAAATAATGCTCCGGCCTCCACTGTTCACCCGCGGGTCATGGGAGAAGCTTACGGCGGAGAGGAGGAACTCACGGCGGCGACGGAAGCTCCAGACGGTGGTTCCGGCGGCAATAGCTCCCTCCGGAGGGGGCTCCGGCGACGACGGTGGCTTCCGCAAGGATTTCTGGCGGTTGCAGGAGATGCTTCCGGCGATCACGGCGACTACGGGAGGTGCTTCCGGCGACGGGTGTAGCTCCAGGAGGGTACGACGGCTTCCAGAGGAGGCTCGACGGCTTCAGCCACCCCAGGAGGCCTCGACGGCTTCCGCAAGGTTCCTCCTTGCTCTCTTCCTCTCGCGAGCTTCCTCTATGGCTCTCTCTTCTTCTCTCTTCTTCTCTTGCGCACGGGGTCTCTCCTCTCCATAGTTGTCAAGGCGCCCGCCTAGGCGGCGCCTAGGCGCCACCTAGGCGGCAAGGCGCCTTTCCAAGGGCGCCTTGCCAGGGCGCCTTGTCTAGAGTCCTCTCTCTCTCTCTTTTTTTAACGCGACGGGCCTCTGGGTGTCTTATAGGCATCGGGCTCTCTTTCTTCCATTAGGAGACCCAAAGACGTTCAATCCGAGCTGGACTCAGAAGGCTCAAAATGCGGGAACGACCTTCCCAACGGCGTCGGATTCCTTCTATGATTGCACACCTTCTATCAAGTAGTATTTTGGTCCGTCAAGGACTCAAAACAGCCTGATACATAGTAATTGTCCCCATTCCCGTAGGACTCTTCCCTCGGATGAGTCCGGTCTAACGCAGGAAGAGATCGGAAACCAATTTGGTCGCCGAGATCTTTGCTCCCTCTCTCTCTTTTCTCGGTATGGCTTTCTCTTACCATACTTCCACATTTGTGAGGATTCGTTCCCCTTCTTGCCCTGTCTGAGAGATTTTTTTTTATTATTATTACACTATTGCTAGGTGTAGTGGTACTGCGGGGATTGCCATTGCTCGGTGGCCATTCCAATTAAATGAAGATTGAGGCTGACTTCAATTATTGTGAAATTTTTTGGTGTCAACAGAGGCCTATATAAGACCCCAAGGGACCTCATCCATTCTCACCCGACCCCTCACATCTCTTCTTTAAATCTCCAAGCTCATTCCCACCCCTCACATTGCTTAAAGCTCACTTAAGTATTTTTCATTAGTTCTTTATTGCTTGCTTAGTCTTTATTTAGTGTATTTGCAGTTGTCTTTTAATTGTTTTTATCATTTTTACTTGTTTAATTAAATTCTTGATTAGTTTAATTAACTATGTCTTTTTCAAGCGTCTCCTGCCCCCGCGGCCAACCGCGCGACGCCACGCCCCCCCCGTTAAGTGGCGGTTCGAGCGAACCGCCGCCAGTTCGCCTCCGCCCGGCCGGCCCGGCGACGGTTCGCCCGCCATCGAGCCAAGCCGCCGGTCTAACGTCCAGACCGGATCAGGCCGCCGGTTCAGCCCGGTTCAAGGCCGGTTAGGCCCGGTTTGACCCTCCAGAGGCCGGTTCAAGGCCTAAACCGGCCGGTTCACCATGTTTTGGGCCGGTTCAGGCCGGTTCACCCTATTTTGGGGCCGGTTCAGGCCCGTTTTTAGCGATTCGGGCACGGTGCGACGTATTTTGGGCCCGTTTTGACCGGTTTAAGTCCGGTTTTGCTTGTTTGATGCATTTCTAGGTCTTTTGCGCCTCCCGAAGGCCCCCTGCAGCGCCACGTCGCCGGTCCGTCCCGCCTCGTCCCGCATCACCAACTGAGGGTGGAGGAAGGGAGCGTAGGAGGCAGCCTTTACCTTCCTTCTGCCTAGCGTCCCTTGTTGCTGCTGACAGGAAGCGCGCTGCCAGCACTGCTGTTGGTGAGGGATTTTTTTTTCCTTCTGTTAATTTTATCTTATATATCCAATGCCACAAACAGACAGGCACAAGATTCTCCTGTTGACAGCCTATGTGGAGAGAGGGGGGGAGAGAGAGAGAGAGAGAGAAGGTGAGATGCTGCTGGCATGGGTTTTGTTGGATAGGTCACCCACCTCTTCTCCTGTTGGTCATCGTCTGCTTCTACGGTGTGATTTCTTCTTTTTTATCTTTTATCTAAATGGCAGGGGTCTGCTGGGTGCTGGCGGCAGATCCTCAAGAAACAGAGAGAGGGTCTTCGGGGCAAGATGCCCGCGCTACCCAGCTGGAAATCAGTGATCTGCCTGCTGATCCTGAAAATTCTCTCATTATCCATTCTTTTCCTCCTCCTTTAAATGATAAAAATAAAAGATAGATATCCTCATTGACTATTTCATAAAAAGTAGGAAGTAAACGAAGGAGGGAAGATTGGCGCTAGTAGTTGTACATGGGGGGAGAGAGAGAGAGAGAGAGAGAGTTGGCGGTTGGCTCATCTGTGTTAGATTTGACATAATTTTTCATCAAGATTTCGATCTGATGGCCAATATTAATTTTAGGTGGAATTAATTTAATTAAACTCCAAAAATAACCCAAAAAATCAAGATGTATCAAATAATCGTTGATTTTGTGTATCATCGGATGTACGTCCAAAGGCCCTCCAATTGCTCAAAAGATCACCTATTTGATGAAATTTTCAATCGGTACGACTTGACCTTCAAAAATTTTGAAAATTATCTGGAAAACGCAATTAAATAAGTATGCACTAGAACTTTAGTTTTCATGCAAAAATAACATATTCATAAACTATTTGGACAAATTTGTCCTTATCTTGAGATGCATGCAAGCTTCGTAAATTTTTGAATTTTGTTCGTAACTTCTTGAATACAGATCGGATTTGCCCGTCTTAGTATAGCCCTTATAACTAGGGCTATTGTCAGCCCACTTGCTAGGTATGGACCCATTAAACCTTGCAAAGGTTGTCCGAAAGTCCACTTGATTGTTTTCATCGTAATTTGTCAGATATCACTCGGATTTCCAATCTGATTTCAATGTTGCTCTAGTTAGAGTTAGCCAAATCCAGTGATACGCCAATATGTTATCGAGTCTGTCCCGAATTACCTGTACTGATGCGGGACAAACCGGCTAATCCGGGCTAAACCGAACGAAAACGACTTAAATCGGCGCTAATCGCCCTAAACAGACCCAAAATGGCCTAAACCGGCCTCGAACCGGTCGAAACAGACCCGAAACGAACCCGAACCGAGTCGAACCGGCTTGAACCGGCCAAAACCGGCTCAAAACAGGGTGAACCGGGATGAACCGGCCGGTTCAGGCGTTGAACCGGCCTGAACCCGGTCAAAACCCGGGCCGAACCGGTCCGGGGGTCGGATCGCGGACCGGCCGGTCCGAACCGCGCGGCCGCGTGACCCCGGCCGAGCGTGAAGGGGGGGGGTCGTAGCGTCCGTGCGGCCGAGCCGGGAGGGTCGCGTGGCCACGCGAGGACCGTCCCGCCTTGGACGCCGTGGCGGCATCGTGGCCCTCCCTCGCGGAGGCGCACCGCGACAAAAGGGGAAGGGCGTGAGCGCGCCCTCGCCCTCGCGCGCGCGACGTCCTCGCCGTCCGGAGGAGACCGCGCGCAGCGCGCGGACGGCGGAGCGGGGGCCGGAAGCCTTCGTCGCCATCGTGCGTCCGGAGGGGGCCGTGCGCGACACCATCACCGTCGTCCGGTGGCGCTCGGGTGCGGGAGGGACGGGGTTCTTCATCGCGGCGGCCGGCTCCGAGGCGGACGATGGAGGAGGGAATGGCAGCTGCGTCCAGCGGCTGCGGCCACGGCGGGTGGAGCCAGGGGAGTGATGCCGGGAGGGAGCCGCCGGGGAGAAGGATCCGGGGATCGCCGGACCCTCTCCCCTCTTCTCGTTGTCTTCTCCTTCCGCCTCTTCTTCGACCTGCATCGTCCTCCGTCGACCTCCGGGTGGGAGTGAGTGTTGGAGACGAACGCGGAGGCTGCTGGTGGCTGTCGAACCGAGAAGGGGGGGAAGAGGGAGGAACGGCACGGAGGCCGGAGGATGAGGAGGAAGGGGTAGACGGCGCACCTCGCCGGATCCGGAGGGTGGAAGGGAGTCCGGCCTCACTGCCGGAGGTGGGAGAGAAGCGGCCCTCTCTGGCCGGGGTGGGGAGAATGGGGCCGCAGCCCCTGTGCGGGAGGAACCAGTGCCCGAAGGGCTTCCAAAAATTCAATCTCTATTCACTCACTGATATGTACATCGGGTGCCCCTTTTTAAAGAGGGAGAAGACCTAATTAAAAAAAACACCCACTATGACTTCTATTTACAGACCTGTCCTCGTAGGGACACAAATAAAAGAAAACTCTAAAGTTTATCAAAATATGTCCCCATCATGTACCCACCAAAGGCGAAAGAGGTTATTTTACCATTCGGGGTTCATCAAAAACTAGATTTTGACAATCAAGGTACCATTGCGAAGCTCTTGATTGGTATAGCGTCATGAGCCCTCTTGTTTGGTTTTTCAGGCTTGATATGCACCTGATAAGACCATCTAAAAATCAGCTTTCAATGTTTACTTATAACTTTTTTAATATAGGTCAGATTTTCGATCTGACTCTAACATTGTTCATCTGGAGACCGAGTGGACCTTTTGGTGGAGTTCGATTGTTATTAGGCCGACATTTGGTCGGTCGGGCCTAAAAGGGGCAAAATGATAATTTTACTACTCAGGGCCGACTTTGACATTCAAGACACCATTGCAAATATTTTGACCAGTACAATATTACAGAGCCACTTATTTTGTCATTTGAGCCAATTTAGCCTACCAAAAGTCAGTTGGAAGTCCATTTTAACTGTTTCACCTGTAACTTGCCGAATACAAGCTAGATTTTTTATCCATCTTTGGTGTTACTCAAGTTTAAGCTGGGCGGACTAGATGGTGGTGCATGATTGTTATCAAGTCGCCGTCTGGTTGATCAGGTCCAAGAAGGCTTATTGGGCCCATTCAGTCCATTGGTCCCAAATGTGATAAAAAGTGAGTCTCACCTATCTATTCAGTTTTATTTTAGTATTTTGACGAAATCTCGCCATTTTTGGGTGTTATGACATTTTAGGTGCCAACAAAGAACTAGCTCTAACAATCCAAATAGTCTATCCTGGTGAAAGTATCATTTGAGTAAGGGAACGCCTCCGTTATAGTAATCTTTCTATGAAAATGTAATGAGAAGCGAATCGAGTTACCTCAGGCCGTAGAAACACTCAGCTTTTAATATGCTTCCTTATTCAATTAAGGTTTAAATTTTGATTATATATGAAAGATGATATGAATTGAGCCATCTTAACTACTAAGTCAATTAAGGATCATTATATATACATTAAGATCAAATCTAACAAATGGGCGGAGCATAGTGCTCAATATAAATGTGATTTATTGACCATCAGTAATTACCCAACTACTTTCTACGTAGTTTGTGTCGTCTGTTACTACTTATACAATTTGTTCTTCTTCTATCTCTTCAAGAATACTATTTATGAATTCAAAGAGATAGTTCTCATACCTATCCGGATGCGTCCATGGACTTCCAAAAGATGGTCATAATTTGAACTATATATTAAGAAGTTGATCATTATCTTCTTCATTATGTCTTTTAAAAAGAACATGCATAATTTCTAAATTTTAAAGTTTAAAAAGGTAAGTAGGTAATACATTTGAAATTTAAATGTTACTAATATGTCTAATTGTTCATTATTAACATGCATCATCTTTCTTACTAAATTCGTTCAAATGACTTGTTGTATTGTTTAATATTTTCTACATGTATTGGAAGATAAATGAATGTTGTATTTCTCTTTTAGATTCAATCCATGAAATCCTATACTTATGTTGGTTGTAGTGTCAATCATAGACTTGTAATACAATCTCTTTGCAGTGTTCACCGATATACTATTATAGTGTCAATCATAGAATTGTAATACAACCCCTTTGTGGCGTTCACTGATATACTATTTTAGAAGAATCATCTTGATGTCATCCACCAAATCTTCTTCTTGTATATCTACAAATTCTTCATTGATGTTGTGATGGTACTTTGTCTTTGACATGAATGTGTGATGATAGGATTCATAAGACCTACTAGTGAGTCATCATCTCGTATGAGATCGTGGATTTCTTCTTCTTTCCAGTTGTTTGATTCTCACCCACTTCCACATCTGCTCTCACTTCCCGAATTTTAGCCTATCAATTAGTTCGTACACTAATACATGTCTTTGTCCGCAAATGACATGCAACTTGTCTCAAACACCCGTATCAAATTATCTATTTAAAATGACAGTTACCAGAGTAGTCTTTATTCTTGATGGAGTCTTGACTCTTGATGGGGGTAGACTGGCCTGTAATGGGCTATATGGAAGAAGCTCCGTAACATTCCTAAAAATGATAGTTATCGGAGTAGTCTTTAAAATCTCGTTAACTGGGCAAAGAATTGGTCTAATGATAAGCTGGGAGGCAATTTCATAGTTGGCTCAAAATGGGCTATGATTGGCCACTGGCAGGGCCTTGAAATATGCAATGTATCTGCCTTTAACGGGCTCACAACAGATTTTGACGTGTTTGTCCATTGAGGACCAAAATAGGTAATAAATCATGGTCAACAGCTTACTAGCCCTTGTAGTAGTCATTTGATTTATTACGACATATTTTTGTCTTCTATCCTCTTTACATTAAGGAGAAATGTCAGTCTCTTCTATCCATCTCGTGCAGGAAATCTAACAGAAATTTTTTATCTTCTGCACTTTTATTTATTCATCGTATGAACCTCAGTTACAAGCAAGGTAGGTGGGATTGGGTGATGGGAGCAGGTTGGTTGGGTCCCAACCCCGGGTTGGCTCGGATTGGGTCCAAGTTGGATAATTTGAAAAAAATATAAAAAAATTAATCAAAAATAAAATTTTAAAATGAAATATATATATTTCCATTCAAAATTTATATTTTGAAGACATTTTTCTTCTCTTTGACTTTGCATCTTCCAAAATAACTTGTCTAAATTTTATATGTAAAATTGTGTTCCAATGTTATTTTCACTAAATATTCTTATATAATACATATATTGAACAGAAAATAGGAATGATAAGTGTGGTTCAATAATGAGAACAATTCTGATCTCCCCTTATTGGGGGGATCGATCCGGGAATCGGTCCAGAATTGGGTCCCAGATCAACCCGATTCCAGACATTTCCAGAGTTCAGTGGATCACTGAGGATCTAGCCGATCTTAGGCGATCCTGTCAAGTCCGACCGATCTGGCCAGAATTCAGGTTTGGATTGTTGGTTTCACCCGGAATTGAGGTCGATCCGATCTAATCAGTCGATCCGGAACCAGATCTGGATCGGCCGATTCTGCAATCCATGCCTAGATCTAATTGTATCGAGTACCCAAGGTTGAGATCGAACTGGTTGGCCCAAAATGGTCTCCCAAAATGGACCAGGTTGTACCCAAGTAGACCCAGGTCCTGACGCCAAGGAAAATTGGGTCTTGGCTTGGGATTTGGTTGGCCCACCCCAAACTTGAGTTAGTTGGACCGGGTTGCAACCCGAGTTGCATCTGGGATCTAATCGGACCAAATAATATTAAAAAATGGAAATAATCAAAAGTATTTAGAAAAATGTGCAAAAACATCTTAGAAAAATAGAGAATATAACTATAATTTTTTGTAATGATTTCTATTCAAATCTTATATATTGTGGTTTTACATAATTAATATACTATTCTCAAGATATTTAGGAATAGTACATTTAATCATAAGTGCATAGATGGTCTTTCCACTCTGCATTTCGTTTACAATCAATCTAGGATAAGATGCCCAAGATCCACAATAATCATATGTGAAATACATGGAAGTATCTGTTGAGGATCCATAATCAAGTCGAGTCATCTGATAACCTTTTTGGTGACAAGTAGGAAACCAAGAGTTTTGAGATGACTCAACATCTCCGTATGATAATTTGTAGTGTTGACATCCACTTTATTGCGTGCCTTCTTCACCTTGTGTCTGTACACCGTGTTCTTCATCTTGCGTAACGTGTGTATAAAATTCTTCTCCCATGAACTACATCAGTGGTTGTTGTAATTTTGACTCACTTCTATACGTGCTTAGAATAGTTCTTACGTTATAACCCTCCACTACCATTCGAAGTCAAATCATCTTGTTATTGAACTCGGACAGTCTGATGTTTTCTTACACCTTGTTAATTACTTATTGATCTGCAAGGTCCAAAGAATCAATTACATGTCTTCATCCACAATTGATTACCAGTTTGCCTTCGTCGTATGTATCATATGTTTGTAATGATAATAATTAAATATCAATGTTACGTATATATTGGCATCAATAAATAAATATTAATGACAACATGTCATAATTGAAACTTTGATCCCGAAGAGCCGTCGAGTGCTCCTATCCAATCTTGTATATATGAACTCCATATCTTGAAAGTTGGAAATTTTCTTTTTGAATAGTGTCTTTATATCGCTTTATTACTCTTTTTACTTGTTAATAAAAATTAATTGTCTACGTAATAACATTGTCCTTTAATTTAGCTAGGTGATGCTTCAACTAAAAAATTTTCCCGTGCATTATTCTTTTATAATACTTAACATTCTCTTTGCCATATATATCAAATTGCAATATATTCAAGCTGAATCATTCTACGTCGCATCGAAAGTTTGAGTGTCATTGCTTGTAAAAGACATGTCGAAGAAAATTAAAAAAAATAAAGAGAACACTAAAAAAAGCGGTTAGTAACAAAATTAAATAGCAAACAATCTACATAAAGTTTTGAAACAAATCAAAAAATCATTAATTTTGAAATGCTTTAGAGAGAGAAATTGTGCTATTTAAAAGCTTGAGAAAGATTTTTAAAAGTGAGAGAATTTAGGTAGTAGGGGTGGTAAGACCCCCATGGGGTCTTGGGGGTGTTTAAAATGCCCCCTAATGGCTAGCCCAACCATTGGGGTGACCCTTGGCCGACCTGGTTGGGCGGGTCCCTACCAGGTTGCTGGGTCACGTGCCCTGATTGGGTCACGAGGCCAGGTTGGGGACCCAAGGTCATAACGGGGCCAGTCAAACAAAAAAGCGACCAAGTCAAGCCTAGGTTGCAACCCTGGTTCCAACTCCGGACCCAGCATTCCATACTCAACCTAACTTTCCATAGTTACAAGTTCATGTTGTGTTTTTAGAAGTTGTGGCCAGTTCTTTCCCTTAGATATAGTGAAGGTCCTTGATTTATCGTGTCAAATCCCTCTTAGGTCTTGTTTCTAAAAATTTCTCAAAATTCATATACCAATGGAGTATATAGTATCCTGAGATATTCCGTTATTGAAACTTACTAACATGGTCGGTGATTGACTAATAAGACTGCATGGCCTTGTCATTATCTTCCTAACTTATCATATGCCGATTGGAAATGTTGCAACTGACAAGATTGACCTTTTTGACTAGATTGTTTGTTTCCTTTGCTTGTATTGTCTATGAAATCAACTCGTTCTTTTGAGAAAATAGTGCAGTTATTTTTACAATTTACAGCTTCAGCAACAAGAAAAAGGACTGATGACGAATTTTCTGAAGTTAGTGGTTGAATTATTACTGTATTTTTTGGAATACTTGTCCTAGCTACTGCTGCTGCTGCTGCTATTTCTATGTTTTCGTTATTTTTTTTCAAACATTTTTTCTGATCTCTAGCAAACCCCTTGGCGTTTCAGGAAAGTTCTTGTATAAGGTGCACAATGAATCAGGTACCGAGTCTTCTCTTATGGCCTGAAAAAACATTAGCTCAAATAAAAACAAAGTTGAGTGTTTGCTTAAGCATTGCAGAGTGGTGCCCGTGCAATCAAGAAAACCATGTGAATCTCGATGGCGTGTACAGCTGTAGAGGTGCTCCGGTCCCATCTTCCTATTGAAGGTCTTCGATTTTGCCTTCTATATTGTATTCATTTCTTGTTATTTCTCTAGTATTTGTATTGTATGTTTATTGTGAGTAATTCCTACCCCCCTTCAGTTTTCTCATCCTCAGGCTCAGCCTAGTCTGTACAAGCGAAGCTTTGCTGGGGCGAGGTGTTTTTGTAATTACAGTCTGGCCACGTGGGTGCTCTTCGGTTTCGTTTGTCAGCACCTGCCTACTGTATTGATACCCAAATACGAAGAAATCTCGTGGTTGGATAAATGGCACGGGTGTTCAACTTCGATCTGGTTGTGGATACCCAAATATGAAGAAATCTTGTGGTTAAATAAATGGCATCGCAGAATTGGTCAGATAGCCTTCTCTTGCTGGTGATCTTTGTCTGGGCGGACAAAGACACGCACACACAGCAGTAGGGATCATTGCTTTTTTGAATTGAACCTAACAGTTTTTTTTTCACACCCCAAGTGGGGAGAGTTATACAGGCGCCCATTTTCATACGAATAGCTTCTCAAGATCATATGCATATGCCCAAGTGTATGTATATATGTATAGCTATCAACTTTGGGTGCTCACTGTTTGGTTCAACCTGAGAATCCAACACAAACTAGTGACTTGGTTTAGCTTTGATTGGGTTGAACCATGAACGGTTTGGCTTGGCCTCGAAAGTCATTGAGATCCAAACGGTAAACTGATAACCCACTTTGATCTATTAATAAAATTAGTATTTTTGTTCATGTAAACATAAGTAAAACTGATCATAGTTAAATCAGATTAGTTTGGTTTGGTTTAGTAGGGTTTGGAAAAAAAAATTTAAATGCCAAAACTCTGAACACCTTCAGACTTACATTCATACTTACCCACACCTTGACAGGAACCCCAACAGTGAGGGAGAGAATAGAGGCCTCAATATCCTAAAGGAATATATCAGTCGTAGAAGATCAGATCAGATAATACAGACACACACAAAGAAGGATGTATGAACTAGGAAGAGGACTAAGAAGGATTATGGGTAGAAAGTTTAATAGAAATTTAGAATCTCACCTGAATCTAGATGAGCAACTCAGAATATCTCAACATGAGAGTTAACTTAGTCTTAGCCGAGGTCTTTTGCATAACAGATTGGTCAAACCCAAGGCATTGAGTGTATCAATATTACTCAGAAGAAAACATCCTATGTTGGAGAAAACTGACAAGTCAACCTCCCTTTTATTATCCACATAGGACTAATGATGGTCAGAGTCTAAGCATTACATAGAAGAAATGTAGGGACAAATGCACTAGTAGTCTTGAGGGACACTAGGTGGAGAGATGACAGATCGATTTTTGGGTCAATGGGAATTGATTTATCAATATCGGCCCAACTAGTATATATATGCCCAGAGGTCATGATGACAATCTAGGATTTCTATCACAACATACAACTTTCTATTCAAACCCATGGATATGAAGATAACTGGCGCGACGGTGAAAGTAAACTCCTGATCACTATAATGATAATAGGAAGATTGACTAACACTAGCAACACCATGTCATAGATTATTTGGCCAGTGTAAGAATAAGGGCAGTACCTGGAACTAGGCATTCAATAGAAGAACTAAGAGGAAGAAGGTGGACATTACAACTCCCATTGAAGGTACCTCAATCATCTAAAACAAGGAATTTATTGGATGGCTCAATATCCATAAGTTTCCGAAATTACACAACAATTCCCAAACTCACCGGCCCCAGACACAGTACTCAAGATATTGAGACTTGTGAAGAGAATACTAGCTGTCTGGACTAAGGAAGAATTGAACATGCTTGATGAGATTACATGGGATACAGAACAGTCAAGGAAGGGTAGTAATAAACACACAGAAGAATATTAAACCACTCAGGAGGAAACACCGATGAAGAAGAAAATGGGAAAAAGAAAATGAGCTCAGCTGGTTATCATACAAATGGGTAGAAAATCACAAGAGATTTACTGAATCAGAGGAAGATATTATTACACAATTCCTTAAAAATATTGAAATCCAAAATTTAAAGGAACTACAAGACAAGTTTATAATATCCTCTCTGCAAATAATGAAGATACAGGCACTTCAACCGTATCATTCTACAGATCACCAACTGACTCAGCAATGGGACCCCCCAGTTACCCACCAGCCAGGACAAATGAGCCACCAGTTCAACCAACTTTTCGATCAATGGGAAGACCCAAAGGAGGATTTAAAGGGGGATACAACAACGAAATGTGGACATTACCCTCGGCACAACAAACACAGGGAGCCATGCTAGTACTACCAGAAGATTTAGACTTACTCCATAATGTATTGGCCAGATAGGAATCCATCACAATAAATGTAATAAATGAAAAAACATGGCCAGACAGTCTAACAAAGGTAAATTTTGTGGAAAACCTCCTCAGAGAAATATAAAAGAAAACACGGGTACAGTGGCAGATGGCTTATACAAGAGAATTCTAGGAATTAGTCAATCGGGCGGATGGAGGAACACAAAACATCCTCTCATAAATTCGAAGAGTCTTTACTCTAGAGGACCCAGTTCAGGGCTCAACTGCTGAGTAGGATCGAGCTTATCTTGATATAGAGAGATTGCCCTGTGATTCAGTTAAAAACCTGGTACAGTACGTAAATGAATACATTCATCTAGCAGCCAAGATAGGATGAATGTATATTTCAATAGACTTGTCAGATGCCTTCTCAAAAAGAATTAAGGGACATATCTTTCTGTAGTAAAATATTTATACCTAGATATTATTCAATAAAAAAAAAGTATGGCTTGAGGAAAGCACAGACATACAAAGGCAAGCCACACAAATCTCATGTTATTAAAATAAAAACCAAGTTTGACAGCACCAAAAATCTAAAGTGCAAATGTTTTATATGTGGTGATGAAGGACACTTTGCCAGGGACTGCACCAACAGAAGAGGAGATAGAGAAAAGGCTGCAATGTTTAAACAGCTAGAATTATCACAAGATTGGGGCGTCGTCTTAGTAGATCAGGATGGCCCAGATACTGATGGAATCTACAGTGTCTCGGAAGGGGAGGCAGGACTACCTTGTGAATCCACTTTTGAGGAATCTCGTTATCTCAAATCACCATCAGCACATAAGATTTCTCCATGGTAATGTTTCACTCCAGCATATGATGAAGAAAATATATCAGACAGTGAAATCTACTATTTTCCTGCTTTTGAAGATTATCCAAATGACAGTCCCCCGGACAGTCCCAGAGATCCAACAGCAGACGACTACCTTATCTCAATCAGTCCAGTTGAAATCACAGAAAAGGGTAAACAAATTCGTTATGATAACCCATCTACAAAGTTTGTTTACTCCTTTACAGAGCAACCCTCGAAGAAGCAGGACATCAACAAAGAAACGCCAGCAAAATCCATAAAGCAAGTCACAAGCCACCATAGGCCGCCCACTACGCAGTAGTGGCGGAACAAAGAATATGAGCCGTTTCAACCAACAACACATAAGAAGCCCATCATAAAAGGGATGCCCACTACACAAGGCAAGCGGCCAAGGCAAGAATGGCGCCCGAAGAAGGAGGCGTAAACAAGAAGCAACTGCCTCGTGCAAAGTCTGCATCGAGTCTGTAAAGTTTGTACGGAGTTGATCGAGTCTGTAATAAAGCCAAAGGCATCAAACTGTTCCAAGATGCCATCTATAGGTCCTAGTCATAGTTGGGCATCTTATTGTTAGAGATGCCCTCTTTGTGTCTAGTCGGCTATCACGTCTATTGAAAAATGATGCACCAATAGCAGTGTGCTAGGAAAGCACCCAAAGGCCACCGTCCATGTGTGGTACTGTTCAGTCATGGGCATTCATTTTCCATGAAAGTGTGGTGGAAAAGTAAAGCCCCTAGTCAGTCTGTGAACCCTAAACCCTAGGGTTGGTCTGTCAAAGTCGGTCTGTCGCCTACCGGTCCAGTCTCACCCACCGGTCTAGTCCTACCAGTAGGTATCACCTACCTTAGAAAGGTAGATTCCACCTACCAGTGTTCTGTCCACCAGTCCCACCAGGTAGATGCCACCTACCCACCTACCGGTGTGTCGTCTACCAGTCTAGTGTCCACCCACCGGTCCTGTAAGTGCCTCCCCCCTCCTATAAAAGGAGAGGCACACCCTCATTTGCAAACACATAGGACTGACTCGGGGTTTTACTTTCCACCACGCTTTCGCGGAAAATGAATGCTCGTGACTGAACAGTACTGCACATGGACGACAGCCTTTGGATGCTTTCCCAGCACACTGTTCTCGGTGCATCATTTTTCAATAGACGTGATGGCTAACTAGACATAAAGAGGGCATCTCTAATAGTAAGATGCCCGACTATGACCTAAAAGTGGCTAGGACCTAAGACCAACATCTTTGAACAGTAAGATGCTCTTGTCTTTATTACAAACTCGATGGACTTTGTACAGACTTTACAGACTTGTCTTCTGTGCTCCTTATGTTGCAGTCTTTTAGATGTGAACTTTTTTGGATTGATGGATGAGGTCCGATATCATTTCGTTTATCTGTTCCACCAGCTTTTTGCAGTAGAGTGCGAAAGGGAGCCAATCCGTCCAGAAGTTGTTGTCTAGTCCACATGTTGATAGGCTTTGTATTGTAGTATCCTTGTGTATTGTTCCATGATGGCTTCAAGTTCTGCAACAACATTGCCATGGATTCTTTTGGCTTCAATTTTGTATTCCCATTCCTGATCAATATGGATGGGGTATTGCTTGGTTCTCTGGAGGAACTTGTTGTATTCTTCCGCTGGGAGTTGAGTGCGATTGTTAGTGTCGCTGCTTGTTCTTGATCGTTCTCCTCCAACATTCTCTTCAGGGATTAAAGATTGGGCAGATCCTGCTCCTTCCATTCTGTACAGAAACAAACAAGTCTAGATAGTGCGTCAACCAGTTGATTTTGCTTACCATTAATATGTTCAAAATTAATTTGGACTCCTGTGCCAATTATATAGTCTGTAAATTCAATTTATCTGACCCTTGATGGTTTATTTTGACTGGACTTGTTAAAGAAAGAGATAATTGCTTGACAGTCCGTTATAAGAGTATTATCCTTCCTATCCAAATAATGTATTTTCATTGCCTTTAGGGTTTCTGTACATACATAAATCTTAGCATGAATGGTTGATTTTATTGTGGGGAATTTTCCGTTGGCATATGCGCATATCCTTTCAGTGTTCCTGGAATCATATTTTCTGTTTTTCCATTTGCATACTCCTCCCCAGCCTTCCATACAACCATCTATTTCTAGGATGATATTGCTACCCTCGGGTGCAATCTCGAGGTCTGGTAGCCTTTGTACCAAAATTTTAATTTACTGGACTATCTTCCAATCTTCAGGCTTCATTCTTTTATCCCTGTGGGGGCTTGTTTCCTCATACAGAGGTCCAAGTAAAACACCAAGCTTTGGAATGTAGGACCTTGCGCAGTTGAGTAATCCCAGCCATGACTGTAGCCCTGTTTTGTTTTTTAGTTGCTCTTCCTTCACTTCCACAATCTTTTTCATAATATGTGGTTGGAGTTTTATTTTTCTATTACCTAATATTGCACCGAGAAATTCTATCTCGGGTACTACTATTTTCATTTTGTTTGGTGATAGTACCAACCCATTTTATTCACAGATTTGTAACAATCTTTCCGGGTGCTGAGCATGTTCCCTTTCTGAGGCTGAAAAGACTAGGATGTCATCAATGTATAATGCTATAAAATCCTACGTCTCTTTGAAGCAAATATCCATCTTTCTTTGAAAAACGGACGGGCAGTTTTGAGTCCGAATGGCATTACCAACCATTCATATAGTCCTTGAGGAACTATGAAGGTTGTCCATTCAATGCTTTCCTGATCCATTGTGACTTGGTGGAATCCATTTTTGAGGTCAAATTTGGAATAAATCTTGCTGTTTCTGACCTTTTTCAAATTGTGTTGAATCCTGGCAAGGAATACAGGTCTTTGTATGTGTTGTCATTTAAAGTTTTGTAATTGAAGACCAATCTTTCCTTTCCCTTTTGCTCCTTCCCTGTGCTAGGGTCAATTGTTGTCCCGGAGTTGACTATCATGGCCATTGTTCTGTGCCTGCTCTTGCTTGGCCTAATTACTTCAATCTTTAATAAGGCTTGTATATGTCTTTCAAATGAGGCCTCTATTGCTGGGGTTATTTGTTTCAATGGTTTATCCTGGATGGATGTATTTGGATTTATCATGTCCAATTTACAATTGACTCTATTTTTGGACCAATGTTTCAGTGGATCTTCCCCAATATAGCCTGCCTCTTCAAGCCTTTTGAAAATCGAGCTGAACCTTTCCTTAAAGGTGATGCTTGTTTTTCCCAGATTGTAATAGACTAATTTTTGGAGGTTTAGATACTCATTTTCATCTAATTCCTTTCCTTCAATGATGGCTTTTATCTCTGCCTTTGGTCTTGTGTTAATGACAACAAAGTATTTGTAGAATACCACAATATTTCCTTCTATCCTTACACCTCCTTTCATGGACCTTTTTAAGTTACATCCGATTATCATCTGGATGTCATCTCCCAAAGTCATCTTGAAACTGTATGTGAATGGAATCCTAAATTTATTTTCTCCTATTATCATAGTCCCATTTTTCAGTCTCTTGTTTGCAGCTTGTCTAGAGTTGATCCCATTGAAGAAAATCGTGTACGAGTTTTCTTCTACTGCTTCTTGTGGTATTGAACTTGAATCAATGTAGTAAGTAGTTGCCCCAGTGTCCAAAATAGCTCTTACTTTGAAGACTTCAACATTAGGTATTTCAATTTGTACAGTCATGTTGAAAAGACTATTTATCATTTTTCTGGATTGGCTATTTTCTTTCTGACTTGGGACACATTCTTCGTTTAACATCATAGCCATTTCTTCCATGACTTCTTTTCCCTTTTCCTGCCTTCTTGTACTATATTCTAGCTCTAGGTCTTCAAGTTCTAATTCTATTGCTTCCTTCTGCAGCAACTCTTCCATTAACTTTGTATTCTCTTGTTTCAACCTATCATTTTCTCTATGTAAATGGTCTATATAGAGAAATAACTCTCTCACCAATGTTTGTTCTTGAAAAACTATTGGGGGGGGGGGAGAATCAACTTTGATCTCTTTTTTCAAATAAACACGGGAGTATGTTAGGCAAGTGGTGATTCTGCATTGCCTACAATGCAGTCTAGCTCTCTTTACTGTAATTAGTTTACAAAGTGTACATTTCTTGTGTTCAAGAAGTATCTCCTGATTCTCCTGCCAAATATGTGTGCAGTTCAGTTGCTCATCAGGGATCTTGATCTTCTGTCTCCATCCTGAATCTTCTGTTCCCATCATAAAAAGGGTTTCATATGGGCTATCTATTGCCAAAGACTGACCTTGAAGTTTCTTTTTATAGGCTATTTTCCATGCCTCCTTTAAAAGAAGTTTTGTTAACAATTGTCTAGTTCAATCCCGAAATTTTTGTTCACATGCACTTTTCCATGCCTTATTCCAAAGAAGTTTCCCTACAAAGTTTAGTAATCCTATTTTCTTTGACAGCTCTGGTTCTTTCCCTTGATTCGGGGGCAATGTTTCTTCAGAAGAATTGCTAGGTTCTTCCCATGGGTGAGAGATGCTTTCTTCTTTGTCTTCTGTTGGGACTTCCTTAGCAATTTCACTGTCTTTATTTGTTTCCTTTAGGGTTACAACAGGTTGCTTGGGAGTAACTGGTTGTTTACTCCTTATCCATTCTTTTGCTTTCATATGGCCTTCGTATGGCATCCAACTTAACTCATTGTCTGATTCACTTAACCACTCTGATTCTGATTCATATTCTTCTTCTATGTCCCATCTTTCTGGGTTTGTCTCAGCAGTGGTACATTCATGCGAGCTATATCTAATATAGTGGTCTTCTTCAAGCAATTCCCATCTTAAATTACTACCCCATGCTTTATATCTAGGAAATGCTCTTATGCCAGTATTGACCAAGTGATCCATGGTAAAAATATGCAGGCTTTAACAATCTTGCAGAAATATTTATGCTAAAATTTACTCGTATTTAGTTTTAAATACTTCTGCTAAATCAAAGGATTTTAAATTTAAATCCTTGATTCATCCTATCCTTTCTTAATTGATTGTTCAAATTTTTCTTTCAATCGCTATTTTAGGGGTACTATTTTGCTAGGCCTTCAACTCACACTGTGTCGGAGGTTCCTGCTGCCTCTCTCAGGTCTTACGCTTACTGACCAGCGACAATTCTTTTGTTTCGGGCCCGAAACTAGCAATCCCTAAGAATAGTTATGAAAGAAGAATCTTTCGCAATCAATTAGAGATGATAAGACTTACCAAAAACTTAAGTGAAAATACCTCGATCGTATTCGTACTTAGCCAGAGATGAGATAAACTTGTCGCAGGTAAAGATTTCCGCAAGTCGATGTATGCAATTTCTCGCAATTGCACAGAATACTCCACTAATATTTACTAAATACTGAAAGCTTACAAACACTCATACTTTCAACGCTGGACACTTGACTCTCACAAAACTATATTTCTAAGTGGTACTCGGTGGAGGTGATCCTCTCGCAAGGTGAAAACCTTTGCAACAGGCTGAACCTGAAGCTCAGATCAACAACTTTTCATATATCACATTTAGAAAAGACACAATATTGACACTCCTAACATAAAATCTCACCAAGGTTGTGTAAGGTTCTCACCAAACTCAGCTCTGATACCAGGGGGGACTCAGGGAGTCGGGGGACTTCGAGACCTAAGGACCAGGAGTTGGATGACTCACGAAGGAGATGACCTAGCTCTCTGAGGGAGGTGGAGACACTTGAACGCCTTGGAGTGTATGAGGTGGAGGTGCTAGGAGGTAGGACTGTAAATGGGTTCGGTGAACCTGATAGCCCGACCTGCATCCGAAGTACATACTAGGTTTTCAGGACCTAACAGAGAATCCGATAGTATAATTTTTGGGTTCGATAACCCGAAATAGGATTTTCAGGATTCAAAAACTATTTTCGGGTTACCCGAAATAAACTTTGAAGCCTGTTGCAGAATCTATGTCCTGTGCGCGCAGCGGCAGAAGCAGACGGGGGCGGCGGCAAGCCTTCAATCGCCGAGAAACAGGCCAGGAGGGGGGATCGAAGGGGCTGAGCATCGGAGGCAGCCGGATCGGTTCGGTGGTGCGCGGTTTGCGGAGATGGAGTAATCGGTATGGCAAGAGAGGAGAGCTCGGAGTTGCGGCTATGGCTTCTCCGTCTACGCGCCGACCGCAACAAAGGCGGCGGCGAGAGATAACCCCGACCAGCCTGCGACATGCTGGAGACCACCGCCTGGTCGACCTTCGGTACGTAGCGCAGTGCTCACCGGGCGGCGGCCGTGGATCCTCCCGATTCGGGGAAGGGCAAGGCAGCGGACTCCACCCTGTGTCCGTGCGATGTCGTCGAGCCATGCTTGTTTCCCTCCCGGCGGCGCGTACAAAGCGGGGCGGCGCGAGGATATGAGTAGTGCGGTGGTGCCTACCGAAGCGCCGTGAGGACACGGTCTGTGCGATGTCACCGGAGCCGTGCTTACATTTCCCTCATGGCAACGGCTACAAAGCGGGGGCGTGAGGACATGGGTAGCGCGGTGGTGCCCTACCTGAAGCACTGCGAGGATACAGATGGGCCTCAAGGTAAAATGACGCAGTGGCGATGAAGGAGGCGAGCGGCCGAGCAAGAGCTTACGTTGAGTACTGCGATGATGTCGCGCAGCGGCGTGTCCCTTCTGAAGAGGCTTGGGCACCAAGCCACTTTGATGTTACGGCCTATCAGGTAAATCTGAGTCCGAAATATTTAGAATGAATCCGAATCCGAAGGTCATAGCATTCATGGATTTCGGTTTGGTTTCAGATTAAATTTATCGGATCTGGGTTTGGATCAACCCAGATCCAACCCATTGACAGGTCTACTAGGAGGTGTGTTTGCAAATGAGGGTGTGCCTCTCCTTTTATAGGAGAGGGGAGGCACTTACAGGACCGGTGGGTGGACACTGGACTGGTAGATGACACAACGGTAGGTGGTAGGTGGCATCTACTTTTCTAAGGTATGTGGGACTGGTGGACAGCACACTGATAGGTGGAATCTACCTTTTTAGGGTAGGTGATACCTACTGGTAGGACTAGACCGGTGGGTGAGACTGGACCGGTAGACGACAGACCGATTCTGACAGACCAACTCTAGGGTTTAGGCTTCACAGACCGACTCGGGGCTGACAGACCGATTCTGACAGACCAACCCTAGGGTTTAGGCTTCACAGACCGACTCAGGGCTGATCTGTCATCTACCGGTCCAGTCTCACCCACCGGTCTAGTCCTACCAATAGGTCCCACCTACCCTAGAAAGGTAAATTCCACCTACCAGTGTGCTGTCCACCAGTCCCACCTACCCTAGAAAGGTAGATGCCACCTACCTACCTACCGGTGTGTCTTGTCAACTAATGACAAATAGTTCCTCACAATCCACCTTATACCTCCAAGTTTACAAATATTCCTAGTTCAAATTATTATGTCTTCACTTCACTGATTGGGAGTATAATTAGAGCTCCTTTTACGTCCAGTTTTAATTTCTTTACTCTAATAATTTTATTAGTTTAACATTAAAATTTAACAAGGTTAACATGTAAAAAGTGTCACGGAAAATTTAATAAAACGAAATATTAACATACGTTAGCGTAAAATCTTTTAGATTAAGTGTATTTATTTGAACGTAAACCTCAATGTCATTTTCCGTGGCTAGCTATCTTGATATTCAAGGGATTCTAGCATACGGAAGATTTTGCGGATGTCATTTTCCGCGGCTAGCTATCTTGATATTCAAATAATCGAGATTAAGAGTGTATAATCGGGATTTTGGAGGATGCCATTTTCCGCGGCCAGCTATCTTGATACTCTCTCTCTCTCTCTCTCTCTCTCTCTCCTTAAAAACTTGATCAAAATTTGTTTGTTGGGGGTTCAAAAACTCATTCTTTAATTTTAGGAATAGAACTCATAAATGTTAAAATTGAAAAATCTATTATTACTCAAAACCAAGATAAATTGTTTGATTTTTCTAAAAATTTAGTAAACCCGTAATACGTGACTTCCATTTCTTAATAGATCAAGCATATCTTTGGCATGAGTAATGCATATGATATCTTTTACAAAAACAATGGGAAGAAGATTTTCCATTTCTCCAGATAGAGAATGCTTTTAGAAATACTTTTTTATTTGAAAATTTGCTTCTACCAAAAGTAAATTAGCCTGTTTTCATTTTACATGCAACCAAATGAATAAATGATACGTTAAAACTAATCAAAAGAGTATTTACAATAACATCCCCTTGTTTGGCTTCACCTCAAAAATATAAACTCTTATGGGGTGTTTGGTTGCATGATAATGAAGGTTTTTGTTTTAATTTTTAAAAATTGTAAGAAAACTTGTTAAAAGAGGTGTTTGGTAACCATGACAATTTTATGTTTTAAAAGTGATTTTCTTCTTAAACAAAAAAAGAGGGTCTCACCTCTTTCTTTTTTCTTGTGGTCACCCACTTTGTTTGATCATGTGTGGTAGTTACTCTTTTTTGTAATCACATCCCTCCAAACATGATAATTTTATGTCATGAGTTGGTTCACTTTTTATTTTAATACAATTTTTTATCATGAAAGTGTACAAAAAATTATTATGCAACCAAACACCCCATTAATTTTATCTCTACTTTTAGTTTGTGGGCAAAAATTGCTAAATTTGATTAAGATATAGGTAAAAACTTTTGTTTGATGAAACAACTGAATCAAACATGTAAATCAAAATTTTGTTTGATAAAAAATTGGCTTGTCTCTTCCATGAACCGTCAGAATATTTGCTTGCTGAGGCCTGAGAAAAACATGTCATCTTCCAGCTCCAGTCCTACATCCCTCTTTTCCATCAAGGAGCAAGAAAGCAGAATGGAAAGAAGAGGGATAAGGGGATATTTGGGGATATGCTTCTTCCCTCCCACCACCACCGCTGTCATTCTCTTTCTCTTGTTCAGTCTCCTTCTTGCCTTTTAATAAAGATGGCATCGTGAGGGGCACAAATATGGCCGCGATGGTTGTTGGCTGATCCCTATTTCAATTTGAGTGAAAGAGAAGTTGGAAAACGCAAGCCAAAAAGGGATCTCCCATATGTTTCAGAGAGTCCCATGCCATCTATTTATAAGTGCTAAGATTACAAGGAGATTAGTTACAATGGTGGAGGATAAACCTTAAGAACGATAAGCCACAGAGTAAAGATCAGCTTTTGTAACATCCCTTGATGATCAGCTTCTGTAACAGATATCTATTACATCTTACACACACCCTCACGAGACGTTGAGCTTGTCGCGAAGAAACTTGAACTAAGAAGATATCAATCCCTTGATAAAGTTATTAACAAGTTGATCTTTGATAGCAATATATCAAACTAGTAACTCCTTATTAGGAACAAGTTGTTGAACAAAATGAAAATCCATCTCATTGTGTTTGGTCCGTGCTTTAAATAAAGGATTAACAATTAAATATAATGCTCTGATATTATCGCACCATAAAATAGGACTGACTACTCTTGGGAGATGTAACTCAAGAAGTAGGTGATGCACCCATATGAGTTATATTGCAGTAGTAGCAAGAGCACGCAGTTCTACCTCAATGTTGGATCTTGAAACAATTGACTGCTTCTCAGCACTTCAATGAATAAGATTTTAACTTAGATACCAATTCTTGTGGTGGAACGATGATCATCTAGGCAACCTGCCCAATCGGCAACCTACCCTAGGAGATGATTTTCCAACCTCTTGAACGTTTAGAGGTCATCAAATTTATAAGAAGAAGTGCAGACATCAAAATAGGGGTGCATGACCACGTGCCCCCCATGGGGGTGCATGGAAAATAAAAAGAAAACTTCTTAAACTTCAAAAATCTGATCGGAGGATGACGGAAAGTATGGATTCAACGCGCCCTGCCCTGAGGTGCATGGATATTTTAGGCAATAAATCCAAATTAGAAAGGTTTGATCGAAATAGGCAATTCAAATCAAAATCGGAGATGGAAATGATGTGCCCCTAATCGAGGGCGTATGGAACTACAACTTGTGCTAGTTTGGTCCGGAGGCCGCCACGGACAAATGGGAGGTCCATTTTTGATGTCATTTGTTATGTATGAAAGATGACTCAGATGAAGTTTTTAGCTAGATCGATCGACTCACACTCCAAAACTTTAGAATTTCATTTGGAACATCGAGCAATGAATAGAAAGACCCAACATTGGTTAAAATGGATCTGGCAACAACCGAAAAAATGCAGTATAGACCAAAATACATTCGGCATGAAAAGCTTGATCATGTGGCTTTCAATGTTTGATCATTAACCTAATTTCGTGTTTTCATTGTTAATGTGTGACTTTCGCTTGGAAATTACGACTTCATTTAGAAACCTCCAGAAAACATTCAATCCATTCAACAAAGATCTAAATCAATGAGAGAAAGACCCGGCACTATCCAAGGATTAATCACACACATTACCCTATAATGTATGAGTGTTATGCTCCAAATTAGACCAATTTAACATGTCTACAGTTGACTTTTTACACTCTTTTCTTGCAGCAACGACGGGCATAGTGGGCCACAACGGGGCTAAAATGGGCTGGAATTGGGCCTCTTTGGTGGGCTGTTAGGGGGGATAGCACAATGGGCACATTTTGGGACAAATTTGGGACTGCTCAGAGGGCTATTTTAGGGCTGTTCAAAGGGCTGAAAAGTGAGGATTTTCATAGACTGTTCAAAGGACAGCAAGGGGTTTTTTTTGGCTTAGACCACAAGGGCTGTTTTGGGTTGTAGGAAGGCCACTCAAAGGGGGCTGTTTTGGTGGATTTGAGAATCTGCATGGAAGAGACTTGGCCCATCCTATGGATTCAAGAATACCTAGATCATCACCCTCTCCTCCATCTAAAATGAGGGATCAAGAGCCCGCCCGGGGAAGACTTGGCCCATCATGCGAATTCCAAGATTGCTTAGGACATCACTCCTTCCTCTTCACTGGACAAGAGTGTAAGGAATCGGTCTAATCAAATTGGTGCAATTGAAGATTTTCAATTCCTCATATATCATTATCTTGGTCTCGATCAGAACCAAACGACGTCACCAAAACTGGTATTCAAAATGATTTCGAACATATACCTTTGTAGGATTCAAATAATCCCTATTGATCAAAGAAAATCAAGCATTCTCACACTCTCCAAGCTGCTAGAGTGTGAGGCCTCTATTTGTATCCACACGAACCGCCTCTAATGTTGGGTTCTCCTCCGTGCCAGCATCAACCACTAGTCCCTAATGGAACTCCACCATCGAATGGCAGCTTTTGGGATGGGAGATAATGAAGAAGGGTGGATGGGGTGCAGAGAACTCCCTTGGCTTGATAGGGTTTGTGCTCTCATCGCTATTATTTATAAAATTTGGAGTTTTTCACAAAAACCCCTCCTTACTCTATAAGTTAACCCAAGCCCCTGGGTTGGTCTTATGTGTGTGACCTCATAGGCCCAAGTGCCCATTTGGTTGAGGCCTAATTAAAAGAACAACTTCTTTTAAATTAAATCTATTATCTCATAATAAATTTAACGGCCTACCGATCATGAAGGGTACAAGCCACATCCTATGATCCCAAACGGCTTTGGGAATAAACTCCTCTTCAAAGAGCCTTTCCGTCATCGGTTACCATATGACTATAAATCTCCATCCATCCGATGTCTCAGTCGGATAGGAGTACGGTATCAACTGTCAACTCCTATATACACCGACACTATGAAATCTTATACTCGTAATTATATCAATTGGAAAATCCTTTTTCCAATTATCATATCTATCTTGGCAAAATATTTTAAGTACTATATATAGGACACTCTCTCTCCTACCGAGAGTGGACGATCCCCTATTATCCTCTCAATTGCCTCCACCGAGTTTCCCATATACCCAATCCATTAATTATATAGGATCACAATACTAAGTGATCCATAAGACAATAGTCAAAGTACATGGTATGTCCGACAAGGCATCGTTAGCAACTCAGGTCAAAGATCCAACCATGTAACCGTGATGATAGAATATCCTGATTGACAATTCAGTAAAATATCATTCAGAGATTCTATACTAGTCAGTTCAATGAACTCATTCCTCTAATGAGCACCTGTACATGTATTTTAGTGTCCCCACACTGATGATCAATGAGATTGATCATCCTCATCATATGCGAAGATATCATATACACTAGCCTTACTAAATCCTTGATGTCTCATCTCAAGGATCTTACAACTAGGAACATTTAGATTACACGTTTCTAGATGATTGATCTCATTATCATGATCTCATCATGATTCAATCATCATTGCATGTAGCCTAGAACTTTATTATGATAAACGCATTTATATACTGCAAGTAACGAAGATTATGCCATTAATACTAAATAAGATATTATAAGAAATGTAAAACTATATCACATATGATTGGCTTGTAGGGCATATATTTCTATCAAAGGGGCTATGTAAGGAATAGAAGAGGGTTGTTTAGGCATTGAACAGGGGCTAGACAACAAGCTATTTGAGAAACCTAATTAAGGACAAGTTTAAGGGCAAACAGGGGGTCTGATTGGGACACCAGTGGAAGGTGTTTTGAGGCATGTTCAGGTGGCCAGCAAAGGAGCTGAACAGGTGGCTCATAGGGAGTGTTTAGATGGGCAGAATTGGACTTGTGTAGAAGCTGGCAATGGAGTTGTTTAGGGGGTTGCACAAAGGGCTAAATGGTGTCTTCGAGGGTTAATTTAGGTGTCAACAAGGGACTATTTAAGGGTTGTGCACAGGAAATAGAAAATAGACCTATTTGGGAGGCCAAATGGTTGATTTTTGATGGCTAGCAAGGGGTCATAACATGGACACACATGGGCTTTGAAGGGGACCAGCAAGGACTACTCTTTGGGGGCCAACAAGGGGCTATTACTGAAGGCTAAATGGAGGGTGTGCAAGGGCATGTTCATAGAGAACAACAAGGGCTGTTTTTTAAAGGCCAAGAGGGGGAACACAACGGCTATCTAAAGGGGCACTTGGCCATAGAGAGGGATAGAGAAGATAAGGAGAAGAGGGAGAAGAAAAATGACTAAATGAAGCACACTTTTTCCTACTCACCTTCTCCATTTTTTATTTTTTTTTGCTTCTTCTGGTTCAAAGGACTGCTAGAGGGGGATTAGGTTCATCCTTCTTCTTTTTCTTCTTCTTATTAGCATGCAGGTACTATTGGAGATGGAAGGCTAGTGTGCTTCCTCCTTCTTCTTCTTCTCCTAGGCCTGGTGCAAGTGCTGCTGGAGATAGGCTGGTGCACCTCCTCCTCCTCCTTCTCCTTGGCTTAGCATCGGCGTTGATAGAGGGAGATGGCCTTGTTACTGTAAGGAATCATCCAATAAAATTTGGTGCAGCGGAAGCGACGATTCCTATGGGTTCCTTTAGAATCCGTTTCAATCAGAACCGAACGACGAAAATCGAAAACCGATCAAATCAGGTTCGAATATACCTGATAGGGACTCATATAATCCTATGGAGAGGAAAGATATGAGTTTCTTAAGCTCTACAAACCGTTCAAGCGTCCGGTCTCCAGCAGTATCCACACGAACTTCATCCACAGCAGGTTCTCCCTTCGCACCGGCCTCGAGAACTCTTCCCGAACGGAGCTCCATCGACCATGGACACCTTCTTGAGAGAGGAGGAGGTAGGTAGGTGGCTTGGGACGTGGTTTTCACCCTTGGCTTGATTGGGTTTGGCTGAAACCATTAGTATTTATAGAGAATTATGAAATTTTTCATAAAAACCTAAAATCTCTATAAATTACGCCCTTGCCCCTGTACTTGTGGATAAGTCCTTTTGTGTGTGACCCACTAGGCCCAATAATCTATTTGGTTGAGGCCTAAATAAAATAGAATAATTCTATTTAATTTAATTAAATCCGTTATCCGATAACAGATTAATCAGCCTACCGATCATGAAGGGTACAAGCCACATCCCATGATCTCAAATGGCTATGGGGATAATCTCATCTCCATTGAGCCTTTCCATCATCAGTTACCACATGGATATAAACCCTCATCCATCCAATGTCCCGGTCGGAAAGGAGTACGGCATCGACTGTCAACTCCTTAGTGTACCGACTCTATAGGATCATGTACTCGGAATTGGATCAATTGGAAAACTCCTTTTTCCAATTATCCTATCTACCCTGGCCAGGGATTTAGAGTACTATCCCATAGGACATTCACTCTCACTTACCGAGAGTGGACGATCCCTTGTTGTCCGCTCAATTGCCTCCATCGGATTTTCCTTGTACCCGATCCATCGCTATATAGGACCATCTAAATTGTGATCCATAAGTCAATGGTCAAAGCACAAGTTCCACCCAACAAGGCATCTTTGGCGACTCAGGTCAAAGGTCCAACCATGCAACCGTGATAATAGAAAACCCTGATAGACAGTTCGGTAAGATACCATTCAGGGTTTCTAATTCGGCCATTTCAGTGAACTCATTCAACTAATGAGCACATGTATGTGTATCTCAGTGTCTCCATACTAATGACCAATGAGATCGGTCATCCTCATCACATGAGAAGACATCACATACACTAGTCTATCCGGATCCTTGATGTCCCGTCTCAAATATCCTATGACTAGGAACATTTAGATCAAATACCTCTAGATGATCAATCTCATTATCATGATCTTATCATGATTTAATCATCATTGTATTTGATCAATGACTTCATTATGATATTCGCATCTAATAAGAGCTTATAATGAAGATTTGCCTAATTAATTGAATAAGATATATCTAGAAATGTCAAATCATATCATATATGATTGGCTTGTAGGGCATACATTTCTATCAATTACTACTTTTGCTGACCCTTCTACTGCTATTGGATGTTGGCGCAAGAAGGACAAGACTTCTCCTTCTTCTCCTTGCACACAAATTAGGCCAGTTCTAGGGAGAAACTGGCTACTACTGCTACTTCTCTTGCTATCAGATGAGAAGGTCACAGGAGAAAGAAGATGTACTGTTGTTGTTGGCTGCTACACTCTGATGCAAGAGAAGGAAGATCGCTCGGGAGAGAGGGTGGGAGGAGTAGGTGGCTATGCTCACACGGGAGGGTGTGTGCACACATGGCTGACTATAACTGGTGAGGGAGAGAGAAGATGGCACCAACTTCTTTTGTTAACCCAGTCTCCCACTTGTTAGGGAGTCTAGGGGATAAGCTAGAGATGAGATAAGGTGAGGAATTTCAACTCACTATGAAGTCTTCTCCAGTTGTACTTCAAATCAAAGAAGAAGTTCCTAGAGATGGAAGACAGATGTGCCAATGGGCTGGGAGAGAAGGCTGGCTGCACACTTTTTTTTCTCTTCTTTATTTTTATTTTTTTTTGCCAAAGGGAGATAATCCAGGGGATAAGTTGGCTGGGAGATAAAGATCAAGAGTTATAACTCAGGAGGAAGTCTATCTCATGAAGAATTCTATTGGAAGTGAGCCTTCCAAGGTGGAATCCTTCACGCCAGGGAGTGTGTGTGCCTAGGAGAGAGGATGCATGCTGAGGTGCACCCAGACTTGATCATCGTTGATCTAATTTTTATTGAGATGCTCCCAATCCAATGGCTATGATTAATTCCAATCATAATCTATTAAATAAATCTTGAATTCACCTGAAAAAATATGGAATGTGCTATGATGGCCATTGATCTTATTCTCTATAAAGATGTGTGGGCAATGTTGACTCCAAAAATGGGTCCTAAGTCAGTAGCTCGGAAGGGTGAGAAAAAGGGAAATGATATCAATCATGGCTCATGGTGATGAGCTAATTAAAGGCAAATAAGAATAATACATCTTGAATACTTCTTATTGGTAAGATCAATAGAAAGAAGTAAGATTATTAGATAGAGATAGAACGAGATAGTTAAGAATCAAAGAAGTATGTCAAGATATTATAACTTAAATTAGACATAGCATTCTTCTACTATTATGATGATGGTAAGTAGAAGAAGAAGTGCAAAGTGTATTGCACATAATGCAAAGGTGGAGCTTGAGAAGCTTCATGTATCTATGTCGTTAATATTTACTTGTCTTAAATACACATTCGATAGTATAAGATACTATATATGTGTATTCTAGTATAAGATACTAGGGATGCTATAATAGTATGAGATACCGAATATGCATCATAAATCTACAAAGAGTTGTAGATAATAGCAAGTAAATGAAGGTTTAAAGAAAATTGTTGACCTATATATGAAATGGTACAAAATGTCGCATCATTATTGGTGGGAGATACAAATTTTCTATAGCCTTCTAGAATTGTCTTAATTATGCTTCCAAAAGAACATTATTTTCATTTCCTAGTTGCATAAATGGTGATTTATTCTTTGGTATGGAAATGATAATTGTTTTATAATAACTGGTAAAGTGTTTACCAGTGGGAGCATAATAAAAAGTTTATTCATATTAGATATGTATGCTCTTATAATATGTGTGAATAATCCTCTTTAAGTGAAGTAGATTGATATTGATCAATCTATAGTTTAGTAGTACGGTCATATTTATAAGAAAAGATTTAAGGAGTACTATTCGGATAGAAACATATAGGTAAATGATTTGGAATCATTAACTATATGTAAGTCTTATCTTATCAAGCAAAATGACCATCTCTCCATTAGTAAGACATGGAGAGAGGGCTAATGAGTTTATAGAACTCATGCATCTAGATGCATATTAGCCCATATCTATTAAAGTTAGAGGATAATATTTCAACTTCATTAATTTTCAAAGATGACTTCTCTAGGTATGGACATATGTACTTTATAAAGTACAAATCCAAAACTTTTGAAAAATTATTTGAGATTAAGAATGAAGTGGAAATATTAATGAAAAGAGTATTAGAACTCTTTGATGAGATCAAAAGGGGATACTTAAGTAATAATTCACACATAAATGAAGGATAGTAGAATCTAATTTTGATGGACACTTCTTATACATTTTAGGTTAATTGAGTAGCTAAAATAAGAAGTCATATTGTGTAGGACATAATATGGATAATGACAACCTTTGTAAAATTCTTCTTTATCTATTTAGAGGTAGCATTCTATATAGGCACTTAATCTTAAATTGGTACCTTCCAAGTATATTCCATTTATTTCATATCAGATATGGAAAGGGGGTTAAAGCTTGACCTTAAGCAAGTTAAGGTTTCAGAATATCTGGCCTGGTGAAGAAGTATAACCTTATCAAGTTGGGATATAAGACTATAAAGTGTTGTCTTGTGGGATATCCTAAGGAAACTTATGGATATTAATGCCACCCTTAGAGAGAAGGGTATAAGTTGCTCATCTCACCATATTTCTAAAGGAAGAGTCCCTCCTTCAAAAAGATAGTGGGAGCAGGGTATAAATGGAAGGTGTTCCAGTCCCACAATCCATGGATACTTTTATTAAGGAACTAGTTTATAATTACACAAGGCCAAATCATAGATCTTTTCTTATGTCCAAACAACCTAAGAGATATGTGGGACATATCTTTGATGGTAGAAATGAAACATAAGATAAAAGGATAATGATCCTAAGATTTATATTGAATGAAGCAATATGAGATATTGATTCAAAATGGGAAGAAACAATAAAATCTGATATAAACTCTATTTATTCTAATCAAGTTCAGAACTTAATTGAGTCACCTAAGGATTTAGTATCTATAGGGTATAAATAGATCACTAAAGAATAGATTGAAGTAAATTAGAAGGTAGAGAACTACAAAGTGAGGATAGTTAAAAGGGATATCATTTAAGTCAAATAGTTGACTATGATAAGACATTTTACCTATGCCATGGAATTAATCCATTCGAATTTTGATTGTTACACACTATGACTATAGGATATGTCAAATGGATGTTAAGATAGTGTTTCTCTATGTTATTTTGAGAAACAAGTGTTTATGATACAACTTTTGGGAATCAGGTTCCAAAACATCCAAATAGTGTGTGCATAAGGTCCACTTATGGACTCAAGTAAAGCTTCTCATAGATGGTAGATAAGGTTTAATGAGATTAAATATTATGACTTCATTGGGAACGAAGATGTGCCTTGTGTATTCATATAGGATAAGTGGTAGTGCTATTATCTTCTTGACATGATATATGCATGACATACTACTCATTAAGAATGAAGTAAGTATATTATCATAAGTGAGCCTAGTTATCAAATTAATCCTCCAAACTAAATAAGGATTTTAGGATCTATGGAGATAGTGATAGAAATGTATGCCCTACAAGCCAATCATATGTGATATGATTTTACATTTCTTGTAATATCTTATTCAGTACAAATGGCATATTCTTCATTACTTGCACTATTTAGATGCGTCTATCGTAATGAAGTCCTAGGTTGCATGCAATGATGATTGAATCATGATGAGATCATGATAATGAGATCAATCATCTAGAAGCATGTAACCTAAATGTTCCTAGTCGTAGGATCCTCGAGATGGGACATCAAGGATCCAGTAAGACTAGTGTATATGATATCTTCTCATATGATGAGAATGACCGATCTCATTGGTCATCGCGGGGACACCGAGATACATATACAGTGCTCATTAGAGGAATGAGTTCATCGAATCGACCATTATAGAATCCCCGAATGGTATCTTACCGAACTCGTCGATCGTGTATTCTATCATCATGGTTGCACGGTTGGATCTTTGACCGAGTCGCCAAAGATGTCTTGCCGGGCGTACCATGTACTTTGACTATTGACTTATGGATCACTTAATATTGTGGTCCTGTATAGTTAATGGATTGGGTATATGGGAAACCCGGTGGAGGCAATTGAGTGGACAATAAGGGATCGTCCACTCTCGGTAGGAGAGAGAGAATGTCCTATGGATAGTACTCTAAATCCTTGGCCAAGGTAGATAGGATAATTGGAAAAGAGTTTTCCAATTGATCCAATTACGAGTACAAGATTCCATAGTGTCGGTATATTTAGGAGTTGACAATCAATGCCGTACTCCTATCCGACCGGGACATTGAATGGACGAAGTTTTATATCCGTGTGGTAACCGATGATGAAAAGGCTCTTTGGAGAGGAGTTTATCCCCGAAGCCGTTTGGGATCATAGGATGTGGCTTGTATCCTTCATGATCGGTAGGCCGTTAAATCTATTATGAGATAATAGATTTAATTTAAAAGAAGTTGTTCTTTTAATTAGGCCTCGACCAAATGAGCTATTGGGCCTAGTGGGTCACACACATAAGGGCTAATCCATAAGTTTGGGGGCAAGGGTGTAAATATAGAGAAAGCAGGGGTTTTTGTGAAAAACTCCAAATTCTCTATATAATAGCGAATTGAGCATGAGCCCCACAAGCCAAGGCTGCAAAATTCGTCCTTACCTCTCTCCTTCACGTTTTCCCATGCTGGAGGCCGTCGAGAGTCGATCGGACTTCATCCGGGGCGAGTCGGAAGGTCCGACGCGAAGGAGAACCCGACTATGGAGGCGGCTCGTGTGGATACGACTAGAGGCCGCACACTTGAGTGGCTGAACGAGCGTGAGAACGCTCGATCTTCTCCGATATTTAGGGATTATTTGAATCCCACAAAGGTACGTATTTGAAATCGTTTCGTATACCGGTTTTGGCGACGTCGTTCGGTTTCGATCGAGACCAAGACAATGATATACGGGGAATCGTAAATTTTCCGCTGCGCCAATCTGATTGGACCGATTCCCAACAGATAGATCTAAAAGGTTGCTTGATCTTACTTAGTTTATGTACGTAGTTATCATTATCAAAGGGTTTGACATGGCAAACTCCAAGATAGGTTTCTTACCTATGTAGTGTGGAGTTGTTCTCTTTAAAGAGATGTCTTTGTAGACTTCTTGAGAGATAAAGAGATCACATTAGTATAGCCCTTATGCTTTTGCAATAGAGGGCCTATTACATTTGTGATGCTACGTACATGACTTCATTAATACTCTAAGTATTATGAGCATTCATCAACTAAATCTATGTGAGTCACAGGATAATTTAAAGATGTGTCCTTGAGTACTTGAGAAGCATTAAGGATGTATCTCTAATATATGGAGGATGTGATTTTATGAACATAAGCTTCTAATCAGATAAGTCTGATAATAAGACAAAGTAATGGTGGTGCAGTGAGCTGGAAGAGTTCCATGCAAGGGAACACTGCTAATTCTACAACTAATCTAAAGTAGATTGCATAATGATTGAATATTGTTTGAGAAGCTGACTAAATGAAGATATTCATCTAGCTTATGAGATTGTCCCAATCTTCTCTGAAAGTGTATCATTGTTTTGGAAAAACAATGGGGTAGAGCCAAAGTCTCATTAGAAGTTTCAAACTTCTATGACAATACCATAGAATCAGAGAGAATGCAGTTGATAGAGATATAATTAAAGATAAAGTATCTTCTGTTAATAATATTATAGATCCACTAACTGAAGTAGTTACTTAAAGAGTATTTGAGCTTCATCTTGAGCTGATAGAGATCAGCCAGATGGGTGATTGGCTTTAGTGCAAGTGAGAGATTAATAAAAATGTATGCCCTACAAGCCAATCATACATGCTATGATTCAACATTTCTAGGAATATCTCATTCAATTAAATAGGCAAAACTTTGTTACTAACTTTTATTAAAAGTGTATATCATAATGAAATTATTGATCACATGCAATGATGATTGAATCATGATGAGATCATGATAATGAGATCGATCATTTAAGGGTATGTGATATAAATGTTCCTAGTCATAGGATCCTTGAGACGGGATATCAAGAATCTTGATAGACTAGTGTGTGTGATATCTTCTCATGTGATAAGAATGATCGATCTCATTGGTCATCAGTGTGAGAAGACTAAGATACACACATAGGTGCTCATTAGTGAAATGAGTTCACTGAACTGACCAATTTAGGAAAACCTGATCGGTATCTTATCGAACTGTCTATCAGGTTATTTTTATATCTCAATAACACGGTTGGATATTTGACCTAGGTCACCAAAGATATCTTACCGGATATAATTTTTACTTTGATTATTGACTTATGGATCACCATCTTAATGGTCCAGTATAGTTGATGTATTAGGTGCAAGAGAAACTCGATGGAGGCAATTGAGCGGACAACAAGGGATCGTTCATTCTCCGTAGGAGAGAGAGAATGTCCTATGGGATAGTACTCTAAATCCTTAGCCAAGGTGCTTAGTATAATTGTAAAAGGAGTTTTTCAATTGATCCAAACCTGAGTACAGGATCCCATAGAGTTGGAATATTTACGGGTTGACAGTCAGTGCCGAACCCTTGACTGACCGGGACATTGTATGAACGAGGATTTAAATCCATGTAGTAATTGATGATGGAAATGCTCAATAGATGTTATTTAACTCTCCATAGTCATTTGGGATCATAGGATGTGACTTGTACCCTTAATGATCAGAAAGTCGTAAAAATTATTATCAGTTAACGGTTTTGATTTAATTTAAAGGAATTGTTCTTTTAAATTAATTAAGGCTTCAAACAAATTGACTATTGGGCCTAGTGGGTTACATACATTACATATAGTCAATAAGATGAGAGAATGGACGTAATTTTATAGAAGTTTTGAGTTTTTGTGAAAAAATCCATCTTCTATATATAAACGGCTTATGAAGCCAAACCCTAACAAGCCATAGGGCTGGAGCACATCCCTAGCAGCCTCTCTCCATCCTCTCTTCTCTAGAAGGTGATCTCCCATGATCAAGCTTGGATCTGGAAGGTTTATGGAGGCCCGAAGGAAGGGAGAACTTGTCTATTGAAGCAGATCGTGTGGATACCGCTAGAGATCAGACACTTGAACGATTTTCAGCAAGGAGGAATGTCCTCTCTTCGTCCATGGTGAGGGATTTTGGAAATCCCATGAGGTACTCTCGTTCTACTTCATATTCGGTTCTCAGTTTTACTCGTTCAACATCGACCAAGGCAAAGATCATGATTTTATGGAATCAAAATTTTTTCGCTATCATATAATGATTCCTTACAGTTGTTAGCTATATATAATTTCTATCATGTAGATATGCAGAGTCAAACATCAAAAAATCTAAGAAGAAAATTCTACAAATATAGGGTTAGTATCCTCTCTTTTTTATTATGATATGTTCTATAACATGTCAATTTTTTGTTGATTAGCTTATATATTCTCTTGGACATGTGTTGTTAGCTACTGTTAGCTATTGTTTTACAATTTATGTGTTGTTAGCTACTATTTTACAAAACAAAAAAAATGATCAAAATCTATTCTATAGGCCCAAGAATATGTTTTTTAGGATCATGGATGGCAGATCCTGGATGACAGATAGCTAACTATTCTCTATGGTTGGCTAGATTTTCTTGTATCTCCTATCTTGTCGATGTTTTTCCTAGCAACTATGTTCACATACTCTTCTAGTGACTATCTAACTCCTATCTAGTCAATATTTTTTTCCCTTTCTCTTGAATGTATATATTGTTATAAACTAAAAAACCATCAACACGGTTATACTAAATCCTCAAGATGTAGATCCAAGTATGATGCATCCTCTTTTCCTATGAGGACAAAAAATCCAAAGCTCATTTTGTAGTTCTTTTTCTTTTTCATCTTCTTATAATTCATTACCTTCCTTTTAATATGTAGATCCTACCTAAATAAGATAGTTGAAGAATGTAAAGTTTTTTGAACTGGTAAAACTTTGGCAGGCATATTTTATTCTTCCCTCGACTCCTAACAAGTTAGTGCAGACTTCAGAATCTTTGCAAGGATAGGGAAGTATCTTTGTGTTTGCTATTTCTGATAAAATCATATATTATTTCATAGTGAAGTGCTATTGTGAATTGAATATTACTTCCGACAAGGACTTGTGCTTATTATAACATGTGAATATTAGGTGTGTTAGTTACTGTAGATTTATAAATTACCATGTTAATATATTACCCATGTGAGGGTTTACTGTGGAGTTATAGAGAACTTAAGAAGAATTTTCTAGAAGATCTTTCCAAAAATCAATGATTTGCCTATTACCCATGTTCTTAATGTTCTTAATGTCTTAGTATACTCATAGCACTTGTCTTATTTTTAATTCAGGTTGAAGGATGCAATTTCTTTATGTAGTGTGATGATTTACAAAATTTTGTAAAATTTACTCCACCGTGTTGTTGTGATAGGATGGATCATTTACATGAAGTTGAGAGATGTCTTCTTATACTACTGAAAGAGCTAAAAAGGGAGGAGAAATCAAAATGGAAAGCCAAATCTTGTGTAAAAAAGATAGTGAAATATCTCGATCTATTTGACGATGACGATGATGGTGATGAGAGTGACACCTGTTCTGAATAAGTGATGGGTTTAAAATTAGGATGAATTTTTCAAATATTGTCTTCTCTTGATGTTTGTAATGGATAATTTAATTTGTACTTTTTGATATGTTAACCTTTGAAAACTCACGGTTATTATGCTTTTTAATGTAAGTTATATATTTTTTAGATCTTGAAATGTTCGTAAAGCAATATTTATATGATGTTATTCATTCTTGCAATTTTCCAAATATTGAACAAATTGATATAAATGTATGTCCTACAAGTCAATCATATGTGATATGATTTTATATTTTTTGTAATATCTTATTTAGTATTAATAGCATTTTCTTCATTACTTACACTATCTAGATGTGTCTATTGTAATGAATTCCTAGGTTACATGTAATGATGATTGAATCATGATAAGATCAAGATAATGTGATCAATCATCTAAAAGCCTACAATCTAAATATTTTTAGTCGTACGATACTTGAAACTGGACATCAAGGATCCAATAAGACTAGTGTGTACGTTATCTTCTCATATGATGAGGATGGTCGGTCTCATTAGTAATCAGTGTGGAGATATTAAGATACATGTATAGATGCCCATTAGAGGAATGAGTTTACTTAACTAATCAGTATAAAATCCCTGAACGGTATCTTACCGAACTGTCAATCAGGATATTCTATCATCACGGTTGTGTGGTTGGATCTTTGACCTAAGTCGCCAAAGATATCTTGTTGGGTGAAACATGTACTTTGACTATTGACTTATGGATCACTTAGTATTATGGTCTTGTACAATTAATAAATTGGGTATATGAGAAACCTGGTGGAGGTAATTGAGCGGACAATAAGGAATCGTCTACTCTTGGTGAGAGAGAGAGAGAGAGAGAGAATGTCCTATGGATAGTACTCTAAATCAATGGCCAAAGTAGATAAGATAATTGGAAAAAAGTTTTCCAATTGATCCAATTATAAATACAAGATTCCATAGTGTTACTATATCTAGGAATTGACAGTTGATGATATACTCCTATCTGACCAGGATATTGGATGGACGAAGATTTATATCTGTGTGATAATCGATGATAGAAAGGCTCTTTGGAGAGTAGTTTATCCTCGAAGCCGTTTGGGATCATAGAATGTGACTTCTACTATTTATGATCGGTAAGCAGTTAAATCTATTATTTGATAACAGATTTAATTTAAAAGAAGTTATTCTTTTAATTAGGCCTCAACTAAATGAGCTTTTAGGCCTAGTAGGTCACACACATAAGGACTATCTGTAAGTTTGAGAGATTGGGTTAATTTATAGAGAGGGATTTTTGTGAAAAACTCTGAGTTTTATAAATAATAACAATGAGAGCACAAACCCCATCACGCCAAGTGAGCTCACTGCGCCCCAACCACCCTCATCTGTTGTCTCCCACCCTAACAGCTGCCATTGGATGGTGAAGTTTCATTCGGATGAGTGGTCGGCGTGGAGGAGAACCCAACTTTGGAGATGGTTCGTATAGATACGACTAGAGGCTGCACACTTGAGTGGCTTGGAGAGTGAGAATGCTCAATCCTCTCCAATATATAGGGATTACTTGAATCCCATAAAGATACGTGTTCGAAATCATTTCGAATACTGGTTTTGACAACACTGTTCAGTTCCGATCAAGACCAAGAAAATGATATACGAGGAATCAATAATCTTTCGCTGCGCCAATTTGATTGAATCGATTCCTTACACAAATAACATTGAAATTTATTTTTTTATTTTTTTATTACAAAAAAATTTCTACAATGAATTTACAACAGCGATCAATTCTATTTTTTTCAGTTATATTCTGTTTTTTAAAACTTTTATTGTGTGTAACCTTTTTAAAAAATTTAAAAATATTTTTACATTAAACGACATTTTTCAGACGGTAAACTACTTTTATTCTATTTTTTTAATTTTTAAATTTTTTTGCAAATTTATATACACAAAAAATGTGTAGGCAACAAAAGTAACAGACGATCAGACATCATTTTTTCTTATATATTTTTATTTTATTTAAAATTTTCATCTTATGAAAACCATAAACGTAACGGACGATCCAAACTTCTGACAAGGAGTATAAAAGATTTTTACTTACTCCAACTAACACTTATTATCCATATTGGGGTGAAAGTTATAACAATTTTTCAAACTAAATTTTTTATTACAATAATACTGGGCCACTATCTAAATTGATATTTGTAAACTGAGTCTTCTATTAAATGCTCCAAATATTTATCCATCCAACTATTTATAAAGTTATAATGTTGCAAACATGGTAACATGAATTTATTTATTATGCTTTTAACATCAATTTTACAAAGTCTACCATCACTTATGAGAATGATTTTCATTCCGCTCAATAAGGAGAACAAAGCAATTTTAAAACATAATTAAAAATACTGTACATCGATACAGACAAGTTTATATATTCCTTTATCCTTCTTGCAGACTGATTATGTATATTCATTAATATATTTCAAATAATTATTGTATCTTAATGATTACATGAAAAAATTATTAAATGACAAACTCATATGTTATGTATTCTTTTATTATTTCTCTAATTTCTATCATTTATTTAAATCTTATTTACTAAATTTTTATGTTTAGAAGTTCAACATAGTTGTGGGCATTTAATTCAACAACATAGTTGTGGGCATTTAATTCAACCTTACGAGAAAATTTCCTGAAAAAAGAGAGAATTTATGTCATGAGAAATCTAAAATCTTTACAACATAGTTGTGGACACATTCATTTAGAGATAGGAAATGACGAGAAAATTTTCTGAAAAAAGAGAGAATTTATGTCATGAGAAATCTAAAATCTTTACAACATAGTTGTGGACACATTCATTTAGAGATAGGAAATGATAGACATTTATTAATTTATAAAAACATCAATAATGTGACTTATTTTACTATTTTTTGTATTAGGAAATTGTAGGTTAAAAATAAATTTTAACATAAAGATATTTATCCATCCCACAATCAAAAAAGCTACAGTATTGCGAACATGATAACATAGATTTATTTATTATATTGTTTAACTTTTATTTTGTGTAAGATTTTATCAACAGTTAAGTTTACGATATTCTAGGATAAATAAAAATACCCATGAATTATCAAGATGACTCATTGAATAAATCTCAAAAGATATCATAATAATAAAATCTGAGAAGATATGTTTAAAAGAATTGACTAATTAATAATAAAAAGATCTCTTCCTTTGATGCATTCATGTTATCTTCAATTTTACATTCATTCTTAATTATCTTTTCCATTTCTTTTGACATGAATTTCCAACACATATGTTGGTAGGATTAATGAATTCCATTCAACTAATTAATACATTAAATTTTTTTACAACTATGTTCCTTCTTAATATAACTTTTAAACTAACATGCACAGTGGAAGATAATCCGGCGTCGTAACCCTTGAAAGATATCGGTTTGGAGCAAAGCAAGATTAATATCGAAATCTAATAAATAATGTCAATAATTCTATCTATACTATTTATAAGAAATTATAATTTAAATACCAACATTGAACAAATAATCAATTAACTCTTCTAATTCCAAAACATCACTACACTTCTGCTGCGCTAAACATGTAATCCTGAAAAATATTAAAGATTGGAAGGGGTGAGTCACACAGACCCAGTAGGACTTACACCCAACTAACCCACTATACTAAACAAGTCCTACTGATAAAAAGGAAATAAACCTCAAACAAAAATCAGATTATAACAACTATGAGTAATGCTAATTATCAAGGTTCAATTAATTAAATATGATACTTTTTCTACCCATTGCATAGATTGGCATGATTTACTAAATGCATACCATTCTAATCATGACATAACAACCTTACACAATTCTATATGCACCTACCACATAGTCTTATCATGAAACATGAATTAAATGCAATAATTCACTAATCTATGTGTCACAATGCAAACTAAATGAAGAACTAAACAACTTTGACTAAGTAAACCACATGCTTCACTTGGACATTGTAGTTATGTTTCAAGACTAACACCAGATTTATCATATAGTAGAATGTAACATATGGTAAGTCAGATCTCATAGTACACCTAGACAGGGGTGTACTTAGGATGAACCACGGTATCCGGGATTGAAGGATGCTCCGGACTGTTCTAACTCGCCGCTGCCCATGGGCCACTATCATAGTCTGGTGAAGTGTAAATCATATTACAAAATGCAGCACATTGCATCAACTACATCTCACAAGCTGAAAACATATAATACTCAGACATACACCAATTAATCCATTTAGACATGCTAAGAGCAAACTAACATAAAGCACAATTATATGCAGCCTCATGTAATAACATAATAATTTAAAAGACTACAACATTACCTGCATGCATGTTTAGCCATGCCTAACCAATCTAATACACAACTTAACAAGGTAATGCACTATTCTAAAATCATGCAATCTACTTTGAATTAATATGCCACGCAATTAGTAATATTAATCAATTGGAACCTACATATATTTAATCAAATATATGTTTCTTACTAATTAACTCTTAACAACTAATATTAGCATAAATCAAGATATATATATACAAGATCATAAATATATCTTACAATGCCTTTTACATAAATATATGCACTCAAACTATCTAAACACGATATCATTCATATTTAAATAAACATCTAAGTATAAACACCTAAATTAACTTCTAATTGAAATCAAGCACACAACTAAACCCATCTAACTAACTAATCATACTTTCCTAGCCAAAATTAACTAAACATATTTTAATATCTTAATTAATACATTTAAAGTGATAAGAGATAGTTGAGATGCCTACCTGAATGACAATAATAATTAATTGAAAGGCAAGGTAAACAATATCCTCTTTATGTTGTCAAAAGGAGAAGAAGAAAATAAATAAAATATGAGAGATACCAGGATATCGGTGGGGGATATATGTAATACGTAGGAGAGATAAAATAGATGGAAGAGAGAGAAAAGGTAAGAGAAAGAAAAGAAGGGTGGCGGTTAACCTGGCTGGTGTACGCGGGGCCATCAACGCTGGGGGGGACCAGTGGAGTGCGGTGGCCGAGAAAAATTTTAAAGTAACAGGGTTTTAAATATTATTTCTGGGAATAGCAGACAAATTTTTTCTTTCGGAAGTAGCACACTTTGCCCGAAGTCGCTGCGTAATGCAGCGACTTAGTAGGAGTCGCTGGATAATCCAGCGACTTAGGTGAAGTCGCTGGATCCCAGCGACTTCACCCCCTCTCTCTCTCTCCTATCCGGCGACTTCACCCCTCTCTCCTATCCGGCGACTTCGCCCCCTCTCTCTCTCCTCTGCCCCCCCCGTACTCTCTCTCCTATCCTATCGTGTTCTCCCCTCTCTCTCTCCCACTTATCGTCGCCCACTCCTCGCTTCCGCCACTCTTCTCATCAAATTTCTTTCTAATTTTATTTATATTTATATTATAATGAATAATAAAATGATAAAATATTAAATATATTATATTATATAAACTGATTTTTTCTTCTCTTGTTCTTTTTATTTTTTATCATACATAAATATTAAATTTAAAGTCATAAAATTAATATAAAAAAATCAATATTTTTAAAATAAATTATAAAAATAATATTCTTTTATAACATATATAATTTTTATATTTTAAATAAGATACTAATAAACATACTATATTATGTAATTTATATTATAAATAAGATATTAATAAAAAAATTTTAATATATTAAATATATTTTATTTTATATAAATATAATATAAAAATTAAATTTTTATTAAATTTTTAATTACACTCTATATTTTAGATATATGATTAAAACACTTAATATTTAATAAAAATACTAAGTTACATATTTAATATACTTTTAAATAAAATACTAATATACCGTATTTATATAATTAAATATATTATGTACGTAATAAAAATATTTATAATGTTTAATATTTAATATATTATTAAAATATAGTACGTAAAAGGTAGGATAATAAATATTTAAGAACTACAGTATTGTTGAGCATTAATGCTAATAATTATTAAACATAATACATTGTAATTGTAGTAAAAAATTAATAATACTAAATTGTAAGTGCAATAACAAATTAATAGTATTAAAAATATAGTGTTAATAAATATAAAATTGTAAAGTATTATTTAAAAATATTAAAAAAAGAATAATTATTTAATTACTAAATATATTACATTAAAAGTGCAATAATTAATATTATTATATAAAAATAGTTTTATTATATATAAATATGTTATATATCATATAAAGATATTATAAAAATTAAATATTTGTTGAATTATTAAATATAGTACATAATATGTATCAAGACTTTTATATTGTATGAAGACAAAATAGATAACCATAACCTTGAAAAATAAAACACGTCGATTGAAGGGTACATAATCAAGTACATGAATAAAGTCTACTTTCGACTTCGATGTATACTCCTCCTCCTTCTGCTTCTATTCTCCTCATCCTCTGTAGTTGGCGTAAACTCAGGACCAGATGGAGTAATGGGTTCTGGATCCTGAGTTCTAGTTGATGGAGGTATATTTGGCATCCAAGTAGATGGGCCCACACCCGGAGCAAAACGCGTTGGGTCCTGAGTCCATGATGAAAGTGGTTGGCGCCATGCATAATCGTTTATTTCAGGGGGTGGAGGTTCTTCATAGTCAACAACATCAAGTCGAAGACTCCTCAACGTCAATTCTTGTAAACGGAGTATTTCACTTTTTGTTTGTCTGAAATTTGTATCTCGGCGTGATTGTAGTAACTGCCTTGTTCGATTAGTTAAGCCGAGCTGAAAATATGAATAAGGTTAAATTAGTAATGAATATATATTATATATAAAGAAATATTAATTACTTACCAATGTTCTTTCGACAGCTCCTCTAGGATAATATTGTTGAGGAGCGTCACGAGAAAGTTCAAGAATATGTGGAAGACCGTGCTCGAAGTACCAATCATGATATTGATCTTGCACATCTTCAATCTGATGACCTTCATAATTTGGCACAAAAATATGTGCCACCCTATTATTCCATCTCTCCACATAAGGGATGTAATATTCTAACCAATTTGTATTTGCCCTCCCCCGTCCATCTATACGAGTGTATTGCTCTCTGTCACGGGGTTGTTGTTCTATATAGCAAAATTGGCGTAACACCCGCTCAGGAGCATGAATCTCCATCACTGACATACAAAGGATAGGAATAGATGCCCTCCACACATTCATATTTTCAATACAAATTTGTGGAACATTATTCATGATATCTTGAGAATATGGTCGCCACACAATCTACATAATATTATATAAATCATTAATGTTTAAAAAAATTGAAATTGTAACTAACAAATAGTCTGAAATGATCAAAAAGCTACTTACTTGGCTTTCTTCTTGTATATCAAACTCATTTCTATAAAAGAACACAGAACGATGCCTTGGTTCTGTTCGTTCATACGGATTCCATCTGATATAAAATATTGAATTGTTAAAAATCTATAGTGGTTTGTAAAATTTAAAAGTACGGCATAACTATAGTATTACCGTGCTCCATGTGGATGACCAACATCCTCCTCCGATAATGGTCGTGGAATAGCAGGACGACCAACGTGTAGGTGTTCCCAACTCCATAACTATATATAAAAATAATAACAAATATTAGGATATAAAAGAGAAAGAATGAATACAAATATGAAATTCTAAGAAAATATTATACCTGCAACAAATGAAGACACCCTCCTATGCGGTTACGTGATTTTTCTGTTGCACAACATAATTGGCGATATAAAAATGCCAATATGGCACTACCCCAAGAGTATTGTCCACAAATCTGTAAATCCTCCAAGAATATTAAGTATTGGAGGTGAATCTCATTACCAGATGTATCTGGTAATAGCACGCAACCGAGGAGCATCAAAATATAAGCTCGAGTATGATACAGACAAAGTAGTCTCGTTTGTTCATTGTCTATATCATCTGGTAAGTCATGAGCTTGTGTACGAAATTGTTGTGCCTGCCAACGTAGTCTAATAGTACTACGACTACGGTGACCGAAATCCTCGATTGATGGTACTTGACCAAGAAGTTGTTGACAAACATGTTCCCATGTAGGGTATCGTTCAGAAGGAACCTGAGGAGATGATATGACAGGGGGACCATCCACCCTTAGTCCAAGTAGCATGGACACATCTTCCAATGTAATTGTCATCTCTCCCAGAGCAAAATGAAATGTGGATGTCTCTGGACGCCAGCGCTCACTTAGAGCTGTAATGAGACATCGGTCTAACGGCACCCATCGTAAAGATGTTGTATGTAAAAAACCAGCAACATCTAAATTCTGCCTCACTAATATATGAGTAATTGGCCAATTACTAACCGATTTGAAGTAAGAAGAAGGATATAGTAATGATGATTCCTGTAAAATATTATAATAAATATTAGATGTATAACGATCAATAATTGGACACAAAAATTTATATCATACCTCGAGATGTGAGGAACGATGTGTCTCCTGGTCATACAAAGAATGACTTATCCCGAGGGGAGGCCATGTCTGTAAAAAATAATGTTAGTAGTTCAGAGATATTCATAATACATCAATAATAAATATAACAATTAACAATAATTATACAAAAATAGTACCGACGTGGACAAGTCGACTTATTATGACCTATTTCCTTACATATGCCACATTTTTTATGTTGACGATTTACGTCACGATCCATTATCATTGGCAATCTCTTATTTTGAGGTCTTCCGACCTTTCGAACATTGGAGGGAGGTAACAAAGGAATCAAATTATTGCTATGGTCAAATGAGGGCCAATAACGTGCATCTAGAACAGTATGAAACTCTGCTTGATATGTGCCACGGTATTGCTGAGCTGTGTACCAGTGGGAGACATATTGGTATGGATCCCAGTTGACGGAACGCATTGCGCACAATGCATGCTTACACGGAAAATGACGCACTTGAGGCTCAGAACAAGTGCAATGTAAACTGTGTCGAGTAATATCAACACGGTAAGCATGTCCATAATTGTCATTTACTTCTCATTCTCCCACATTAAGTCGGGCTTGAACATGCACATTTTTACTTGTTTCTGTTTGTTCAGCCATTAACTTCTCATGCTTAGAAGTCAACACAGTCTCTATATTGTTTTCAATCATACGACGCCGAAAAAACATCAATCTTAATCGATGATATGTCGTATGGATCAATGCATGGATTGGTAGACCACAAGCTATCTTTAAGACACTGTTGAAACATTCTGAATAATTTGTGGTCATGATACCAAATCTCTTACCATCAGTATCAAATGATAATGCCCAATATTCAGGATTTATTTGCATCAGCCATGCATAAACATCATTGCAAATAATTTTTTAACTAACACGGTTTAAAATATGATTTCCGGAAGTAGCACACTAAAGATTTTATTTCCCGAACTAGCAGGGTTTGGGCGAAGTCGCTGGGTAATCCAGCGACTTCGGGGTGGGGAGGACGAAGTCGCTGAGTAATTCAACGACTTCCGCCAAAGTCGCTGGGTTACCCAGCGACTTCGCCGCGCCCGTGCGCCGCCCGCCCGTGATCCGACGCTGTGCTGCCCGTGCGCCGCGCACCCGTGATCCGACGACTGTGGCCTCCGTGAGCGCGCGCCCGTGAGTGTCCATTGTCTGTATTTTTATCCTCGCGCCTATTTAAAGGTTTTAGGTCTTCCTTCTTCATCGCACCAGAGCACTCGGCTCTCTCACTCCCTCGGCGATCTCTCTCTCTCCCTGGGCTCTCTCTCTCTCTGTCCCTCGGCGCTCTCTCTCTCTCTCTCTCCCTGGACACTCTCTCTCCCGGCGATCTCTCTCTCTCCCTGGGCTCTCTCTCTCTCTGTCCCTCGGCGCTCTCTCTCTCCCCCTGGACACTCTCTCTCCCGACGATCTCTCTCTCCCTTTCACTCGGCTCTCTCTCTCCATCGAGTCTCTCTCCCTCGACTCTGCACGTATTATTAATATAATTTTTTCTTTATTTTCTCTCTCTATATCATTTATATAAATATTATATATAATTATATATATATGTCTCATATATATTTATATTATTTTGAATATGTTTATTTTATACGTAAGATATGTATAATTTATATATAGTATGTTTAAATTTATATTTAAGTTAATTATTTATTATATATTATTATGAGATATAATTAGTAAAAAATATTTTTACTTAATAAATATTTTTAAAAATTAAAATATACTATAATAAAATTATAATAAAAAGAATTTTTTATTTTTCAGAAGATGTACATATAGTTTAATAATAATATAAATATTTTTCATTATATATACATATTATTCTATACAATATTAATTTTTTATAAATATATTATTTGTTTATGAGAAACAAATTAGTTGTAAATTAATTAAATTTATTTACTATATTATGAGATATAGCTAGTAAAAATATTTTTATTATTAAATAATTTTTAAAAGATTAAAATATACTATAAAAATATAATAAAATTAATTTTATATTTTACAGAATATGTATATATAGTTTAATAATAATATAAATAAATTTATTATATATATACATATTATTCTATACAATATCAATTTTTTATAAATATTTTGTTTGTATTAAATAAATAAATTAGTTGTAAATTAATAAAATTTATTTACTCTAAGATATAGCTAGTAAAAAATATTTTTACTATTAAATATTTTTTTAAAATATTAAAATATACTATAAAGTATAATACAATTACTTTTTTATTTTGTAGAATATATAAATATAAAATAATAATAATATAAATAAAGTTATTATATATACATATTATTTTATACAATATCACTTTTTATAGATATATTATTTGTTTATTAAAAATTAAATAAGTTGTAAATTGCTAAAATTTATTTACTATATTACATGTATAATAATATATTTATTATATATATAAATTATTATAATATACTTCTGTTTGTGATACCAAATTATTATATTATTATGTAATACCAAAATTTAACTACGTTAGACAATTATTATGTTTTAAATGTATCATCAATAATACATATTTATTAAATTATCAAAGTATTATACATTATAGATATAATTCTTGTGTTAACAATGTTTTTTAATTTTCAGGAATTTGAGGCACTGCGACGACTTCACATTTTCTCCTTCATCGAACATTCGTAGACTCGGTAATGTTCTTTTAAACTTTACATAATTACTTATTTTTATTATTTACTGTAGTTATTCTAAATGATTACAGGATATCTTATAATTTTTGTTATCATGTATTCGGGAGAAGTGACAATCACTGTTATGTATGATGAACTTGTTAGATACTGATAATGGTTTTACCTATTATGATGATGGATATGAAAATAATATCCATTTATCAACAACATCCTCCTTTGAAGAAGTGAAGAATGGTATCTATGATGTAGTTCACTGTACTCGAGATATGGTTAAGTTAAAATTGAGTTACAATTATTACGGGAATTTAATAAGCGTGGTAGATGATACATCCTGTCAAGTTATGATAGACAGAAGCTCTAGAGATAATATACAGTTATTTGTTGAAAAGGAATATATAAGGGGAGCTGTTTATAATCCGCATATGAATTGGTCCGCGGATTATAATGCACTTAGTGCAATGGAACTCCTTAATCAGTGTCATTCGATAATGCCATGGAATTTAGATGTTGGACCGAGTAATATCTCTTGCCCCGTTGAAATAGAAAGTACCAACCAACAAGACCTAGATTTGAATGAAGTGCATAATGATGAAGAGATGTCTGATACGTCTACAAGTAATGACGAAGAAACCGAGACTGATATACTCAACAATATTGATGCTGTCGATAAGTTTCATGAACATGAGGATACTACATGGATTGAACATGCAGTTGTTAGTAACTGTTATGTTGAAAATGATGACGAAAATGAAAGTGGCGAAGAAGATGACTTGGTTGTCCGAAGTGATGGACAAAATGTTGATGAAATTGCAGTGGGAAAAATTTTTACGTCAAAAGAAGATCTTATACACGCAACTTCCTCTTGGGCTCTAAAACACAATGTTCAACATCGAACTGATCGGTCTACAAGATCAAATCTTACATTAATATGTTTGTCAAATGATCAAGGTTGCAAATGGAGATTACATGCGTGCATTAGTAAACGAGTTGGTGGATTATGGAAGATTATGAGTTTAGAGAGTACTCATACTTGTCGTACTCCAATTGAAAATAGTCACAAACAGTTAACGTCAACTACTATATGTCGGATGATTTTACCTATAATCCGTTCTCGTTGAACAATACGCCCAAGAGATATCATTGATCTTGTACAAGTAAAATATTCAATTAAGGTTTCTTATACCAAAGCTTGGAATGCTCGTACAAAAGCATTTCAAAAGCTTTTTGGAGATTGGGAGGGCTCATATACACATCTATTGAGATACATGGAGGCCATAAGAGGTGCTATGCCAGGCTGTGTATATAACTATGTTTGCGAACATGAAACTTCACGACTCATGTATTTTTTTTGGAGTTTCAAGCCAAGTATTGATGGATGGCGCTATTGTCGTCCACTTATTAGTGTAGACGGTACATTTTTACATGGAAAGTACCGTGGCACATTACTTGTTGCATGTGGTGTAGATGCCGATCAAGGTTTATTTCCTATTGCATTTGCTATAGTTAATAGTGAGAATGATCATTCATGGTTTTGGTTCTTTGAACAAATGCTTAATTTGGTGTCATCTATTAGAGATAGACATCATGAGTTGTGTATAATTTCAGATAGACATGTTAGTATCAAAAATGCTATACAACGATGGTTTCCTCTTCTTGCACATCGTTTTTGTCTTCGTCATTATAGACAAAATTTTCAAGCACATTTTACTGGAAAAGAGTTATACAAGAGGATGTATAATGCGGGTCAAGTTTATAATCAGCTAGATTTCCAGAGTAAAATGGGTGAGATTCAACTTATTTGCAATGATGCTTATGCATGGTTGATGCAAATAAATCTTGAATATTGGGCATTATCGTTTGATACTGATGGTAAGAGATTTGGTATCATGACCATAAATTATTCAAAATGTTTCAACAGTGTCTTAAAGATAGCTCGTGGTCTACCAATCCATGCATTGATCCATACAACATATCATCGATTAAGATTGATGTTTTTTCGGCGTCGTATGATTGGAAACAATATAGAGACTGTGTTGACTTCTAAGCATGAGAAGTTAATGGCTGAACAAACAGAAACAAGTAGAAATGTGCATGTTCAAGCCCGACTTAATGTGGGAGAATGGGAAGTAAATGACAATTATGGACATGCTTACCGTGTTGATATTACTCGACACAGTTTACATTGCACTTGTTCTGAGCCTCAAGTGCGTCATTTTCCGTGTAAGCATGCATTGTGCGCAATGCGTTCCGTCAACTGGGATCCATACCAATATGTCTCCCACTGGTACACAGCTCAGCAATACCGTGGCACATATCAAGCAGAGTTTCATACTGTTCTAGATGCACGTTATTGGCCCTCATTTGACCATAGCAATAATTTGATTCCTTTGTTACCTCCCTCCAATGTTCGAAAGGTCGGAAGACCTCAAAATAAGAGATTGCCAATGATAATGGATCGTGATGTAAATCGTCAACATAAAAATGTGGCATATGTAAGGAAAGAGGTCATAATAAGGCGACTTGTCCACGTTAGTAATGTTTTTGTATAATTCTTGTTAATTGTTATATTTATTATTGATGTATTATGAATATCTCTGAACTACTAACATTGTTTTTTACAGACATGGCCGCCACTCGGGATAAGTCATTGTTGTATGACCAGGAGACACATCGTTCCTCACATCTCGAGGTATGATATAAATTTTTGTGTCCAATTATTGATCGTTATACATCTAATATTTATTATAATATTTTACAGGAATCATCATTACTATATCCTTCTTCTCACTTCAAATCGGTCAGTAATTGGCCAATTACTCATGTATTAGTGAGGTAGAATTTAGATGTTGCTGGTTTTTTACATACAACATCTTTACGATGGGTGCCGTTAGACCAATGTCTCATTACAGCTCTAAGTGAGCGCTGGCGTCCTGAGACATCCACATTTCATTTTGCTCTGGGAGAGATGACAATTACATTGGAAGATGTGTCCATGCTACTTGGACTAAGGGTGGATGGTCCCCCTGTCATATCATCTCCTCAGGTTCCTTCTGAACGATACCCTACATGGGAACATGTTTGTCAACAACTTCTTGGTCAAGTACCATCAATCGAGGATTTCGGTCACCGTAGTCGTAGTACTATTAGACTACGTTGGGCAGCACAACAATTTCGTACACAAGCTCATGACTTACCGGATGATATAGACAATGAACAAACGAGACTACTTTGTCCGTATCATACTCGAGCTTATATTTTGATGCTCCTCGGTTGCGTGCTATTACCGGATACATCCGTAATGAGATTCACCTCCAATACTTAATATTCTTGGAGGATTTACGTATTTGTGGACAATACTCTTGGGGTAGTGCCATATTGGCATTTTTATATCGCCAATTATGTTGTGCAACATAAAAATCACGTAACCGCATAGGAGGGTGTCTTCATTTGTTGCAGGTATAATATTTTCTTAGAATTTCATATTTGTATTCATTCTTTCTCTTTTATATCCTAATATTTGTTATTATTTTTATATATAGTTATGGAGTTGGGAACATCTCCACGTTGGTCGTCCTGCTATTTCACGACCATTATCGGAGGAGGATGTTGGTCATCCACTTGGAGCACGGTAATACTATAGTTATGCCGTACTTTTAAATTTTACAAACCACTATAGATTTTTAACAATTCAATATTTTATATCAGATGGAATCCGTATGAACGAACAGAACCAAGGCATCGTTCTGTGTTGTTTTATAGAAATGAGTTTGATATACAAGAAGAAAGCCAAGTAAGTAGCTTTTTGATCATTTCAGACTATTTGTTAGTTACATCTTCAATTTTTTTGAACATCAATGATTTATATAATATTGTGTAGATTGTGTGGCGACCATATTCTCAAGATATCATGAATAATGTTCCACAAATTTGTATTGAAAATATGAACGTGTGGAGGGCATCTGTTCCTATCCTTTGTATGTCAGTGATGGAGATTCATGCTCCTGAGCGGGTGTTACGCCAATTTGGCTATATAGAACAACAACCCCGTGACAGAGAGCAATACACTCGTATAGATGGACGGGGGAGGGCAAATACAAATTGGTTAGAATATTACAGCCCTTATGTGGAGAGATGGAATAATAGGATGGCACATATTTTTGTGCCAAATTATGAAGGTCATCAGATTGAAGATGTGCAAGATCAATATCACGATTGGTACTTCGAGCATGGTCTTCCACATATTCTTGAACTTTCTCGTGACGCTCCTCAACAATATTATCCTAGAGGAGCTGTCGAAAGAACATTGGTAAGTAATTAATATTTCTTTATATATAATATATATTCATTACTAATTTGACCTTATTCATATTTTCAGCTCGGCTTAACTAATCGAACAAGGCAGTTACTACAATCACGCCGAGATACAAATTTCAGACAAACAAAAAGTGAAATACTCCGTTTACAAGAATTGACGTTGAGGAGTCTTCGACTTGATGTTGTTGACTATGAAGAACCTCCACCCCCTGAAATAAACGATTATGCATGGCGCCAACCACTTTCATCATGGACTCAGGACCCAACGCGTTTTGCTCCGGGTGCGGGCCCATCTACTTGGATGCCAAATATACCTCCATCAACTAGAACTCAGGATCCAGAACCCATTACTCCATCTGGTCCTGAGTTTACGCCAACTACAGAGGATGAGGAGAATAGAAGCAGAAGGAGGAGGAGTATACATCGAAGTCGAAAGTAGACTTTATTCATGTACTTGATTATGTACCATTCAATCGACGTGTTTTATTTTCCAAGGTTATGATTATCTATTTTGTCTTCATACAATATAAAAGTCTTGATACATATTATGTACTATATTTAATAATTCAACAAATATTTAATTTTTATAATATCTTTATATGATATATAACATATTTATATATAATAAAACTATTTTTATATAATAATATTAATTATTGCACTTTTAATGTAATATATTTAGTAATTAAATAATTATTCTTTTTTTAATATTTTTACATAATACTTTACAATTTTATATTTATTAACACTATATTTTTAATACTATTAATTTGTTATTGCACTTACAATTTAGTATTATTAATTTTTTACTACAATTACAATGTATTATGTTTAATAATTATTAGCATTAATGCTCAACAATACTGTAGTTCTTAAATATTTATTATCCTACCTTTTACGTACTATATTTTAATATTATATTAAATATTAAACATTATAAATATTTTTATTACGTATATAATATATTTAATTATATAAATACGGTATATTAGTATTTTATTTAAAAATATATTAAATATGTAACTTAGTATTTTTATTAAATATTAAGTGTTTTAATCATATATCTAAAATATAGAGTGTAATTAAAAATTTAATAAAAATTTAATTTTTATATTATATTTATATAAAATAAAATATATTTAATATATTACATTTTTTTATTAATATATTATTTATAATATAATTACATAATATAGTATGTTTATTAGTATCTTATTTAAAATAGTAAAATTATATATGTTATAAAAGAATATTATTTTTATAATTTATTTTAAAAATATTGATTTTTTATATTAATTTTATGACTTTAAATTTAATATTTATGTATGATAAAAAATAAGAAGAACAAGAGAAGAGAAAATAAGTTTATATAATATAATATATTTAATATTTTATCATTTTATTATTTATTATAATATAAATATAAATAAAATTAGAAAGAAATTTGATGAGAAGAGTGGCGGAAGCGAGGATAGGAGAGAGGGGTGAAGTCGCCGGATAGGAGAGAGAGAGGGGGGGGTGAAGTCGCTGGGTAATCCAGCGACTTCACCTATGTCGCTGGATTATCCAGCGACTCCTACTAAATCGTTGCATTACGCAGCGACTTCGTCCTTCCGCGCCCGAAGTCGCTGGGCAAAGTGTGCTACTTCCGAAAAAAAAATTGTCTGCTATTCCCGGAAATAATATTTAAAACCCTGTTACTTTAAATTTTTTCTCGGGAGGGGGGGGGCGAGGGATTAGGAGTCTAACGAAGCTAACAAGCTAGAGCGGCAGAGCCAACGTAGGATGAAGGGAAAGTAAATATTTTTCTTTTAATATTTATCTCTTTCTTAATATATAATCTATTTTAAATATTTAAATTATATTTAAAAATCAAAATATACATTGAATAAATCTCAAAAGATATCATAATAATAAAATCTGAGAAGATATGTTTAAAGGAATTGAATAATTAATAATAGAAAGATCTCTTTTTTTGATGCATTCTTGTTATCTTCAATTTTACAATCATTCTTAATTATCTTTTCCATTTCTTTTGACATGAATTTCCAACACATATGTTGGTAGGATTAGTGATTTCCATTCAACTAATTAATACGTTAAATTTGTTTACAACCATGTTCCTTCTTAATATAACTTTTAAACTAACATGTACGAGTATACTTTTTTATATAACGCATTATCATATACAATTAATGAGTAATGTTTTTTTATTATATTTATTCATTTATATTTATTAACACCTTCTAAAAATATTTTCCAAATTATCTCAAAATTATATTTATTGAGAAGTTAATCAAGAGGGTGATCAAGAAGGGTGAGAGAGCTGCGCAGATCTGATTTCTTCTTGGTGTAAGAAATTGCCTGATTTGGATTTTGATGCCTTGGCGTACAACCTAGCTAATCAGGTAAGAAATTGCCTGATTTGGATTTTGATAAAGCTAAGAGGTGTTTCTAATTATTCTAAGTATAATTATAGTCACACTTTGGTTTTGATTATGTGTTCAGAAATAGAATCAAATTTGTTAATTTCTATTATCGAAATGAAACTTTACGTCCTGTTTGGTTAGAGTTTCATTTTTGATACTATATTGATATTAATATTTTCAAATGTTAGAATATCAATATCAAAAATAATACAAGTTGACACTTGTATTACATAATATACTTTATTTGTACTAAAAATTTTAAAATTGATACGATTAACCAAAAATCTCTTAATAGTTCCTATCAATATCAATTTTAAAATTGATAGTGATAGAGGTACCTAATAGTGTTACCAAATGGGGCATTATATAACGACTAAAAATTGACAGAATAACTTTAAATTGATTGAATCCTCTGATGTTTTTGGAGGAAGGACGTCCAAAGGGTCTTGATATTTTGAAATCTTGGGGAGGGGGGTGTCAGTTTGGTTGCACGAGAAACAAAAAATAAAAATGCCGAAAATATTTTTCTTCGATTTAACTTCTCATGGAGAAGAATATGCAAAATTGTTGTTCGATCGATCGAAAATAATTTTTTTGAAATATTTTTTCATATAGTAACTTTATAGAAAATCAAGAACATGTTTGGTCACTTAATTGTGCGTAATTTTTTTTAAAAAAATATTATTTAAAATTTGGCATGATTTGTTATAAAATACTTCATGTAAACTATTAACATTTTACTTTATACCAACATGTTTTTCATTTCGTTTGGGGGAAATGATTTACGGCTGGTTTTGGGGAATGCCAAAATCTTGTTCTCTGGGTAATCAAACGTAGATTAGATTTACGTTGACCCCTCGTATGCATGAAACCAAATAAGACCATGAATTGGGTAATCAACCTTAATTAAGCTACTCTAGAGAGTGCAAGCAAGATGGTGGGAACGCAAGAAATACGGTGGTTGTTGAACTCGCACCATGACAATATCTCTCGGGCCCCACTCGACGGAGCTCTTGGTCTGTGTCTTTTTTTTTGGTCGATGGCCCGGTGGCCATACACAGGGCGCAGCATCGCACCGGCGAGAGATCGAGCGCTGCCGGGTGCAGTGCTCGATCTCCACTAGAGGCTACCTCCCCCCATGGGGAGGTGGTCCCGGCGGTAACACGCCGGGATCGAACCCTCGCCACCCCCCGTGGGGGTGGCGTCGTGCCAACCGCGCCACGCGCGGCCGACAGCTCTTGGTCTGTGTCAACGTTCACGAGTTCACGATGGGGGGGGGGGGGTTCATGGTGTACTGACTGTATATAATCGGCTCATTTTGTTTCTTTTTACGTGATTGATCAACCTTCTATTTAAGGTTCATTTGATTTCATGTAAAATCAAAATAAAAAAATATTTTTTACGAAATACTATTTCTAAGAAAATCAAAAACATATCAAGTTATTTGATTGTCTGTAGTTACTTTTCTAAAAAATTTTATCAAACTCTACAAAGTGAGCATAACACCCATATAAAAAATTTTCAATATTTATATACTTAACTTATTTATTTATAACAAAATTTTGATAGAAATTAAATTAAGTAAATTATTTTGTATCAAGTTATTACGAATATCATATTTATTTTTTAAAATTAAGTGCATGATAAAAAATTAAAACTAATTTTTCTTAGAAGTACTCAAAATTCATATTTTAAAATCTACAATACACGGACAGTTAAATAAAATATATAATACATAACAGTTTAACATAAAATGATCTTGTAATATATATATAATAATTTAATTAAAATAGATCAATTATCTGCAAGTTCAAGTTTCAATTAAAATGTTAACAATAAAATTATAAAATAAGTAATTTGTATAATAAAATAAATTTTTTATTAATTTTTTTACTTTTTTAACATAATAAATAAAATACATTTTTATATAATGATATATATATTTAAAAAATAAATTTCAACATGTAAAATTATTAAAATTGATAGTATCTATTTAATAATATTTTATTAAATAACATATATTTAAAAAAAAAACGCTGTTGAACACGATATTTGCTGTGCTTTAGCTAATGCCAAAATTTGAATTGATCTAATTTTGTTCTATGTGACTTAATCTTACGTAGGTCAACTGATGCCACTTTCTCGAAAAGTGACGTATAAGACAGGTTATACGGACAAACAAACTTACCCTTATTAGTGATTATTCAAATTCTGTTTCTTTTCCTTGCGTTGCTTTGATGTTTCATAAATGGTGTCTTTATAATATATTTTAAACAATTGTTGATGTTACTTTTTTTTTTGGCGGCGGCTGCAGGCCGGGCGCCCCCATGGGGGGGCGCCTGTGTGGGGTTCGACGGGTGTCGAACCCTCGCCACCCGCGCGCTCAGCCGGCCTTCGGCCAACCTGACCACGCGTGTTCAAAAAAATGTTACTTTTTTTTTGGGAATTCAAAATTTTAAAGATCATCCGCAGCGGCATCTTCCTAAAATTAGTCTAGACCTAATTCTGAGTTGTCTTGCGAGCGGCTAGAAAAATGGCATGGAGTGCCTTTTGTGATTTGATATGATATGATAGCAATGCCAACTTTAATGTCCTGACTAAATCAACATCATGTCAATTTTAATGTTCTCATTAAATAATTCTCATATTTTCTTAAATTTTAACATTTAAAAATAAATAAATTTTTTCGCTAAATTACTTATGTATCTTTAATGTGTCTGTAAACATAGAAATTTAATAAGAAATACAAAATTATAATAAAATACTTACAAAAGACAAAAAATTATAATAAAATATTTAAAAAATGAAAAGATAAATAATAAATGGAATACAATCATGTGAATAAAAAAACATTTCACTCAAACATATTTCTAAATATTTTTATTTCAAACATAATATTATTCATAAAAAGTCTTGGAGATCAACTCATTTCCCATCATGTTGATTTTTATACAAATTTTATATTTGTAAGAATAAAATTTCTTCTCTAAAAAAATATTTATGTATTCTACTATTCAACATCACAAAAGAAGTAAACAATATACAGTTTTTATGCAGACTGGATCTTTATGTATGATGAAATATACTATTATATACATCATTTAACAATATCTAAAATTTTAACAACATAAGAATTTATCTTAAAATTAAGTAAAATATTAAATTTTAGGATATCTTCAAGGCGCTTCGCACCGAAGAGGAAAGGCGGGAGGTGCATCAGGCAGAGGATAAAAATGGGAAGTGATATCATGCGAGCTTAGATAGTGACCGAAAAGATCAGATGATATGAGATTCAGAAAAATGGTTTTTGTGATTAAATTGATTGAATATATATATATTTTAATAATGGGATTTAAAAACAAATAGAAGGTTCACTTAACAGTTTGAAAACTTAATTTAGAGAGCGGATTACCTCAGTCCCCGAGTGGAGGGAGCTCTCGTAGTCCTCAATAGCGTGAGGACACTTGGTGTCGCAGAAAATGAAGCGTCAGTACACTTTAAAGAGGGCGTAAAGTAGATGGAACGTCGCTCGGTAGTGAGTTAATAGAGGGCCGGTAGTGGGTCTTTGGAGTCTCGGTAGTTCGGTAGTGAGTCTTTGTAGCATCGATAACTTGGTAGCGAGTTGATAGGCGGTCGGTAACAAGTGTAACGAGTCTCAATAACAAGTTAAACTAGGCTCGATAGTGCGTTTATAGAGAGTCAATAGTGGGTCTTTGGAGCCTCAGTAGTTCGGTAGTAGGTCTTTGGAGCTTCGGTAACTCGGTAGCGAGTTGATAGGCGGTCGGTAGTAACTGTAGTAGGTCTTGGTAGCAAGTTAAACTAGGTTCGGTGCATTTATAGAGGGTCGGTAGTGGGTCTTTGGAACCTGGTAACTCGGTAACAAATTGATAGGCAGTCGGTACCAACTGTAATGGGTCTCGGTAGCAACTTAAACTAGGCTCGATAGTAGATTAGTAGAGGGTCGGTAGTGGGTTTTTGAAGTCTCGGTAGCTCCGTAGCGAGTTGATAGGGGGTTAGTAGTAGGTTCTTAAGACTTGATAGTAGGTTAATAGAGCCTCGGTAACAAGTCTCGGTAGCAAGTCTTTAAAGCCTCGGTAGCGAGTTAAACTAGGTTTAATAGCGAGTTTTAGGGAAAATTGAAAAGATATCATGTCATCTTTAAAGTACACTGACACTTCTTTTTCTGTGACATCAAGTGTTGTCACGCTATTTCGCACTGACGGTTCATTTTCTGTGACATCGGGTGTCCTCTGTGTTATTCGAGACTACGGGAGCTCTCTCTACCCGCACTGAGGTGATCCGCTCTCAATTATTGAGGTCACGCTGCCGACGCCTCAACTTCCAACCATCCTCCTGCATGGGGACGGGGACGAATTTTCGTTCTCCTTGACTGGTCTTTAATGGCGTCTCGCAGTCAACTTCCCGGTCGGTCCCGGCGGCGGCGGGCTCCTGCACCTCAATAAGAGCACCTGTATGCCTTCTCATCCTTGCTCTTGATCGCCAATTCTTCCCTCAACTTGTTCCTGCTCCTATCCCCTACTCTGTCCCCGGCGGCTAACCATGGCTCCCCTCCTCCTTCCTCGCCCCGTCACGATTCCTCTCCGAGGACGCCATGTGTTCGTCACCGGCGGATCCAGCGGTATAGGCCTCGCCATCGCCCGTCTCGCGGCCGCTGAAGGCGCCCGCGTCTCCATTCTCGCCCGCTCCTCCCACACCCTGGAGGCTGCAAGTGACGACATCCTGCGTGCCTCCGGCGCCGCGGTCGCCGCCTATAGTGCGGACGTCAGGGACGGAGAGGCGGTGGAACGGGCTGTAACGGCCGCGGGGACAATCGACGTGCTGGTGTGTTGTCATGGGTGGTTCCCGTGCCGAGAGCTGGGGGAGCAGCCCATGGAAGAGGTGAAGGGCGTCATCGACATCAACCTCACGGGTACCTTCCAGATCATCAAGGCCGCTCTCCCCGGTATGAAGGGCGCCGGCGATGGCCTTCCTCGGTCCATCGCCCTCGTCTCCTCCCAGGCAGGCCAGGTGAACGGAAATCCTCGGATTTTACTGCTTGCCGCAGATGAAAACGTTGGTTTCTTTTTCCCTATATGATGTTTTTCGGTTTCTTTTTGCAGGTGGGTGTTCATGGCTTCACGGCTTACTCAGCGAGTAAGTTCGGTCTGCGCGGATTGGCTGAGGCTCTGCAGCAGGAGATCATTACCGACAACATCCACGTGTCTCTCATATTTCCTCCGACGGTGGAGACACCAGGCCTCATCGAAGGTATGACCCTGTGATGAAGAGGTATACTGGAGGATATATGTTGTCTGAACGTTGTAATTTTCATTTCGGCTTCAGAACCAACTTGTTGATTTCCTCCAGATTTCGGACTAGTGCAGTTTTTTAGAATGTAAAAATAAAATGCAAAGTACATAAAACGATAGATGCAATTTTTGTCTATTATCGACTTCTAAGATTATAGGATAGAGTCGTATAGGGTAATTCTACGAAGAAGCAAAGAGTGATAATATTAGAGAATGGCTCTCATTCCATTGTTAAATGTTAAGAGAAGAAGAGTTGTCATAGCACCTTGTTGAGAATAGGGATGTCAACGGGTCGGATACGGGTCGAATAATAGTATTATCCGTATTCGTATCCTATAAGAAAAAAAATATCCACTTACTGTTCGTTAACTATCGGTAATGGGTGTATCCGCGAACCGCATTGTAATATCCGCTTAAAAATGGTTTACGGTCGGTTAACGGTCAATTAACAAATATATAAGTATTACTAGAAGGTACCTAATATACACACAAAAATGTTAGCTTCCTTCTAACACGTATACTTAAATATCGTAGTAAGATAATACAGAGATATCATGCATACTAGCACCATGAAGTAAATATTTGCCAAATAATATACCTTTGCAACAAAAGTAGGGAATGAACTTGACCTATGATCCAAGATAACTAAGTAACATGGACGATTGCATACAATGACCCACGTCTGCCAAGCTCACGAGAATGTTCCGGGACGAGAGCGAAAGAGGGGTGACGATCTTTGCGGGTGAACCAGAGGAGAGAGAGAGTTGGGAGCCTCGCAGACACCATGCAGACCACCGGCCACCCAAAACCAAAACCAATAGGTCCTTGATGTAGCCGCCAGCCGCCACGTCAAGGTGAAGGTGCAATAGGTCCTTGATGTAGCTGAGGCGCAATAGTGCAGCCGAGGTCACACCGGCCACCCAAAACCAATAGGTCCTTGATATAGCCGCCAGCCGCCACGTCAAGGTGAAGGTGCAACGATGCAACAAGTAGGGCGTCGAGCAAAGAAGAAGGAACATGCAGAAGTTGAAAGGTCGGACTCGGGGATTCTCACAAATTAATTTTAAGGTTTTTGAGATTGACATATTTCTTGAACATTAGATGTTGATATATTTTCAACCGTTGGATCAAGCTTTACTTAACGGGTTCGGAAACGGTTTATCGAGTTCGGTTTATATTGTATCCGTGACCGTATCCGTTAAAAAGATGGATAATCGGTAAACGGCTAAGGATACCCTATTCGGAAATTTTCGATGATCCTTTAACCGTCCATTAAGTTAACGAACGGGTCGGATATTCGGATAATCCGCTACCATTGACATCCCTAGTTGAGAACTGCTTTGGATCCTTTGATCTTGCTGTATTGTCACTTGAAAGGCACTTGAGGAGTTGGCTTTGGTCATGAGGCAGAGGAGGCTGCTGTGTTAAAGCCACTTTTCAGTTTTGCCATCCATGTGGTTAGGACTTGAGATCCTTTAGCCCGCTTAGCTTGGTTTACCTGGAGGCAATAGAACTCTGACGATCCCATTGGTTTGGCATTTATGTGCTTCCAGAATCCAGAGTGTGTAAGTGAACAATTTATTATAATCTTAGTTCTTGTTTGTTCGCATATTAGGTCGTAGTTCCATTTTATCTCATGTACCATCTCCATTTATCATGTTCAATTTTGCGTTCTTTCTATATCTTAGCTCATATTAACATAATCCAAGGACAATGAGTAAGCATAAGCATCTGGGGAGTCAAGTAAACCGAGTACATGAAATCAGAAGTCAAGTTGATAGAGTCCTTCTTATGCAAATGTATGCCTGTGATAACCAATTTGATGACTCTTACAATTTCAGTGAACAAGACAAGACCAGAGCTTTCTGCCACTATAGCAAGGGCATCAAAGACCATGGAGATCAATGGCATTGCCAGGAAAACATTAAATGGCATTAAGGCTGGAAAGTTTTTCATTGCTTTTGGTACTGATGGGATGATGCTATGTTTAGTGACTGCTGGACTTGCTCCTCAAAGATCAATATTCATGGCTTTTCTCGAGATCATCTTGTCCGGATTTCTGCGCCTTGTAGGCCTGTTTACTGTCCGTGGCTGGTACAAGACTATAGAGGAATGGAATGTGAAACAGAAGAGTAAGCACAAAACACATAATTCTTGTATTTTGATGGTGCATTCTATCTTTTCAAATGCAGTATCCTATTGTGGTAATGCACTACCATCAAATATGACAGTTCCCTTTCTTTATCTATTAGTAGACAGCCATCAACTACTTCACTATATTCCAGTTGATGTCCCTTTTGTTCTGAACTTACATGAATGCCTCAATGGATTTGCTTCTAAATTGTGCAATTAATTTTAGGCTGTTCAGAGGTTATAGTACTGTAGCTTGGTCTTTGTTTGTACCACAGGGAAATGTGCCTTTGTCTTCTTCTGCACAGATAATTTGCAAATATTGATAATTTCTAGCACATGGTTGATTGTCAAGATGCTTGCCTAGGTGCCAATGTGTCTTCGTAGGGCCAAGGCACAAAGGTGCTTTTCTGAGAGCCCAAAAGGCACTCAAGGGGCACCTAGGTGCCTAAGGCAAAAGGCGCCCACAAAATTATATTAAAGTCTTTCATTATCACTTTGTAGACACCAAATTTTTTTTTTTTAAAACCATACACTCAAAATTGGGGAGAGGGCATTCATACATGCCCCTCAATTTCCCATCATGCTTACTAGGTGGCTTCTTTAAAAATAGGGGTGTGGACTTTTTTAAGGGAAATTGCTCCCATAAGCCTCCAAGGAGGAGAGGATGAGGTGCTGCCACACTAAACTCCTAACCCCTCCATATATATGAAAAATTAAAGAAAAACAAGAAATAGAGAGTGTGAGTGTGACCCCTATTTCTGAGACTTGTTCTCAATTACCCATTTTCGGATCCAAGGATATGGAGAAATCATCAAACACAAAAAGGAGCAGTCTGATAGAAAAGAGGAAAGGAGAAAAAAAGGTAAAACGGTAACAAAATCACCTAATCGGTGGAGAGAAAGTTGGAGAGAAGAAGAGTTCTCTTTTTGTAAACTAACTCTAACTAAATCATAATTCTAGTACGATTCTAATCTGAATCATACTATGACTCTTATTGTTATTCAATTAAGATGTCAATCCTAATTCAACTTGGATTCCAATTCTAATCCTAGTAGAATTCCAATTCTAACTCAACTAGGATCCCAATCTCTCTAGGATTTCAATCCTAGTCTTAGTAGAATTTGATGCGGGACAACCGGCTAATTCGGCTAAACCGAACGAAAACGACTTAAACCGGCGCTAATCGCCCTAAACAGACCTAAACGGACCCAAAAATGGAGCAAACCGGTCTCGAACCGGTCGAAACAGGCCCGGACCGGGCTCGAGATGGTTTGAACCGGTCAAAACCGGCTCAGAACACCCTGAACCGGGCTGAACCGGCCTGAACCGGGGTGAACCGGGTCAGAACCCGGTCAAACCGGTCTGGGGGCCGGTCTGGTCCGCGGACCGAACCGTCCGGCCGGTCGGGCCAGCTGCGCGTGGGCCGCCGCGCGTGTTCGCTCGCGGGGTGCACCGGACGGGGGGGGGTCGTGGCGTGTGGAGAGGAAGCCGCCCGGGGTGGTCGCGTGGCCACATCCTCACCGTCGCCTGTTCGTCGCCGTGGCGACGTCTCCGGGCACCCGCGAGGTCGCGGGCCGCGACAAAACGCGAGCGCGGTGCCCGCGTCGTCTTCGTCCGATCGTGTGCGTCGCGACGTCGTCTCCGTGGCGCTCGGCGCAGGCGGGACAGGGGAGGAGCAGGCGCTGCAGCGGCGTCGCCGTCGCCGTCGAGCGGTCATCAGCCGCCCGAGCGCGGGGAATGGGAGGCCTCGCGCTGCGCTACCGTCTTCGCACGGACGTAGCCGAGTTCTGCTCAGTCATCGCCGTCGGAGGGACCACCGGAGAGGGAAGGAGCCGGGGATGTCGGCTGGAGAACGTCGAGCAGGGGCGGCGATGGCGGCTGGTGGTCGTAGGGACGAGGAGGGGGAGGGACAGATCCGGGGATCGCCGGATCTGGTCCCTCCCGCGTTTTCCGCGTCTCCCTCTTCTTCTTCTTCGGCTTCGTCTTCTCCCTTCACCTTCTTCTACTCCTTCTTCTCTGTCGCCGTCTTTGCACGGATGCACGGAGCCGACGTCCGGAGGCCGCAGCGCACAGACGTAACAAAGGGAGGGGACGGCGGGGTCGTCGACAGACAGAAACTCCACGTCGTAGGGGAACCGAGAAGGGAAGAGGGATGAACGGCACGGAGGCCAGAGGATGAGGGAGAAGAGAGGAACGGCCTCGCCGGAAGATGGAGGAAGAATCTGGATATCGCCATAGGGGGGGTGGAGAGGAAGAAGACCGGGGCAGAGCCCCTACGTGGGACACCAGGCCAATGCCTTCCAAAAATTCACTATCGCTTGTCTAACTATGTACATCGGTTCCCCTCTTATAGAGGGAGAGGAGAACAATTAACAAAAAGGACTCCCTAAGAAGACTATTTACAAACTAGTCCATTTAAGGACTCAATTAAAAAAAAGGCTCAAAAATGTCCCCATCAGAATTCCACTTCTAATCCTTGTAGGATTATGTTCCTAATCCCACTAGGAAAACAAAAAACAAAGCACTGATCTGTCCACTGCAGAAACTGTTGGTGGAATTGAAGGAAGAAGAAGAAGTAAGAAACACAAAAAAAATCAGATTTAAGTTCTTCCAAACCTGATTTTTTATAACCAGGTTCTGCAGAACATGTTTTTTTTATTTGCTTAACCAGGATTCAGAAACAAAAAAACAGGTTTCTATACCTGTTGCTGAAATCCAGAAACAGCAAGATGAAGGAAGAAGAAGAAAGAAAAAAATTAAAAAAAAGAACAAGAAAATGGCAGAGCATGCTGTTACAGAACCAAGGAGGAGATAGGGAGAAGGAAAAGAAGAAATCACCTCATTTTTGCAGAACCGATGGGAGAAGATATTCTTCTCCTCCTCCCCTTGATGCTCCAGTTGTGAGAAAGGAGGCATATGAGTTGCACAAGAGAGAGAGGAGGAGGAGAGAAAATAGGGAGTTCTATTTTTTTAAAATAATATTTTACTTATAATAGGATTGGCTTTCCAATCCCATCATATTTTTTATTTTGTAGTACTCCTAGTCCTAACTAATCTTAGTCCTAGTTCGATGAAATTGACTTCTCATAGCTCATTTACCTATGTATTTACTTTGACTTCTAGATCTGGATGCATTTTCTTCGTATCTTGCTTTACAAGATTGGCATATGGGAGTATGATCAGTTTATGCACTGCCAGCGATGGTTCTAACCCCAACATTTCCTTGTATGTTCAAGTGAAAGATTCCCTTATTTTTGGAGGTAGTGTCTTGTACCGTACTCTTCCTTTTCTATGCTTAAGACATTGATCTATATCTATATGTCCCATGGGTCATTCAAATTTCAAACCACCCAAATCCACTTTTATCCAATCATGAATTGTGGCAGGCCCTTTGTCTTTGAATCTCTCGGGAGGGGGTTATAAGTTGACAAATTCTTCCTCTTCCTCTTTGGTGCCTCACATGGCTCAAGAACTGAGCTTGGCAGTCATATTAAGGCTGAACTGATTTCCACTTTGTTGAGCTACTTGCCAGGGTTGACCCCTCTTTGCCATTCATCATCGGAGGAGTGGGTTTGGTTGGGTGTTGTACATATGGGACATCCACCATTTTGACACTAACAACATTTACCTAAAAGAGTACAGTGACTTGTTTCTCTGGATCATATCTTAGGCCCAGATGTCGATGCTAGCCAGTCATTGTTGGCCGAAGGCACCGCTCATGGTGTGCCCACAAGTTTCCTTTGGTGTAGCACAAGTATTAAGCAAAGAGTAAGCTAGGATGCTCCTAAAATGTAGTCGAACTGCTTGTTTGAGTTGGATATGTTACACAACAGGTATCTTGCCCCTTGCTCCCATAGAGTTATCTCTGTTGAGGGGTGGGGTCGATTGGGCTTGTCAGCCGCTCAAAGTTTGATTGACATGACTGCTTGTTTCTTTACTACTATTGGAGTTTTGTGCCTCGTTAGACTTGGACTACTATGAGCCACATGTGCCCTCCATGCTTGGTAGGCTGGATAGGTCGAGCAGTAATGTGTTCATTTTATTGGTTTTTATTAGGGCATTTTGGTATCAACTTGAGCTCGTTGAATGTCCTGGCCGGTCTTGTTCGTGACCCAGATTGGTGAAGTCTTGGTAGACTTCACCCCTTGGTATTCATGGCATTTTGGATATTCTTTTTCCAAGTTCTTGGTGGCATTATTCTATACCTTCTTGATGTTGGCAAACATCTACAGTGCCCCCGAGCCTCATAGAATGGATTGCTTGAGCCCAACCCAATTGCACGTGCAGATGCACATCTTAGCCCTGCTCCCATGTCCCATGGAGACTCTCTGTAAGAGATGGTTAGTTGGGTAGGTAAGCCACTGTTTGTCAGGGCTGCCTCCTTTCACATTTAATAGTATCAAAGCTTTGTTCTCCTTTGTACTTGGGGCTACTGTAAGCCATGTGTTCCTCTTTCTAGTCTTTGTGCCCAGCATGGTCGGGTAGGTCAGGTAGTAATGCGATTGATTCATGCTTGTTGGATGTCTTTGGAGAGTCTCTTTTCTGACCAACATTTGTGGTATTTGGGATATGTTTCCCAATTGTGGCATTCGGGCTTCAAGATTTCTTCTTCAGCCTTCTGGTGATGCTATTTTGTATCTTCTCAGTATTTATGGATATTCATGTTGCCTTTTGTGCCTCGTCTAGCCTATTACTTAAAATCTCTAATCCTATTAGGTTGTTAAGTAACATTGGAGTAGCACTTCATGTCATTGTCAACAATGTTGCATTATCTGGTTGAAAAACCTTTTTCCTTTTATACCCCACGGCATGAATGATGATGGGTCACTGATAATGATGTTATTTCTCTTAGGTGTCTGAAGGCGGAAATGAAGACTCAAAAGCGAATGCTAGTTATCATCATCTTAAAGCGGTGTTTAATATCTTTAAATATTATTATTTCTCAGGTTAAAAATATACCTTGGTAATCGTTTCATAAGATTTTGAGATGACAATGACAGTGATGAATCCAGGTTAGTGAAGTTTTGATGCTTGATGGCATAATTTGGTGCAGCGCTTGTTGATCTTTTGCCCATTTGAACGTTGTGCAACGATATAAATGGCTACTGAGCCTTGTGTTTGTACGTATACCGTTGATGGATGATCATACTGTTGAGTTTATTGATGAGCCCATATGCTAATGTTAGCAGGATAGAGATACTAATTGACAAATTTCACTGGTTCAAAGTTTTGGGGACATTTGGTTGCATGATAAATTGACTTTTTGTTACAAAAATATATTTAAAATAAAATTTATTAAAAGTAATGCTAGACAATCATTATAATTTTATATTTTAATAGAATTTTTTTCTTATGGTTTTCTTTTTTAATCATGCAGTCTCCCACTTTTTTGTTATCATCACTCTTTAAAGGGAATAATTTTACGTCTTTGGTTTAGATTTATTTTAATATAATTTTTAACATCAAAGTATAAAAATTTATTTCGCAACTAAACACTATTAGAGTTAACTCTTTTTGTCTTCATTGATGCCTTTTGAAAGAATATAAAGCATATATATCATGTGGTCTTGAGAACTGACCTTTTCTAAAAGCATGCAACCAAGATGAGAGTAGCCGGCAGTCTCCTGTTGGGTAATAGAGTATTTAAGGGATAAATCTAATTTATTCCTTAAATTTAGGGCATAAACCAGGTTGTCCCCAAATTAATCTTGTACCAAGCAAGGAGGGATGGGTCGCGGGTCGCGACCGGGTCGCGGGACCCCCAGGCCTACCCGGTCGTGACCGGGTCGCGACCCCTTTTTTTAATATTTTTTTTGAAAAATTCAAAAAAATAAGAAAAATGCGAAAAAATCTGAAAAAATACAGAAAAATTGGATAAATTAAATGACATGATTTAAATAAATAATGCATCAATTTTATTCCAACGTGATGTGTTCTACACTTTGTAGGTAGTTGATGTACTCGCCCCATGTCATTTGGGTTGAGTACAAAGCTGGATACATGTACACATGACGATCATATGTACAAAGCTTGCAACCAAGCCGGCTCACTCCGGGTCGCGCCGGTAATTTGGGTTGTTTGGCTTGGAGAAGACATTTTTTAAGTAAATAATTACTTAAGTAGGTAATTAATTATTTAACTAGCTAATGACGTTAATTAGTGACTACTAATGTAAGTATACTTTTATTTATATAAAATGAATGATTAACTAAATATATGATTAAGTAAGTAATTAACTATACCTTCAAACTAATTATGTGTTAAGTAACTACTAAAGCGATTATCTAACTAATCTTCTAGCTAACTAACTATGCAAGTAAGCAAATAAGTATTAAAAAGAATAAACTACTTAACCCACTAATCAATGGAACTAATATTAAATAAATATACTAAATGAACTAATGAAATGTTTGATGAAATAATTAAGTAAATGAGGAACAAAATGAGAGCAATGAGAGCACAAATGAGAGGTTGAGAGTGAGAGTGGGGGGGTGGGAGTAAGGGGAGCCCCTTTAGCCCCCAAGGGGCTGAATGGGGGGGCTGCGCCCCCCCATGACCGTTGGCAACAGTCTTGAGACCGTTGCCAACGGTAGGTGACCGTTGCCAGACCGGGTCGCACGACCCGGCCGGGTCGCGCGACCCGGTCGGCCGGGTCGCGCGACCCACGCGACCCGGCCACGACTCCGCGACCCGGCCGGGGGAGTCGCCCCGACCGGGTCGCGACCGGGCCGGTCGGGCCTAAACCCGACCGGGTCGGGGCCGGGTCGCGACCCGGGTCGCGACCCGGCATTCCATGGTACCAAGCAGTCCCATAAGTGTGGCATCACTTGAGATCAGCTTTGAAGGTGACTAAGCTTAAGTTTTGTTTTGACTTAACATATCTCTGACCTTTTATTGTTTAGGTGACATTTGTTTCGATACAAGAAATCTGTTAAGATGTTAATCAAAATGTAACATCAAATAATATGAATATATTTATCTTTGACCAAATCAGAGGTTAGGTGTGTATTCATAGCAATCAAACACAATCTTAGACTGCCTAATTTTATATCTTAATTAACATCTAAATTGCCTTCTCTATTTTCAATAGATCTTTAGAAAATTAGTTGTATAGTTTAATTTTTTATTTTTAGATGCAATAATTTATAGAGTATTAATATAATACGTGTAATTGCCTGATTAATTAATATATACATATTTTAATCAAATTAAGTATTTATAGAGGTTAGACGTAAAATTAAAACACTTTAAATTTTAGATTAAGTCAAAACAAATGACACCAAAGAGTCATCTTTGGCCGGTGATGGATGCGAGCCATAGTATTAAACCAACAGACATGGATCCGGGAATTGAGAGTTGGTTCCCTCCACCGGTTATGAGCGTTTGCTAGATTGATGATCGGGGCAGTGAACATCTGCGACTTACTCTAGAAGTCAGTCATCTAGTCCCGTACAGGTCACAAAGCCAATCTTATGTCACGTCAGAAGGGTCGAGGCCTGAGGGGCTCCCGCCAATATCCTTCATTGGGCGGTAATAATAGGCGGGCTGGCCTAAGGATTTGCAGGCTTGTGGGTTGGAATGAGTCAATTAAACATCAACTTTTACGACATAAATTTAATTACATGTCGCCTTTACTCGTTGAAAATATATTCCGATTAAAGTTTTTATTAATTTTATAACATCATATTAAATGATTAAGTTTATCAAATTTGATAATAATTATTTATGAAATAAAATTTTGGACTCGACCTAACGGGGGGGAGTTAATAATTTTTGCACCCTTATAGTTGATCACATATCAAAGAACTTAATGCTTGTATCTAATACGATATTTGGTTTTTTTTTACTATAATACGTATATATTGGTTGAAATGTGTACAAATGCTCTTCAAGTTCCATGATTTAATCCTTGACCCGTCATCAAGCTAAGTTTATTGCCCTTCAAACTGTGTATTATATCCAAGATTCACCTTGAGGTATGCACATCTTATCAAGATCCATTTCTAATCTGTATCCAGTTGATTAGAAATTTCTTAATTATAGAGATTTGATGGATACTGAAGTCAGATACTGTTAATATATGATTATTAAACAAATTGTATTCAGGAAGAAATGATCCACACCGTTTAAAATCTAGTTTAGCGAGAATTATTAGACTTATGATCCAACATTAATGACCACTACAAGAAAACATGTCATTCGTGGCGAGTTATTAATGACGGCTTCTAAAGGCTATCCTAAATAGGTTTATTAGTGATAGTTAAAGATGAGTTGTCGGTACTATAAAAGAAGTGGCATCGCTACATAACCCCCTGTTTGGTAACACTATTAGGAACCTCTATCACTATCAACTTTAAAATTGATATTGATAAGAACCATCAAGAGGTGTTTGGCTAATTGTATCAATTTTAAAATTTGTAGTGCAAACAAAACATATTATGTAATACAAGTGTCCACTTGTATTACTTTTGATATTGATACTCCAACATTTGAAAATATTAATATCAATATTGATATAGTATCAAAAATGAAACTCTAACCAAACAGGGCATAATGTATTCACAATGATAGTTGGCATCGCAAAAGTAATAATAAAACTTGCGATGAGTTTTTAGGAGAAAATGAGAGGTTCTTAACGACGGCGCAAACACTTCATTGTTAATGTGCTTTATTAATGATAGTTTAAGTTATCACTAGTGTGACCCTAGTCGACGGTTAAACAGTGGACTATAAGTGGCAACAACTTAGAAGTCATCATCAATGTACTTGCAAATTTAAAGGCCATGTGATGCCCTTTCCTCTCTCTCTTCTCTCTCTCTCTCAAAGTCTGGTCGCCAGAGCCCCCCTGCCCCCTCACCCCCACCCATCATCCTCTCACTGAACCCCTTCTCCTTTAGGTATATATTTACCCTAATCAACCTATCTAGAATTTGTAAAGTTTGATTTTAAGATTTAAGGGATGGAATTAGATTTAATGGTATTTTTTTTTAATTTCAGTGTTTTAATAATTATTTTAATATGATTTGAATATGTATGGAATGAGATGCTCAATTGTATGCTATATACAAAAAATTATTTTTAGATAGTTCGTTTAAATCTTCATTTATTATTTTTATGTTTGATTTAGGGTATTTATAAGCCCTTTTTTAGGTATTTATAAACCTAAATTATCTAGGATTGTTTTAAATTTTATTTTTATGGTTGATTTAGAGTTTATTTAATTGTGCTTTTAATTTTAATTGGTTAACATATATGATTAGTTTAGAATTTATATAATTGTGATTTTGATTGCATAAGTATGTTAGCTTAGGTTTAATATATATGAATAGTTTAGTGTTTGATTGTATAAGCATGTTAGTTTGATCATATAAGCATACATTAATTAAGGTATCATGTTTGGATTGGCCAAAATGGCCTAAAATACCAAAAATATGAAATCAATTTGGTTTACAATTTGCTTTGGCCCAATTGTCTTAGAATGCCAAAAATATTAAACTAAATCGATTTTCAGTTTAAATAGGCTCAATTAGCTTAAAATGTGAAAAATACCAAACAAAATTAGTTTTCAGTTTGGTTTGGTCATTTGGCTAAAATGACCATTGAGCCCAAAGTAAATTGAAAACTAGTTTGAATTGACCAAAATAACCTTGAATGCTCAAAAGTCCTAACCAAAAAATTACCAAATCAAACCAGTTTGGTAATTTAAAATGGCTTAAATGGACTAATTGACTTAGAATTGGCCAAAATGGCTTAAAATATTGAAGAGACCAAACCAAACTGGTTTCAATTTGCTTTTGTCCAATTGACTTAGAATGCCAAAAATACCAAACCAAACTAGTTCCTGCTTTGAATTGGCTCTAGTGACCTAAATTAAGAAAAATATCAGACCAAATCATTTTCGGTTTGGTTTGGCCCATTTGGCCTAAATTGCCTTTGAACCTAAGTCAAACAAAAAATGGTTTGAATTTGCTAAAATGGCCCAAAATGCCCAAATGACCTAACTAAACCGGTTTCCAATTTGGTTAGGCCCAAATGGCCTAGAACGTCAAAAATAACAATTCAAACCTTAGAACTCAATTAAAATCGCTTTTCAATTTATCTAATCATCTTTCTATCATTCTTATTTTCAAGAAGTTCAAACGAGATTTTCACTTGAGACTTACTTCATTCAGAAGAATTCGGTATAATTATTACTATTTCGTATTTCATATATATAATTGTATAATTTAGTATAGAATTGGTTTATATAGAATTACATAAAATTGTTAGTAATTGATTTATTTTCGTAGAATTCTTTACAATTTTGTATCTATTACTGTCTATATTTAAAAAAAAAGAGACTAGGTTGGATTGCTAATTTAGGCAAGTTTTAGATGGATGTCCCCAACATATTAGATTATAAGTATCTTCATGGAATAGAAAAATATTTAGACTATACTTTTCATTAATATAGGACTTGATTTAGACATGGTTAGGATAAAAGTTTAATTTAATGCCCTTGTAAAACATGTTGTAACACTATCATTTTAAAAAGAAATATTGTAAAAGAACATCTAATAGTAGATGGTATATGGTCAACTTATTGAACATGGATAAGTCACGGTGTGATCAAAGTTAATTTAATTAACAAGAACGACATACAATCAAATGAACCACAATATGAAAGTGTAAATGACAAAGTGATGGAAATGCTCTAAGATATTTAAAATAATTATAAAACAACTAGACACGGCGAGGATGAACCAAATGTAGAAACAACAAGATATTTTAAGTTTCTAAAAATATGCAAAAACACTTTTATATGAAGGTGTAAAAATTGTTATGAATTAAAGTTTTTTTAAAGTTGAATCAATTAAATTCAATAAATGGTATTACTGAAAAATATATGAACACCTTACTATCTTTGTTTGAAAAAATATTACCCAAAGATGTAAGTGTTCTTAATATTTGGTAGAAACTTAAAACAACAGTTCAAGACTTACGACTTAATTATTAAAAACTAGATGCATATAAAAATGACTATATTCTTTTTTGGAAAGAGAACATATATAAAATTGTATGTCCTCGATGTGAGACACCAAGACATAAAGATGATCGTAAGCAAAAGAGAAATTTTTTTCTTAAAGATACTACATTATTTTCCACTAAAAGATAGATTACAACATTTGTTTACATCAATGAATATTGCTAACTAGATGACCTGGCATAGTGAGCTATGATCTTACAAATCAAGTTGTGAAATGTGTCTTCCTACAGATTCTCCATGTTAGAAAATGAAGTATTTCTCAATTTTATGCTAGAGAATGAAATATTCAACTAGGTTTGGCTACATATGGTTTTAACCCATTTGGCAACATGTTTTCAAAATATAATGTGTGGCCTCGTTATAATGGTTTACAATTTACCACTATGGAGATATGTATGAAAGTGGCATACATGATGATTTCATGATTAATACCTGGTCTGAGAGCACCTCTAAACGATATTGATGTATTTTTACAATCTTTGATGGAAGAGTTAAAAGATTTATATGAGAACAGATTATAGACATATGACTCTCCGAGGAAAAAGAATTTATAATGAGAGCAATATTATTGTGTATGATCAATGACTTTCCTGGATATGCAAACTTTTTTGGATGGAGTACTAAAAAAAATTAGCATGCCCAATCTGTAATAAGAAAATACATTCCATTTGACTTACTCATAATCGAAAGCAATGTTATCTAGCACATCAGTGGTTCCTACTAGTAGTACATTGGTAGAGGAAAGAAGCAATACAAGCATTTTTTGATGCTCGATGGTATGAGAAAGGAACACCAAAGATAATAGAAATGTATATCCTACATGTCAATCATATGTGATACGATCAAATATTTCTAATATTATCTTATTCAATAAAATGGCATTTCTTCATTACCATCTATTATCATATATGTATATTATAATGGAGTCTTTGATCACATACAACGATGATTGAACCATGATGAGATCATGATAATGAGATCAATCATCTAGATATATGTGTTATAAATATTCCAAGTCATAGGATCCTAGAGATGTAACATTAAGGATCCTAATAGATTTGTGTATGTGATAACTTTTCACTCTGTTAAGGATGACTGATCTTATTGGTCATTAGTGTGAAGACAATGCGACAACATACAGGTGTTCATTAGTAGAATGAGTTCACTTAACTAACCGATTTAGAAATCTTGAATGGTATCTTACTGAACTGTTTATCAGGACATTCTATTATCAAGGGTTGTACAGTTGAATCTTTGATGTGAGTCACTAAAGATGTCTTATTGGACATACCTTGCAATGACTATTGACTTATGGACAACCATTTCGATGGTCCAACATAGTTAATGGATCATGTATGAGAGAAACCCAGTGAAGGCAACTGAGAGGACAACATGGGATTGTTCACTTTTGGTAAGTGAGAGAGAATATTTTATGGGATAATACTCTAAATTATTGACCAAGGTAGATAGGATAATTTAACAAGTAGTTTTCTAATTGATTCAATCCTGAGTATACGATCATATATAATTTGCATATTAAGGGATGATAGTCGGTGACGTACCCTTGTCTGATTGGGACATTGGATGAGCAAGGATTTAAATCCATGTGATAACTGATGATGAAATGGCTCAATATATGTATTTAAGTCTGCAAAGTCATTTGGGATTTGGCTTATACCCTAAATGATCAAAAAGTTGCAAAATTTGTTATCAAATAATAAATTTGATTTCATTTAAAGGAATTGTTCTAATTAAATTTGTTCTCAACCAAATAGACTATTGGACCTAGTGGGTCACACACATTAGAATTAATTCATATAGATAGAGGCATGTGCATAATTTATAGAAGAATTAGGTTTTTAGGGAAAATACATCTTCTATAAATAAAAGGCTTGAGATGTCAAACTTTATCAATACAATGGGTTTTTTGACATCCTCAACATCTTCTCTCCCTCTCTTCTCAAGAAGACATCCTCACATAGTCCAACTTCGTTCTAGAAGGATTTTTGAGGCTGGAGCAAGGGAGAACATGTCATTGTAGAAAGTTCATGTGGATACCACTAAAGGCCATCCACTTGAATGGCTTGGAGCAAAATGGAACATCTCTCTTCATCTTTGATGAAGGATTTTTCAAATTCCAAAAAGGTACACCAAATCTCCTTCTTATTCAGTTCCCGGTTTTGTATCTTGCATTCAACTAAGGCTAAGACCACGATTTTGGGGAATCAAAAATTTTCTGCTGCAATAGATTGATTCCTTACAGTGATATCAAAGCTAGATTAAAGTCTTGATTGAAATCAATGTCACTTTTAAGTTAATTATGTAAATTTTGGTTTTTCTAAAACTGTGTAAACCCATGTTTTCATAGAGCAACTGTAAATTGTATGAGATACAAATTTTAGATTGGTTTGCTCAAGAATATTCTATTGACAAAGGCCTTTCCAACATCACAAATATCTCAAAATTTTGACCTCTGTAGAGTCCTAGAGAGTACCTGAGAGATGGTGATTCTGTCATGCTCGAATAGTCACCGAAATTTGGGGGCTTTTGTTTTTTGTCCTTCTTTGGGATGTGGGAAAGCTTTTAAAGGATTTAGAAGATAGATAATGTACTAACCATGTGTTTCCCTCTAAGTCCCAACTTTGAGTGACCTAGGTGGTAGTAGAATTTGATTTTTTTTCTAGTAGATATGGTATCTGTGGCAATGGAGTTTTCCTTTGGAGATTTCACGTTGTTGACAATTTTTAAAAATATTCCAAAGAGTAGTTTTTTTTGGAATTTTTGGACTCTGATAATACCTCTAAATTAGCTTTAAAAAATAAGGTGCTTGCGTCTAGGGTTCTGCCTCCTCCGTTTCCCCTATGAAGTGGAGGAGAAGGATATATTGGGTTTGAATTGGACCCGATGATGGTTCAAACTATATCTAAGTTTGACTTAGATCTAAAAGGTCAAATCAGGGTTGGACCAAGCCAGTTTGATTGGGCCCAGCCCAGCCTAATAGGTCTCACAAACCCCCTTAATGGGTTCGCGAGACCTGATAAGGGTCAAACAACCCTTTTTTATTTCATTTTAAAGTGTTTAAAATTAAAATAAATTTAAAAATATTTATTAATTTTTTTGAAAAAAATAAAATTATATAAAATTTTAGTGAGTCAATGAAGTGTTTAATGACCTATTAAATGAGTTTTAGTCTTGTTGTTGTATAATTTCTCATATTTTGATTTTAAAATTGTTTTAAAATCAAAATTAGTAAAATTGATGAATAAATTAATTTTTAAAAATATGATTTAGAGTAATTATGTCTATATCATTATATTTATGGTTTACACAAGTTTGAGAATGTTTGAAAGTGGTTATTTATTTAATTATGCTTATCTTATGCATGTAAATTGTTTATGCATTCTTTTCATGTTATTTATTTCATGAAAAATATGATAAGCATGATATTAAAAATTTAAAAATTATAATTTATAGTTTTATGATATACATGTGGTATCATATAATTATCACACATGCGCATAATGCTCATGTGATGATTGGTAGTGTGTATGGATAGTGATCATAGACTTAGTTTTCATTATCTTATGGTAGTCAATTATGTTGGTTATGTAATTAAATCGGACTTGTGTGTGCCTCTTATCTCTCTCTCTCATCAATCTAATTGTAAATTCTATATTCCTCCAAGCTTGTACTGCCCTTGGTTGAATAATCAAGGTTTCTGATGAAGATATGTACTTTTATTGGTTTGCATACCCCAATTGCTTGTAATGACAAGAAGCTGATTCATGGAAGATGGGAAAGAGAGACCACTTGGATAAGCACTCTTTAAGAAGTGGAGGCATGCCAACACAAGCATATGATGCAAGCCTTTAAAATTTGGACCATTAGTGGTTTTTATGATGTAGGTTTAGGGTTAAGTCCATGATCACCTCTTTTCTTTTGCATATAAAATAAGTGGATGTGTGATATCTTTATATAAACTTTAAATATATGATTTATCAAAGGTATATTTATATTTATACATAGCACATATATTGATGAGACTAAAGTTAAAATTCTTCTTTATTTTACTTAGGTTGATAAATATGAGATATTAAGAATGACTCACGTAGCCTTTTTCTATTATGGTCTTGATGAGCAAATTTTAGATTATATGAGTTTGTTGTGTTCAAAACTCATTTAGTAAAGGATTGGTGATCATGGCCAAGGCATTTGCTAAATCTTATGGTGGACAATTAACATGGCCTTGTTGTGTTGCCACAAGGGCTATGTTAAGAATTCATTCCCATAATGTAACAAGTGCATCGGACCTAACTAGAGTATATGACTTTTTGTGTTGCTACAAGATCATAACTCTTGAGGCCGAATGAGATTAGCCGTTGCAATGGTTGCAATTGACAAAAGTTGCCTACCTATGTATGAGGTGATTTGTTGTGCTATCACAAGGTCATCACCATAAGGTTAGTAGGACTCAGTCCCCACTAGGATGTCAACATGATATCTCTTCCTTACATAATGGGAATTGTACAAATTTGTCAAAAATTAGTGGGAGTATAAATTAAGATAAATGATCATATCTTAATTTTAAATGAATGTCTGCAATACTATCTCCTTATAGTTATATCTGCTTGTATATCTCAACGACAGACCACCCGTTGCACAGCATACTCGATGCCAATACGTTGACTGGTCCTAACTTCTTTAACTAGCTTAGAAATCTGAGAATTGTTCTCATTGGTGAGTTGATAGCCTATGTGCTTGAGAAGCCAATCGCAGATGAACCAACTGATGATGCTTTTGATGATGTGATTGCCACATTTCAAAAGCATAAGGAGGATGCTTCAATCACCAAGATATGTTAGCCTCTATGTGCAATGAGTTGCAGAGATGATATGAAAAGATGGATTCTAGATCCATCCTAGCACACTAATAAGAGCTTTTTGAAGCATAAAATATAACAAAAAGATACAAGATATCTAAGCATATGTTTAGACAAAAATGGTTGAGGGAATGTCTATGTAGACACATATTCATAAAATAATAGAGTGGTTGAAAAGATTAGTTGAGCTTGGGTTCACTAAGAAGAAGGATCTATATTTTTATCTTAACCTCTAATCTCTACCACCTTCTTATTCCTTGTTCATTATGAGCTTCAACATGAACAAGTTGGAATGCTCTCGGGTAGAGCTTGTCAACATGTTGAAGACTTTTGAAGGAACAATGATATGTTCAGGGCAAAAATGGTTGAGGGAATGTCTATGTAGACACATGTTCATAAAATTATAGAGTGGGTGAAAAGATTAACCGAGCTTGGGTTCACTATGAACAAGGAGCTGTATTTTGATCTTATCCTCCAATCTCTACCACCTACTTATTCCCCGTTCATTATGAACTTCACATGAACAAGTTGGAATGCTCTTTGGCAGTGCTTCTCAACATGTTGAAGACTATTGAAGGGACAATGATCAATGGGAAACCTCATGTGCTTCTTATTAGTGAGAGTAATAAGAAGAGAAAGCATCATTAGATGGGAAAGAAGAGAAAGGCTAAAGTCAAGTAGATAGCCAAGAAAGTAGAGCCCAAGAAGAATAAGGAACAATGCTTCCACTACCATAAGAATGGATATTGGAAGATGAAATAGAAAGCAAAAGAGAAGCTTGGAGAAGCTTCAGGTATTTTTGTTATTGACATTAAATTATCTTTTAGATCTACATCATAGATATTAGATATTGGATGTTCATCTGATATCTGCAATGACTTGCAGATGTTGACAAGTACCCAAATGTTACAAAAAGGAGAGGTTGATGTAAGCATGGGAAATGGTGCAAAGGTTGGGCATTGGTTGTGGGACAATCTAGCCTCAAGTTACCTTTAAAGGATGTCTTATTATTATATAATTATTATGATGTTCCTTCAATAGTTAAAAACATTGTTTTTATTTTATGCTAAAATAAATGTGGATTTATTATGAGCTTTGAAAATGAAAGTTGTTATATAACTATTGATGGTAAAGTGTTTGCCAGTGGAAATTTGATGAATGGTTTGTATGTATTAAAAATGCATGCTCTTATATTGTAGGCGAATACTCCTCCTAAGAGGAAAAAGGGTTGATACAGATTAAACTGTACTTTGTCAACATAGGCTTGGTCATATTAATGAGGAAAGACTTAAAAGGTTCCATAAGAATGGATGCATTGGAATGAATGATAATGTATCATAGCCCACTTATGAGTCCTGTCTCATGAGTAAGATGACCAACTCTCCATTTAGTGCACATGGAGAGAGAGATATTGAGTTGTTAGAACTCATACATTCAGATGTTCGTGGACCTATGTCAACTCAAGAGAAAGGTGGATATTCCTACTTCATTAATTTTATTGATAATTTTTCTATAAATGGATTTGTACTTAATGAAGTACAAATCTGAGGCCTTTGAGAAATTTAAAGAGCTTATGAATGAAGTGTCGACTCTGAAAATGGGTTTGTCATTATCCAGATCACCACCTTAAGATGGAATGGGAAAGATATGAAAGGAAAATGCGAAAAGCGCTCACATTGGTCCCACATTCACATTGATCCCTGAACTTTCATCTCTCGACGTTGCTCGAGTACCGAAGAGATGGTTCGGGTTGTGTGGGAGGAGAGTGAGGACGAAAAAAACTTAATGCATAAAGGAATAAAAATAGGTGGTCACCAGGAGCCGTGGGCTCTGCTTTGAATTAAATGAAGTGTAGATCAAGAAAAGATGTCCGTGTGTACCTTAGCGCGGGAAACAAGTGCTCGGGTTCAATCTCCTTCTTTGGCTGGCCAATGAAGAAGAGTCCTCAACCGTTGCTAGCTTGATAGACCTGTGCAACTAGAACAATGAACTAAGTAAAAGAAGTTGATTAGAACTAAGTGAAGTGTAGAAACTGTAAAAAGAAAGATAAGAAAATGAGCAATCGGATTTGAACTCACCAGATTGGGGTGAGCCCTAACCCCTTTCTTGTTTTTTTATGATATAGGATATGATGCAAAAACTAAATAAAAATGATGTATAAATGATACCGAGTGAATGACGAAGAAGTAGAAACTTGAACAGCTCAAATCGAAGTTAAAACGGGGAAGATATCACTGATCTAGCTAGATAGCACACAGGTGTGGGTGCGCCCTTGACCTGAGGGCGTAGTGGGCTTGCCCTAGGTTTGAGGGCGCATTTATCTTTGTCTAGTGCAACATCTATGTAGAGCTCACCACAAATATACCCGATGTTGTAATTGAGTGTTGCTTGTTGAAATGAATAGAGAACATGGAGAGGAAGAGTTATTTTGTTGATGACTTCTCTGGAATATGTCTGTATAGACCTGTAGAATTTTGGGAAGTAGACATATATGAAAAATAGAACCTGATTACGCGCCCTTAGTGAAGAAATCACCACGGAAAAACAACATGTTGGAATTGAGTGCTGCCTATTGTAAATGAAAGAGTACTAAGAGAGGAAGCTTTCTCCTGTTGACCACTTTTACAGCCCGAGTCCCGAGAATTCTATAGAGGCCAATGAAGAATGACTATGTTGAGAGCACAAATCGGGCCTCCTTTCTCACATTGGGGTAGATCTCTTACCAATGGGTTGGAGTAGAACGTGAAAGAGAGCTTGGGGAAGAGTTTGGACGATCTCTGGACATGCTAGAGCATGCGTGGTAACCTTGGGTCATTGAGAATGACCCTCAATTTATAGGAGGAAATCAAACGCACCCCCAGGTCAAGGGTGCGCATACCGCGACCGCACCCTCACCCCGAGGGCACGTATACCGTGCCCTTACCCCAAGGGCGTATTCGGTGCAACTTGCCAAAATTTGCCTAAATCAATTTGAAAAGTTTCTAAATTGGTTTTTTTCTAAAATGGATGCGCCCCCTGTGTAGACACGCCAAATTTGCCTAATTCAGAGCATAAAACTCATGTTTTATAGCGTAACATATGTGATTGATCTTAAAATGGTGCCGGGTCTTTTAATGATGATTTGGAGCTTTGCCAAATGAAATTGGATGTTTTTCGGAGCTTTCCGCATAAATCTGTAATTTCCGAGCGAAAGCCACACGTAAATGGTGTAAACATAGAAAATGGCTGGGTGACCAATCTCTAATGATCATGCATTGAAGTTTATGGTCAGATTCATGTTCTGGACAAGTTTTTTTTTATGCCGTGTCTTTCCGGTTGGCTATCAGAATCATTCCAACCGGTATCGGATCTTCCATTCACTATCCTAAATTTCGGATAAAATTATAAAATTTTGGGGAGTGTGATGAATTATCTGTTGCTATAGAAAGCTTATTCAGCCTGTTATCTTTCCAACGCAACAAACGGCATCGAATTCCAAGTTCGGGAGTGTCCGTAATGGCTTCCGGAAGAAAGACACGCGTAATTAGTCCCATGTGCCCTAGTCCCTGGGCACTTGTGCCTTGCCCCCAGGGCACGTGACCATGCACCTCCATCCTGAGGCACATGGCCATGTGCCCCTGATCAGGGGCATGAGGGAACCAATTTTTGATCCAGACTCTACCTCTGACCAGATTGTTCAATCATATCGGACCGAAATTGTCGAAGAGATAACATGCGCCCCCTCCAGGCATCTCAAGATGATTTTTTAGCTCTGGATCACGACAATTTTATCTTATAAATAGACTCTAATTTTGGTCATTCCAGAGGCTGGTTCACACCCCCTGGGCATCTCAAGATGTCCAAGCTCCCTCCTGCATCAATTTTATGAATTTAGAGTGAGAATTTTTAGTTTTTAGAGAGAGAAAAGTTGGTTCAGGAGAGAGGAATGTCGCTCTGTAGGTGATCTGTTAGGTCTCTCTTCTTCGGATTCTACAGTATCATGTGAACATCTTCTACCCAAGCTCTCTAATAAAATCTTCCTTTTCGAGTCTTCTTCTATTTGCAATTGACGGCACATGATTCTGAGGTCGGGGCTGGTCGTGGTGAGCGCTGAAGCAAAGTCGCGCTTGGTAGATCCTGGACTACTGTTTGGCCTTTTTGACAACCCATATTTGGCCACATATCCCTCAATTCTTCTCAAAAATTTTATGTTCTTTTTCCTATATCTTTGTTTCATGATTCTACATCATCCTATTATTTTTTTACATTTTTTTCATTATTTTTAGTTTGTTAATTTGAAAAATAAAAAATGGGTTAGAGATAACTCGAATCTGGTCAGTTTCTATTTAGTTGTGTATTTCATGTTATTTTCTTTACACATCCTCCACTTTGTTTAGTTCTAATTGTCTTTTCATCTATTTGTTTGTCTAGTTGCACAAGAATCAAGCTCCCACGCATTGAGGACTCTTCTTAATCGGTCAGCCGAAGAAGGAGAAGCTTTGACCCACACTCATCCTGCTATGGTACACACGGTCATTTTTGTTGCATAAAGCGGAACCAGCGGTTACTGGAGACTACATAATGTCTTAATTTTCCTTCTTCTCATCCTCCTCCCACATGAATCGAATTGTCTCTTTGGTGATCGAGCGACACCGAGGGATGAAAGTTCGGGGATCAATGTGAGTGTGAGACCAAGGTGAGTTGTTTTCCGTGTTTTCTTTTTCCCTTTCTCATCCCCTCTTGAGGTGGCAATCCGGATTCATGGACTATCTTGAAAAGGAGAGCCTCGTTGTGTTTTTTGGAGTCAACAACTTTGTGGCGACCACAGTGGGACAAGCAATGTCTTTAACCATGTGTGCTTAGTGTTTTCTTGCAACTAGTTCTAGTTCTAGACTGGTTCCCGTGTGAGCCTTTTCTTCTTTCCACCTTTCTTAATTTCATGCCATCTCAAATTTTCTGATTTCACACATATTTCATCAGATCTGAAGTGCCAAGTGTCGACTCCAGAAATGGGTTCTGGATCGGCACCTCAAGAGAAGGTGAAAGATAGAATATGGGAAAAAGGGAGTGAATTGAAAACACTCAGAAAGCAGTAAAGACTCCTCACCTCGATCCCACACTCACATTGATCCCCGAACTTTCATCTCACGGCATCACTCGAGCACCGGAGATGGTTCGGGTCATGTGGGAGGAGAGTGAGGAGGAGATGAAATTAAAACATGAAAGATGTGGTCGCCAGGAGCCGCGGGCTCCGCTTTATGGGATAAAAACAAGAGATGAGTTGATTTGACCGTGTACCTTAGTGCGGGAGATCGGGATATGGGTTCATCCTTGTTCTTCCTCGGCCGGACGATGAAGAAGAGTCTCCAACTGATGCTAGCTTGATCAACCTGTGCAACTAGAACAATAAACCAAGTGAAGAAGATGATTAGAACTATGGCAAGTGTAGTAACTGTAGAGAGAATATGAGAAAGAAGCAATTGGAATCGAACTCACCGGATTGGGGCGAGTCCTAACCCCTTTTTTGTGTATTTTTTGATTATGTAAAAATGATGTAAATGAACTAAAAGATGCTTTAAAACAATAAATAAACTGATTTAAGGGAGTTTAGAAAGCTTATGGAATGGATCGGCTTGAGTTGAAGCCGAGTTGGTTGAAGAAGGCCGGTTCGTGTAGCCTTTGCACCCTTATGGCGCGACTTTTGTGTAGAGGATGCTACGGACGACCCCGATGTCAGAATTGAGTGCCGTTTGTTGGAGTAGACGGAGAACTCAGAGTGGAAGAGTTACTATGTTTATGACTTCTCTGAAATCCTCCTTTAGAAGTCAGTAAAAATTCTGAAAGTGGGCGGATATAGAAAACAGAACCTGGATGCGCGCCCTCAGTGTAGAAATCGTCACGAACAAACGGCAAGTCGGAATTGAGTTCCGTCAGTTGGAGAAGAAAGAGGAAGAAGATATGAACATACTATATGTTGAATACTTTTGCAGAAGGAGTCTCGGATTTTGTGCAGAAGTCTATGAAGTTGGCTGATGCAGAACACCCGGATCGAGCCTTCTCCTTCACCTCGGGATCGATCTCTTGACTTAGGATCGCCTTTGGACGTCGGGACGGCTTTGGAGAAGAGCTTGGACGACCTCTGGACGAGCTAGGCATGGGGGATTAACCTTGGGTCATTGAGAATGACCCTCAATTTATAGGGGAAGGAAGCCGGTGCAAAATTTGGAAACTGGACCGACCGCGCCCCCGCGTTTCAAAGAGGATGAGGGCGCGCAGGGCGCGCCCCCAGTTCGGGGGCGCAGTCTGCGCGCCCCCTGTTTCAAAGGAAGCGGGGGCGTGTTACGTGTCTCACTGCTAAAAATCGATGGAAACTTCCAGAAATTGCTAAAAATCGACTTGACATACGTAACGCGCCCCCGAACCGGGGGCGCGGTACAAATAATCAAAAATTAACGTCGGAAACCTTCCAAAAATCCGGTTTAGAAGGTGCTAATCGGGGAAATTTACGATTTAAATAAACTGACCGCGCCCCCGCTTTTCAAAGGAACCGGTGGCGCGCAGGACGTGCCCTCGGTTTGAGGGCGCGCAGGGCGCGCCCTCCTCTTTCAAAGGGAGCGGGGGCGCGGTACACTCTCTCTCCTGCGTGCGTGTTCCGCGAGCCGTATCTTGCAAACAGGATGTCCAATTCGGCTCCCGTTTGTCGCGTTGGAAAGAGGGCCTTCAACCGCACCTCCTCAAGTCAATAAACCAGACGGCATGACTCCCGATATGTTGGCACGGGGCTTTTTTTACCGGTTTACCCTCTTGCGGAAAGCCGAAACCCGGGGCAAAGATCCGAAAGAGCACGGTTCCGGTCGATAAATCTCGGGTCAACTCGTGATGACTTAAAATGATGACCGAACAAGTCCAGTACGATCAGAAAACCCGAAGTCATCGAAAAATCTGAGATTAACTCGGTAAACGTGAACCGAAACTCGGAAAAGCCGTAAAACCCTGAAATTGACCGAACCGGACGTATGGCCATGATTGATGAAAATATTTGGCTAGAATCGACCCGGATAACCTGAAAATACCTGGTGATGACCGGAAAGGCCTAACGCGTGGTCCGGGATAGCTGTGTCAGTATAAATCGAAAAAGCCGTAACGAAAGCCATCATTGATTTACGACTATCAAAATGAGTTCTCAGAAACCCAAAATGTCACGGAACACACGCGGGACCCCCAAGATGTTCAAGTAAGGACTATTCAAGGTCGGTCATCAAGCAAGCTCCGTGTTTTCACAGTTCACGCGCGGCTCTCGCTTGAAGGTTTCGACATTATTCCGGAAATCATCGGACCATTCTTAACTCACAAGGGGATCCACCAATGTCCTTAGCTCATCTCCACGAGGTAATATGGATCAGATAATGGTTAAATAATGGATATAGCCTATGAAATAAGAGTCTGGGGCTCCAAATCAAGCCAATTTGGCGTGTCTATAGCTTGCCTCGCCTTGATGTCGGCTTTGCAAGGGAATGGCATGTAGCGGAGCGAAGTGAAACGTAGAGAAAGTGTAGCGAAGCGAGATGGATCGTAGTGGAATGTAGCAGAGTGAAATGGTGATGGACTAAAAAGGTGGCATCAAGGTGTAGATATAGACACGCTTAACGACCATATTCGGCAAGACGAATCTCCTCAAGTCTCCTGGTTAACTACCATGTTTCATCAAGTCTTCCTATGTTCGATTGGTAAGAGATGTGCCATTGGCATGAGAGAAGAATAGCCAACCCCCAACGTGGTGGGGAGTCCCCGAAACATGGGTTCATAGGTTCATCATCAGCCGGTAACCCGATCTTTGCAGTGTTCCTGTACTGTGACGGGCTAAAATTTAAAAAGAGATTTGTTTTGAAAAAGTAAAAGAATAACAATCGAGCACATTCAGGCTCTTAGATTCATTTAAGTCTTTCAAGAGACAAAATTCGATTCGGAATGGAATGATCTCAGATTCCAAAAGGCAAATGTTTAAGCATAGACCATGAAGATAATGATTGTGCAAGTTCTGATCAAATAGAAGGCCCTTGACGGAACGAATTGGCTGCCATGGTGGGATGAATAGCAAAGAAGTTGCAATGGCCACAGTGGTGATGGAGGATTTGGAGGCATAAGGTGATTACCGAACATGGTGGGATTAATAGACACGGTGGGATATTAGAGAGGTTGGTGGGACTAGAAAACATGGTGGGATTAGAAAACACGGTGGGATATTAGAGAGGTTGGTGGGACTAGAAAACATGGTGGGATTAGAAAACATGGTGGGATTAAGAATGATCGAAATTAGGATAAAAAGTTTAAAGATTAGGGTGAGAAGGTGAAGATTACAAAATGATGTATGCAATAACAAAACAAAATGTAATGCAATTAATACTACATGATGCATGCTGGGCTCAATAAAACAAGATAAAACTTGTATAACAAATAGTTGAAGATATAGATTGTCTATGAGGTCAAGATACCCATTCGGGAATCATCGTCCCTCACAGCACAATTTTGGCCTATCCGTAAGTATTGGAGATGACCCGACCATCGTAGATTTTGATGTAGGGGATCTCGGGTCAAGTCTTCTCCACACTCACGGTCTTCAACAATAATGCATAGAATAATAATACACAACTAACAACTTATATGTTAGCCAGAAAGAAATGGGGATTTCCCATGTCCATTCTTCCATTTCTGTGAGCATTTCCTATTGGCAAGATTTCCCCCTCCTTGACTCGTGTTTCTTTCCTGAAATACTTAATAAAGGGGTTAGATCTACTCTATGGCTTACACCCTTGCCTATTGTCATCTTGCCTTGCTTATATGTCAAGGGGGGTAGCCTTATTAACAAGGTAAGATGAACAAAATGACTGAAAATGAATAAGATAAGGGTTAAGAAAGCTTACCTGCTATGGTGAGAGTCACTCCCTTCTTGATCTTAGAATCCTAAAATACTTAATCAAAGGGGATTAAATCTTCACCATGACTCATCTCTTTGCCTATTACTGTCTGCCTTGACTTAGGTCAAAGAGAGGAGCCTTCTTAACAAGGTGTAATAACCTAAATGACCGAAATGAAATAGTTAAGAGAACTTACCTATCGTTGAGAGAACCTTCTCCTCTTATTTTAAAGTCCCTGAAAACACTTGATAAAAGAGGATTAGATCTTTACAACGACTCATCCCTTTGCCTATTACGGCCAATTTTGACTTAGGTCAAAGGGAGGAGCCCTCTTAATGGGGTGATAATCAAGATAAATATGCGATGCAGAAATGAAACATGCAAGACATAAAAATAAACATGAATGCTAGCAAAGGCAAAAAAATCAAGGTTATGCCAAGATAAATGATGCATTTTAGAAAATATTCAACTTTTTTTTCGGATTTTTAAAAATATTCAATTTTTTTAGATTTTTTAAAATATTCAATTTTTTTGGATTTTTGAAAATATTCATTTTTTTGGATTTTTTAAAAATATTTATTTTTTTGGATTTTTGAAAATATTCATTTTTTTGGATTTTTGTGGAGAATATGCCAGTATTGACACAATTCATTGATCTTTGAGTGTTAAACAAGATTTAAGTGATAAACACCACGTGAAAATAAGGTTCCATGCCCAGAATCTTTCTTGCCCTCTTCTCTTGATCGGTTTGGATTCCCCCTAAGTTTGGACAGTTTACCCTACCCTGGGGGTTTTAAGATGGAAGAATAATAGAGGAAGTCTTTGACAGGATTTGGGGATGTCGAGGAGGGTTTCTCTACTCATGTCCAAATTACCCGTTGGGGTTCGGCCTCTTCGGGTCTTTTCTACATGTGGCACTTACTTAGACAAGTCTTTGACCTGTGGGGTCATTGCCCATCTTTGGTGCCTTTTTTTCATTTTCTATTCTTCCGAGTACTCATTCAGACAGGCTCATATTTGTTTAAACCTATGGGGTTCATTGCCCATCTTTTGGCACCCTTTTGCACCCTATGAGACGGCCTCCTACTAAGGCGGTGGGCATTTTCGGTACTATCCTCCTCTAGTCCCCTTCACCTATCTTGGACCGAATAGAAGAGAATAGGGTAAGGTTTCCTTTCCGCCTTCAGGGTTCTGCCTTGCCTCTCTCGAGTGTTGGGCTATCTGGATTCTGGGATCGGGAGGTGTTGTGTGTGCAAGGTGATGCCTACCCTTGACTTTTAGCTAACACCCTTGGATCGATGACTTAATATCATACCAAAAATTCTCCATTTTCTTTTCTAAGGAAAATATTTTTTGAGGTAAACGTTGTTCCATGGATGGTTCAATTTTTCTCCATCGGCGTTGGTTAGCTCATATGCATTGCCTGGATATTTTTCAGTTATAACAAAAGGCCCTTCCCAGTTAGGTTGCAACTTGGAGCGGGGACCACCCAGCTTAACGAATATGCATTTGACTACCATCTCACCGATTTCGAACTTTCTCTCTACCACCCTTCTTTGATAAAACCTTTTCAATCGGTTCTGATAAGTCCGGGCATGCTCAGAGGTGGCCAATCTTCTTTCATCTAGGAGTTCAAGTTGTGCAAGGAGAGATTCTCGCCTCTCATCGACAGGGATGTCCCTATCGAGTTGAACTTGGAGTGATGGAAGGAGTACTTCGTACGGGACCACCGCTTCCATCCCATATGCGAGAGCATACGGGGTTTGACCAGTGGGGGTCCGTACAGAAGTACGATAAGCCCATAGGGCATCTACAAGCTTATCTCGGCCGCCTCCGAACTTGCTAGACTTACATGTTTTCTTGATGATTTTAATCAAAGTTTTGTTGGTGGCTTCTGCTTGACCATTGCCTTGCGGGTAATAAGGAGATGAATGATGCAATGCAATGCGGTACCTGTTGCAAATATCACGCAGATCTTGAGAGAGAAATTGCGATCCGTTGTCGGTGATAATGTCGCTGGGTATCTCGAACCTGGCGATGATGTTGTGTTTGATGAAGGAGCACAGTGTTGATGCCTTGATCTCCACGAACGCTTCTGCTTCTGCCCACTTTGTGAAGTACTCTGTTGCCGTCAGGATGAATGATTTGTAATGGATTTCAGAGTTAAGATCACTTAGAGGGCCAATGATATCGAAAGCCCACATGGCGAAGGGCCATGGGGCATGTATCGGATGAAGGGAAGATGCGGGAGAATGGATCTTGTCGGCATGAAGTTGGCAAGAATGACAGTGCCGGACAAAGATGGAGCAATCCTCTTCTAGGGTTGGCCAATAATACACCTGCCTGATGATTTTCTTGGCAAGAGCTTGAGCATTGACATGGCCCCCACAAACCCCGGAATGTGCTTCCTTAAGCACCAATTCTGCCTCTTCTTCATCAACGCATCTCAATAAAATTCCGCTCAGGCTCCTCTTGTAGAGCACCCCTCCTAGGATGGTATACCTCTGGGATACTCTCCTGATGGCCTTCTTTTCTTTTGCATTTGATCCAGGTGGATATGTCTGATCTTGACAATACCTTGAAATCTTATCAAACCAAGGCTCCTCACCTTCGTCTAACTCTTCCAACTCGACTAGAGAAACTTCCTCTTTCTGCTCTAGATATTCCTTTCTACCAAATCTCTCTTTGACCTTCAGAAATCGCCCATCCTTAATCGCTGGCAACGACCTTCTACGGACATGAATAGTCCGCACCTGTCTACCTAGCGGGACAGATAGAGATGAAGCTAAGGAGGCTAGGGCATCAGCAAGGATGTTCTGAGCTCAAGGAACATGGACAAAAATGAGTTTGGAAAAGAGTTTGATGTAGCAAGAGGTGAGTTTTTGGTAAGGTTTGAGGTTTGGATGAGAAGTTCGGTATTTGGTTAAGACTTGGCGAAGGATTAGTTGGCTATCACCTATCACCCTTAATTCCATGGCACCATAGAAATGAGCGGCCTCCAGCCCGGCCAGCAAGGCTTCATATTAAGCTATATTGTTGGTTGCTGGGAAGTCAAGCTGAAATGCCTGTGGAATGGTGACACCCTCGGGTGATAGAAGGATGATTCCTATTCCCTTACCGTGTGAATTCAGAGCCCCGTCAAAATATAATGTCCAAAGGTGGGAAGATCGGATCAACATTAGTTCGTCATCCGGGAGCTCCGATTGGACCGGGTCAAAGAAGGGTATAGGGTGATGGGCTAGATGTTCGGCAATTGCATAGCCCTTAATCACCTTCTGGGGGACATAGGTGATATCAAACTGGGATAGGAAGCTCTGCCAACGACCTAACCGATCAGTTAGAACAGTTTTCTCCAGAAGGAATTTGATGGGATTGATGCGGGCAATAAGGTTGACCTAATGAGCTAAGAAATAGTGTTTAAGCTTCTGAACTACCCAGACTAGTGCAGCACAGGTCTTCTCCACTACAGTATACTTCTGCTCACATGGATCAAAGACCTTTGACAAGTAGTAAGTTGCCCTCTCTTTCCCTTCTTCATCCACTTGTGCAAGGACTACCCCAAGAGAATTCTCCAAAACCGAGATATACAAAACTAAGGGCCTGCCAGGGACTGGTGGTCTAAGCACAGGGGGACTAGCCAGGTATCTTTTCAAACCATTGAATGCATCCTGGCACTTCGAATCCCATTTGAACTCGGCCCCCACCTTGGTCAACTCATAGAAAGGTTTACACCTATGGGACTGTTGTGAGATGAACCGGCGGACAAACTGTAGCCTCCCGATTAATCCTCGAAGTTCTTTCATATTTCTTGGAGGAGGCATACCAATGATTGCCTTGGCCTTGTTTGGGTGGATCTCTATGCGCCTTTTGCTCACTATGAACCCCAATAACTTTCCTGAGGATACTCCAAACGTACATTTCTTTGGGTTCATCTTCAATTTATATTCCCTAGCCCTTTGCAAGATCTTTCTCAACACTTCCGGGTGATCTTCTCGGCTTTTGGACTTAACGACCAGGTCGTCCACGTACACCTCTACAAGGGTATGCATCATGTCATGGAAGATAGCCAACATTGCCCTCTGATAGGTAGCACCAGCATTCTTCAGTCCAAAGGTCATGACGACATAGTAGTAGGTTCCCCAAGGTGTGGTGAACAAGGTCTTCTCCTGGTCCTCTTCGGCCAACCGGATTTGATTATATCCAGAATAGCCATCCATGAATGACAACATCTCGAATCCAGCAGTGTTATCAACCAGTGCGACAATATGAGGTAGAGGAAAGTCATCTTTAGGACATGCTCGCTTCAAGTCCCTGAAGTCTATACCTATCCGAACTCGGCCCTCCTTCTTCATGACAGGGACTATGTTTGCCACCCATTGCGGATAAAGGATGACCTTAATGAATCTTGCTTGATGTAACTTGTCGACCTCTTCTTTCATCTTAAGTGCAACATCAGGGTGGAATCTCAATTTTTGTTTGACCGGGGTAACCTGTGTTTCAAAGTTAGACGATGTTCAACTAACGAGTTGTCTAACCCCGGCATGTCTTCGTATGTCCATGCGAACGTGTCCTTATATTCTTCTAAAATTTTAATTAAACTCTATTCCTCAGTGGGAGTGAGGTTTGCGCTTAGGAGGATTGTCTTGGGATCTTCCGGTGTTCCAAGATTCAGTTCTTTTGTCGGTTCATCCACCGTGGCTAATGGTTCCTCAAATCTTTTAAGTCCATATGCATACGCATCAGCCAAGTCCTCAATTCAATCCTCGAAATCAGGATATTTTTCTGATAAGACCTCGTAAACTCCCAGTGTGTGATCTACATTGAATTTATCCTCATATTGGATTTCATCAAGCTGGATAGCATTTTCCAAAAACCTTGGCAGTCTTGCACATTCCTTGCATTTTTGAGCTATTTGCTGGAGATATCTCTCTGGCACACGTTTACCTCGAATTTTCTTCTTTCCTACCCTAACTACTCCTAAAGAAAACGGAATTGGAAAGGTGGCATCTACAATGGGTGAAGGATCGAGTAGATCGATCAGTGAGTTGGAGAAGAGGGGTCCCGGGTCGGGAGCACCCTCCGAGACAAGTAGAGACATCTCCTCAATGGAAAACTGAGTTTGCGAGAGGACGTTTTTTTTTGGGTATTTTGGGTATTTTAAATAACAAAAAGAGAATGAGCCGATGGGGCTCGAGCAGAAATAGAAAGCTTAAGCAAATGGGAAAAAAATGGGCTCGCGGGCCCGATGATGACAAGAAATGGGCAGATAGGCCCAAAGCTAGTGAAAAGATCTAAGGGGCACGTGGGCCCGAATGGTGGGCACGCGGGCCCAAGGTTGTTGGATTGGAATGGGCATAGAAGCTCAGTGGAGTAAGAAGATTTGAATGGGCTCTCAGGCCCAATGATCAGTTCAGGTGGCCATTTTGGCCCGAATGGGAATTGGGCTAGATAGCCCATCAAGGAATCCAAGAGGGATAGAGTGAGAGATTTTGAAACACGTGACCGTAGGATACGGCTCACGCGGGATGTTGTTTGGAGGTGGGTTCGAGTGGACAAGTTGCTTTAGAGATGGACTTGCCCTCGACTAGTTCTTCCTCCTCTATGGAATGCAACCAGCCAACGATGAACTCGTGTTGTCCACTTCCTCCTCTTGCTCTCGGTGCCTTCTTCCTCTTGACCTGTTCTTCTTCTTTGTCCCCGGCCATCATCATGGTCTCCCCTTTGATAAAGAATTTTTGGAGTCCCATGGCATTTTTTGGCCGGTAGACCATCCGCGGATTGAAATCGGCTCATAGCCAAGCCCGTGTCTCTTTGGTCTTTGTACGGCTTTAATGGGGTGCACAACCCCCTCAGCCTCCTTTTCCAACCCCTTTCCCTGGCCGATAGCCCATCCTTTTCATCATCCGCCATGCAACTATATCTGGAGGCGTCGTTAACATCATGACCTCTGCAGCCTACGTAGTGGAAACCAACGGTTGGACAAATTTTGATATTGCGTGCAGAAGAGGGGTCATCCACGTCATTAAGAATGGGGATGTTGGTTACTTTGATCACCTGGCCCTTGTATGGGAACTTCAGACACTGATGATTAGTGGAGGCAACAACTCCTATTGCCTCAAGGTACGGGCATCCCAAGATAGCTTTGAATGTAGGGTCCACCCTAGAACGTGAAACTCGGCGGTGACAGACATGGCCCGAGCCCTACTTCCAACGTAACCACCCCTCGTGCCGGCTTCCGGGAGTTGTCATATGCGGTCACCGTGATGGCGTATGCTACTCGATTTCTTCATCGGAGATGCCGCAAAGTTGCAATGTTTCTGGCGGCATGACATTTATGGATGCTCCGGTGTCTATCAAGCAGGACTTGATCTCCACGCCTCGGATGACTACTACGACACGCAAGGCATACTTTTTGATCTCTGGCTGTGACAACTCCTCCTGTGTAAATGTGAGTGCCGTATGTTCACTCCTCGGGGTCAGGACAGTAATGATCTTTTCAGGCGGGAGGTCCTCATTGACCATGACCCGCTGCAGATATTGTTGTAGGATGTCCTGATGGTTCTTTGACCTCTTAATCAGCTCTAGGATTGAAATCCGTGCCGGCATTTTGTCCAGATGCTTCAATAGGTCATATGCAAGGCCGCAACGGTTCTTCCCCTCCCTCCTCTTCTACTTGCTCCTGTGGTTGCATCCCGGCCTGGGGGAAGACCCTTTGGAACATCCTCCTGCTACAAAGTACCGGCGCCAGCGTGGTAGGGGTAAGTGGTGATGATGGTGATGGTAGGGTTGGTTGGTAGGTTGAGGAGCCCATGGTAGGTAGGGGTGGTAAGGATCGGATGATGAGGGGTTGTGGATTGGTGGAGGCCGGTATGTTGGGTGATGGTTGGGGTGTTGGTGGTGATGGTCTAATGATGAGGGGTCGTGGATTGGTGGAGGCCGGTATGTTGGGTGATGGTTGGCGTGTTGGTAGTGATGGTCTAATGATGAGCGGTCGTGGAGTGGCAGTGACTGGTAGGTTTGGTGATGTCTGCGGTGTTGGTGGCGGTCTAATGATTAGGCGCCGTGGAGAATTAATGGTGATTGGGGGGTTAGGTTGGGGTGACGGCTGGGGTGGTGGTTGGGAGGCTGGTGGCGGTCTAATGATTAAGCACCGTGGAGGGTTAATGGTTGGTGAGGGTAGTGGTGTTTGGGTAGTTTGTGTGTTGGGGGCAGCTCTCGGTATGAAGAGTATGGTGCGGTTTGTAGGTGGGGTTGGTATGGCGGGCATAGAGGTGATTTGATCCTCGACCTGCCAACCCTGGGAATGGTGAGTTGACTCCTCGATGGCGGAGTGGACGAGGCTGAGTCGTTGGTTTGGTGGTGCTGGTGCTGGTGCTTGTATGGGTGCATGTACCAGGAGAGGATCTTGGACTATGCCCAGGCCGGGCTACTGTTGTGCTTGCTGTCGCCATGGTTGATTTTGACGTGCCTTCATTGCTTGAATAGATTTTCCCATCTGTGCCTAGTCAATGTTCCCTTGATCATTGAGGTCATGAATATAGTCTTTAAACTGGAAACATACATCCACCGTGTACCCGGGATACCGATGATAAGCGCAGTACTTTGTTGTGTCAACATTTGCTGGCCATCCTTCTCTCTCCTTTGGAAGTTCCAACTGCTGTTCAGCCATCAATGCATTAAAGATATCGGTGAGGGGAATGGCAACAGGATAGTATTCTCTCTTGGGCCCCCCCTCCTAGGTCGGTTGGCTGGTGGTGGCACTTGGTTGTAGGCTTGTTGTTGTGGTTGGGGTCGGTTGTAGACATGTTTTTGTTGAGGTGCTCGGTTGTAGGCATTTGGTTGCTGGGGCACTCGGTTGTAGGTGGGTTGCTGTGGTGGTGCTCGGTTGTATGCAAGTTACTGCTGGGGCTGAGGAGCTGGTTGAGGAGCTTGGCGGTATTGTGGATTGGGTGGTGGGTTACGATATTGGCTTTGGCAATACCCACCCTGGTTACCCATGGCATTGATGCTCTCATTGTTTACTACCCCTTCGGTGGTGGGTCCTACAGGTGTAGGCTTTCTAGTGTTACGGGGCTTGGTGTCGAACGGGTTGATCATGGATGCGTCCTTAAAGTGGGCTTGGAGGTAGCGGGCGCTATCACACAACTCACTCATGGTTGTTGGGCGGTGCATGATCAGAAGGTTGCGAAGGTTGGGTGTGGTGTTCCCTATGAGCATCCTCACCTTCTCCCCCTGGTATCTACTAGCCTCTCAGCCATTCCCCTCCACCGATCAGCAAATCTGGCAAAGTCCTCATCCAGCCTCATCTTTTCGACAATTAAATCAGTTATCGAGCAGGCTGGCCCCACCCGATCCTTGTACCTCTGTAGAAACTTTGCGTTGACGATGTCAAAATATGCCGCCTCAATGGAATCAAGAGAATAGAACCGATCCAGTAGCGGATCCTTCCAATGACCGACGAATAGGAAGGCAAGGGCTTTGCGGTCATTTTTCAGAATGCGGAGTCGTAGAGAAAGCTCTTTAGATGGTTGAAAGGATTACGGTACCCCATTGTAACGTTGGAAGACTCGGTATCTCTGAAGGAGGAAGGTGTAGAACTCGGGAAGGATGGGACGAGATTTCGGGGGATGGCTTTAGAATCGAGGCGGTGCCTCATTTCTTCAAAGCGCTCATCCATCCGGTTGAGTTTGTTCATTAATGTCCGTGAGGCTGGATTCTTGAGCCACGGTAGCAAAGTGTTTAGGTGATTGAGTTGGAAGAGGTAGGTTGGAAACAAGGATTGGAACAGTATTATGCGAATGCCCCACAACGGGGTGAGTGGAGACACGGCAGGGTTTCCCAGGAGAAGAAATGATTAGGGGCTTGACTGCCAGTTGGGGTGGTGAGGGGGCTTGATTTCCCTCAATCGGAGCTTGATTGGCGGGCATCTTTCCCTTAGTGGCAGATTGGATAATTGCAAAGGTCTCGGGATCAAGGTGAAGAGATAGATCCTTGAAAGCTTGTTCTATACTATGTGAGGCGGATCGGTGAGCGGGATCTTGGACCTCAGGTTCCATCACGGCATCAACATGGCCATCTGGTTGGACCATGGGTTGCTGAAACTCGTAGTGACCTGTCTCGTACTCCTCTTCTTGGCCGTAGTAGTCCGACATCCCGACGTGTCTTCCGGACCTTAGTGTCATGGGCATCCTGTCAAATTTTCTTACAAAATGGTTGAAAGAAAGCAAATGAAATGTGTAATTGCAAAGAGAATTTTTTTGTTTGATTATGATTGTTTGTTTGATTTGATTTGGTTTCACTTTGGTTGTTTGGCAAGCAAGTTGAACACAAAAATTAAAAGGGATTTTTTTTTGGTTTTAGGTGTTTTGAAAGAAGAAGAATTTTTTGGTTGTTTTCAATTGTTGTGAGCAAGCAAGTTATGCAAACAAGGTTTTAAAATGACTACTCAACAATTTTTGGGTTAAAACCTTAGATTAGATAGATTGTTAGCAATTGTTCACTCAAGTAGGTATGATTCCTATTGCTTCAATCTTCAAGACCTAAGGTTATCACTCAATCACCACGAGTAGGTACTTGGGTTCTTCGAGTTTTGGGAAGTGGTACAACCGGCCCAATCGTGCGGAGAGGAATACTCCACGGATGGGGACTTACGGAGGTCTTGATGGAAACAACCAAATCAACTAGGAAGGAATATCCCAGAAGAGAGGTTAGAATCCACCAAGAAGGTGTTTGGAGGGTGAGGGGGTGTTGGGGGAGAGAGCCCCCACTCGAATGCCCCTACGGATCGGAGCAAGTCCAAGCACTGATGCAAAAGCTAATGCAAAAATGAAAAATGGAGGGTAGGAGAAAAAGAAGCAATCAATATGCAAACATGAATGAAAGCTATTAAATAAACCAATCAAGTGAATGCAAACAAGACAAGCAATGATAAAGTAAACAAGTAACTAGCAACTAGCAACTAAAAGGTGGTTCGCGCGGGAACCGGCTTGTGTTGGAGTGTCCAATTGGGGAAAAATCTGAAGTAAAGGTAAAAGGATGGTCCACGCGGGGACCGATTTGAAAATAAAGTGGCTCACGTGGGAGCCAAGTTTTGGAAAGGTAGGTGGTTCACGCGGGAACCGGTTTTTTTTGAAGGAAAAGGGGTGGTTCACGCAGGAACCGGTTTGTTTGATTGGAAAAAGGAAAGGAGGGCCACGTGGGGCCAATCTAATTGGTGCAAAGGGGTGGTCTACGTGGGGACCGATCTGAAAGTGAGATGGTTCATGCGGGAACCGGTTTAGAAAAGGGTTTGGTTCACGCTGGAACTGGTTTTAATGAAGAAAGGGATGGTTCATGCGGGAACTGGTGTAAGAGTTGACAAAATAGAAAGAGGGCCACGTGGGGACAATCTAAAGGTGCTGTAAAGAGGTGGTCCACGCGGGGACCGATCTGAAAATAAGTTGGTTCACGCGGGAACTGAGTTGGAAAAGAAAGGTGGTTCACGCGGGAACCGGTTTATAAGAAGAAAAGTGGTTCACGCGGGAACCGGGTTGAAATGAAAGACAAGCAAATTAACTCCACATGGGGGAAAATCTTAAAGAAAGAGTAAAAAACAAGTTTAATGGCAAATTGACATGGAAGATAAAAGACAAGCCGGTTCACGTGGGAACCAAGTTGAAAAACAACTAGTTGCACGGTTGAATCAAGCTAGCACGGTTGAAGACATTGGTTGTCCCACCATGGTCGCCAAAAAGCTGTCGACTCCAGAAACGGGTTCCGGATCGGCACCTCAAGAGAAGGTGAAAGATAGAATATGGGAAAAAGGGAGTGAATTGAAAACACTCGGAAAGCAGTAAAGACTCCTCACCTCGATCCCACACTCACATTGATCCCCGAACTTTCATCTCACGGCATCGCTCGAGCACCGGAGACGGTTCGGGTCATGTGGGAGGAGAGTGAGGAGGAGATGAAATTAAAACATGAAAGATGTGGTCGCCAGGAGCCGCGGGCTCTGCTTTATGGGAAACAAGAGATGAGTTGATTTGACCGTGTACCTTAGCGCGGGAGATCGGGATATGGGTTCATCCTTCTTCTTCCTCGGCTGGACGATGAAGAAGAGTCTCCAACCAATGCTAGCTTGATCAACCTGTGCAACTAGAACAATAAACCAAGTGAAGAAGATGATTATAACTATGGCAAGTGTAGTAACTGTAGAGAGAATATGAGAAAGAAGCAATTGGAATCGAACTCACCGGATTGGGGCGAGTCCTAACCCCTTTTTCAGGTATTTTTTGATTATGTAAAAATGATGTAAATGAACTAAAAGATGCTTTAAAACAATAAATAAACTGATTTAAGAGAGTTTAGAAAGCTTATGGAATGGATCGGCTTGAGTTGAAGCCGAGTTGGTTGAAGAAGGCCGGTTCGTGTAGCCTTTGCACCCTTATGGCGCGACTTTAGTGTAGAGGATGCTACGGACGACCCCGATGTCAGAATTGAGTGACGTTTGTTGGAGTAGACGGAGAACTCAGAGTGGAAGAGTTACTATGTTTATGACTTCTCTGAAATCCTCCTTTAGAAGTCAGTAAAAATTCTGAAAGTGGGCGGATATAGAAAACAGAACCTGGATGCGCGCCCTCAGTGTAGCAATCGCCACGAACAAACGGCAAGTTGGAATTGAGTGCAGTCAGTTGGAGATAAAATAGGATGAAGAGGTGAACATCTTATATGTTGAATACTTTTTCAGAAGGAGTCTCGGATTTTCTGCAGAAGTTGATGAAGTTGGCTGATGCAGAACACCCGGATCGAGCCTTCTCCTTCACCTCGGGATCGATCTCTTGACTTCGGATCACCTTTGGACGTCGGGACAGCTTTAGAGAAGAGCTTGGACGACCTCTGGACGAGCTTGGCATGGGGGAATAACCTTGGGTCATTGAGAATGGCCCTAAATTTATAGGGGAATGAAGCCGGTGCAAAATTTAGAAACCGGACCGACCGCGCCCCCGCGTTTCAAAGAGGACGAGGGCGCGCAGGGCGCACCCTCAAACCAAGGGCGCGCAGGGCGCGCCCCCAGTTCAGGGGCGCGGTCTGCGCGCCCCCTGTTTCAAAGGAAGCGGAGGCGCATTACGCGTCTCACTGCTAAAAATTGACGGAAACTTCCGGAAATTGCTAAAACTCGACTTGACATACGTAACGCGCCCCCGAACCAGGGGCACGGTACAAATAATCGAAAATCAACATCGGAAACCTTCTAAAAATCTGGTTTAGAAGGTGCTAATTGGGGCAATTTCCGATTTAAATAAACTGACCGCGCCCCCGCTTTTCAAAGGAACCGGGGGCGCGCAGGACGTGCCCCCGGTTTGAGGGCACGCAGGGCGCGCCCCTGGGTTGAGGGTGCACAGGGCGCGCCCTCCTCTTTCAAAGGGAGCGGGGGCGCAGTACACTCTCTCTCCTGTGCGCGTGTTCCGCGAGCCGTATCTTGCAAACGGGATGTCCGATTCGGCTCCCGTTTGTCGCGTTGGAAAGAGGGACTTCAACCGCACCTCCTCAAGTTGGTAAACCAGCCGGCATGACTCCCGATATGTTCGCATGGGGCTTTTTTTACCGGTTTACCCTCTCGCGGAAAGCTGAAACCCGGGGCGAAGATCCGAAAGAGCACGGTTCCGGTCGATAAATCTCGGGTCAACTCGAGATGACTTAAAATGATGACCGAACAAGTCCAGTACGATCGAAAAACCCAAAGTCATCGAAAAATCTGAGATTAACTCGGTAAACGTGAACTGAAACTCGGAAAAGCCGTAAAACCCTGAAATTGACCGAACCGGACGTATGGCCATGATTAATGAAAATATTCGGCTAGAATCGACCCGGATAACCCGAAAAGACCCGATGATGACCGGAAAGGCCTAACGCGTGGTCTGGGATAGCTGTGTCAGTATAAATCGAAAAAGCCGTAACGAAAGCCGTCATTGATTGACGACTATCGAAATGACTTCTCAGAAACCCTAAATATCACGGAACACACGCGGGACCCCCGAGACGTTCAAGTAAGGACTATTCAAGGTCGGTCATCGAGCAAGCTCCGTGTTTTCACGGTTCACGCGCGGGTCTCGCTTGAAGGTTACGGCATTATTCCGGAAATCATCGGTCCATTCTTAACTCACAAGGGGCTCCACCAATGTCCTTAGCTCATCTCCACGAGGTAATCCGAATCAGATAACGGTCAAATAATGGATATCGCCTATGGAATAAGAGTCTGGGGCTCCAAATTAAGCCAATTTGGCATGTCTACACCAAGTACCTCATTTAATTTCTACCATTTTATTTCAGCCGGTCCCCGTGTGAACCCACCTTTTCTTTTAAAATGGTTCCCACGCGAACCAACTCTCTTCTACAAACTGGTTCCCACATGAACCAAAATTTATTTTCAGCCATTCAAATCAGATTTTTTACCTTTCATTGTAGGTTATCTCACCCTCAAATTTGTCACCATGTGACCCCCTTTTATTTCTAGTTGTCATTTAAATTGATTCCCACGTGAACCAATCTCTTTCTTTACTTCAGTTTCCAAATGAACCAAACCACTTTCCTTCAGATCTATCCCCACTTGGATCAGATCCTTATTCACCTTTAATTGACCCCATGTTGCCCTCTTTGATCATTCAAACTGGTTCCTGTGTGAACCACCCCTTTGCTACCTAAAACCGGTTCCCGCATGAACTACCTTCACTTTTATCCTGGTTCCCACGTGAACCAGCTTATTCTTACATTGGTCCCCACATGGACCACCCCTTTTGCTTGGCTATCAGATCTAAACCCTCTTCTTTTCATCACTTTTCACTACCTCCATTTGGCTCCCATGAGAAACAAGGTCTATATTCTAGTTTCTAGCTACTTGTCTAGTTTCTAATTACTTGTCTAGTGTGATTGCTTGTTTATTTCATTTTATGTTTTGCTAATTACTTGATTTATTACTTGATTGCATTCTCTGCTCCTTCTCTCTACCTCTTTATTTTACACTTTTTTCCTTTTGAGGTGGGAGCTTACTCTCTCATTTACCCCTCCCATCCAAAACACTCTCTTAGTGGATTCTGACCTCTCTTCTGGGATATTCCTTCCTTGTTGACTTGGTTGGTTTTCATCAAGGTCTTCGTAATTCCTCATACGTGGAGTATTCCTCTTCATGATCAGGTTGGTTGTACCACTCCCCCAAAACCCAAAGCATCCCAAGTTACCTATATGTGGTGAGATTGTGTGAAACCTAAGTCATTGGAGATTGGAGTTAGGATCCTAACCCATTTGTTGAGAGAACAATTCTTAACAAATCCATAAACCTAAGGTTTAATCAAAATTATTGTGTAATATTATTTTCAAGTATTTGCATCACTTGTTTATCAAAAAAAAATTCAAAACTCTAACATTTTTTGCAAGATCCTAAAAATCATAAAAAAGTTCTTTGTTTGTTTTGCCAACTTGTTTGTTTTACCCTCTCCTTGAAGTTAAAGGGTGATAGTGCAATTAAGGTCTAGAAGGCACGTTGGAATGGCGAAACACGCTGAACATAAGGAGCACGAGATGGGTCACCAACAAATTCTGTCAGATAGTCATGTTAATCCCCTGTTTGAGTCAGAAGCGCAAGAGGTCCCTCAACCATCTACTCCCTGTGATGTTGAAAACCTCTTTAGGGAGTTGTCTCTTTATACTGACGTAGAAACCTATTCTCGTATACAATCCATGGTGAAGGGCAAAATTACCTCAGATCAAGCTGAAGCCAATCAAGTTGTCTCATCTTCTCGTCCTATGGTTCGACCACCACTCATTCAATCATCCTTTGTTCAACCACCTATTGTTCAACAATATGTGATTCAACCATCACTTGCTCAACCATCTGTGGTTCAACCATCCATGGTTCAACCATTATTTGTCCAACCACCTTATTTTAACCATGTTGCTCCCTTGGCCCACCAACTCATGGGACAATCTTTAGAGAAATTTTCAAATCATGCTCTTCAATTCCAGAATCATGCATCTAACCACATACCCCCACTAGTAAACCAAGAACCTGCTCTCACCTAGGCAATCATGGATCAGCTCACTCAAATGAATGAACGCTATGAAGAGATAAGATGTCGCTTGGATTCCAAGTCAACTCCTGAAGTCTCCATTCATTCTTTGCTAGTTCTTCACCTGCCACCTTTTGAATTACCAGTTTATCGCCGCGCCGCTACAATGGTACCGACAATCCTTTTCTCCACCTTAAAGATTTTCTCTATGAGTCATCATTTTGAAAAAATGATCGTAGAGTCCTTGCTTTCTTGTTATGTTGATCATTAGAAGGGTATGCATTGTAATGGTTCTACTCCCTCGACCCCTTTGAGGTGGGAGATTTTGCTATTGTCAAGACCTAATTCTTGCAAAAATATAGAGATCAGGTGGCACCATCATGCTCAATTATAGATTTGATTGCTGAGAAGATGAAGTCCGAGGAGGACTTCATAAAGTTTGTTGATCACTGGAGGGAAATGGTAGAGAAACTAACATATGTTATTTCAAAAGGGAAACAAGTAAAGATGCTCATTGGAAACACTACACCTACCCTAAGGAATGTCTTTATTATGCACCATCTTACCACCATGAATGAACTTTATGATAGTGACCAATACTTGCAAGCCCACTTCAAAGATGCCATAATGATAAATCTTTTTGATCCTAAACCTAGAAACATCAGGAAGACCACCTTTGCACCAGCTGGGCCTACAACTGAGGGAGTAGTCAACAATGAAGCTATGAACATTGTGGGAAACTAGGGAGGGAATCATCAAAACCAGTATAGGAACCCACCACAAAATTCTTCTTACACCCTCCTCAACAACAGGTTAGGACACAACAACCACAACAACCACAACAACCCCCTCAACCTGTAGTGCAACCCCAACAACCTCGTCAACCTACCTACAATAGGGCACCGCCACCACCTAATCAAGCACCATGATGGGGAGGTCCTAGGAGAGATAATTACCGACAACTCCCTTACTCCTTGACCGACATCTTCAATGAACTTATGGCAAAGAAACAATTGGAATTTCCCAAAGAAAGAGAGGTTTGGCCAACAAATACAGATATGTCCCAATACTATGCTTACTACCGGTACCTGGTCACACGGTTGAAGTGTGTTTTCAAATCAAAGACTACATCCATGATCTCAATGACCATGGTAGCATTGATTGGGCTCAAATGGGGGAATGCATACAGGCAATGAAGGCTTGGTAGTAGCAGCGACAACGTTCACTAGCTCCACCTCAACAACAACCTGGTTTAGGAATTGTTCAGAATCTATTCCCATTGCATGCTCTTGCTCCGGCACCGACACCAACACAACCAAACCCAGGAATTGGTCTAGTACACTCCGTTGTCCAGGAAGTTGCCAGTCATGCTCAAGGTTGGAAACTAGAAAATCACAATGCAACCATGCCAGTCAACCTAGCTAGGCCTCCTACTAGGAACCCCACTAGACAGATAATTCGTGCACCTCCTACTCCATAACCACTACCAAGTTCAATAACCCAACCATTGGCTGCCACTTCTTCTCGCTGACTCATCATTAGGCCAGCCCCCGCCGTGACTACACCTCCCTCAACCATTGCTACACACCAGCCCTTGCTCATCCGACCACCACAATCACCACCAAACCTGAACACCCAGCCTATGAGCTCTATCACTCTAAAACCCCAACCTATCACACCACCAACCCCACAACCTACCACATCAACCATTCCTGCACCCCGGCCTCTTCTTATCAGGCCGCCACCATCACCATCACTACCATCTTCAAATCCTACCCCTCTACCCACAAACCCAATCATCCCAAATCCACCAATCCCATTGCCTACCATACCTGCACTTACACCACCTGTTCCACCACATTCCACTCTAGTTAACCCATCACCTCTACCCGACCGCCAAATAGCCTCGGTGCTTCGGAGTGGGAGGATGTTCCAGCGGCTCTTTCGTTAAGCCAAGACTCAACTATAGGATCCAGTGGAGGAAGAACAAGTGGAAGAACCCTTGCTGGGCACGGCTTATGATTTGTTGAAACATTTGGCTAAGACATTGGCCCGTATCTCCATACTTGAGTTGATTAAAAGATTAAAGGTGTACTAGGAAATTTTATAACAATATTTGCAAAGGGTCATGGTAAATGAGGATCTCCCACCAGAGAAGATCACTACAGTGTTAGCCCCTAGAAGTGAGCACCCAACGCTCACTTTCTCTCAGGAGGAATTAGCAGATCCAGAGGTCAGGAGATACGCCTTACATGTGGCTGTTATCATTTGCAATGTTGAAGTGAAATCATGTTTGGTTAACATTGGAGCTTCCATCAATGTTATGCCGCCAGAAACTTTACAGTTATGCGGCATTTCTGAACAAGAAGTCAAGCCATCCTGTGCCATGGTGACAACCTATGACAACTCCAAGAAGTATGCATGTGGGGTGGTCACTTTAGAAGTTAAACTTGGACCATGTACGGTCACAACCGATTTTCATATCTTAGAATTGGATCCAAATTTTCGAGCTATACTTGGGAGGCCATACTTGGAAGCAATAGGAGTTGTGGTTTCAACAAACCATCAGTGCATAAAATTTTTCTTCAAAGGACAAGTTGTCAAAGTGACTAGCATGCCCATAAGGGATGAGCTAAATGATGCTTCTTCGCCCTTAGGACTGTTAATACAACCCCAAATCCCAGTGGGAGAGTTGCTAGAAGTTAGATGCATGACCACCTCTCTACCAAACACAGTGGAATGGCGGATGATGATGAAATTGGGCTTTCAGCCTGGGAAAGGTTTGGGCAAGGATCTTCAAGGCATTACTCAATCGATCAGAACTATGAAAAGGCCACGTAGGTAGGGGTCGGGATACCAAGAGGATTCCATACCAAGAAGGGTCTTCCAGCCAGGCTATGCCATAGGACTCTACACATTCTTTATCAAAGGGGAGACCATGATGATGGCTGAAGATGACAAAGGTTCCATTACAGCTGACAAGAGAAGGAAGGCTCTAGATGAAGAAGAAGACTTGGAAGATCTGTGCTTATCATTGACTCATTTGTTCTCAAGTGGGGAAGAGCACCAAGAACCACTCAAGGGAAGACCAATCTTGGACCATCTTGTCGAGCAAGATACCACCCAAGTTAGAACCATTCCACGAGGCCCGAATACAACAATCCCATGTTTAAACCTCATGTCAATGCTTTTAGACCTTTTTGATGGGCTTCCAAGCCCACTCTCTTCCACCAAACTGACAACTCACTTTAGGCCCATGTGCCCTCTCCAGCCTTCCACTCTTATTGGGCCTGCTTGCCCACTTAATCCTTTCATCAGCTTTAGGACTGAGGGCTTTTCCCAGCAAGGGCTCACATGCCCATCCTTATCCAGAATTGGGTCCGTGTACCCATTCACTTTTTTCATCAGTTTTGGGCCCATGTGACCATTTTCCATTACCATTGGGTCCACGAACCCTTTTTCTTCTTTATTCTTAAGTTCTTATTTCTGTTAATTCCGTCAACTTCTAGCAAATCTTGAGTTATTCTGGCTCAGTATTTACTTGAAAATCCAGAAAAAATGTCTTCTTTAAAACTCACATTTTCGTCGAGGAGACGTCTCTACTCATCCTAGAGGGTGCTCCTAACCAGGGATCCCTCTCTTCTGAATCATTGATCAATTTACTCAATACTCTTTCCATTGTAAATACCATCTTTCCAGCTTTGTCTTCAGTAGGTTAGGTTAGGTTAGGAAATAAGAAAGTCAGAGGTAAATGAGTTCCAAGTGATATCTGCAACAATTGGCACAGAAATGCATAGAATGTGCGTGGTTGCCAAACTTTTTAGAGAATACCATCTAGCTAGATGAAATCCAATATGAGGATGAGCATAACATAAATCATACTTTGGGATTATATGAGGTAGTATCAGAGAAGGATTTAGAATTTGAGGATGAAATCGAGGACTTGGCTAATGCATATACATCTAAACTTAGAGGATTTAAAGAACCATCAGTCATAGGGAATGAACCAACCAAGGAATTAAATTTAGGAACCCTGGAAGATTCTAAGACTATCCTCATCAGTGCAAACCTCACTTTCTCAGAAGAACAACGATCAAAGTTTTGGAAGAATACAAGGACACATTCGCATGGACATATGAAGATATGTCAGGACTAGATAATTCATTGGTTGAACATAGATTAACTTTGAAACCTGGAACTACCCCGGTTAAACAAAAGCTCAGGAGATTCCACCTTGACATTGCACTCAAAATGAAAGAAGAGGTCGACAAATTACACTAGGCAAAATTTATTAGAGTCATCCTTTATCCACAATGGGTGGCCAACATAGTCCCTATTATGAAGAAGGATGGACGGGTTTGGATTTGCATAGACTTCAGGGACTTGAACCGAGCGTGTCCTAAGGATGATTTCCCCTTACCTCATATCGATGTTTTAGTTGATAACACAATTGGATATGAAATGCTCTCATTTATGGATGGCTATTCTGGATATAATTAGATCCGGTTAGCCGAGGAGGACCAAGAGAAGACCTCATTCACTACACCTTGGGGAACATATTGCTATGTTGTCATGCCCTTTGGATTAAAGAATGCTGGTGCTACATATTAGAGGGCTATGATGGCTATCTTTAATGATATGATGCACACCCTTGTAGAGGTGTATGTGACGATTTGGTTATCAAGTCCAATAGTCGGGAAGATCATACTGAAGTACTAAGGAAGGTTTTGCAACAAGCTAGAGAATACCAGCTGAATATGAGCCCTAAGAAGTGTATGTTTGGAGTTTCATCAAGAAAGCTACTAGGGTTCATAGTAAGCAAAAGGGGCATAGAGATCGACCCAAACAAGGCCAAGGCAATCATTGGTATGCCTCCTGCAAAGAATATGAAGGAGCTTCGAGGATTGATTGGGAGGCTACAATTTGTCTGCCGGTTTATCTCACAACATTCCCAAATGTGTAATACTTTCTATGAGTAAACCAAGGTGGGGGCCGAATTTAAATGGGATTCGAAGTGCCAGGAGGCATTCGATGAGTTGAAAACATACCTAGCAAGTCCCCCTATACTTAGACCACTAATTCCCGACAAGCCCTTGGTCCTCTACATTTCGGTTCTTGAGAACTCTTTTGGGGCAGTCCTTGCACAAGTTGATGAAGAAGGGAAAGAATGAGCTACTTACTACTTGTCTAAGATGTTTGATGCTTGTGAACTGAAGTACACTGTGGTAGAAAAGACCTATGCTGCTCTTGTTTGGGTGGTTCAGAAACTTAAACATTATTTTCTTGCTCACCAAGTCAAGCTCATTGCTCGTATCAATCCCATTAAGTTTTTGTTAGAGAAGATAGTCTTGACTGATCAGTTAAGGTGATGGCATATTTTCTTATCCCAATTTGATATCACTTATGTCCCACAGAAGGCAATCAAGGGCTATGCTATTTCTGAACACCTTACCCATCATCCCATACCCATCTTTGACCCAGTTTGCTCGGAGTTCCCGGATGACGAACTAATGTCAGTCCGATCTTCCAATCTTTGGACATTTTATTTTGACGGGGCTCTGAATTCTTATGGTAGAGGGATAGGTATTGTCCTTCTATCACCCGAAGGTGTAACCATTCCACAGGCTTTTCAGCTCAACTTTCCAGCAACCAACAACATAGCTGAGTATGAAGCCTTGCTGGTCGGGCTGGAGGCTACTCACTTCAATGGTGCCATCGAACTGAAGGTGATATGTGATAGTCAATTGATCCTATGCCAAGTCCTATCCAAGTATCGAACTTTCCATCCAAACCTCAAACCCTACCAAGAACTCACCACCTGTTACATCAAGCTATTCTTCAAACTAACCTTTGTCCATATCCCCCTTGCTCAGAATATCCTAGCCGATGCCTTAACTTCACTAGCTTCCTCTTTATCTGTCCCGCTGGCAGGAAAGTGCGGACTATCCACATATGTAAGAGGTCAATTCCAGCAATTGAGGATGGACGTATTCTAAAGGTTAAGAAGAACTTCAATAGAAAGGAATACTTATAACACAAAGAAGAAATCTCTTTAATTGAGTTGGAAGAATTAGAAGAAGGTGAGAGACCTTGGTATGATGAGATTGTGAGGTATTGCCAGGATCAGTCATATCCTCCTAGATCAACCACCAAGGAAAAGAAGGTTATCAGAAGAGTATCCCAGAGGTATACAATCCTAGGAGGAGTGCTCTACAAGAGGAGCTTGAGTGGAATTCTACTTAGGTGTCTTTATGAAGAAGAAGCTAAGTTGGTGCTTAAGGAAGCACATTCTGGAGTTTGTGGTGGCAATGTGAATGCCCAAGACCTTACTAAGAAAATCATCCAACAAGAGTATTATTGGCCAACTCTACAAGAAGATTGCTCCATCTTTGTCCGGCACTGTCATTCATGTCAACTCTATGCCAATAAGATTCACTCCCCCGCATCTTCCCTTCATCCAATTTATGCCCCATGGCCTTTCACCATGTGGGCTTTTGATATCATTAGCCCCTTGAGAGACCTTAACTCCGAAATGTGCTCAAAATCATTCATTCTGATGGCGATGGAGTACTTCACAAAGTGGGCTGAAGAGGAAGTGTTCGTGGAGATTAAAGCATCAACAGTTTGCTCCTTCATCAAGCCCAACATCATCGCAAGGTTTGGGATTCCCAGAGACATCATCACTAATAATGGGCTACAATTTCTCTCTCAAGATCTATGTGATCCTTGCAACATGTATTGCATTTCATTACATCATTCATCACCATACTATCCTCAAGGCAATGGTCAAGTAGAAGCCACCAATAAAACCTTAATCAAAATTATTAAGAAATCTTGTAAGTCTAGCAAGTTTGCCGACTGGCCTGATAAGCTTGTAGATGCCTTATGGGCTTATTGTACTTCTGTAAGGACTCCCATTGGACAAACCCCATATGCTTTGTCATATGGGATGGAAGTAGTGATCCCCTACGAAGTATTACTTCTGTAGACATGCCAAATTGGCCTGATTCAGAGCCCGAGACTCTTATTCCATGGGCAATGTTCTTGTTTGACCGTTATCTGATCCGGATTACTTTGTGGAGATGAGCTAAGGATGTTGGTGGATCCCCTTGTGAGTTGGGAATGGACCGATGATTTCTGGAATAATGCCGTAACCTTCAAGCGAGAGCCGCGCGTGAACCATGAAAACACGGAGCTTGCTCAATGACCGACCTTGAATAATCCTTAATTGAAGGTCTCGGGAGTCCCGCATGTGTTATGTAACATTCGGGTTTTTTGACAAGTCATTTTGGTAGGCGTTGGTCTATAACGGCTTTTCGTTATGACTTTTTCGATCTGTACTGACACGGCTATCTTGGACAACACGTCAGGCCTTTTCGGTCATCACCGAGTCTTTTCAAGTCGTCCCAGTCGTTCCTAGCCGTATATTTCATCAACTGGGGCCATATGGCCATTTCGGTCAATTTTAGGGTTTTATGGCTTTTCCGAGTTTTTGTTCATGTTTGCCGGGTTAATCTCAGACTTTTCAATGACTTCGGGTTTTCCAATCGTACCGGACCTGTTTGTTCATCATTTTAAGTCATCCCGAACTAACCCGAGATTCCTCGACTAGAACCGTGCTCTTTCGGATCTTCGCCACGATAGAAAGCCCCGTGTGAACGTCTCGGGAGTCATGCCGGCTGGTTTACTGACTTGAGGAGGTGTGGTTGAAAGCCCTCTTTCCAATGCAACAAAGGGAGCCGAATCGGACATCCCGTTTGTAGGTTACGGCCCGCGGAACACACGTGTAGGAGAGAGAGTGTACCGTGCCCCCGCCCCCTTTGAAATAGGAGGGCGCGGTCACCGCACCCTCAAACTGGGGGCGCGCCCTACACGCCCCCACCTCCTTTGAAATGTGGGTGCGCAGTGCGTTTTCGAAAATCGGAAATTATCCCGATTAGCACCTTCTAAACCAGATTTTTGGAAGGTTACCATTGCTGATTATCGATTATTTTGACCGCGCCCCCGGGTCGGGGGCGTGTTACGTTTGTCAAGTCAATTTTTAGCAATTTCTGGAAGATTCTAGTGAATTTTAGCAATAAGACACGTAACGCGCCCCCGGTTTCTTTAAAACTGGGGGGTGCGCAGACCGCACCCCCAAGGTGAGGGCTTTCTCTGCGCGCCCTCGCTTCCTTTGAAAGGCGGGGGAGCGGTCAGTCCAGTTTTCATGTTTTGCACCAGTTTCCATTCCCTATCAATTGAGGGCCATTCTCAATGACCCAAGGTTAATCCTTCATGCCTAGCTCATCCTGAGGTTGTCCAAGTTCTCTCCCAAGGCCGTCCCGACGTCCAAAGCCGATCCGACATCAAGAGATCGATCCCGAAGTGAAGAAGAAGCCCGATCCGTGCGTTTGCATCAACCGACTTCATCAGAATCTGTAGAAAATATGGGGCTCCTGCTGCAAAAGTATTTAACATAGAATTGTTCCTCTCTTCATCCTCTTTCATTTGCAACTGGCGGCACTCGATTTTGACTTGCCGTCTGTTCGTGATGATTGCTGCATTGAGGGCGCGCATCTAGGTTCTGTCTTCCACATCTGTCCAATTTAAGAATTTTTACAGGCTTCTACAGACCGATTCCGGAGAAGTCATCAATAGAAGATCTCTCCCTCTATGAGTTTTCCATCCATAGAAATAAACTACACTCAATTATGACATTGGGGTCATCTGTAACATTTTCTGTACCAAAGTCGCGCAAGAAGGGTGCAAGGCTACCCAAACTGGCCTTTTTCAACCAACTTGGCTTCAACTCAAGCCATACACTTCATAAGTTATTCTTAAGTCATTTCATTTAGTTTATTTACTGTTTTAGAACAACTTTTAGTCATTTGAATCATTTTTACATAATTAAAAACACAAAAAAGGGGTTAAGGCTCACCCCGAAACTGGTGAGTTCGATTCCAATTGCTTCCTTTCTTATCTTCTTACTACAGTTACTACACTTCTCACAAGTCTAATCAAATTCTTCACTTGTTTTATTGTCTTAAGTTGCACAGATTGATCAAGCTAGCATCGGTTGGACTCTCCCTCATCGTCCGGCCGACGAGGAAGAAGGTTTAACCCACAATCATCTCCCGCGCTAAGGTACACACGGTCAACTCATCTCTTGATTTACATTCCATAAAGCGGAGCCCGTGACTCCTGGAGACCACCTTTTTCATGTTCTAAGTCATTCTATTCCTCACTCTTCTCCCACATGACCCGAACCATCTCCGGTGCTCGAGCGACGCCGTGAGATGAAAGTTCGGGGATCAATGTGAGTGTGGGACCGAGGTAAGGACTCTTTACCGCTTTCCGAGTGTTTTCTAATTCACTCCTCTTTTTTCCTTATTCTATCCTTCACCTTATCTTGAGGTGCCGATCCGGAACTCATTTCTGGAGTCGACAACTTTTTGGTGACCACGATGGGACAACCAATGTCTTCAGCCGTGTTAGCTTGATTGATTCGTGCAACTAGTTGTTTTCCGACTTGGTTCCCGCGTGAACTGGATTGTCCTTTACCTTTTCCATGCTCATTTACCTTTAAACTTACTGTTTACTCTTCCTTTAAATATTGTCCCCAATGTGGACTTGATTTGCTTGTCTTTAATTTCAACACAGTTTCAGCGTGAACCACTTTTCTCCTTATAAACCAGTTCCCGCGTGAACCACCTTTCTTTACCAACTCGGTTGCCGAGTGAACCAACTTATTTTTAGATCGGTCCCCGTGTGGACCACCTCTTTACAGCACCTTCAGATTGGCCCCACGTGGCCCTCTTTCTATTTTGTCAACTCTTACACCGGTTCCCGCGTGAACCACCCTTTTCTTCATTAAAACCGGTTCCCGCGTGAACCAACCCACTTTCAGATCGGTCCCTGCGTGGACCACCCTTTTGAACCACTTTAAAGTGGCCCTCCTTTCATTTTTCCAATCAAACAAACCGGTTCCCGCGTGAACCACCCCTTTTCCTTCAAAAACTGGTTCCCGCGTGAACCACCTACCTTTCCAAAACTCGGCTCCCGCGTGAGCCACTTTATTTTAAAATTGGTCCCCGCGCGGACCATCCTTTTACCTTTACTTTAGATTTGTCCCCACTTGGACACTCCATCACAAGCCGGTTCCCCCGCGAACCACCTTTAGTTGCTAGTTGCTAGTTATTTGTTTTACTTTATCATTACTTGTCTTGCTTGCATTCACTTGTTTGATTTATTTAATAGCTTTCATTCATGTTTGCATATTGATTGCTTCTTCTCCTCCTACCCTCCATTTTTCATTTTTGCATTAGCTTTTGCATCGGGTACCGCACTTGCTCCGATCCATAGGGCATTCAAGGCGGAGGCTCTCTCCCAACACACCCTCACCCTCCAAACACCTTCTTGGTGGATTCTTACCTCTCTTCTGGGATATTCCTTCCTAGTTGATTTGGTGGTTTCCATCAAGACCTCCGTAAGTCCCCATCCGTGGAGTATTCCTCTCCGCACGATTGGGCCAGTTGTACCACTTTCTTAAAACCTGAAGAACCCAAGTACCTACTCGTGGTGATTGAGTGATAACCTTAGGTCTTGAAGATTGAAGCAATAGGAACCATACCCATTTGAGTGAACAATTGCTAACAATCTATCTAATCTAAGGTTTCAACCCAAAAAATGTCTAGTAGTCATTTTAAAAACCTGTTTGCATAACTTGTTTGCTCACAACAATTGAAAACAACCAAAAAATTTTTATTCTTTCAAAACACCTAAAACAAAAAAAAAAATCCTTTTAATTTTTGTGTTCAACTTGCTTGCCAAACAACAAAATTGAAACCAAATCAAATCAAACAAAAAAAACAAGCATAACCAAACAAAATCCTCTTTGCATTTACACCTTTTTTTTGCTTTCTTTCAACCTTTTTGTTAGAAAATTTGACAGGATGCCCATGATGCTAAGGTCTGAAAGACATGTCGGGATGTCAGACTACTACGGGCAAGAAGAGGAGTACGAGATGGGCCACTACGAGCTGCAACAACCCATGGTCCAACCAGAGGGCCATGTCAATGCTATCAGGGAGCCTGAAATTCAAAATCCTACTCATCAACCTGCTTCACTTAGCGTGGAGCAACTCCTCCAGGGTCTATCTCTCCATTTAGACCCTGAATCCTTTTCGCTTGTGCAATCTTTGACAAAGGGAAAGATGCCCGCCAATCAAGATTCGGTTGAGGGAAATCAAGCCCCCTCACCACTTCAATTGGCAGTCAGGCCCCTAATCATTTCTTCTTATGGGAAACCCTGCCGTGTCTCCACTCACCCCGTTGTGGGATGTTGGACTACTACGGGCAAGAAGAGGAGTACGAGACGGGCCACTACGAGCTACAACAACCCATGGTCCAACCAGAGGGCCATGTCAATGCGGTCAGGGAGCCTGAAATTCAAAATCCTACTCATCAACCTGCTTCACTTAGCGTGGAGAAACTCCTCTAGGGTCTATCTCTCCATCTAGACCCTGAATCTTTTTCGCTTGTGCAATCTTTGACAAAGGGCAAGATGCCCACCAATCAAGATCCGGTCGAGGGAAATCAAGCCCCTCACCACCTCAATTGGCAGTCAGGCCCCTAATCATTTCTTCTTCTGGGAAACCCTGCCATGTCTCCACTCACCCCGTTGTGAGATGTTGGACTACTACGGGCAAGAAGAGGAGTACGAGATGGGCCACTATGAGCTGCAACAACCCATGGTCCAACCAAAGGGCCATGTCAATGCGGTCAGGGAGCCTGAAATTCAAAATCCTACTCATCAACCTGCTTCACTTAGCGTGGAGAAACTCCTCTAGGGTCTATCTCTCCATCTAGACACTGAATCTTTTTCGCTTGTGCAATCTTTGACAAAGGGCAAGATGCCCGCCAATCAAGATCCGGTCGAGGGAATCAAGCCCCCTCACCACCTCAATTGGCAGTCAGGCCCCTAATCATTTCTTCTTCTGGGAAACCCTGCCATGTCTCCACTCACCCCGTTGTGAGATGTTGGACTACTACGGGCAAGAAGAGGAGTACGAGATGGGCCACTATGAGCTGCAACAACCCATGGTCCAACCAAAGGGCCAAGTCAATGCGGTCAGGGAGCCTGAAATTCAAAATCCTACTCATCAACCTGCTTCACTTAGCGTGGAGAAACTCCTCTAGGGTCTATCTCTCCATCTAGACCCTGAATCTTTTTCGCTTGTGCAATCTTTGACAAAGGGCAAGATGCCCGCCAATCAAGATCCGGTCGAGGGAAATCAAGCCCCCTCACCACCTCAATCGACAGTTAGGCCCCTAATCATTTATTCTCCTGGGCAACCCTGCCGTGTCACCACTCACTTCCAGCTCTTGTTTCCAACCCACCTCTTTCAACCCATTCACCTAAACACTTTGCTCCAGTGGCTCAGGAATCCAGCCTCACCCAAGCTTTCATTGATAAGCTCAACCGAATGGATGAGCGCCTTGAAGAATTAAAGCACCATTTAGACTCCAAAACTGCTCCTGAAATCTCAATCCCATCCTTCCTAGTTCTACACCTTCCTCCTTCAGAGATACCAGTTTTATACATTACAATAGGACTGGTAATCCTTTCAACCATTTGAAGGATTTCTTATACGACTCCGCGTTCTGGAAGAATGACTGTAAAGCACTTGCCTTCTTATTCCGTCGATCATTGGAATGATCCGCCCTTGACTGGTTTTATTCTCTTGATTCTATTGAGGCAGCGGATTTTGATATTGTCAAGGCAAAGTTTCTGTAGAGGTACAAGGATCGGGTGGGACCAGCCTACTCGATAACTGATTTAATTGCTGAGAAAATGAAGCCAGATGAGGATTTTTACAAATTTGCTGATCGGTGGAGGGGAATGGCTGAGAGGCTAGTGGACATTATCTCAGAAGGGGAGCAGGTGAGGATGCTCATCGGGAACACCACGCCTAATCTTCGCAACCTCCTAATCATACACTGCCCTACTACCATGAGTGAGCTGTGTGATAGCGCCCGCTACCTCCAAGCCCATTTTAAGGATGCATCCATGATCAATCCATTTGACCCTAAACCCCGTAACACTAGAAAGCCTACATCTGTAGGGCCCACCACCGAAGGGGTAGTCAATAGAAAGAGTGTCAATGCCATGGGTAATCAAGGTGGGTATCGCCAAAGCCAATACCGTAACCCACCACCCAACCAACAATACCGGCCAGCACCTCAACCAGCAACTTGCATACAACCGAGCACCACTACAGCAACCCACCTACAACCGAGCGCCCCAGCAACAAAATGCCTACAACCGAGCGCCTCAACAACAACCCATCTACAACCGACAACAACCGCAACAACAACAAGCCTACAACCAAGTGCCACCACCAGCCAACCGACCTAGGAGGGGGGGACCCAGGAGAGAGTATTATCCTCAACTACCATTCCCCCTCACCGATATTTTCAATGCATTGATGGCCGAATAGTAGCTGGAGCTTCCAAAGGAGAGAGAAGGATGGCCGGCGAATGTTGACATGACAAAGAACTGCGCTTACCATCGGTATCCTGGGCACACAGTGGATGTTTGCTTCCAATTTAAAGACTACATTCATGACCTCAATGATCAGGGGAACATTGACTAGGCACAAATGGGGGAATTCATACAAGCTATGAAGGCACAGTAGAATCAACCACGGCAACAGCAAGCACAACAGTAGCCCGGCCTGGGCATAGTCTAAGATCTACTACTGGTACATGCACCTGTTCAAGCACCCACACCAGCACCACCAAACCAACGACTCGACCTTGTCCACTCTGCCATCGAGGAGTCAACCCACCATTCCCAGGGTTGGCAGGTTGAGGATCAAACCACCTCCATGCCCGTCAGACCAACCCCACCTACAAATCGCACCATACTCTCCATATCGAGAGCTGCCCCCAGCCCACAAACTACCCAAACACCACTACCCTCACCAGCCATTAACCCTCCATGACACCTAATCATTAGACCGCCACCAGCCTCCCAACCAGCATCCCAACCAACATCCCAACCAACACCCCAACCATCACCCCAACCTAACCCATCAACCATCATTCCTTCCTGGCGTCTAATCATTAGATCGCCACCAACACCCCAAACATCACATAACCTATCATCCTCCACCACCCCTCGGCCTCTCATTATACGACCGTCACCCAACCTACCAGTCGCCACCACTCTGCGACCCTTAATCATCCGACCATCACCAACAACACCCCAACTATCACCCAACATACTAGTCTCCACTACTCTGTGACCCCTCATCATCCGACCATCACCACCAACACCCCAACTATCACCCAATCCACGACCCCTTGTCATCCGATCCTCACCACCCTTACCTACCACGAGCCCCTCAACATACCAACCAACCCTACCATCACCATCATCACCACTCTCCCCTACCATGCTGGCACCGGTACTTCGTAGCGGGAGGATGTTCCAAAGGGTCTTTCCCTAGGCCGGGATGCAACCACAGGAGTAAGCAGAAGAGGAGGTGGTAGAAGAACCATTGCTTGGCACGATATATGACTTATTGAAGCACCTGGACAAAATGCCGGCACGGAATTCAATTCTGGAGTTGATAAAGAGGTCGAAGAATCATCAAGACATTGTACAATAGTACTTGCAGCGGGTCATGGTCAATGAGGACCTCCCTCCCGAAAAGATCATTACAGTCTTAACCCCGATGAGTGAACACCCGGCACTCACTTTCACACAGGAGGAATTGGCACAACCAGATATTAGAAAGTATGCCTTACGTGTTGCAGTAGTCATATGAGGGGTGGAGATTAAATCTTGCTTGATTGACGCTGGAGCATCTATAAATGTCATGCCGTTAGAAACATTGCAACCTCGCGGCATCTTCAATGAAGAAATCGAGCCTTCTGCCGTCACGGTGACAGCGTATGACAACTCCCCGAAGCCAGCAAGAGGGGTGGTTACATTGAAAGTAGGGCTCCGGCCATGTGCTGTCAATGTCGAGTTTCATGTTCTAGAATTGGACTCTACATTTAAAGCTATTTTGGGACGCCCATATCTGGAGGCAATAGGAGTTGTTGCCTCCACTAATCATCAATGTCTGAAGTTCCCATACAAGGGCCAGGTGATTAAAGTAACCAACATCCCCATTTTAAATGACGTGGATGACCCCTCTTCTGCATTGCCAGTATCAAAATTTGTCCAGCCATTGGTTTCAACTACAGAGCTGCCCGAGGTCATGATGTCCAGATACAGTTGCGTGGCAGATAATGAAAGGGATGGGCTATCAACCAGGAAAGGGATTGGGGAAGGAGTTGCAGGGGGTTGTGCACCCCATTAAAGTCGTACAAAGACCAAAGAGGCACAGGCTTGGCTATGAGCCCAGTTTCACTTAGAGGATGGTCTACCGGCCAAAAAATGCCATGGGACTCCAAAAATTCTTCATCAAAGGGGAGACCATGATGATGGCCGGGGACGAAGAAGAGAACCAATCAAGAGAAGGAAGCACCAGAGCAAGAGGAGGAAGTGGACAACCTGAGTTCATCTCTAGCTCGGTTGTTCGTAGAGGAGGAAGAACCAGTCAAGGGCAAGTCCATCCCTAAACAACTTGTCCACTCGAACTCACCTCCAATCAACATCCCGCGTGAGCTGTATCCTACGGTCACATATTTTAAAATCCTCACGCCCTCCCTCCTAAATTCACTTGATGGGCTATCTAGCCCAATTCCTACTTCTGGGATGAAATGGCCACCCAAACTGATCACTGGGCCTGAGAGCCCGTTCAAATCTTGTTACTCTACTGGGCTTCTATGCCAATTTCAATCCAACAACCTTGGGCCTGCGTGCCCACCAATCGGGCCTGTGTGCCCTTTAGATTCTTTTTCTTACTTTGGGCCCATGTGCCCCTTAGATCTTTTCACTAGCTTTGGGCCTATCTGCCCATTTCCTGTCATTGTCAGGCCCGCGAGCCCATTTTTCTCTCTTTTGCTTAAGCTTTCTACTTCTGCTTGAGCCCCACCGGCTCATTTTCTTTTCGTTATTGAAAACATCAAAAAAAACATCTTCTCCCAAACTCAGTTTTCCATTGAGGAGACGTCTCTACTTGTCTCAGAGGGTGCTCCCACCCAGGGACCCCTCTTCTCTGAATCACTGATCGATCTGCTCGATCCTTCACCCATTGTAGATACCACCTTTTCAATTCTGTCCACTTTAGGAGTAGTTAGGATAGGAAATAAGAAAATCCGAGGTAAACGTGTTCCAGAGAGATATCTCCAGCAATTAGCTCAAAAATGCAAGGAATGTGCGAGGCTGCCAAGGTTTTTGGAAAATGCTATCCAGCTTGATGAAATCCAATATGAGGATGAATTCAATGTAGATCATACACTAGGAGTTTATGAGATTTTATCAAAAAAGGATCCTGATTTCGAGGATGGAATTGAGGACTTGGCTGATGCGTATGCATATGGACTTAAAAGGTTTGAAGAACCACATTAGCCACGGTGGATGAACCGACAAAAGAAATGAATCTTGGAACACCGAAAGATCCCAAGACAGTCCTCCTACGTGCAAACCTCACTTCCAGTAAGGAACATAGCATAATTAAAATTTTGGAAGAATATAAGGGCACGTTTGCATGGACATACGAAGACATGCAGGGGTTAGACAACTCGTTAGTTGAACATCGTCTAACTTTGAAACCTGGAGCTACCCCGATTAAACAAAAATTAAGGATATTCCACCCTGATGTTGCACATAAGATGAAAGAAGAGGTCGACAAGTTACATCAAGCAAAATTCATTAAGGTTATCCTTTATCCGCAATGGGTGGCAAACATAGTCTTTGTCATGAAGAAGGATGGTCGAGTTTGGATCTGTATAGACTTCAGGGACTTGAATCGAGCGTGTCCTAAAGATGACTTTCCTCTACCTCATATTGATGTACTGGTTGATAACATTGCTGGATTCGAGATGTTGTCATTCATGGATGGCTATTCCGGTTATAATCAAATATGGTTGGCCGAAGAGGACCAGGAGAAGACCTCGTTCACCACACCTTGGGGAACCTACTGCTATGTCGACATGCCCTTTGGACTAAAGAATGCTGGTGCTACCTATCAGAGGGTCATGATGGCTATCTTCCATGACATGATGCATACCCTTGTAGAGGTGTATGTGGACGACCTGATCATTAAGTCCAAAAGCCGAGAAGATCATCGTGAAGTGCTCAGAAGGGTTTTATAAAGGGCTAGGGAATATAAATTGAATATGTACCCAAAGAAATGCACGTTTGGAGTATCCTCAGGAAAATTGTTGGGGTTCATAGTGAGAAAAAGAGGCATAGATATCGACCCAAACAAGGCCAAAGCAATCATTGGTATGCCTCCTCCGAGAAATATGAAAGAACTTTGAGGATTAGTTGGGAGGCTACAGTTTGTCTGCTAGTTCATCTCACAACATTCTCAAAGGTGTAAACCTTTCTATGAGTTGACCAAGGTGGGGGCCAACTTCAAATGGGATTCGAAGTGCCCGGATGCATTCGATGGTTTGAAAAGATACCTGACTAGTCCCCCTGTGCTTATACCACCATTCCCTGGCAAGACCTTGGTTCTGTATATCTTAGTTTTGGAGAATTCTCTTGGGGAAGTCCTTGCACAAGTGGATGAGAAAGGGAAAGAGAGGGCAACTTACTACTTGTCAAAGATCTTTGATCCATGTGAGCAGAAGTATACTGTAGTGGAGAAGACCTGTGCTGCACTAGTCTGGGTAGTTCAAAAGCTTAAACACTATTTCTTAGCTCATGAGGTCAATCTTATTGCCTGCATCAATGCCATCAAATTCCTTCTAGAGAAAACTATTCTAACTGATCGCTTAGGTTGTTGGCAGAGCTTCCTCTCCCAGTTTGATATCACCTATGTCCCCCAGAAGGTGAATAAGGGCTATGCCATTTCCGAACATCTAGCCCATCATCCTATACCCCTCTTTGACCCGGTCCAATCGAAGATCCCGGATGATGAACTAATGTTGATCCGATCTTCCCACCTTTGGACATTATATTTTGACGGGGTTCTGAATTCTCACGGTAAGGGAATAGGAATCGTCCTTCTATCACCCGAGGGTGTCACCATTCCACAGGCATTTCAGCTTGACTTCCCAGCAACCAACAATATAGCTGAATACGAAGCCTTGCTGGCCGGGCTGGAGACTGCTCATTTCTATGGTGCCACGGAATTAAGGGTGATAGGTGATAGCCAACTAATCCTTCGCCAAGTCCTAACCAAATACCGAACTTCTCATCAAAACCTCAAACCTTACCAAGAACTCACCTCTTGCTACATTAAACTCTTTTCCAAACTCACTTTTGTCCATATTCCTCGAGCTCAAAACATCCTTGCTGATGCCCTAGCCTCCTTAGCTTCATCTCTATCAGTCCAGCTAGGTAGACAGGTGCGGACTATTCATATCCGTAGAAGGTTGATGCCGACGATTAAGGATGGTCAATTTTTGAAGATCAAGGAGAGATTTGGTAGGAAGGAATATTTAGAGCAGAAAGAGGAAGTTTTTCTAATCGAGTTGGAAGAGTTAGACGAGGGTGAGAGGCCTTGGTTTGATGAGATCACAAGGTATTGCCAAGATCAGACATATCCACCTGGATCAAATGCAAAAGAAAAGAAGGCCATCAGGAGAGTATCCCAGAGGTATACCATCCTAGGAGTGGTGCTCTATAAGAGGAGCTTGAGTGGAATCTTGCTTAGATGCGTTAATGAAGAAGAGGCGGAATTGGTGCTTAAGGAAGCACATTCTGGGGTCTGTGGGGGCCATGTCAATGCTCAAGCTTTTGCCAAGAAAATCATCAGGCAGGGGTATTATTGGCCAACCCTAGAAGAAGATTGCTTCATCTTTGTTCGGCACTGTCATTCTTGCCAACTTCATGCCAACAAGATCCATTCTTCTGCATCTTCCCTTCATCCGATTCATGCCCCATGGCCCTTCGCCATGTGGGCTTTCGATATCATTGGCCCTCTAAGTGATCTTAACTCTGAAATCCGTTCCAAATCGTTCATCCTGAAGGCAACAGAGTACTTCACCAAGTGGGCAGAAGCAGAAGCATTCGTGGAGATCAAGGCATCAACACTGTGCTCCTTCATCAAACGCAACATCATCGCCAGGTTCGGGATACTCAGTGACATCATCACCGACAACAGACCACAATTTCTCTCTCAAGATCTACGTGATCTTTGCAACAAGTGCTGCATTGCATTGCATCATTCATCTCCATACTACCCACAAGGCAATGGTCAAGCAGAAGCCTCCAAGAAAACCTTGGTCAAAATTATTAAGAAAACCTATAAATCTAGTAAGTTCGCGGACTGGCCAGATAAGCTTGTAGATGCCCTATGGGCTTATCGTACTTCTGTACAGACCCCCACAGGTCAAACCTCGTATGCTCTCGCATATGGAATGGAAGCAGTGGTCCCGTACGAAGTACTCCTTCCATCACTTCGAGTTCAGCTCGATAGGGACATCCCTGTCGATGAGAGATGAGAATCTCTCCTTGCACAACTTGAACTCCTAGATGAAAGAAGGTTGGCCGCCTTCAAGCATGCCCGGACCTATCAGAACAGATTGAAAAGGTTTTATCAAAAGAGGGTGGTAGAGAGAAAGTTCGAAATCGGTAAGATGGTAGTAAAACGCATATTCGTTAAGTCGGGTGGTCATCGCTTCAAGTTGCAACCTAACTGGGAAGGGCCTTTTGTTATAACTGAAAAATATCCAGGCAATGCATATGAGCTAACCAACGCCGATGGAGAAAAATTGAACCGTCTGTGGAACGGCATTTACCTCAAAAAATAGTTTTCTTAGAGAAGAGAAATGAAGAATTTCTAGTATGATATCAAGTCATCGATCCTAGAGTGTTCGCTAGAGGACAAGGGTAGACATCACCCTGCACACACAACACCTCCCGATCCCAGAATCCAGATAGCCCAACACTCGAGAGAGGCAAGGCAGAACAATGAAGGCAGAAAAAAAACCTTACCCTATTCTCTTCTATTCGGTCTGAAATAGGTGAAGGGGACTAGAGGAGGATAGTATCGAAAATGCCCGCCGCCTTAGTAGGAGGTCGTCTCATAGGGTGAAAAAGGGTGCCAAAAGATGGGCAATGAACCCCACAGGTTTAAACAAATATGGGCCTGTCTGAAAGAGTACCCGAAAGAGTAGAAAATGAAGAAAAGGCACCAAAAGATGGGCAATGACCCAACATGTCAAAAGCTTGTCTAAGTAAGTGCCATATGTAGAAAAAAACCTGAAGAGGCCGAACCCCAACAGGCAATTTGGGCATGAGTAGAGAAACCTTGCTCAACACCCCCGAATCCTATCATAGACTTCCTCTATTATTCTTCCATCTTAAAACCCTAGGGTAGGGTAAACTATCCAAACTCAGGGAGAATCCAAACTGATCAAGAGAAGAAGGCAAGAAAGATTCTGGATAGGAAACCTTATTCACACGTTGTGTTTATCGCTTGAATCTTGATTAACACTCAAATATCGATAAATTGTCTCAATACTGGCACGTTCTCCACAAAAATCCAAAAAAATGAATATTTTCAAAAATTCATTTTTTTTGAATATTTTCAAAATCCAAAAAATCAAATATTTTCAAAAATACAAAAAAAATTGAATATTTTTTTTAAAAAAATGAATATTTTCTAAAAATTTAAAAAAATTCATCATTTAACTTGGAATAACCTTGATTTTTGTCTTTGCTAGCATTCATATTTATTCTTATGTCTTGCATGTTTCATTTCTGCATTGCATATTTATCTTCATTATCACCCCATTAAGAGGGCTCCTCCCTTTGACCTAAGTCGAAGTTGGCCATAGTAGGAAAAGGGATGAGTCGTTGTGAAGATCTGATCCTCTTTTATCAAGTATTTTTAGTAACTTTAAAGTAAAAGAGGAATATTCTATCAATGATAGGATTCTAAGATCAAGAAGGGAGTGACTCTCCCCATAGCAGGTAAGCTTTCTTAACCCTTATCTTATTCATTTTCGGTCATTTTGTTCATATTACCTTGTTAATAAGCTTGTTAATAAGGCTACCCCTCTTGACATGTAAGCAAGGCAAGATGACAATAGGCAAGGGGGTAAGCCATAGAGCAGATATAACCCCTTTATTAAGTATTTCAGGAAAGAAACGCAAGTCAAGGAGGGGGAAATCTCGCTAACAGGTAAGTTTCTTAACCTTACATCTACTGTCTTCTTTATTATTAACAGTTACCATCTTTAAGAGGCTTCCACCCCTTGACAAACTTGCAAGGGGCCAAGCCAAAATGTGATGTTAACAACCCTTTTGAGTGATGTCGAGCAGGGAGAACAATGCAAGTGACTCCAGAAAAGACAAAGATCTAATTACACCATCAAGTACTACAACAATGAAACAATGTAGCTACAACAGAAGAAGAATAAGCCTACTACAGATATCAGTGCCTACTGCTACCCTCTCCAGGAGAGCGGCCGCATGGAGGAGGCATGGTGGCAGTGTCTGCCAAAGACGCTGCAACTGCCTCATTGCGGCGACGCTCTGAAGAAGTGGCCAAAAACGCAGAAGCACCGCACTCATGGCTCTGGCTCTGGCCACTCTGCCCCTGCTGGCTCTGGCCGTGGTGACCCCGGCTATGAGTGGCGCCGCCACTCCGATGCGTACCACTCTGATGGGAGTTGCTCTGGTGGGTGCGACTCTGGCTCGGCTGTGGAGGGACGCCCTGGTTGTAGACCTGCAGTATCTCCTCTGCTGCCGACAAACGAACCTACGACTGCAGGTGCATCTACTCCAAAGATCGCATGGCCTGACTATGCTCACGCTCCATCTCACACATGGCTCTCTCATGCTGAAGATGGAGATCCGAGACAATCATCTGGGAATGAAGATCGACAGGGGCAGACCGCCATGTCTCCACCTCGGCCTTCAAAGACTGGATACGGGAGGACAAAGTACTCTGAAGATCGGCAACCTGGAAGGAAAATAAGAATGTGAACCAAGAAAAATCAACAACCAGAATAGAGAATAATAAAAGATACCTCTGCCTCCTTGGTCGTCAGGGCCTCTCTCGCCTCACTAAGACGCTGGCGGAGCTCAGCCACCTCTTCCCTCGATAATGAAATACGAAGGAGTCCGGGTCCCAAGACTCGCAGAGGACCTGCACTAGTGGTAGGTCCTCCCAAAATGGAGTCACCCGGAGGATGGGCCCAAACCCCATCTCCTCTAACCGAACCTATTGGAAGTCCGGTAGGCCAAGGTAGGTGGCGTGCACCAAGTCCCACGAGATCTGGGATTTTATCCGGGCCTACAAGAAATTCATTTCATTAGTTCACTCAATTTTTATTGCCAAAATGCAAAGGAGCTAATCATTAAGTTTAGGATAAAGAAAACGTACCTCTCGGACTGTTGGGAGCTCGGGCCCCTCGGAATTGGAGTCGCGGCAGTGAACGCATCTCGGCATCTGCGGCAAAAGGGAAGTTGACATCAAATATTGTTAGACACATTTTTTTATTTATTTCATTCATTATAAAAAAGAGAAAAAAAAGAGAAAAAAAATGCCGAACGCACCCTCCCCCACTTTGGAGAGGGAGGGCACGCTCTACACGTCCTCTTTCTTAGGGCGTGCTGAGCGCGCCCTCGGAACAGGGGCGCACTCTGTGCGCCCTTGTCCCGTGAGGAGAGAGAGGGCACATAGACCGCACCCTCCTCTTGGGGGCGCGGTCAGCGTGCCCCTGGTTTGAAGGCACAGTCAACATCCAGTGTTGACCATGCACCCCTCATCATCTTGATTCTTATTTTTGCGATAACTTGTTCAAATGAACTCGGAATGGCATGAAACTTGAACCAAATCGAAGAGCATAATCTGATATACATTTTTTGTAACAAAGGTACTAACCTTTGACAGCGTTTCAGACTCGAATCTGAGTTTGAGCTCTGGAGCTTCTGGTGCGAGGAGAGATAGTGTGCAAGTGGAAATGAGAGATTCTTACCCTCAAGGGGTATTTATATAGAGTAAAAATGTGAAAATGGTAGAAATTTGAAAATGCCACCCAAGGTTCAGAAAATCGAGCTGGTCGCAACACCACCGAAAGAATCTCGATTCGATGCGCGGTTTGCTCAAAATAATGTTATAAAGAAAAATTATTTTTAAATTTCCACCAAAAATCCCTCTTTTCACATAACTTTGAATATCTCAGTTTCTAAATTATCTATGCATATTCATGTCTTTTATCATCACTAGCTAACATTTTTCAGGTGACAGGAGAAGATTCCATGCATCTCTTAGTCAGAAATGGCTAAACATGTATTTTTCAGGGTCGAAATTGATAAAAATGGCGAAAATTTCAGAAAGCACCATGCTATTCAAAAAATTGAGCCGATCAAGGAGTCACCGAAAAAAAATCATCAGACTCACGGTTTGCTCTGAAAAATTACCTAAAGAAAAAAATGCATTTTAAAACCTGTCAAAATATCTTGTTTCATATTAAAAAACATTCAAGGTGTTGAAAAATAACAAGGTATATTCATCATAATTGTCAACATCTGTTTTGTAATTTTTTAAATAAGGTAAATTTCTATTGAATTTTCACTTAAACTTGCTATAAAAAATTCATTGTTTTTTCAAAATAAAAACAATATGTCTGACAAGTTAAAGCAGGAAAAGAAGACTCTTAGGCAAGTAAAAGCTTTAACGTGGAGATGTAGCGGCGCTTTCAGTTGGGGTCCTCCTCAATCAGGAGGCCTGGGTAGCACACCCGACTCATCTCCCACAAGGCAATGGCTGATATCGCCTCCTCCTCGTCATCCACAAAGCCAAGTTGCCTGCTTGTGATAGGTGGAAGGTGGGACAGCTTGGGAAACTCATACTGAGGTAAGCCGATCTAAGAGTGGCAACGGTGAGCATTGTACAACATGAAGGCCGAACCTGTAATCAGGCGGAGATCAACGCCGGGCGCAAAGCACACCTGGAAGTCATTCTGCATCAGGGCAGCAGAAGAATGCAAGAAGCCGGAACAGTTTAATGGAGGCAAAATGACCATGCCACTCTGGCCTCTTCTTCATCGATGCACACCTGTTGGCGACTCTCTCACCGAAGTCGAGTGCAACAACATATGGGAACAAGGGGCTACGGTGGAAGAGCTGCAACCTGGTGGCCATCTCACCGGATAGATCGAACTTGAAGTGGAGATCAGCCCAGCAAGCCAGTAGAAGAGCACTGCCAAAAGGAGGATGACCCATGCAAGCTGCGGACAGTCCGCAGTACAAGAAGCCCAGAACTGAAGGCCCCAACCGTGCGCCGCTCCAGATGCCGCTGACGCACGAGAGTTGATCAACCTCCAGGAAACCATCCTCCGCATGGAACAAGAACAACGCGGCAAGGCAAGCTGCAAAACCCTTTGCACCACGTAGAATCCAGTCCTCGTCCAGACCAAGAGCCGTCAGAAGAGAAACTGTCCAGGCCGCCAACTTGGGAACACTGATTTGCTTGTCGCCAACAAAGAGATGATTTGCCGATCCTCGACAAAATCATATAGGAACTCCAAACAAGAGAGGGGTCCAGAAGGGATGAACATACCTTCAGTCTCTCCTTTCTTAGTCCAAGAAAGGCCAAGAAGAAGCTCCACCTCTTCAAGAAGAACCGTACACTCGAAGCTGCTGAACACAAACGTGTGAGTGTCGGGGTGCCACAACTCAACAAGAGCTCCCATCAAACCAAAGTCGAGGAAATAGCCTGAGTATTGCTTGGCATGGATCAAGAGCCCGGTCAATCTCGAAGAGTCGCCCTGACCGACAAACTGAGGACATCGAGCAAGCCGGTAAGCCAAGGAGAAGAGCAATACTGGCGTGGTCTTGGAAAGTTTGGGTAATCCTACACCCAAGCAGGAGGTAAGAGAGAATTCCTTTATATAAAAGAAGCAGAAAAGTGGTTGAAAGCTAAAATTGGCAGCAAACTTACCAAGTTAGCGCTGATTCTGACCTTCAAATGACTCGGGACGCTTGAAATACCTCGAACCGAGCCAACACGCTGCTTTTTCAAAGGAGGAGCCATCCTGGGTGTTGGTAAGACGTTCTGGTCATCCTAGGAGGTGTTTATATAGGGGAAATTGGCCCCGGTTTGAACCGAATTCGGATCCGGTCGAAACAGGAAACTGGGATCGAACGTGCCCCCGCGATAGGGATGCACAGGCCATTCCCCCAAACCTAGGGCGCTTAGGCCGCGCCCCTAATCCCAGGGCGTGCAGGCCGCGCCCTCGGTTGGGGGCACGTTTGGCCAAATTCTTTCAAAATTTTTCAAAAATTCCAGAAAATTCAGAAAAAAATTTGAGAAAAATTTTTTAAATCAATTTTATTTATGTTTTTTCTTTATTAAGGTCTAGTGGACATTGACTTGCATTCAGGATTAACATTTTTGATGAAAAATAGGAATTACTCACGGAAAATAGAAGAATCAACATGGGAAACCCCATAACTTGCCGGCTAGCATACATGTCATTAGTCGTGTATTATTATCTTATGTATTATCTGTTGAAGACCATGAGTGTGGAGAAGACTTGACTCGAGATCCCCTTCATCAAAATCTATGATGGTCAAGCCATCTCCGATGCTCACGGATAAGCCAAATTTGTGCTATGAAGGACGATGGTTCCCGAATGGGTATCCTGACCTCATAGACAATCTATATCTTCAATTATTTGTTATACAAGTTTTGTTTTGTTTTCTTGAGCTCAACATGCATCATGTAGCGTTAGTTGCATTACATTTTGTTTTGTTATCGCATACATCCTTTCATAATCTTCACCTTCTCACCCTAATATCTAAATCTTGTATCCTAATTCTGATCATTCTGAATCCCATCGTGTTTTCTAATCCCACTGTATTTTCTAGTCTCACCGACCTTTCTAATATCCCACCGTGTCTGTTAATCCCACCGTGTTCGGTAATCACCTTGTGCCTCCAAATCTTTCATTTCTATCCCCACTATGACCGCTACAACCCTTCTTGCTATTCATCCCACCTTGGTAGTCAATTCATCCCACCAAGGGCCTCCTATTCAATTAGAACTTGCACCGTCACTATCTTCATGGTCTGAGCTTCAACATTTACCTTTGGAATCTGAGATCATTCCATTCCGAATCAAATCTTGTCTCTTGGAAGACTTAAATGAATCTAAGAGCCTGAATGTGCTCGATTAATATTCTTTTACTTTTTCAAAACAAATCTCTTTTTAAACTTTAGCCCATCACAGTATGAGAACACCACAAAGATCGGGTTACCGGCTGATGATGAACCTACGAACCTATGTTTCGGGGACTCCCCACCGCGTTGGGGGTTGGCTATTCTTCTCTCATGCCAATGGCACATCTCTTACCAATCGAACATAGGAAGACTTAATGAAACATGGCGGTTAACAAGGAGACTTGAAGAGATTCGTCCTACCGAATCTGGTTGTTGAGCGTGTCTATATCTACACCTTGATGCCACCTTTTCAGTCCATCACGATTTCTCTCCACTACATTCCACTACGATCCATCTCGCTTCACTACGATTTCTCTACATTTCACTCCGCTTCGCTACATGTCATTCCCTTGCAAAGCTGACATCAAGGCGAGGCAAGCTGTAGACACGCCAAATTGGCCTGATTTAGAGCCCGAGACTCTTATTCCATGGGCGATATTCTTGTTTGACCATTATCTGATCCGGATTACCTTGTGGAGATGAGCTAAGGATGTTGGTGGAGCCCCTTGTGAGTTGGGAATGGACCAATGATTTCTGGAATAATGCTGTAATCTTCAAGCGAGAGCCATGTGTGAACCATGAAAACACGGAGCTTGCTCGATGATCGACCTTGAATAGTTTTTAATTGAAGGTCTCGGGAGTCCCGCACGTGTTCCGTAACATTTGGGTTTCTTGACAAGTCATTTTGGTAGGCGTTGGTCTATAACAGCTTTTCGTTATGGCTTTTTTGATCTGTATTGACACGGCTATCCTGGACAATGCGTCAGGCCTTTCCGGTCATCACTGGGTCTTTTCAAGTTGTCCGGGTCGATCCTAGCTGTATATTTCATCAACTAGGGCCATACGGAAATTTCGGTCGATTTTAGGGTTTTACAGCTTTTCCGAGTTTCAGTTCACGTTTATCGGATTAATTTCAGATTTTCTGATAATTTTAGGTTTTTCGACCGTACCAGACTTGTTTGGTCATCATTTTAAGTCATCCCGAGTTGACTCAAGATTCTTCAACCAGAACCATGCCCTTTTGGATCTCCGCCGCAGTTTTTGGCTTTCTACGAGAGGGTAAACCAGTAGAAAGCCTAGTGCGAAAGTCTCGGGAGTCATACCGGCTAGTTTACCGACTTGAGGAGGTGTAGTTGAAAGCCCTCTTTCCAATGCAACAAACGGGAGCCGAATCGGACATTCCGTTTGCAAGTTACAGCCCGTGGAACGCGCGCATAGGAGAGAGAGTGTACCGCGCCCCCGCCCCCTTTGAAAAGGAAGGGCACGGTCACCGCGCCCTCAACCTGGGGGCACGCCCTGCGCGCCCCCGCTTCATTTGATACGCAGGGACGCGGTGCATTTTTGGAAACTGGAAATTGCCTTGATTAGCACCTTATAAATCGGATTTTTGTAAAGTTTCCCCTGCTAATTATCGATTAGTTTGACCGCGCCCCCGGGTCAGGGCGCGTTACGTTTGTCAAGTCGAATTTTTAGCAATTTCCGGAAGGTTCCATCGATTTTTAGCAGTGAGATGCATAATGTGCCCCCGCTCTCTTTGAAACAGGGGGGCACGCAGACCGCACCCCCAGGGTGAGGGGCACGCCCTATGCGCCCCCAGGTTGAGGGCGCGCCCTACGTGCCCTCATCTCCTTTGAAACGTGGGGGAGCGGTCGGTCCAGTTTCCCTGTTTTGTACCGGTTTCCATTCTCTATAAATTGAGGGCCATTCTCAACGACCCAAGGTTGATCCCCTATGCCTAGCTCGTCCTAAGGTCATCCAAGCTCTCTCCCAAGGTCGTCCCGACGTCCAAAGCTGATTTGACATCGAGAGATCGATCCCGAAATGAAGGAGAAGGCTCAATCCGTGCGTTCTGCATCAACCAACTTCATTAGCTTCTGTATAAAATTTGAAACTTTTTTTGCCAAAGTCTTCAACAGAAGAGTTATTCCTCTCCTCATTCTCTTTCATTTTCAACCAGCGGCACTCGATTCTGACTTGTTGTTTGTCCGTGGTAATTGCTGAATTGAGGGCACACATCCAGGTTCTGTTTTTCCACATCTGTCCACTTTCAGAGTTTTTACAGCATTATATAGGTGGCTTTTGGAAAAGTCATCAACATAAGATCTCTTCCCCTCCAAGTTCTCCATACATAGAAAAAAACTACACTCAATTCCTACATCAGGGTCATCCGTAACATTCTCTGCACTAAAGTCACGCCAGGAGGGTGCAAGGCTACCCGAACCGGCTTGTTTCAACCATCTTGGCTTCAACTCAAGCCGATTCACTTCATATGCTTCCTCAACCTAGTTCATTCAGTCTATTTACTATTTTAGAACATCTGTTATGAAGGGAGTGAATCAGAAGACACTCGAAAAGCGGTAAAAAGTCCTAAACTTTTGAGGACCGAGGTGCAAACTAAACTAAAACAATGTTCTAAAATAGTAAATAGACTGAATAAACTGGGTTGAGGAAGCTTATGGAGTGAATTGGCTTGAGTTGAAGCCGGGATGGTTGAAACAAGCCGGTTCGGGTAGCCTTGCACCCTCCTGGCGCGACTTTAGTGCAGAGAACGTTACGGACGACCCTGATGTCGGAATTGAGTGACATTTATTTCTACGGATGGAGAACTAGGAGAGGAAGAGATATTCTGTTGACAACTTATCTAAAATCAGCCTGTAGAAGTCTGTAAAAATTTTGAAAGTGGACGGATGTGGAAAAACAAAACCTGGATGCATGACCTCAGTGCAGCAATCGCCACGGACAGACGACAAGTCGGAATCGAGTGCCGCTGGTTGAAAATGAAAGAGAACGAGGAGAGGAACAGCTCTTATGTTGAAGACTTTGATATAATAAGCCCCAAATTTTATACAGCAGCAGATGAAGTTGGTTGAAGCAGAACGCACAGATTGAGCCTTCTCCTTCACTTTGGGATTGATCTCTTGACGTCGGATCGGCTTTGGACGTCGGGACAGCTTTGGGAGAGAGCTTGGATGACCTCAGGATAAGCTAGGCATGGGGGATCGACCTTGGTTCATTGAGAATGGCCCTCAATTTATAGAGAATGGAAAACAGTGCAAAACATGAAAACTGGACCGACCGCGCCCCCGCGTTTGAAAGGAGATGAGGGCGCACAGGGCGCACCCTCAACCTAGGGGTGCGCAGGAGGGCACACCCTCACCCTGGGGGTGCGTTCTGTCCGCCCCCTGTTTCAAAGAGAGTGGGGACGCGTTACGTGTCTCACTACTAAAAATCGACGGAACTGTTTGGAAATTGCTAAAAATTTGACTTGACAAACGTAACGCGCCCCCGACCTAGGGGCGCGGTCAAAATAATCGATAATTAGCGGGGGAAACTTTCCAAAATCAGATTTAGAAGGCTCTAATCTGGGCAATTTATGGTTTCCAAAAATGCACCATGCCCCCACGTTTCAAAGGAAGCAGGGGCACGCAGGGCGCGCCCTCAGGTTGAGGGCATGGTGACCATGCCTTCCCTTTTCAAAGGGGGCGGGGGCACGGTACACTCTTTCTTCTGTGTGCGCATTCCATGAGCCGTAACTTGCGAACGGGATGTCCGATTCGACTCCCGTTTGTTGCGTTGAAATGAGGGCCTTCAACCGAACCTCCTCAAGTCAGTAAACCAGCCGGTATGACTCCCGAGACATTTGCACGGGGCTTTCTACCGGTTTACCCTCTCGTAGAAAGCCGAAAACCGCGGCGGAGATCCGAAAGGGCATGGTTCTGGTTGAAGAATCTTGAGTCAACTCGGGATGACTTAAAATGATGACCGAACAAGTCTGGTATGGTCAAAAAACCTGAAATTATCATAAATAATGAGATTAACTCGGTAAACATGAACCGAAACTCAGAAAAGCCGTAAAATCCTAAAATCGGCCGAAATGGTCGTATGGCCCCGGTTGATGAAATATACGGCTAGGATTGACCCGGACGACTTGAAAAGACCCGGTGATGACCGAAAAGGCCTGACACGTTGTCTAGGATAGCTGTGTCAGTACAGATCGAAAAAGCCATAACGAAAAGTCGTTATAGACCAACGCCTACCAAAATGACTTGTCGAAAAACCCGAATGTTGCGGGACACATGCGGGACTCTCGAAACCTTCAATTAAGGACTATTCAAGGTTGGTCATTTAGCAAGCTCCATGTTTTTAGAATTCACATGTGGCTCTCGCTTGAGTGTACGGTTCTTCTTGAAGAGGTAGAGCTTCTTTTTGGCCTTCCTTGAACTAAAAAGGGAGAAATTGACGGTATGATCATCCCTTCTAGACCCCTCTCTTGCTTAGAGTTCCCGTAGAATTTTGTCGAGGCTCGACAAATCAGCACCTTGTTAGCCGACAAGCGAATCAGTGTTCCCAAGTTGGCAGCTTGGATAGTTTCTCTTTTAACAGCTCCTAATCTGGACGAGGACCGGATTTTGTGCAGCGCAAAGGGTTTCACGGCTTGCCTTGTTGCAGTGTTCTTGTTCCTTGTAGAGGACAATGTAGACACGCCAATTTGGCCTTATTTGGGGCTTAAACTCTTATTCCATTGGCAACATCTCTTTTAGGCCATCAAAATCAAGTTGAATGATCCTTTTGGATAAGCCAAGGAGTTCACTAGAAATCTGAGAAAGAGTTTTTGATCTCTAATAAAATACATTTTTTATAAATGAGAGCTCATTCTAGCTTCCATGTTGCTCTTGGTGGTCTTTGCACCAAAGTCGTGCCGCTTGGTTGTGTGCCAAATTATGCTTTTTCCAGCATATCCTCTACTTGAAAATTTTTCACAGGATTCTGTGGATGTACAATGAAGAAGTATTAAACATCAATAATCTTTCTCTTTGAGTCCTATTTTCAATGCAACAAATGGTATTCAATTTTTATCTACCATTTGTCTGCAGCGCTTTTTAGAAGTCAGACGTGCAGTTCTGTCTGCACGCAGCACCGATCAAGCCCAATTACATGCAAGCCCAGCCCATTGGGCACATATCTCACCAATTCATGACCTTACCTTTCTTTTTCCTTCTCCATGTTACTTGGTATAGTATATGGAAGCTTCATGGTTGAAATTAGCATCATCAAATGATGGCAATCCAACTTGTTGTCTTATACATCAAAACTTGCTATTTTTAGACCAGATTTGTTTCCTCTTCAAGTGGAGACATATTTTGAACATAGTAAAGGTGATCCATAGTTTCCAATCCCTATCAATCATTTGGGTAAGTTTTTAGATGCCTCAGTATGAAAATTAGCAACATTAAATGGAGTAAATCCAACCTATGGTCGGATGTATCAAAACTTACTATTTTTTGACCTGTTTTTCATCCCCTATAAAGGGATACTCATATAAATGACCTAAGGAGAGCATCCCCATACTCTAGAACTTTTATATTCATCCTCTAGACACCCTTGGATCCTCTCAATCTTCCCAAGTCGTCCTCTCTTCGTCCCGGTTCCTGGAGATCATCGCAAAGTGAAGAAGAAGCTGGTCTATGCTCTGACGTGTTGCACTGCTGATCATCGGCTTCTACAGATATTTATAGTCATTTTAAGGCATGAATTCCTTCAAAATAAATGTGCTTCATCAAGATATATTTCATATTCAACAAACTTAGATCAATTCTGACATTCCCTCGGCTTGTTACGGCTTCAACACCGGTGCTGCACAGACAGATCCGAAGTTTTCTCCTCTAAGTCATCATCTTCTCAATAAATTTTAGTACATTTAATGGTAGATTCAGCCTATGCATCCTTCATATAAATTGTTCCACAGTGAGTCAAATTTTATTTTAAACAAGAATCATTCAATTTAGATATCTGTGGTGCCCATAGCACATCCTACATCAACATTGTGCCGGGAGTTTCCAAAACTTCGCTGTCCAAGATCTTGTTTATAAGATAAATTCATATTACTTATCATAAGATTCAAGAAAACTTGTCTTCATATAAAACCACCCTTGGTGAGTCCTATTTATTTTGAAACAAACATCACTTTATTCTGATACTGGTTCTGTTTGTTACGGTCCTTACATTGAATCTGTCCAACTCGGTTACCACTTTGCCTGGGTTGTGTTGTCTTTAACCATTCATATTCTCTTTTCTAACTCTTCTTTAAAATCATTTAGTTCATATTTAAGCATCATTTTATTCTTTTTTTCATCATTTCATATATCACACAAAATAAAAAAAGGGGTTAGGGCTAATCCCGAATCCGGTTTGTTTGTTTCCAATTGCCGTTTTATGTTATTGTTTTTATAAGTTACTACACTTCACTCAGTAATAATCCTTCTTCACTTGTTTTCTTGTCTTATTGTCTTCTAGTTGCACAAATACATCAAGTTAGCACCGGTTGGACCCTTCTTCATCGGCCGGCCAAAGAAGAAGAAGGTTGAACCCACATCCCAATCTCCCACGCTAAGGTACACATGGTCAAATCAACTTAATCTTGTCTTTTGATTCCATAAAGTGGAGCCCGCGGCTCCTGGCGACCACTTCTTCAATCTTCTTATGCATTAAGTCATTTATTCCTCCCTCTCCTCCCACATGACCTGAACCATCTCCGGTGCTCGAGCGACACCGTGAGATGAAAATTCGGGGATCAATGTGAGTGTAGGGTTGAGGTGAGTACTTTTTACCACTTTCCGAGTGTTTTCCGATTCACTCCCCTTCCCCCATTCTATCTTTCACCTTCTCTTGAGGTGCTGATCCGGAACCCATTTCTGGAGTCGATAGCTTTCTGGCGACCATGGCGGGACAACCAATGTCTTCAACCATGCTAGCTTGATTGATCCGTGCAATTAGTTATTTTCCGATTTGGTTCCCGCGCGAGCTGGCTTGTCCTTTACCTTTTCCATGTCAATTTACCTTTAAACTTGCTGTTTACTCTTTCTTTAAGATTGTCCCCCATGTGGACTTGACTTGCTTGTCTTTAATTTCAGCCCGGTTCCCGTGTGAACCAACCCACTTTCAGATCAGTCCCCACGTGGACCACCTCTTTACACCACTTTAAATTGGCCCCAAGTGTCCCTTCTTTCTTTTTTCCGATCAAACAAACCGGTTCCCGCATGAACCACCCCTTTTCCATCAAAAACCAATTCCCGCGTGAACCACCTACCTTTTCAAAACTTGGCTCCTGCATGAGCCACCTTATTTCCAAATCGGTCCCCGCGTGGACCATCCTTTTACCTCCACTTCAGATTTGTCCCCACTCGTACACTCCATCACAAGCCGGTTCCCGCGCGAACCACCTTTTAGTTGCTAGTTACTAGTTACTTGTTTTACTTTATCATTGCTTGTCTTGATTGCATTCACTTGATTGATTTATTTAATAGATTTTATTCATTTCATGTTGGCATATTGATTGCTTCTTCTCCTCCTACCCTCTATTTTTTATTTTTGCATTAGCTTTTGCATCGGGTACCGGACTTGCTCTGATCCGTAGGCCATTCAAGGAGGGGGGCTCTCTCTCCCAACACACCCTCACCCTCCAAACACCTTCTTGGTGGATTCTAACCTCTCTTATGGGATATTCCTTCCTAGTTGATTTGGTTGTTTCCATCAAGGCCTCCATAAGTCCCCATCCGTGGAGTATTCCGCTCCTCACGATTGGGCCGGTTGTACCACTTTTCCAAAACCCGAAGAACCCAAAAACCTACTCGTGGTGATTGAGTGACAACCTTAGGTCTTGAAGATTGAAGCAATAGGAACCATACCTACTGGAGTGAACAATTGCTAACAATCTATCTAATCTAAGGCTGGAACCAAAAAATTGTCAAGTAGTTATTTTAAGAATTTATTTGTGTAACTTGCTTGCTCACCGAAATTGAAAACAACTAAAAAATTCTTTTTAAAAAACACCTAAAAACAAAAAAAAACTCTTTAATTTTGTGTTCAACTTGTTTTTCAAACAACCAAATTGAAACAAAAGATTCAAACAAAACAAAACATAACAAAAAATCTTCAATTGTGTGCTTTGCTTGCTCTCTTTTCTTAACCATCTTTGAAGAAAGATCGACATGATGCCCATGATGCTAAAGTCTGGAAGCCACGTTGGGAGGTCGGACCACTACAAGCAACAGGAATACGGGGAAGGTCTCTACAAGCTCCAACAACAACCCGAGAGCCATGTCAATGTTTCTATGGAACCTAAAGTGCAAGGGGATGCCCATAAGTCAACTTCAATTAGTATAGAACAAGCTCTTAAGGATCTATCTTTTCATCTTGATACCAATACCTTGTCATTCATACAATCTCTAGTGAAGGGCAAGATGCCTGCTAATCAAGGTCCAGCCAAAGTCAACCAAGCTACCTCACCTCCCCAATCGGCAGTTTGACCTCTTACCATAACCCCACCTGGGCAGTCCTGCCATGTTACTTCATCTACTCACCCCATTGTGGGTCATTCTTCAGCTCGCACACCAACCCATCTCCCTCCCATCCAGGTGCCATGTGCACACCCCCTGGTGAATTCCTCCTCACCTATTGCCAAGGATAAAGAAACTATCGAATTTCTCTTCTATACTATCTACATCCCCCATCACGAATGGTAACCTACCAACGCTACAATGGCTCAGGTGATCCCTTCACCCATGTCAATGATTTCTTGAGCAAATCATCTCAATGGTAGAATGATAGAAAGACCCTTGCTTTCTTTTTCAGGCGATTATTAGAGGGTGTAGCCCTAAATTAGTTTTTTTCGTTGAACGAAGTAGAGATATGGGATTTCAAAATTGTCAAGGCCAAATTCTTGAAACGATATGGCCCAGGCTATTCAATAATTGGGAAAGTAAAAGAAGATGTGGAATTAATGCAATATTCTGATGAATTGAGGTCCAGGCTTGAGAAGAACATTGATGCTATGAACCATCCTAGGAGTCTTCCCCAATCCCATCCTGATCATCTTCATCGGCTGATTCCTTGACGCCAGTTGATTAGGCCACCCATGCCACAATCTCGGCCGGACATGCAACCCGTGTCAACCACACAATCAATTGTGCATAATCAAGCTCCTCATGTCAATTGTGCCAATACCTCATTATCAAAATCGAATTCTCAGCCTATTTCACCAACAACCCCTGGGCCAATCATCCGACCCTTGGCATCTTAGCCTATTCCACCAACAACTCCTCAGCCAACCATCCAAGCCATGACTCCTCAACTAATTACACTAATAGCTCTTCAGCCTGAACCGACTTCTATACCAGCACCACTTCAATCAATCCCTCAACATAGGGTTCCCCCTCAGTCAGTCAAACCACTTGTTTCGTCTATTGCTCCTGCCATGGTAGACGAACCAGTCACTCCGATCATTCATGCTCCTGCTATGGTATATGATTTAGTCACTCCGACCCCTCAAGCTCCTACCCTGGCAGAGGAATTAATAACTCCAACCATTTGTGCTCCTACCATGGCAGTAGAATCAGCTTCTCATCATGTCATTGCTATATCTCAAGATCAAAGTCAGCCAGTAGAGGAGGTCGAACCAAACTCTTCTATCATTATAGAATCCTCTAAACTAGGCATGCCCTCTTCCCCAGAACAACCTGAGGAGAAGCCTACTGTAAGGAGCTTAGGTGAGGAGATCATAAATTTTGTTGACTGTCAAGGACTGGGCAAAGATTCTTTAGGTATAGATCAACTATCATCATCATTGGAATTGATCCCTGAAGTTTGTCAGATTGAATTGACCCCTGAGCTGGAAAGTAAGGAGACCGAATTGGTCAGTGAAATGGGAAAGGAATCTATAAACCTACAGAAGGAAGATGCAGACCTTAGTAAGGGAATACTAGGACCTCCTCTAGCTAGGTTGGTAAATTCCTTAGCATCAATCTTAGGGCCACGACCCTTACCCCATTCTTCTCCTAAGCAACAATCTGGCCCATGGGCCCACGATCAATCAATCTTAGGGCCACGACCCTTTCTTTATTCTTCTTCAAATCAACGATTGGGCCCATGGGCCCATAATTCCTCAATCTTACGGCCACTACCCTTTCTTTATCCTTCTTACAACCATCAATCAGACCCATGGGTCCAAAATCTGTCAATCGTAGGGCCATGGCCCACACCCCATCCCACTCAATTGGGCTCTTATGCCCCTCTTCTGCAATTGGGCCCTTATGCCCCATCTTCGGGCACTTATGCCCCTTTTCATCAATCGGGCTCTTATGCCCCTTTTCATCAATTGGGCCCATGTGCCCCTTTCCATCAGCCGGGCCCACGTGCCCCCTTTATCCAACCAGACCCATGTTCCCCTCTTCATCAACTGGGCTCTTATGGCCCTTTTCTTCAACCAGGCCCATGTGCCCCTTTTAATCAATCGGGTTTGCATGCCCTTTTCCTTCAACTGGGCCCATGTGCCCTTTTTCCCCAACTGGGCCTACGTGCCCCTTTCCTTCCATCAGGCCCATGTGCCCATAATTCTCCCCAATCGAGCCCACATGCCCTTAATTTTTTTAAATCGGGCCCACGTGCCCACAATTCACCTCAATTGGGCCCGCATACCCGCAATTCACCTCAACCGGGCTCATATGCCCATGTTTTTATGCAATCGGGTCAATGTGCCCAAATTCCTTCTAAATCGGGCCCACGTGCCCACCTTCCATCAACCTCGGGCACACATGCCCACACTCCTTCAACTTCGGGCCTGTATGCCCCCATTTCTTCACCATCGGGCCCGCGTGCCCATACTTCTTCAAAATCGGGCCCCCGTGCCCCCACTTCTTCAACTTTGGGATTACGTACCCATACTCTTCAATGGTGCCAACGAGCCCATCACAAATCACAATCTTGCTCCCAACCATTTAAATCGGGTCCATGTGCCCGCTCTTTTCATTGGGTCCCTCGGGCTCAACCTCCAATCGGGCCCTTATGCCCATCAACATCAACCGGACTCTCTATCCCACATTCAAATCTTGGGCTCACGTGCCTCTTGATTCCAACTACTCCTAGGCCTTCAAGCCCACTTTCAACTCACGGGCCCAAGAGCCCATTTTAAATCACTTTTGTTTCTTAGCATGTTTATTTCCTTTCAAATTCTCTTTCATTCTCTAAATTTTACTTTCAACAGAAAAATCAAGGTAGATAAATTTCTTGGGTGATACCACAATCTTTGCCTTTTACATCATTAATTTTGACTCCGCCATGCTAAATCAAATGCTCCACATCTTTGACTTCACCCTATGACTATGAATCTTCAATCCAATGCAAATGGTGCATATCAAAAGTGGAAGTAGTTGGGCAAGGCAAGGCATGGCAGGCAAGGCAAGGCAAGCACAAGCAAAGCCATCATCAACAATGAACTTCTCCTTCTCTCTGGTATTACATGAAATTGCATTCATCATCATTATGTCATCTTCAAGGCAATATTTTTTTAAAAAATTATTTTTAATCTCGCATGACAATCTTACTTGAGAGAAATTTATGATTTATGATAACTACCTTTTGTTTTATCCTAACAAATTCTTTACATTGCAAAGCAAGCAAATAATTGATTCACCTCTGGAATGTAATTTACCTCAAAAATGGAGAGAACTACTAGTATGACTTGAGTCTACATATGGTTGTTCTCTAGGAGTCGAGGGTGGATACCATCCCACACACAACACGTCCCGATCCCAGAATCTGGATGACTTGACACTCGAGAGAAGCTAGGCAAAGCTTAGAGATGGTAGGAAAACCCTCACCCTATTCCCTTCTGTTCGGTCTAAGATAGGCAAAGGGGACTAGAGGGGGGAGTGTATCAAAAGCATCCGCTGCCCTATTAGGAGGCCATCTCATAAGGTCCAACTTCTCAATGAAAGAAAAAGGTTGCCAAAAGATGGGCAATGAGCCCCACAAGTTTAAACAAATATGGGCCTATCTGAATGAGTACCCTAAAAAAATAAAATAGAAAATGAAAAAGGCACCAAAAGATGGGCAATGACCCAACAGGTCAAAGCACCTATCCAAATGTGTCACAAAAATAGGTTTGTCAATAAAGAAGAAAAGACTCGAAGAGGCCGAACCCCAATGGGCAATTGGGTGCAAGTAGAGAAATCCCTCTTGACATCTCTAAAGCCTATCAAGGACTTCCTTAACAATTTTTCATTCTTAACCCCCCGGGGTTGGGTGGATCAACCAAGTCAAAGCTGAACTCTAGCTGATCAGAGGTTTAAGGTGAGAATGATTCTGGGTAAGGAATCCCATTTTGCACATGGTGTCTACTAACGAACCTAAAAAAACAACCAAGTAATGAGAACTTCTTGTCAATACTGATTTTTCTCTCGGCCCCCAAAAAAAATTCAATATTTTCAAAAAACTCGAAAAAAATCAAATATTTTCAAAACTCTCAAAAAAATTCTTCAAAACTCTAAAAAATTTGACATTTAAAAAAAACTCCAAAAATTGAATACTTTTTTTAAAAAAATTTCTAAGAAATGAATCTTTTTACAAAACTTCTTTTTCTAATTCTAACAAAATTTTAAAAATTTCATCACCATGCTTGGTTTGAATTGCCGTCTTTACATTCATATTTATTCTTAGTCTCTCATGTTTCAAAATTTTCATTGCGTATTTGCTGCTTTATTTTTACACCCTTAAGAAGGCTATACCCCTTGACAAAGGTCAAGGCATACTGCAACTTGCAAGGGAGATGAGCCGCATTGTTGTTCTAATCTCTTCCTTATAAGTGTTTCAGGAATAAAGAAAACTTATAACCCCTTGACAAAGGTCAAGGAAGACTACAACTTGCAAGGGGGATAAGCCATACTGGCATTCTAATCTTCTTTTTCGAGTGTTTCAGGCATGAAGAACAAACAAGGAGAACTACACAACAAGGCGATGCTCGCAACTTCCCTCCCCTAAGGATTCTTGAGAGGAGGTGTCACCATAACCTCGGCTTCAACTCTACCAAGGAGCTTTCTTTGCAAAACTTCAACAAGGCGATGATCGCCACTTCCCTCCCTTAAGGATTCTTAGGAGGAGGAGGAGTCATTACCTCGGCCTCAACTTTGCCGAAAAACTTTTACTCTGTGTCCTTATTAGGACACATGAACTCTTTTGTGAGAATGCATGTCATCACATCGCAAACTCACCGTTATCATTTCCTTTCTTAGCATATATTAGGTGCATTACTATTTATTTTATGCATTGATGTTGAAGACCATGAATGCAAAGAAGACCAGGCCCAATATCACCTTCATTAAAATCCACGATGGTCGGGTCATTCTTTGTGCTCACAGATAAGCCAAAATTATGTAGTGAGGGACAATGGTTCCCGAATGGGTATCTTGACCTCATAGACAATCTATATCTTCAACTAATTGTTACACAAGTTTTGTTTTGTTTTCTTGAGCCAAGCATGCATCATGTAGCATTAGTTGCATTACATTTAATTTTGTCATTGCATACATCCTTTCATAATCTTCACCTTCTCACCCTAATCTCTGAATCATGTATCCTAATTATGATCATTCTAAATCCCACCATTTTTTCTAGTCCCATTGACCTTTCTAATATCCCACCATGTATGTGAATCACACCGTGTTCGGTAATCACCTTTTGCCTCCAACTCTTTCATTTCTATCAGCACTGTGGCCATTGCAACAACTTTATTGCTATTCATCCCACTGTGGCAGTCAATTCGTCCCGCCAAGGGCCTCCTATTTGATCAGAACTTGCACCATAATTATCTTCACAGTCTGTGCTTTAACATTTGCCTTTTGGAATTTGAGATCATTCCATTCTGAATTGATTCTTATCTCTTGGAAGACTTAAACGAATCTGAGAGCCTGAATATGCTTGATTGGTATTCTTTTATTTTGAAAAACAATTCTCTTGTTAAACCTTAGCCCATCACAGTACAGGAACACCGCAAAGATCAGGTTGCTGGCTGAAGATGAACCTACGAACCCATGACGGGGACTCCCCACCGCGTTGAGGGTTGGCTATTCTTCTCTCGTGCCCGTGGCACATCCTTTACCAATCGGATGTAAGAAGGCTTGGTGAAACATGGCAGTAATCCAAGGAACATGAAGATATTCTATTTGCTGAATTTGGTCATTGAGCGTGTCTATATCTACACCTTGATGCCACCTTTTCAGTCTATCGCTATTTCGCTCCACTGCATTCCATTACAACTCATTTCACTTCGCTACATTCCTCTACATTTCACTTCACTTCACTACATAACATTCCCTTACAAAGATGACATCAAGGAGAGGCAAGCTGTAGACACACCAATTTGGCCTTATTTGGGGCTTAAACTCTTATTCCATTGGCAACATCTCTTTTAAGCCATCAAAATCAAGTTGAACGATCCTTTTGGATGAGCCAAGGAATTCACTAGAAATCTGAGAAAGAGCTTTTGATCTCTAATAAAATTCATTTTTACCAAATGAGAGCCCATTCAAACTTCCACTTTGCTCTTGGTGGTCTTTGCACCAAAGTTGTGCCGTTTGGTTGTGTGCCAAATTATGCTTTTTCCAGCATATCCTCTACTTGAAAATTTTTCACAGGATTTTGTGAACGTCCAATGAAGAAGTCTTCAACATAAATAATCTTCCTATATGAGTCCTATTTTCAATGCAACAAACGGTATTCAATTCTAAACTACCATTTGTCTGCAGCGCCTTTTAGAAGTCAGATGTGCAGTTCTGTTCGCACGCAGCATCGATCAAGCCCAATTGCATGCAAGCCCAGCCCATTGGGCACATATCTGACCAATTCATGACCTTACCTTTCTTTTTCCTCCTCCATATTACTTGGTATAGTATCTGTAAGCTTCATGGTTTAAATTAGCATCATCAAATGATGGCAATCCAACTTGTTGTCTTATACATCAAAACTTGCTATTTTTAGACCAGATTTGTTTCCTCTTCAAGTGGAGACATATTTTGAACATAGAGAAGGTGATATACGGTTTACAATCCCTTTAAATCATTTGGGTAAGTTTCTATATGTCTCATGATAAAAATTAGCAACATTGAATGGAGGAAATCCAACCTATGGTCGGATGTATCAAAACTTGCTATTTTTTGATTTGTTTTTCATCCCCTATAAAGGGAGAATCATATGAACGACCTAAGGAGGGCATCTCCATCCTACAGAACTTTTATCCTCATCCTCCAGCTACCCATGGCTCATCCTAACCTCCCCAAATCGTCCTATCTTCGTCCCATGCCCGGAGATCATCCCAAAGTGAAGAAGAAGCCGGTCTATGCTCTGACGTGCTGCACTGCTGATCATCAGATTCCACAGATTTTTATAATCATTTTCATGCTTAAATTATTTTAAAATAAGTGTGCTTCATCAAGATATATTTCATTCCCAACAAACGGAGATCAATTCTTACATTCCCTTAGTTTTTTACGGCTTCAACACCGGTGCTGCACAGACAGATCCGAAGTCTTCTCTTCTAAGTCATCATATTCTAATTTAATGGTGGATTCAGACTATACATCCTTATTATAAATTATTCCCCGGTGAGTCATATTTTATTTTAAACAAGAATTATTCTATTCAGATATCTGTGGTGCCCATAGCATGAGCTACATCAACATTGTGTTGGGAGTTTCTAGAACTTCACTATCCAAGATCTTGCTTATCAGGTAAATTCATATTACATATCATAAGATTAAAGAAAACTTGTCTTCGTATAAAACCACCCTTGGTGAGTCTTCTTTATTTTGAAACAAACGTCACTCTATTCTGACACTGGTGCTGTTCGTTACGATCTCTTCATCAGAGCCGCGCAGTTTACATTGAATCTGTCCAACTCGGTTGCCACTTTGCCTGGGTTGTGTTGTCTTTAACCATTCATATTATCTTTGCTAACTCTTCATTAAAATCATTTAGTTCATATTTAAGCATCATTTTATTCTGTTTTTCATCATTTTATGTATCACAAAAAATAAAAAAGGGGTTAGGGCTAACACCGAATTCGGTGAGTTTGTTTCCAATTGCCGTTTTATGTTATTGTTTTTACAAGTTACTATACTTCACTCAGTTCTAATCCTTCTTCACTTGTTTTCTTGTCTTATTATCTTCTAGTTTCACAAATACATCAAACTAGTACCGGTTGAACCCACATCCCAATCTCCCACGCTAAGGTACACACGGTCAAATCAACTTAATCCTGTCTTTTATTCCATTAAGTGGAGCCCGCGGCTCTTGGCGACCACTTCTTCAATCTTCTTATGCAATAAGTCATTTATTCATCCCTCTCCTCCCACATGACCCGAACCATCTCTGGTGCTCGAGCGACGCCGTGAGATGAAAATTCGGGGATCAATGTGAGTGTGGGGTTGAGGTGAGGACTTTTTACTGCTTTCCGAGTGTTTTCCGATTCACTCCCCTTCCCCCATTCTATCTTTCACCTTCTCTTGAGGTGCCGATCCGGAACCTGTTTCTGGATTTGACAACTTTTTGGCGACCACGGTGGGACAACCAATGTCTTCAACCGTGCTAGCTTAATTGATCCGTGCAACTAGTTGTTTTCCGATTTGGTTCCCGCGCGAGCCGGCTTGTCCTTTACCTTTACCATGTCAATTTACCTTTAAACTTGCTGTTTACTCTTTCTTTAAGATTGTCCCCCATTGGACTTGACTTGCTTATCTTTAATTTCAACCCGGTTCACGCGTGAACCACTCTTTTCTTCTTATAAACCGGTTCCCACGTGAACCACCTTTATTTTCCAACTCGGTTCCCGCGTGAACCAACTTCTTTTCAAATCGGTCCCCACGTGGACCACCTCTTTACAGCACCTTCATATTGGCCCCACGTGGCCCTTTTTTCATTTTGTCACCTTTTACATTGGTTCCCGCGTGAACCACCCCTTTGTTCATTAAAATCGGTTCCCATGTGAACCAACCCCTTTCCTAAACCGGTTCCCGCGTGAACCAACCCACTTTCAGATCGGTTCCCACGTGGACCACCCCTTTACACCACTTTAAATTGGTCCCAAGTGTCCCTCTTTTCTTTTTTCTGATCAAACAAACCGGTTCCCGCGTGAACCACCCCTTTTCTATCAAAAACCAATTCTCGCGTGTACTATCTACCTTTTCAAAACATGGCTCCCGCGTGAGCCACCTTATTTCCAAATCGGTCCCCGCGTGGACCATCCTTTTACCTCCACTTCAGATTTGTCCCCACTCGGACACTCCATCACAAGCTGGTTCCCACGCGAACCACCTTTTAGTTGCTAGTTGCTAGTTACTTGTTTTACTTTATCATTGCTTGTCTTGATTGCATTCACTTGATTGATTTATTTAATAGCTTTTATTCATTTCATGTTGGCATATTGATTGCTTCTTCTCCTCCTACCCTCTATTTTTTATTTTTGCATTAGCTTTTGCATCGGGTACCGGACTTGCTCTGATCCGTAGGCCATTCAAGGCGGGGGCTCTCTCTCCCAACACACCCTCACCCTCCAAACACCTTCTTGGTGGATTCTAACCTCTCTTATGGGATATTCCTTCCTAGTTGATTTGGTTGTTTCCATCAAGGCCTCCATAAGTCCCCATCCGTGGAGTATTCCGCTCCTCACGATTGGGCCGGTTGTACCACTTTTCCAAAACCCAAAGAACCAAAAAACCTACTCGTGGTGATTGAGTGACAACCTTAGGTCTTGAAGATTGAAGCAATAGGAACCATACCTACTGGAGTGAACAATTTCTAAACAATCTATCTAATCTAAGGCTGGAACCCAAAAATTGTTGAGTAGTCATTTTAAGAACTTATTTGTGTAACTTGCTTGCTCACCACAATTGAAAACAAAAAAAAACCTCTTTAATTTTGTGTTCAACTTGTTTTTCAAACAACCAAATTGAAACAAAAGATTCAAACAATATAAAACATAACAAAAAATTTTCAATTGTGTGCTTTGCTTGCTCTCTTTTTTTAACCATCTTTGAAGAAAGATCGACATGATGCCCATGATGCTAAAGTCTGGAAGCCATGTTGGGAGGTCAGACTACTACAAGCAACAGGAGTACGGGGAAGGTCTCTACAAGTTCCAACAACAACTCGAGAGCCATGTCAATGCTGCTATGGAACCTGAAGTGCAAGGGGATGCCCATCAGTCTGCTTCATTTAGTATAGAACAAGCTCTTAAGGATCTATCTTTTCATCTTGATCCCAACACCTTGTCATTCATACAATCTCTAGTGAAGGACAAGATGCCTGCTAATCAAGGTCCAGCCAAAGTCAACCAAGCTACCTCACCTCCCCAATCGGTAGTTCGACCTCTTACCATAACCCCACCTAGACAGTCCTGCCATGTTACTTCATCTACTCACCCCATTATGGGTCATTCTTCAACTCGCACACCAACCCACCTCCCTCCCATCCAGGTGCCATGTGCACACCCCCTGGTGAATTCCTCCTCACCTGTTGCCAAGGATAAAAAAACCGTCAAATTTCCCCTCTATACTATCTACATTCCCCCATCACAAATGGCAACTTACCATCACTATAAATACCCTACAAGGTTAAAAATTCCTCATTTCCACCTGCACACCATCTCTCCTTGCTCTAGAAGCTACAGAGCTCCAACTCAAATTCGGAGTCCAAGACGCTGTCAAACGTTAGTACCCCTATTACAAAAAATGTAGATTAGGTTTTGCACTTCATTAAATGAGGGGGTGCGGTCAACGCAAGGTGTTGACTGCGCCCTCAATCCAGGGGCGCGCAGACTGCGCCCCCGATTTGGGGACACGCTGACCGCGCCCTAAGAGGAGGGTGTAGTCTACACACCCTCTCTCTCCTCATGGGACAGGGGCGCGTAAAGCGCGCCCCTATTTTGAGGGCGCGCTTAGCGCGCCCTCAAATGGAGGACGTGCATAGCACGCCCTCCCTCTCCAAAGAGGGGGGAGGGCGCGTTCGGCATTTTTTTCTTTTTTTAAAAAAAAACAAAATAAAAATAAAAATAAAAATATTTGATGTCAATTTCCTTTTATTGTGTAGATGCCGAGACGCATTCGCTGCCACGACTCCGATTCCGAGGAGCTCGAGCTCCCAATAATCCGCGAGGTACATTTTCTTTTATCCTGCACTTAATGATTAGTTTCTTTGCATTTTTAACAATAAAATTGAGTAAACTAATGAAACGAATTTCTTGCAGGTCCGGATAAAATCTCGGATCTCATTGGACTTGGTGCATGCCGCCTACCTCGGCCTACCGGACTTCCAGTAGGTTCGGTTGAAGGAGATGGGGTTTGAGCCCATCCTCTGGGTAACTCCATTTTGGGAGGACCTACCACTGGTGTAGGTCCTCTGCGAGTCCTGGGACCCGGACTCCTTCGTTTTTCTGTTCCCCTAGGGGCACATGGTGCCCTCCTTAGAGGATGTTGCACACATCACTAGTCTCCATGCTAACGGTAGGCCAGTGGTGTGTGCCACTTCTTCTGATTATTCACGGGAGTTCCAGGCCCTTTTCACATATGAGCTTAAGTTCGACCCAGAGGATGGCCTACACACCATCGCTAGACTAGAGGCTGGTGAGATGGTGGGCCTGGTAGATGCTGAGCATGTTCGTGGTGAGAGCCAGGATAGCTTTTTCTGGTGCATGGTCGGCCAGGCTGCGGCGGCGTTTACCAGGTTACCTGGCTCCTTGGAGGCGGACATGGACCTGCACCACTTCCTCCTCTTCTTCTTCGAGTGCCTTCTGTTGGGCTCGAAGACGGACCGCATCCATTTGTGGTTCATTCCTTTGCTTGTTGTTCTGGAGCAGGTTGGCATGTACGTGTGGGGGGCAGCAATGCTCACCCACTTGTATTGCGGCCTCCAGCCTGAGGCGGGCTCTGTTTCGGTCGCCGGCTTCTCTCCTTTTCTCTAGGTGACTTTTAGTAGATTTTCCTTTCTGTACACTTGTATTGCTTTGCTTTGTTCTATGTTGCTTCACTAATTGTGCCTTTTACAGGTCTGGAGCTACCTCTACTTCCCCCTGGGTCGGGCACAACAGTCCTACCCCGACCTTTTCCCTCTGATGGCTCACTGGGAGCCCATCCGCCCTATTGAGGACCACCGGAGCCAGCTGGCTTCTATTTGTGCACAGATTCTCCACTTCCCACACACTGAGGTATGTTTTTAATTTGTGTATCAATATTCTCCTGGTGAAATAATAATCATGATTTTGCTTCCTACAGGTGTGTTGGAGGCCATATCTGATGACTGACGACCATCTTCAGCCCTGGATTGCCCAGGCAGGTCGTGTCTTCGGCCGCGATCTTCACCTTCTGTACATCAATGAGCTGGCACCGCTGTGGCTTTGGTTCTCGGCACATGCCCTTGGCCTAGAGCAGGACTGGCTGGAGCCTCATTTTTCTCTTCCTTTAGTTGGGGCCCGTCCCAGACGTCTACTCCTCCCCGTGGACTGGGTGGAGAGGTACCATGCCTCGATCACACTGTGGTACGAAGGTGGTGAGGTAGTTATTGTCTGGGGAGAGGATAGCCAAGACTACCTAGGCTAATACGAGGCAACATACGGCCACTTATTCATCCCCGAGGGTCAGGTAAATGTTTCCTTTTTCTTCAACTCAATTCAACATTGTTGTTCTCTTTTGACCTTCATGACATTTCAGGAGGCTCAGGCTCAGGCTGGAGATCGTTGATCTTCGGCAGGAGGTGGCTACTCTTTGCGGCACGTTGGAGACTGAGGTAAACACTGCCTTGAATTTCATTTTTATTATCGTCGTATACTTGCTTGCTCTAACGTGTTTTCTTTTGTTCACAGCGGAAGGCCCGTGCCGAGGGTTCACCTCCTTCTCTGTCGAGGGAAGAGGTGGTTGAGCTCCGCCAGCGTCTAAGTGAGGCAAAATAGGCCCTAACGACCAAGGAGGCAGAGGTATCTTTCATTGTTCTCTATTCTGGTTGTTGATTTTTCTTGGTTCATATTCTTCCTCTTCTTCCAGGTTGCCGAGCTTCAGAATACTTTGTCCTCCCATATCCAGTCTTTGGAGGCCGAGGTGGAGACATGGCGGTCTGCCCTGGCCGATCTTCGTTCCCAGATGATCGTCTCGGATCTCCGTCTTCAACATGAGAGAGACATGTGCAAGATGGAGCGCCAGCATAGCCAGGCCATGCGGTCCTTGGAGTAGATACACTTGCAATCGCAGGTTCGTTTGTCGGCAGCGGAGGTGACACTTCAGGTCTACCACCAGGGTGTCTCTCCACAGCCAAGCCAGAGTCGTGCCCTCAGAGTAGCTCCCATCGGAGTGGCACACACCGGAGTGGCAGTGCTGCTCGTAGCCGGAGTCACCACGGCTAGTGCCAGCAGGGGCAAAGTGGCTACAGCCAGAGCCATGAGCACGGTGCTTATGCGTTCTTGGCCACTTCTTCAGAGCATCGCTACAATGAGGTGGCTACGGCAGCTTTGGCGGACACAGCTACCTTGCCTCCTCCACGTGGTTGCTCTCCTAGAGAGGGTAGCAGTAGGCATTGATATCTATAGCATGCTTAATCTTCTTCTGTTGTAGCTGCTTTGTTTCATTGTTGTAGTACTTGATGGCGTAATCAAATCTTTGTCTTTTCCAGAGTCACTTGCACTATTCTTCCTGCTCGACATCACTCAAAAGGGTTGTTAACATCACATTTTGGCTTGGCCCCTTGCAAGTTTGTCAAGGGGCGGAAGCCTCTTGAAGATGGTAACTGTTAATAATAAAGAAGACAGTAGATGTAAGGTTAAGAAACTTACGTATTGGCGAGATTTCCCCCTCTGTGACTCATGTTTCTTTCTTGAAATACTTAATAAAGGGATTAGATCTGCTCTATGGCATACCCCCCTTGCCTATTGTCAACTTGCCTTGCTTACATATCAAGGAGGATAGCCTTATTAATCAGGTAGAATAAATGAATGAAATAAAATAAACAAGGTAAAAGTTAAAAGAGCTTACCTACTATGGCGAGAGTCACTCCCTTCTTGATCTCAGAATCCTAAAACACTTAATCAAAGGGGATTAAATTTTCACCATGACTTATCTCTTTGCCTATTGTTGTCTGCCTTGACTTAGGTCAAAGAGAGGAGCCTTCTTAACAAGGTGTAAAAATAACCTAAATGACCGAAATAAAATAAATAAGAGAACTTACATGTCGTTGATAGAACCTTCCTCTCTTACTTTAAAGTTCCTGAAAAAACTTGATAAAAGAGGATCAGATCTTCACAATGACTCATCTCTTTGCCTATTACGGCCAATTTTGACTTAGGTCAAAGGAATGAGCCCTCTTAACTGGGTGATAACAAAGATAAATATGCAATGCAAAAATGAAACATGCAAGACAAAAGAATAAATATGAATGCTAGCAAAGGCAAAAATCAAGGTTATGCTAAGTTAAATGATGCATTTCTTTTGGATTTTTAAAAAATATTCAAAAAAAAAATTCTCAGATTTTAAAAATATTCATTTTTTTAGATTTTTGAAAATATTAAATTTTTTTGGATTTTTGTGGAGAAAGTGCCGGTGTTGAGACAATTCATCGATCTTTGAGTGTTAATCAAGATTCAAGCGATAAACACCACATGTGAATAAGGTTCCCTACCCAGAATCTTTCTTGCCCTCTTCCCTTGATCAGTTTGGATTCCCCCTGAGTTTGGATAGTTTACCCTACCCTAGGGTTTTAAGATAGAAGAATAATAGAGGAAGTCTTTGATAGGATTTGGGGGTGTTGAGGAGGGTTTCTCTACTCATGTCCAAATTTCCCGTTGGGGTTCGGCCTCTTCGGGTCTCTTCTACATGTGGCACTTACATGGACAAGTCTTTGACCTGTGGGGTCATTGCCCATCTTTTGGTGCCTTTTCTTCATTTTCTACTTTTCCGAGTACTCATTTAGACAAGCCCATATTTGTTTAAACCTGTGGGGTTCATTGCTCATCTTTTGGCACCCTTTTTCACCCTATGAGACGGCCTCCTACTAAGGGGGCGGGCATTTTCGATACTATCATCCTCTAGTCCCCTTCACCTATCTTGGACCGAATAGAAGAGAATAGGGTAAGGGTTCTTTTCCGCCTTCAGGTAACTGCCTTGCCTCTCTCGAGTGTCGGGCTATCTGGATTCTGGGATCGAGAGGTGTTGTGTGTGTAGGGTGATGTCTACCCTTGTCCTCTAGCGAACACTCTAGGATCGATGACTTGATATCATACCAGAAATTCTCCATTTTCTTTTCTAAGGAAAATACTTTTTGAGGTAAACATCGTTCCATGGATGGTTCAATTTTTCTCCATCATCGTTGGCTAGCTCATATGCATTACCTGGATATTTTTCAGTTATAACAAAAGGCCCTTCCCAGTTAGGTTGCAACTTGGAGCGGGGACCACCCGGCTTAACGAATATGCGTTTTACTACCATCTTGCCGATTTCGAACTTTCTCTCTACCACCCTCTTTTAATAAAACCTTTTCAATCTGTTCTGATAAATCTGGGCATGCTCGGAGGCGGCCAACCTTCTTTCATCTAGGAGTTCAAGTTGTGCAAGGAAAGATTCTCGTCTCTCATCGATAGGGATGTCCCTATCAAGCTGAACTCGGAGTGATGGAAGGAGTACTTCGTACGGGACCACTGCTTCCATCCCATATGCGGGAGCATATGGGGTTTGACCAGTGGGGGTCCACACAGAAGTACGATAAGCCCACAAGGCATCTACAAGCTTCAGTCCGCGAACTTACTAGATTTATAGGTTTTCTTAATAATTTTGATCAAGGTTTTATTGGTGGCTTCTGCTTGACCATTGCCTTGTGGGTAGTATGGAGATGAATGATGCAATGCAATGCGGTACTTGTTGCAAAGATCTAGCAGATCTTGAGAGAGAAATTGTGGTCTGTTGTCAGTGATGATGTCGCTGGGTTTCCCGAACCTGGCGATGATGTTGCGTTTGATGAAGGAGCACAGTGTTGATGCCTTGATCTCCACGAACACTTCTGCTTCTGCCCACTTGGTGAAGTACTTTGTTGCCATCAGGATGAACGATTTGGAATGGATTTCAGAGTTAAGATCACTTAGAGGGCCAATGATATCGAAAACCCACATGGCAAAGGGACATGGGGCATGAATCGGATGAAGGGAAGATGTGAGAGAATGGATCTTGTCGGCATGGAGTTGGCAAGAATGACAGTGCCGGACAAAGATGGAGAAATCCTCTTCTAGGGTTGGCCAATAATACCCCTGCCTGATGATATTCTTGGCAAGAGCTTGAGCATTGACATGGCCCCCACTGACCCCAGAATGTGCTTCCTTAAGCACCAATTTTGCCTCTTCTTCATCAACACATCTCAGCAAAATTCTGCTTAAGGTCCTCTTGTAGAGCACCCTGCCTAGGATAGTATACGTCTGGGATACTCTTCTGATGGCCTTCTTTTCTTTTTCATTGGATCCAGGTGGATATGACTGATCTTGACAATACCTTGTGATCTCATCAAACCAAGGCCTCTCACCCTCGTCTAATTCTTTCAACTCGATTAGAGAAACTTCCTATTTCTGCTCCAAATATTCTTTCCTGCCAAATCTCTCCTTGACCTTTAGAAATCGACCATCCTTAATCGCCGTCATCGACCTTCTACGGACATGGATGGCCCGCACATGTCTACCTAGCGAGACTGATAGAGATGAAGCTAAGGAGGCTAGGGCATCAGCAAGGATGTTTTGAGCTCGAGGAACATGGACAAAAGTGAGTTTGAAAAAGAGTTGATGTAGCAAGAGGTGAGTTCTTGGTAAGGTTTGAGATTTGGATGAGAAGTTCGGTATTTGGTTAGGACATGGTGAAGGATTAGTTGGCTATCACCTATCACCCTTAATTCCGTGGCACCATAGAAATGAGCGGCCTCCAGCCCGGCCAGCAAGGCTTCATATTCAACTATATTGTTGGTTGCTGGGAAGTCAAGCTGAAATGCCTGTGGAATGGTGACACCCTCGGGTGATAGAAGGAAGATTCCTATTCCCTTACAGTGTGAATTCAGAGCCCCGTCAAAATATAATGTTCAAAGGTAGGAAGATCAGATCAACATTAGTTCGTCATCCGGGAGCTCTGACTGGACCGAGTCAAAGAGGGGTATAGGGTGGTGGGCTAGGTGTTCAGCAATGGCATAGCCCTTAATCGCCTTCTGGGGAACATAGGTGTTATCAAACTATGAAAGGAAACTCTACCAACGACCTAACCAATCAATTAGAATAGTTTTCTCTAGAAGGAATTTGATGGGATTGATGCGGGCGATAAGATTGACCTCATGAGCTAGGAAATCGTGTTTAAGCTTCTGAACTACCTAGAATAGTGCAGCACAGGTCTTCTCCACTACAGTGTACTTATGCTCACACGGATCAAAAATCTTTGACAAATAGTAAGTTGCCCTCTCTTTCTCTTCTTCATCCACTTGTGCAAGGACTGCCCCAAGAGAATTCTCCAAAACTGAGATGTACAGAACTAAGGGCTTGCCAGGGACTGGTGGTCTAAGCATAGGGGGACTAGCCAGCTATCTTTTCAATCCATCAAATGCATCCTGACACCTCGAATCCCATTTGAACTCGGCCCCCGCCTTGGTCAACTCATAAAAAGGTTTACACCTTTGGGAATGTTGTGAGATGAATTGGCGGACAAACTGTAGCCTCCCAATTAATCCTCGAAGTTCTTTCATATTTTTCATAGGAGGCATACCAATGATTGCTTTGGCCTTGTTTAGGTCGATCTCTATGCCCCTTTTGTTCACTATGAACCCTAACAATTTTCTTGAGGATACTCTAAATGTGCATTTCTTTGGGTTCATCTTCGATTTATATTCCCTAGCCCTTTGCAAGACCCTTCTGAGCACTTCAGGATGATCTTCTCTACTTTTGGACTTAACGACCAGGTCATCCACGTACACCTCTACAAGGGTATGCATCATGTCTTGAAAGATAGCCATCATGGCCCTCTGATACGTAGCACCAACGTTCATCAATCCAAAGGGCATGACGACATAGTAGTAGGTTCCCCAAGGTGTAGTGAACGAGGTCTCCTCCTGGTCCTCTTCGGCCAACCGGATTTGGTTATATCCAGAATAGCCATCCATGAATGATAGCAACTCGAATCCAACAGTGTTATCAACCAGTACATCAATATGAGGTAGAGAAAAGTCATCTTTAGGACACGCTTGATGTAACTTGTCAACCTCTTCTTTCATCTTAAGTGCAACATCAGGGTGGAATATCCTTAATTTTTGTTTGACCAGGGTAGCTCTAGGTTTCAAAGTTAGACGATGTTCAACTAACGAGTTGTCTAACCCCGGCATGTCTTCGTATGTCTATGCGAACATGTCCTTATATTCTTCCAAAATTTTAATTAAGTTCTGTTCCTCAGTGGGAGTGAGGTTTGCACTTAGGAGGACTGTCTTGGGATCTTCTGATGTTCCAAGATTTAATTCTTTTGTCGGTTCATCCACTGTAGTTGATGGTTCTTCAAACCTTTTAAGTCCAAATGCATACACATCAGCCAAGTCCTCAATTCCATCCTCGAAATCATGATCCTTTTCTGATAAAACCTCATAAACTCCCAATGTATGATCTACATTGAATTCATCCTCATATTGGATTTCATCAAGCTGGATAGCATTTTTCAAAAACCTTGGCAGCCTTGCACATTCCTTGCATTTCTGAGCTAATTGCTGGAGATATCTCTATAGAACGTGCTTACCTCGGATTTTCTTCTTTCTTATCCTAGCTACTCCTAAAGAGGACGAAATTGAAAAGGTGGTATCTACAATGGGTGAAGGATTGAGCAGATCGATCAGTGAGTTGGAGAAGAGGGGTCCCTAGTTGGGAGCACCCTCCGAGACTCTAGACATGCCAAATTGGCCTGATTTGGAGCCCCAGACTCTTATTCCATAGGCAATATCTTTTATTTGACCGTTATCTGATTCGGATTACCTCGTGGAGAAGAGCTAAGGACATGGTGGAGCCCCTCGCGAGTTGAGAATGGACCGATGATTTTCGGAATGATGCCGAAACCTTCAAGAGAGAGCCACGCGTGGACTGAAAAGCACGAAGCCTGCTCGATGACTGACCTTGAAAGGTCCATAATTGAAGTTCTCGGGAGTCCCGCATGTGTTCCGTAACATTCAGGGTTTCCGAGAAGTAATTTCGGTAGGCGTCGGTCAATGACAGCTTTCTTTACGGCTTTTTCAATTTGTACTGACACAGCTATCCTGGACCACGCGTTAGGCCTTTACGGTCATCACCGGGTCATTTCGGGTCATCCGGGTTGATCCTAGCCATATATTTTATCAACCGGGGCTATACGGCCATTTCGGTCAATTTCAGGGTTTTACGGCTTTTCCGAGTTTCGGTTCATGTTTACCGGGTTAATCTCAGATTTTTCGATGACTTCGGGTTTTCCGATTGTACTGGACTTGTTCGGTCATCATTTTAAGTCATCCCGAGTTGACCCGAGATTTATCGACCGGAACCGTGCTCTTTCGGATCTTCGCCCCGGGTTTTGGCTTTCCGGTAAACCGGTAGAAAGCCCCGTGTGAACATCTCAGGAGTCATGCCAGCTGATTTACCGACTTGATAAGGTGCGGCTTAAGGTCCTCTTTCCAACGCGACAAACAGGAGCCGAATCGGACATCTCGTTTGCAAGATACAGCTCGCGGAACGCGCGCGTAGGAGAGAGAGTGTACCGCGCCCCCACTCTGCTTGAAACGGGAGGGCGCGCCCTGAGCTCCCTCAACCCGGGGGCGCGCCCTGCGCGCCCTCAAACCGGGGGCACGTCCTGCGCGCCCCCGGTTCCTTTGAAAAGCGGGGGCGCGGTCAGTTTCTTTAAATCGCAAATTACCCCGATTAGCACCTTCTAAACCTGATTTTTGGAAGGTTTCCGGAGCTGATTTTCAATTATTTGTACCGCACCCCCGATTCGGGGGCGCGTTACGTATGTCAAGTCGATTTTTAGCAATATCCGGAAGTTTCCATCGATTTTTAGCAATGAGACGCGTAACGCGCCCCCGCTCCCTTTGAAACAGGGGGGCGCACAGACCGCGCCCCCGAACTGGGGGCGCGCCTTGCGCGCCCTTGGTTTGAGGGCGCACCCTGCGCACCCACATCCCCTTTGAAAAGCAGGGGCGCGGTCGGTCCAGTTTCCATTTTTTGCACCGGCTTCCTTCCCCTATAAATTGAGTGACATTCTCAATGACCCAAGGTTAACCCCCGGTGCCTAGCTCGTCTAGAGGTCGTCCAAGCTCGTCTCCAAAGCCGTCCCGACGTCCAAACACGATCCGACATTGAGAAATCGATCTCGAAGTGAAGGAGAAGGCTCGATCCGGGTGTTCTGCATCAACCATCTTCATCGACTTCTGCAGAAAATCTGGGACTCTTTATGCAAAAGTCTTCAACATAGAAGTTGTTACACTCTTCGTTCTCCTTCATCTCCAACTTACGGCACTCGATTCCGACTTTCCATTTGTTCGTGGCAGTTTCTGCACTGAGGGCGCGCATCCAGATTATATTTTCTACATCCGCCCACTTTCAGAATTTTTACAGACTTATACAGGAAGAATTCGGAGAAATCACCAACATAGGAACTATTCCTATCTGAGTTCTCTATCTACTCAAACAAACAGAACTCGATTTTGACATCGGGGTTGTCCTTAGCATCCTCTTCACGAAAGTCGCGCTAGAAGGGCGCAAAGGCTACCCGAACCGGCCTTCTTCAACCAACTCGGCTTCAACTCAAGCCGATCCGTTCCATAAGTTTTCTCAACTACCTTAACTCAGTTTATTTATTGTTTTAAATCATCTTTTAGTTCATTTACATAATTTTTACATAATCAAAAATACACAAAAAAGAAAGGGGTTAGGACTCGCCCCAATCCGGTGAGTCCGATTCCAATTGCTTCTTTCTCATCTTCTTATTACAGTTACTACACTTCCCATAGTTCTAATTATTTTCTCCACTTGGTTTATTGTTCTAGTTGCACAGGTTGAACGAGCTAGCATTGGTTGGAGACTCTTTTCATCGGCCGGCCAAAGAATAAGAAGGTTGAACCCATATCCCGATCTCCCACACTAAGGTACACGGTCAATTCAACTCATCTCTTAATTTACGTCCCATAAAGCGGAGCCCGCGGCTCCTGGCGACCACATCTTTCATGTTTTAATTTCATCTCTTCCTCACTCTCCTCCCACATGACCCGAACCGTCTCCAGTGCTCGAGCAACGCCGTGAGATGAAAGTTCGGGGATCAATGTGAGTGTGAGACCGAGGTGAGGACATTTTACCGCTTTCCGAGTGTTTTCAATTCACTCCCCTTTTTTTCCCCTATTCCATCTTTCACCTTATTTTGAGGTGCCAATCCGGAACCCATTTTCCGGAGTCGACAGAGACAAGTAGAGACATCTCCTCAACGGAAAATTGAGTTTGCGAGAAGGCATTTTTTTGGGTGTTTTGGGTATTTTCAATAACAGAAAGAGAATGAGCCAGTGGGGCTCGAGCAGAAATAGAAAGCTTAAGTAAAAGAGAGAAAAATGGGCTCGCGGGCCCTAGAATGGCAAGAAACGGGCGCATGGGCCCAAAGCTTGAAAAGAAACCTAAGGGTGCACGTGGGCCCAATTGGTGGGCACGTGGGCCCAAAGTGAAGGAAGAAATGTAAAGGGCATGAGGGCCCAATTGGTGTGCATGTGGGCCCGATGTTGTTAAAATGTCGTGGGCATAGGAGCCCAGTGGAGTAAGAAGATTTAAATGGGCTCTCCGGCCCAGTGACCAATTTGGGTGGCCAAGCCGGTCCAGAGTTGAGAATCAACCCATCAAGCGAATCTAGGAGGGAGAGCGTGAGGATTTTGAAATACGCAACCGTAGGATACGGTTCACGTGGAATGTTGATTGTAAGTTTTCTAGAATGGACGAGTTGTGTAGAAAAGGATTTGCCCTTCACTGATTCTTCCTCCTCCATGAACAACCGAGCCAGAGATGAACCCAGGTTGTCCACTTCTTCCTCTTGCTCTGGTGCCTTCCTCCTCTTAGTTGGTTCTTCTTCTTCGTCCCCGGCCATCATCATGGTCTCCCCTTTGATGAAGAATTTTTGGAGTCTCATGGCATTTTTTGGCCGGTAGACCATCCTCGGAGTGAAACTGGGCTCATAGCCAAGCTCGTGCCTCTTTGGTCTTTGTACGACTTTAATGGGGTGCACAACCCCCTGTAGCTCCTTTCCCAACCCCTTTCCTGGCTGATAGCCCATCCCTTTCATTATCCGCCATGCAATGGTATCTGGAGGTGTTGTTAACATCATGACTTTGGGCAGCTCTGTAGTTGAAACCAATGGCTGGACATGTTCTGATACTGGCGTAGAAGAGGGGTCATCCACGTCATTTAAAATGGAGATGTTGGTTACTTTAATCACCTAGCCCTTGTATGGGAACTTCAGACATTGATGATTAGTGAAGGCAATAGCTCCTATTGCCTCAAGGTACGGGCATCCCAAAATAGCTTTAAATGTGGGGTCCAATTCTAATACATGAAACTCGGTAGTGACAGCATACAGCCCGAGCCCTACTTCCAATGTAACCACTCCTCGTGCTAGCTTTCGGGAGTTGTCATATGCTATCACCGTGACGGCAGAAGGCTTGATTTCTTCATCAGAGATGCCGCAAAGTTGCAATGTTTCTGGCAGCATGACATTTATAGAGGCTCCGGTGTCAATCAAGTAAGACTTGATTTCTACGCCTCTGATGACCACTGCAACGCGTAAGGCGTATTTTCTGATTTCAGTCCATGCCAACTCCTCCTATGTGAAAGTGAGTGCCGGGTGTTCACTCCTCGGGGTCAAGACTATAATGATATTTTAAAGCGGGAGGTCCTCATTGACCATGACCCGCTGCAAGTACTGTTGTAGAATGTCTTGATGATTCTTTGACCTCTTTATCAACTCCAGAATTGAAATCCGTGCTGGCATTTTGTCCAGGTGCTTCAACAAGTCATATGTCGTGCCGGGCAAGGGTTCTTCTACCACCTCCTCTTCTGCTTGCTCCTGTGGTTGCATCCCAGCCTGGGAGAAGACCCTTTGGAACATCCTCCAGCTACGAAGTACCGGCGCTAACATGGTAGGGAGGAGTGGTGATGATGGTGATGGTAAGGTTGGTTGGTATGTTGAGGGGCCCATGATAGGTAAGGGCGGTAAGGATCAGATGATGAGGGGTCATGGATTGGTGGAGGCTGGTATGTTGGGTGATAGTTGGGGTGTTGGTGGTGATGGTCGGATGATGAGGGGTCATGGAGTAGTGGAGACTGGTATGTTGGGTGATAGTTGGGGTGTTGTTGGTGATGGTCGGATGATTAAGGGTCACGGAGTGGTGGCAACTGGTGGGTTGGGTGATGGTTGGATAATGAGAGGCCGAGGGGTGGTGGAGGCTGGTAGGTTAAGTGATGTTTGGAGTGTTGGTGGCAGTCTAATGATTAGACACCGGGGAGGAGTGATGGTTGATGGGTTAGGTTGGAGTGATGGTTGGGGTGCTGGTTGGGATGCTGGTTGGGATGCTAGTTAGGAGGCTGGTGGTGGTCTAATAATTAGGCGTCGTAGAGAGTTAATGGTTGGTGAGGGTAGTGGTGTTTGGGTAGTTTCTGGGCTGGGGGCAGCTCTCGATATGGAAAGTATGGTGCAATTTGTAGGTGGGGTTGGTCTGGAAGGCATGGAAGCAGTTTGATCCTCAACTTGCCAACCTTGGGAATGGTGGGTTGACTCCTCGATGGTGGAGTGGACAAGGCAGAGTCGTTGGTTTAGCGGTGCTGGCACTGGTGCTTGAACGGGTGCATGTACCGGTAGTGGATCTTGAACTATGCCCAGGCCAGGCTGCTGTTGTGCTTGTGTTTGTTGTCGCCGTGGTTGATTCAGTCGTGCCTTCATTGCTTGAATGGATTCTCCCATCTATGCCCAGTCAATGTTCCCCTGATTGTTGAGGTGATGAATGTAGTCTTTAAATTGGAAGAAGACATCCACTGTGTTCCCAGGATACCGATGGTAAGAGCAGTACTTTGTCATGCCAACATTCGTCGGCCATCCTTCTCTCTCCTTTGGAAGCTCCAACTGCTGTTCAGCCATCAATGCATTAAAGATATCGGTGAGGGGGAATGGCAATTGAGGATAGTATTCTCTCTTGGGTCCCCCCTCCTAGGTCGGTTGGCTGGTGGTGGCACTTGGTTGTAAGCTTGTTGTTGTGGTGGTGGTCAGTTGTAGATGGGTTGCTGTGGTGGTGCTCGATTGTAGGCATTTTTTTGCTGGGGCACTCGGTTTTAGGTGGGTTTCTGTGGTGGTACTCAGTTGTATGCAAGTTGTTGTTGGGGTTGAGGAGCTGGCTGAGGAGCTGGCCGGTATTGTTGGTTGGGTGGTGGGTTACGGTATGGAGATACCCACCCTGATTACCCATGGCATTGATGCTCTCGTTATTGACTACCCCTTCGGTGGTGGGTCCTACAGGTGTAGGCTTTCTAGTGTTACGAGGTTTGCGGTCAAATGGGTTGATCATGGATGCGTCTTTAAAATGGGCTTGGAGGTAGCGGGCGCTATCACACAGCTCACTCATGGTAGTCAGGCGGTGCATGATCAGGAGGTTGCGAAGGTTAGGCTTGGTGTTTCTGATGAGCATCCTCACCTGCTCCCCTACTGAGATGGTATCAACTAGCCTCTCAGCCATTCCCCTCCACCGATCAGCAAATTTGGCAAAATCCTCATCCGGCTTCATTTTCTCAGCAATTAAATCTGTTATCGAGTAGGCTGGCCCCACCCGGTCCTTATACCTCTGCAAAAACTTTGCCTTGACAATGTCAAAATATACCACCTCAATAGAATCAAGAGAATAAAACCAGTCAAGGGAGGATCCTTCCAATGACCAATGGAATAGGAAGGCAAGTGCTTTGCGGTCATTCTTCCAGAATGTGGAGTCATATAAGAAATCCTTCATATGGTTGAAAGGAATACCAGTCCTGTTGTAATGTTGAAAAACTGGTATCTCTGAAGAAGGAAGGTGTAGAACTGGGAAGGATGGGATTGAGATTTCAGGAGCAGTTTTAGAGTCTAAATGGTGCTTTAATTCATCAAAGCGCTCATCCATTCGGTTGAGCTTATCAATGAAAGCTTAGGTGAGGCTGGATTCTTGAGCCACCGGAGCAAAGTGTTTAGATGAATGGGTTGGAAGAGGTGGGTTGGAAACATGAGTTGGAATAGCATTATGTGAATGCCCCACAAGGGGGTGAGTGGAGACACGGCAGGGTTGCCCAGGAGAAGAAATGATTAGGGGCCTGACTACCGATTGAGGTGGTGAGGGGGCTTGATTTCCCTCTACCGAATCTTGATTACTGAGCATCTTGCCCTTTGTCAAAGATTGCATAAGCGAAAAGGATTCAGGGTCTAGATGGAGAGATAGACCCTGGAGGAGTTGCTCCACGCTAAGTGAAGCAGGTTGATGAGTAGGATTTTGAATTTCAGGCTCCCTAACGGCATTAACAAGGCCCTGTGGTTGGACCATGGGTTGTCGCAGCTCGTAGTGGCCCGTCTCGTACTCCTCTTCTTGCCCGTAGTAGTCCGACATCCCGATGTGTCTTCCGGACCTTAGTGTCATGGGCATCCTGTCAAACTTTCTAACAAAATGGTCGAAAGAAAGAAAATGAAAAGTGTAAATGCAAAGAGAGTTTTTGTTTGGTTATGCTTTGTTTTTGTTTGAATTGATTTGGTTTCAATTTTGTTGTTTGGAAAGCAAGTTCAACACAAAAATTGAAGGGATTTTTTTTGTTTTGTTTTAGGTGTTTTGAAAGAAGAAATTTTTTTGGTTGTTTTCAATTGTTGTGAGCAAGCAAGTTATGCAAACAAGTTTTTAAAATGACTACTCGACAATTTTAAGGTTGAAACCTTAGATTACATAGATTGTTAGCAATTGTTCACTCAAGTATGTATGGTTCCTATTGCTTCAATCTTCAAAACCTAAGGTTGTCACTCAATCACCATGAGTAGGTACTTAGGTTCTTCGTGTTTTGAGAAAAGGTACAACCGGCCCAATCGTGCGGAGAGGAATACTCCATGGATGGAGACTTACGGAGGTCTTGATGGAAACCACCAAATCAACTAGGAAGGAATATCCCATAAAAGAGATAAGAATGCACCAAGAAGGTGTTTGGAGGGTGAGGGTGTGTTGGGAGAGAGAGCCCCCACCTTGAATGCCCTATGGATTGGAGCAAGTCCAGTACTCGATGCAAAAGCCAATGCAAAAATGAAAAATGGAGGGTAGGAGGAAAAGAAGCAATCAATAAGCAAACATGAAATGAATGAAAGCTATTAAATAAATCAAGCAAGTGAATGCAATCAAGACAAGCAATGATAAAGTAAAACAAGTAATTAGCAACTAGCAACTAAAAGGTAGTTCGTGCGGGAACTGGTTTGTAATGGAGTGTCCAAGTGAGGACAAATCTAAAGTGGAGCTAAAAGGATGGTCCACGTGGGGGACTGACTTGAAAATAAAGTGGCTCACGCGGGAGCCGGGTTTCAAAAAGGTAGGTGGTTCATGCGGGAACCAGTTTTTTGAAGGAAAATGGGTGGCTCATGTGGGAACCGGTTTGTTTGATTGGAAAAAGGAAAGGAGGGCCATGTGAGGCCAATTTAAAGTGGTGAAAAAGGGTGGTCCACACGGGGACCGATCTGAAAGTGGGTTGGTTCATGCAGGAACTGGTTTAAAAAAGGCGTTGGTTCACGCGGGAACCAGTTTTACTGAAGAAAGGGGTGGTTCACGCGGGAACTAATGTAAAAGGTGACAAAATGAAAAGAGGGCCACATGGGGCCAATCTGAAGGTGCTATAAAGAGGTGGTCCACGCGGGGACCGATTTGAAAATAAGTTGGTTCATGCGGGAACCAAGTTGGAAAAGAAAGGTGGTTCACGCGAGAACCGGTTTATAAGAAGAAAAGAGTGGTTCACGCGGGAACTAGGTTGAAATTAAAAACAAGTAAGTCAAGTCCACATGGGGGGCAATCTTAAAGGAAGATTAAACAACAAGTTTAAAGGTAAATTGACATAAAAAGGGTAAAGGACAAGCCGGTTCATGCGGGAACCAAATCGGAAAATAACTAGTTGCACGGATCAATCAAGCTAGCACAGTTGAAGACATTGGTTGTCCCACCGTGGTCGCCAAAAAGTTGTCGATTCCAAAATTGGGTTCTGGATCGGCACCTCAAGAGAAGGTGAAAGATAGAATAGGGTAGGGGGAAGGGAGTGAATCAGAAGACACTCGGAAAGTGGTAAAAAGTCCTCACCTCGGTTCCACACTCACATTGATCCCCGAACTTTCATCTCACAGCGTCGCTCGAGCACCAGAGACGGTTTGGGTCATGTGGGAGGAGAGTGGGGAGAAAATGAACTTAGAACATGAATAGAAGGTGGTCCCAAGAGCCGTGGGCTCCACTTTATGGAATAAAAGACAAGATTAAGTTGAATTGACAGTGTGTACCTTAGCGTGGGAGATTGGGATGTGAGTTCAACTTTCTTCTTCATCGGCCGGCCGATAAAGAAGAGTCCAACCGGTGCTAGCTTGAATGATTTGTGCAACTTAAAGACAATGAAAATAAGTGAAAGAATGAATTAGACTTGAGTGAAGTGTAGTAACTGAAATAAAAAGATGTGAAATTAGCAATTGAAATCGAACTCACCGACTTTGGGGTGAGCCTTAACCCATTTTTTGTGTTTTTAGTTATGTAAAAATGATGCAAACTAAACTAAAATATGTTCTAAAATGGTAAATGGATTGAATGAACTGGGTTGAGGAAGCTTATAGAGTGAATCGGCTTCAGTTCAAGCTGAGATAGTTGAAACAAGCCGGTTCGGGTAGCCTTGCACCCTCCTAGCGCGACTTTAGTGCAAAAAATACTACAGACCACCCTGATGTTAGAATTGAGTGCTATTTGTTTCTATAGATGGAAAACTTGAAGAAAAAGAGATCTTATGTTGATGGCTTCTCCAAAATCCTTTTTTAGAAGTCTTTAAAAATTCGTAAATTAAACGGATGTGGAAAAATAGAACCTGGATTCGCGCCCTCAGTGCAGCAATCGCCACGGACAGACGGCAAGTTAGAATCAAGTGCTGTTGATTGCAAATAAAAGAGAAGAGAAGAGGAACAACTATTCTTTTGGAGACTTTGGTAGAAAAAGCCCCAAATTTTCTACAGAAGCTGATGAAGTTGGTTGATGCAGAATGCACGGTTTGAGCCTTCTCCTTCACTTCGGAATCGATCTCTCAACGTCGGATCGGCTTTGAACGTTGGGACGGCCTTGAGAGAGAGCTTAGATGACCTCAGGATGAGCTAGGCATGGGGGATCGACCTTGGGTCATTGAGAATGGCCCTCAATTTATAGAGAATGGAAATCGGTGCAAAACATGGAAACTGGACCGACCGCACCCCTGCGTTTCAAAGGAGATGAGGGCGCGCAGGGCGCGCCCTCACCCTGGGGGCGTGGTCTGCATGCCCTCACCCTGGGGGCGCGGTCTGCGCACCCCCTGTTTCAAAGAGAGCAGGGGCACGTTACGCGTCTCACTGCTAAAAATCGATGGAACCTTCCAAAAATTGCTAAAAATTCGACTTGACAAACGTAACACGCCCCGACCCAGGGGCGCAGTCAAAATAATCAATACTCAGCAAGGAAAACTTTCCAAAAATTCGATTTAGAAGGCGCTAATCGGGGCAATTTCTGATTTCTGAAAACGCACCGCGCTCCCATGTTTCAACGGAAGCGGGGGCGCACAGGGCGCGCCCCCAGGTTGAGGGCGTGGTGACCGCGCCCTTCCTTTTCAAAGGGGGCGGGGGTGCGGTACACTCTCTCTCCTGTGCGCGCGTTCCGCGGGTCATAACTTGCAAACGAGATGTCTGATTCGGCTCCCGTTTGTTGTTTTGGAAAGAGGGCCTACAACCGCACCTCCTCAAGTCGGTAAACCAGCCGGTATGACTCCCGAAAAGTTCTCACGGGGCTTTCTACCGGTTTACCCTCTCCTAGAAAGTCAACAACCGTGGCGGAGCCCCGAAAGGGCACGGTTCCGGTCGAAGAATCTTGAGTCAACTCAGGATGACTTAAAATGATGACCGAACAAGTCTGGTACGATCGAAAAACCTGAAATTATCGAAAAATTTGAGATTAACCCGATAAACGTGAACCGAAACTTGGAAAAGCCGTAAAACCCTAAAATCGACCGAAATGGCCGTATGGCCCCGGTTGATGAAATATATGGCTAGGATCGACCCAGATGACTTAAAAAGACCCGGTGATGACTGGAAAGGCCTGACGCATTGTCCAGGATAGCCATGTCAGTACAGATCGAAAAATCCATAACGAGAAGCCGTTATAGACCAATGCCTACCAAAATGACTTGTCGAAAACCCGAATGTTACGGAACACATGCGGGACTCCCGAGACCTTCAATTAAGGACTATTCAAGTTCGGTCATTGAGCAAGCTCCGTGTTTTCACAATTCACGTGTGGCTCTCACTTGAAGGTTACGGCATTGTTCCGGAAATCATCGATCCATTCCCAACTCACAAGGGGCTCCACCAGCATCCTTAGCTCATCTCCACGAGGTAATCCGAATCAGATAATTGGTCAAATAAAGGATATCGCCAATGGAATAGGAGTCTGGGGCTTGGTCATTTCTTCACAAAGATAAAGGATATCTACAATCTCCTTCAACAAAATCTACGACGGCTTGGTCATTTCTTCACACTCAGGGATAAGCCAAAATTGAACATTGGAGGGACGATGGTTCTAATCAGGTGTCTTGACCTCTAATAGACAATCTATATTTTCAACTACTTTCTACATAATTTTCTATGTTTTCATATCCATCTTCTTTTCATTCTTCAACATTACCAATGTTGTCCCACCATGTTTTACTCTGTTCTCCCACCAATGTTTTACTCTATTTTCCCACCATTTTTACTATGTTATCCCACCATGTCTTTTATTTTATCCCACCATGTCTTTTATTTTATCCCACCATGTCTTTTATTTATCTCATCGTGTCTTTTTTATTATCCCACCATGTCTTTTATTTTATCCCACCATGTCTTTTATATTATCCCACCATGTCTTTTATTTTATCCCACCATGTTTTACTCTTTTATCCCACCATGTCTTTTATTTTATACCACCATGTCTTTTATGTTATCCCACCGTGTCTTTTATTTTATACCACCATGTCTTTTATGTTATCCCACCGTGTCTTTTATTTTATACCACCATGTCTTTTATGTTATCCCACCGTGTCTTTTATTTTATCCCACCGTGTCATGTTTGTCATGCCATTGTTTCTTCTTTCCCATCATTCTAAGTTAGTCCCACCATCATCTTTCAATCCCACTATGTCTTAAGTCTATTTTGTCATTTTCTAAATAATCAAATTTTTTGCCAGAGCGCGATTCACGGTTTTCACGATACCCGAGCAATTTTCTTATGCTTGAATGAACCCTTTTAGAACTTGAGGTTATTCCACACAGAATTAAGCTGAGTATTTTGTTGAAACTTAAATGAACTTGAGATTTCAAATATGATGGATTGGTATTCTTTTCATTTTAAAATCAATTTCTCTTTTAAAACTTTAGCCCATCACAGTACAAGAAAATCACAAAGTTCGAGTTGTTGGCTGATGATGAACTTACGAATTCGGAGACTCCTCACCATGCTGAGGGTTGGCTACCTCCATTATCTATTTATTTTTTATTTCTCATTCCAATGGCATGCCTTTTACCAATAGATTATATGATGTTTTGATGGAACATGAAAGCGATCTAGAATATTCAGCAAGATTCATTTTGCTAAATTGTGTAGATAAACATGTCTATATCTACACCTTGATGCCACCTTTTCAGACCATCACCATTTTATTCTGCTACATTCATCTATGCTCACTTGCATTTCATTACAGTTCACTCCGAATCACACCGCTTCATTACGTGCCATTTCCTTACAAAGCCAACATCAAGGCGAGGCAAGCCGTAGACACACCTAATTTGACTAATTCAGAGCATAAAACATATGTTTTATAGGGTAACATATGTGATTGATCTTAGAATGATTTCAGGTCTTTTAATGATGATTTGGAGCTTTGCTGATTGAAATCGGATGTTTTTCGGAGCTTTTCGCATAAAGTCATAATTTTCGAGTGAAAGCCACATGTAAATTGGCTAGGTGACCAATGCCTAATGACCATGCATTGAAGTTATGGTCAGATTCATGTTCGGGAAAAGTTTTTTTTCATGTCGTGTCTTTCTGGTTGGCCGTCAGAATTATTCTGACCAGTGTCGGATCTTTCGTACACGATCCTTACTTCCGGATAAAATTCTGAAGTTTTGGAAAGTGTGATATCTGATCCAATACTGTATAAAGATTCTTCGGCCTGTTCTCTTTCCAACGCAACAAACGGTATTGAATTCCGAGTTCAGGAGTGTCTAGAGTGGCTTCTGGAAGAAAGATGCGCGGAATCAATCCCATGCGCCCTAGTCCCTGGGCACATGTGCCCTGCCCCCAGGGCACGTGACCATGCGCCCCCATCTTGAGGCACATGGCCATGTGCCCCTGATCGGGAGCATGAGGGAACCAGTTTTTGATCTAGACTCTACCTCTGACTGGATCTGATCGAATTTTTCTATCGGATCAGACCGAAAGTGTAGGAGAGATAACATGCGCCCACTTTAGGGGGCGCATGTGCCCTGGGCTAGGGTGCAAGGTGGCTATTTTTAGCTCTGAATCGTGACAATTTTTTCTTATAAAAAGACTCTGATTCCAGTCGTTCCAGAGGTTGGTTCATACCCCCTGGGCATCTTAAGACATCCAAGCTCCCTCATGCATCAATTTTGTGATTTTTAGAGTGAGAATTTCAAGCTCCACCTCCTCCAACAAGATGGTGCATTCAAAAGAGTTGAAGACAAAGGTGTATTAGGATGCCACAGCTCAACTAAAGCACCCATTAACCTAAAGTCCAAATGATATTCAGCATAATGCTTCGCATGCACCAGAAGGCCGATCAAGCCCAAGCAAGTCAAGATCGACCTCACTAATAGATAGAGAACCCCGAGCAAGTCTTTAAGCTAAATAGGTGAACAAAACTATCGAGGGCTTGGAAATAGAGAGTAACTCTACAAGAAATACCATCATCAGGTATGTTTTCTAGCATAAAAAAAAAGAAAAAATTTGATCAGGGAGGCACATGTGCTCAAAATTCAAAAATTTTCAAAAAAAATCTAGAACAAAGAAATGAAGTTCTCTTACTATATTTTCTTAAATACTCCCCTTGACATGTCCTTGGATGTAAGAATCGCTCTTCTAAGATCTGAACGCATCTTCTTTGCAGGAGGAGCCATTTGCATATGGATAGGATCAATTTTTGGACCCAAGGGTGTATAAATAGGGAAGAATTGGTCCGATTTCAAATCAAATTTGGATTTAACCATGTATCTTCTGGGTGCATAGTCACGTGCCCCGATCGAGGGCACATGGACCAAAAATTCAAAGAAACTTAGAAAATTTTCAAAAATTAGAAATTATGACAAATATTGAAAATAACATCTTCATTAAAGAAACCATTCTTGAAAAACATCGTTTTGACCTCCAAATGGTGGTTACAATTGTGAAAACTTCATATGCCTATTTTAAGAAAATTATGTTTCATATGACAAATCTTTTTGTTGGGTACTAATCAAAAATGTGTAGGCAATGTTTTTTGACCAATAGGTGAAATGGGGAGATCAATGTTTCGGAAATAACATCTGGTCGATCACCAGCCCTATGACGAAAGAAAGGAAGCGTCACCTAGCTAAACAGTATCATGGTGTTGTATTCCATAAAAAAGGCAAGATACAGATGGACCAGTGATGATGATGAATCAGGTGGTCGATGTAAGTTGATAGACTATTTTAGGACCACCACTTGAAGATTTCACTTAGACAACACTTGCAAAATCTGAAATATGTGACTTCACATCATAAATGCAAGAGCAAGATTTCATCATCAGCATTCCATTTTATATTTCACATCACTTTTTTCACCATTTTTTATTTAATTTAGTTATATTAGGTTCATTATTATTTATTTATGCATTGATGTTGAAGACTTTGGGTGTGAGGAAGACTGGGCCCAAGATCCCCTTCAACAAAATCTACGATGGCTTAGTCATTCTTCATGCTCATGAATATGCCAAAATCAAACATTGGAGAGATGATGGTTCCTAATTAGTTATCCTAACCTCTGTTGATTGATCTATATCTTCAACTATTTTTTAGATAATTTTTTATTTTTTTATCCCAGATAACATCATATAGGCATCATTGCATAACATTCATCTTTTATTCATGGATAACCTTTGAGCCCCACTGGGTCCTTCCTCTCAACCCTATTTTCTCTGTGCCACACCATATTTTATTTATACCCCCTATCTTGCTATGAATTCATTGTTTCATCTTTTTCATCATCATGATGATGTTGTCCTATCATCTCTTTTTCATCTTTTCCGCCATTGTGGTGATGTTGTTCCATCACCTCCTTTTCATCTTTTCTGCCATTGTGATGATGTTGTCCCATCACCTCATTTTCTTATTTTCTACCATCGTGATGATGTTTTCCCATCATCTCTTTTACATATTTTTCACTATTATGATGATGATGTCACATCAATCTTCTTTTCATCTTTTCTGCCATTACAACAATATTGTTCCACCAATGTCTTTTAATCCCACTATAACTTGAGTATCAGTCCTCTCATCATTTTGTGGTGTCACATCATTTTCTGAACAACAAAGTTTCTACTAAAATATAATTGGTTGTTTTCATTATACTTGTGCAATATGGTGTTTAATGTAAGCCCTTTTAAAATATGAGGTTTTTCCACTCAGAGTCAAACTGAGCATTTTAGTGAATGTTAAGTGAACCTGAGATTCCAAATATGGTGAATTGGTATTCCTTTTGTTTTTCAAAGCAATTTCTCTTTTAAACTCTAGCCCATCACAGTACAAGAACACCGCAATGCACAATGATCGGGTTGCTAGCTGATGATGAACCTACAAATTCGGGGACTCCTCACCGTGCTGAGGGTTGGCTACCTCTTTATTTTTTATCTCTCTCATGCCAATAGGCATGTCTTTTACTAATTAGTTGTATGAGGTTTTGATGGAACATGAAAGTGATCTAAAATGTTCAACAAGATTTGTTTTGTTAAATCAAGTTGATGAGGGTGTCTATATCTACACCATGATGTCACCTTTTCAATCCATCGCCATTTTATTTCACTACATTCATCTATGCTTCCTTACATTTCATTATAGCTTACTTTGAATCAGTTTGCTCTATTTCATGCCATTCCCTTCTAAAGCCAACATCAAGGTGAGGCAAGCTATAGACATGCCAAATTCACCTAATTCAAAGCATAAAACTCATGTTTTATAAGGCAACATGTGTGATTAATTTGATAATGATGCCATGTCTTTTAGTGATGATTCAAAGCTTTGCCGAGTATAGTCAAATGTTTTCTGGAGGTTTTGGAGCGAAGCCATATTTTTGAGCAAAAGCCACACGTAAACCATAGAAGCACATAAATTGGCTTCATAGTCAAAGCCTAATGATCAAACCTTGAAGGCTATGATTAAATTTCCATTCCAGATGTGTTTTGATTTATGCCATGTTTTTTGATTGTTGTAGGGTTTGTTTCGACCAGTGTTGATCTTTTGTCCATTACCCCTAAATTTTGGATGAAATTTTAAAATCTTAGGATATATACTGGCTAATGCATCACTATAGAAAGATTTCTCGGCCAGTTATCCTTCCAACTTAACAAACGGCATCGAATTTTGTGTTCATGAGAGATTGTAGTAATTCTCGAAACATAGGCATAAAATTGTAGTACTATGTGCCCCTACTACGGGGCACATGACCCATGCACCTCTGACCCATGGTGCATGGGACTAGTTTTTCACCCCTGCTCTACCTCCGTCCGGATAAGTCTGAAAATGTCATTTTTTATTATTTTTATTTTTTATGTTTATCTCTGAATATAGATGTGCCCCCAGGTGGGGGCGCATGCACCTTGGGGTTATCAATCCTTCTCCTTTTCTTCTATTCTGGTTCTTCTTGGTCCTCAACCATCTGGATTGTCTTCTTTTTGATGAAGAATCTTTGTAAGCACCCAACAAAATATTCGTCCTTGAATTTATAGTAGTTTGCGACTATCCCATTGTACCCAATCTCGCTTTTTGGTTGGAGCTTCACAAGTTGAACTGGTTCAGCAATACCTTGCAATTGTTTCCCCAATCCTTGTCCTTCTTGATACCCTAGACTATTCATGATATGTCATCCGATTGCCTCATGCTTTACTCTTTTATTTCTCCAAACCTGTCTAGGCTTCTTGCTTACTTTTGGAAGATCCAGGATTGTTAGAATGGGTTGTCTTGGCAAATCGAGTGGCAGTGGTAGAGAGGTTACATAGTCAAGAGGTATGCTAATCACCTTAATCACTTGACCTTTGTAAAGAAATTTGATGCATTGATGGTTGGTGGAGGCAACTACTTCTAAGACTTCCAAGTAAGGTCGTCCCATAGTGGCCTTGTAGTGGGGTCCATCTCCAGTATGTAAAAGTCAAGAGTGATTGTTCGAGGCTCAAGTTTGACATCAAATGTAATCATACCATGTGCAAGCTTCTTTGAGTTGTCATACACAATCACTATGATTTGAGATGGCTGGACTTCCTCCTAGGAAATTTCACACAAATGCAATGTCTCTAGTGGTAGGACATTGATGGAGGCCACTGTACCAACTAAACATGACTTGATGCTCATCCCATTGATGTTGATGGAGATGCATAAGGCACATTTCCTCACTTATAGATCAGCCAATTCTTCTTTGGTAAATGTGAGGGCTAGGTGTTCACTTCTTGGGGTCAGGATAGACATGATTTTCTCTGGAGGTAGACTTTCATTAACCATTACTTATTATAAGTATTGTTGGAGAACTTCTTGGTGGATCTTAGATTGTTTAATCAACTCTAAGATAGAAATTCATGCTAGAGTTTTGTCAAGGTGCTTCAGCAAGTCATAGGATGTTCCTAGGGGTGGTTCTTCAATATGTTCTTTTTTCAATTCTTGTGCTGCTCCTGAGGTTCTGGCCTAGGGAAAAAATCTTTGAAACATACGCCTACTCCTAATCACTAAGGCAAGTTGAGGGGCTACAATTGGTGTGGTAATGGTAGGTGGTGGGTTAGGTTAGATGATGGGGGCTCTTGGGATGAGTGTAACGATGGTGGTTTGAGGCATGGAAGGGTAACTGGGTCATGGAGATAAGGTTGTTTATGGTGGAATGATGATAGGCCCTAATAGCTCTAGCATTTGCCTTTGCTCTATTGGGTGGATCAAGGTTCGTCCTGATTGGAGCCGCATGGCTAGTGGCAATATGATGGGTCACGATGGTGCACAGATAATGGGGATTTGGTTGGGAATAGTGAGGTTAGGTAGTGTGGTCTGGGGTATAGAATGGATGGTTTGATCAGAGTGATGGGGCTGACTAACATGTATGGAGAAAGTGGATCATTCAACTAGCCAATTTTGACCCCGATCATGATACTCCTTAGAGGAGATCAAGATGGGGTTAACATGTTGGCTTTTAGGTGCAAGTGTGGTTTCATTCATGGGTAGCAGGTTTTGAATGATCCCCAAGCCAGAGTTAGGTTGTTGTTGATGCTGGACTGGAGCACGTTGCTGCTGGGGCTAGTTTTGCACTGTCTTGATATATTCACCCATTTGGTTTCAATCAACACTACCTTGTTTGTGGAGGTCATGAATGTAATCATTGAACTAGAAACAATCCTTCACGGTGTGCCCTAGGTATCTATGATACAAACAATATCACTTCATGTTAGCATTACGCAGCCATTTGAGCTTTTCCTTAGGTAATGAAATATGCCTTACTGACATGAGAGCATTAAAAATGTTAGTAAGAGAGTATGGTAACGGCGGGTAATGGTTTCTCCTAGGTCCTACTTTTTGGTTCATAGGTAGGGGGAGGAGGAGCTCAGTTGTAAGTAGCTTGCGGGTGGGGTGGTTGGGGAGCAAAGGCATGTACGACCAATTAGCGAGGCTATCGGAGAACTAGTGCTTGTATGGTTGGTTATCGAGGTCATTGGTTTGGAGCTTGGTATTGATGGGGTTGGGGCTAGAACTGGGGTTGATATTGAAAGTGGGGTTGTCATGGATTCCTGGACTGTTGGTTGGGTTGAGGACTTCTAAATTGAGACTGGAGGTTGTTGGGCGAGTTCCATATGATGTTGATGTTTTCACTGGTTACTACTCTCTTAGTTACTAGGTCAGTTGTGGTAAAGGTCTTGACAGCTCATGGTATAAGATCAAATAGGTTCATGATGGGAGAATCCCTAAGCTATGTTTAGATGTACCATGCCCTCTCATATAGCTCACTCATGGTGGTAGGGTGATACTGATAGAAATGTATGCCCTACAAGCCAATCATATGTGATATGATTTTATATTTTTTGTAATATCTTATTCAATATTAATGGCATTATCTTTATTACTTGCACTATCTAGATGTGTCTATCATAATGAAGTTCTAAGTTGCATACAATGATAATTGAATCATGATGAGATCATGATAACGAGATCAATCATCTAGAAGCATATGATTTAAATGTTCCTAGTTGTACGATCCTTAGGACAGGACATTAAAGATCCGATAAGACTAGTGTATATGATATCTTCTCATATAATGAGGATGATCGATCTCATTGATCATAAGTGTGGGGACACGAAGATACATGTACAAGTGCTCATTAGAGAAATGAGTTCACTGAACTGACCATTATAGAATCCCTGAATGGTATCTTACTGAACTGTCGATTAGGGTATTCTATCATCATGGTTGCACAATTGGATCCTTGACTTGAGTCGCCAAAGATGTCTTGCTGGGCGTACCATGTATTTTGACTATTGACTTATAGATCACATAGTATTGTGATCCTATATAGTTAATGGATTGGATATATGGGAAATCTGGTGGAGAAAATTGAGTGGACAATAAGGGATCGTCCACTCACGGTAGGAGAGAGAGAATGTCCTATGGATAGTACTCTAAATCCTTCACCAAGGTAGATAGGATAATTAGAAAAGGGTTTTCCAACTAATCTAATTACAAGCACAAGATTCCATAGTGCCAGTATATTTAGGAGTTGACAGTCAATGTCGTAATCCTATCCGACCGGCACATTGAATGGATGAAGATTTATATATGTGTGGTAATTGATGATGAAAAGGAACTTTGGAGAGAACTTCATGGTATAAATGTATGCCCTACAAGCCAATCATATATGATATGATTCGACATTTCTAGAAATATCTCATTCAATTAATCAGGCAAATCTTCATTATAAGCTCTTATTAGATACAAATATCATAATGAAGTCCTTGATCAAATACAATGATGATTAAATCATGATGAGATCATGATAATGAGATTGATCATTTAGAGGTATTTGATTCAAATGTTCCTAGTCATAGGATACTTGAGACAGGACATCAAGGATCCGGATAGACTAGTGTATGTGATGTCTTATCATGTGATGAGGACGACCGATCTCATTGGTCATTAGTGTGGAGACACTGAGATACACATACAGGTGCTCATTAGTTGAATGAGTTCACTGAACTGACCGAATTAGAAACCCTGAATGGTATCTTACTGAACTATCTATCAGGGTTTTCTATCATCACGGTTGCATGGTTGGACCTTTGACCTGAGTTTCCAAAGATGCCTTGTTGGGTGGAACTTGTGCTTTGACCATTGACTTATGGATCACAATTTAGATGGTTCAGTATAGCGATGGATCGGGTACAAGGAAAATCCGATGGAGGCAATTCAGCGGACAACAAGGGATCGTCCACTCTCGGTAAGTGAGAGTGAATGTCCTATGGGATAGTACTCTAAATACTTGGCCAGGGTAGATAGGATAATTGGAAAAGGAGTTTTCCAATCGATCCAATTTCGAGTACATGATCCTATAGAGTCGGTACACTAAGGAGTTGACAGTCGATGCCGTACTCCTTTCCGACCGGGACATTGGATGGATGAGGGTTTATATCCATGTGGTAACTGATGATGGAAAGGCTCAATGGAGATGGGATTATCCCCATAGCCATTTGGGATCATTGGATGTGACTTGTACCCTTCATGATCGGTAGGCCGATTAATCTGTTATCGGACAACGGATTTAATTAAAATTAAATAGAATTGTTCTATTTTATTTAGGCCTCAACCAAATAGGTTATTGGGCCTAGTGGGTCACACACAAAAGGACTTATCCACAAGTACAGGGGCAAGGGCATAATTTATAGAGATTTTGGGTTTTTATGAAAAATTTCATAATTCTCTATAAATACTAATGGTTTCAGCCAAACCCCATCAAGCCAAGGGTGAAAACCACGTCCCAAGTCTCCTCCCTACCTCCTCCTCTCTCTATAAGGTGTCCATGGTCGATGGAGCTCCGTTCGGGAAGAGTTCTCGAGGCCGGCGCGAAGGGAGAACCTGCTGTGGATGAAGTTCGTGTGGATACTGCTGGAGACCGGACGCTTGAACGGTTTGTAGAGCTTAAGAAGCTCATCTCCTTCCTCTCCATGGGATTATATGAATCTCTATCAGGTATATTCGAACCCGATTTGATCGGTTTTCCATTTTTGTCGTTCGGTTCTGATTGAGACGGATTCTAAAGGAACCCATAGGAATCGTCGCTTCCTCTGCACCAAATTTTATTGACGATTCCTTACAGTGGTATCAGAGCCCGGTTCAAGTCTCAGTCTAAACCGACGTTGAATCGACATTATTTTATGTTATTTTTGTGTTCTCGAATCTGTGCAAACGTCTGTTTTGACGAGGTCACCATATTCTGTGTATGACTCAGATAAAATATTGGTTGGCCTTGGTAGAATCTCTTGATATAGGGTATTCCAACTCCGCAAACCGTTTGAAGTTTGGATCTCTGTAATGTTCGGTAGAAGCGTTAAAAGTTGGTGTTTCTGTCATGCCCGAACCGACACCCGGATTTGGGGATTTTGTGAAATCTCCGTCCACAGAAGAAATTGAGACTTTAAAAAGGTTTAGGATATGGGTAATACTATTAACTAGCATTTAACTTTGATATCCAGCTTTGAACGACGGCGGAGGATGAGAATTTTTGAGTTTTCCGACGAACTAGGGTTCTGCGGAGTCTGACGGCGCCGACTTGTTTCTTCCTGATTTTTCGTTGATATAGAATTTTTCTCTGAAGGCATATATATATATTTGGAAACTTCATATTATGGGAATTTACAATTGTATTTTTTGAGAATATTTGGCTTCCTGGATAAGGAGTTATCCTCGTTACAAAATAGACATTTCTGCTACGAAATCTGGGTGACCGCCGCCTCTTCCTCCTCATTTTTCGGTCGACTGGGATTTTTCCTGGATATGGGGCCGACTTTTTTGGATTCCCTATTTGATAAGTATTTCAACGCATATTTTTACAGATTTACTGACTCTTGAATAAGGAGATATGTCCGAGTTAATGAGATTAATTTTCTCCCGGATGAACAGTGCATTACGCGCCTGTTCGGGGAAGTCGATCAGCGCACGCGCCGGCGCACCGACGGTCGGCGCACACGCGATAGAGGACTGGCGCACGCCAGGGCGCACACAGGCGCTCGCCAGCGTGGCGCAGTGCGCCGGAGTGCGCGGCGCATGCGCCAGACACTATATTTTATGATTTTAAAGTGTTTAAAATCATAGAAAATTCCGAAAAATTGCCATAAAATTCCATAAAAATTCTTAAAAATTCTATAATATTATTTAACATGTTTTAAAGTGTTTAATGACATTTTAGATAATGTTTAGTTCTATTTACATAGATTCACTCATGGTTAAACTTTAAAATTGTTTTAAAGGTTTAACTTAAATTATTAGTGTCTTAATTAATTCTGTAAAATGATATTTTATAGAATATAAATTGGGACATTAATTTTTGACCTTGCACAGTATTGGGAATGCATGAATGTTCTAAATAGTTTAGTTTTGTATGTTCATTTCATATAAATTGTTTATATGTTGTTGTCATGTTATTTTCATGTTATTTATTTCATGAAAATTCGACATGCATGAAATTTAGAATTTCAAAATAAATTAAATATAATTTTATGTTGATATATATGATATATCTCATATAATTATCACGTATGCGCTCTATGTTCATGTGATGAATGTTAGTGTGTATGGAGGTGATCATGGACTTAATTGTGCTTGGCTTGTGATTGCTTTTAATTGTGTTGGTTATGTTATTTAATGGGGCCTGCGTGTGCCTCCTCTCTCTCTATACAATCTTATTGTACATTCTACCTCTCTCTATTAATGTACTCCCCTTGGTTAAAACCAAGGTTTCTTATTGAGTTATGTACATTTGTGGGGTCTGCATACCCTTAAGCCGCTTGTAAGAGTTAGAAGCCAGTTCGTTGAAGGTTGGAGAGCGGGACCACTTGGAGAAGCACCCTTCTAAAGTGGGAGCATACCAACTCAAGCATCTGAAGCAAGGATTTTCACCTATAGGGGTGCCTTAGGTGCATGCTTAGGGTTAAGTCCATGATCACCTGATTTTGTGCATATTTGATATGTGGATGTGTGCTACAGGTTATACCTTAGATGTATGATATTCCAAACGTATTATATATACTTAGCACATATTATTGATGAGACTAAAATAAAATCCCTCCTTGTCATAATTAGGTTGATAAACGTGTGACATTAAGAATGACTCACGTAGCCTTCCGTTGTTATGGTCTTGATGAGCCAATCTTAGATTGGATGGGTTTGTTGTGCTACCACAAGACTCATTCAGCAAGGGATTGGTGATCATGGATAAGGCATTTGCCGAACCTTGGGATGGACCATTTTCATGACTTTGTTGTGCTACCACAAGGGCTGTGTGAAGAATCCATTCTCATAACGTAACAAGCGGGTTTGACCTAACTAGAGTATATGGCTTGTTGTGCTACCACAAGGTCATAACTCTAGAGGCTAAATGACTAAGAATTGCAAGAGTTGCAACTGGCAATAGTTGCCTACCTATTAAGTATGGGGTGATTTGTTGTGCTACCACAAGGTCATCACCATAAAGTTAATAGGGTCTTAGTCCCCACTAGGATTTTATCGTGATATCCCGTCTTTGCATAATGAGGGTTATGCAAATTCGTCGAAAATTAGTGGGAGCATAAATTAGGATCAAAGACCATATCTTAATTTTAATGAATATTTGCAACGTTATATTGATAAAATTATATCTCTGTTGTAGAATACGATAATAAACCACCATTAGTATGGCATATTAGATGCCATATAGCTTAATGGCTCACACTTCTTAGGCTGGTTTAAAACTAAGAAAATCGTTCTCATAGTTTACCAATTAACTATTCTACTTGAGAAGTAGGTGTCTCCTAAATTATCTAGTGATATGAAAGAAAGATAAGATCTTATCTCATAGACAATATGCATTGTTTGCCTTAAACTAGATGTTAGTCTCTATGAGACATAATTATAGAGACAACATGGATAGATGGATATGAGATCCATCATGGCTCATAGTGATGAGCTAACTAAAGGGCAACTTAGATCAACAATACATCTTAATTACTTCTTGTTGTTGAGACCAATAGTAAGAAGTAAAATCATTAGAAAAAAAAATAGAAGAGAGTTAATAGTAAAAGAATGTGGTCAAGATAATAAAGCCAGAATAAGACATGATTCTTACACTGTCATGATGATGATAAGTGGAAGAGAAAGTACAAAGTGTTTTGTATATAATGCAAAGGTGGAGCTTGAGAAGCTTCATGTATCCAAGTCATTGGCACTTACTTATTTTAAATATACACTTAATAGTATTAGATACTATATGTGTATATCATAATATTAGATACTATGGATGCATCTAATGGTATGAGATACCAGATATGCATCTTATATCTACAAGGAGTTGTAGATGATGACAAGTAAATGAAGGCTTAATAAAGAAGATATTGACCTACATATGAAATGGTGCAAAAGTTGCATCATTATTAGTGGGAGGTGCAATTCTTTAATAGCCTTATGGAGATGTCTTAATAATTAATATTGCTATTATATCGTTCTACAAGAACTTTATATGATTTCCTACTTGAATAAATGTTGATTTATTATAAGCTATGGAATTGATAGATGTTCTAATAGATTGAATGGCAAAGTGTTTGCCAGTGAGAGCTTAATGAATTGTTTAATCATATTTGATATGTTAGCTCTCATGTTATGTGTGAATATTCCTTTTAAGAGGACATGGGTTGATTTAGATCAATCTACACTTTAGCTTTATATAGACATGGAGAATTGGTTAATGAGTTATTAGAACTCGTACATCTAGATGTATGTTAGCCCATATCTAGTAAGGTTAAAGAAGAATATTTCTACTTCATTATTTCAAAGATGATGTCTCTAGGTATGGATACATGTACTTTATGAAGTAAAAATCTAAGTCCTTTGAGAAATTATTTGAGATTAAGAATGAAGTAGAGATACTAATGGAACAAGTATTAGAACTCTTTGATGAGATCAAGGAGGGGAATACTTAAGTACATAATTCACATATATTTGAAGGATAATAGAATCTAATGGACACCTCTTTACATATTTTAGCTTAATTGAGTAGCTAAAATGAGAAGTCATATTATGTAAGACATAATATGAATAATGACAAGCTTTGCAAATTTTCTCTTTGTCTATTTTTGGTTAAGTACTCGTTATAACCACTTGATTTTAAAAGGTACCTTCTAAATCTATTCTGACTATTCCATATAGGATATGGAAAAGGGGTTAAAGCTTGACCTTAAGCAAGTTAAGGTTTCGGAATATCCGACCTGGTGAAGAAGTATAACTCTAACAAGTTAAAATATATGACTATGAAGTGTTGGCTTGTGGAATATCCTAAGGAAACTTTTGGATATTAAATATACGACTTTTATGTCAAGGGTATGTGTTACTCAGCTCACTATATTTCTAAAGAAAAAGTTCCTTCTTATGAAAGATAGTGGGAGAAAGATATATATGGAAGATGTTCCAGTCCCACAACCCAATAACACTTCTATTAAGGTGCTAATTAATAATTACACATTGGCAACTTATAGATCTATTCTTGTGTCCATTCAACCTAAGAGAAATGTGAGACAAATCTCTGATAGATGAAATGAGGCATAAGATAATAAGGATATTGATCCTAAGATCTATATAGAACCAATATGAGATATTGATTCTAAAATGGGAAGAGACAATAAAATCCGATATAAACTTTATCTATTCTAATCAAGTTTAGAACTTGATAGATTCACCTAAGGATATAGTATCCATAAGGAATAAATGGATCATTAAAGAATAGATTGGAGTGGATTAGAAGGTAGATACCTTCAAAGGTGAGAATAGATGAAAAGGATATCATCTAAGTCAAATGGTTGACTATGATGAGATCTTTTACCTATTCCACGGATTAATCCATTCGAATTTTGATTGTTACACTCTATGATTATGAGATAAGCTAATTGGATGTTAAGATAGTGTTCCCCTAAAGTATTTTGAGGAATAGGTGTATATGATACAACTATAGGGAATCAAGTCCCAATAATATCCAAGAAGAGTGTGTATTAAGTTCATTTATGGATTGAAGTAAAACATCCCATAGATCATATATAAGGTTTAATGAGATTAAATCTTATGACTTCGTTAAGAACGAAGAGGAGCCTTGTGTATTCAACAAGATAAGTGGGAGTGTTGTTGCTTTCTTGACATTTTATGTTGATGACATACTACTCATTGAGAATGAAGTAGGTGTGTTATCATAAGTGAACGTAGCTATCAAATTGATCCTCCAAACACAATTTGGGTTTTGAGATCTATGGAGATAGATCTAAAATCAATGCCCAGTTAATGTACGTAGTCACCATAGTCAAAGGGTTTGACATGATAAACTCTAAGATAGGTTTCTTACCTATGTGGTATGGAGTTGATCTCTGTAAAGTGTTTTTTGTAGACTTTTTAAAAGATAAAGAGATCACATAAATAGAGCCCTTATGCTTTTGTCATAGGGTCTATCACATTTATGATACTACGTACATGAAATGATTAATGCTCTAAGTGTTATGAGCATTCATCAGGAAGATTCAGGTGAGAGTCACTGTATAGTTTAGAGATATATCATTTGGTACTTGAGAAGCACTGAGAATGTATCTCTATACATTGGAGGATAAGACTTAAAGTCTGGTAGTTTTACAAACACAAGCTTCCAATCAAATAAGTTTGATATTAAGTCAGAATAATGGTGGTGCAGTGAGTTGAAAGAGTTCTATGTGATAGAACACTGTAACTTCTACAACATATGTAAACAAGTTTACATAGTGGTTGCACACTACTTGAGAAGTAGTCTAGATGAAGTTTTTCATCTACATATTTGATATGGGATTGTCTCAATTTTCTCTGAAAGTGTATCATTGTTTTTAGAAAACAATGGAGTAGAGCCGATGTCTCATCAGAAGTTTAGAACTTCTGTGGCGATACCATACAATTAGAGAGATTGCAACTTATAGAGATATACTTAAAGATACAATATCTACCGTTAATAACATTGCAGATCCACTAACTGAAGCAGTTACTCAAAGAGTGTTTGAGCTTCACCTCGAGCTGATACAGATCAGTTAGATGGGTGATTGGCTTTAGTGAAAGTGGGAGATTGATAGAAATGTATGCCCTACAAGCCAATCATATATGATATGATTCGACATTTATAGAAATATCTCATTCAATTAATCAGACAAATCTTCATTATAAGCTCTTATTAGATGCAAATATCATAATGAAGTCCTTGATCAAATACAATGATGATTAAATCATGATGAGATCATGATAATGAGATTGATCATCTAGAGGTATTTGATCCAAATGTTCCTAGTCATAGGATACTTGAGACGGGACATCAAGGATCCGGATAGACTAGTGTATGTGATGTCTTCTCATGTAATGAAGACGACTGATCTCATTGGTCATTAGTGTGGAGACACTGAGATACACATACAGGTGCTCATTAGTTGAATGAGTTCACTGAACTGACCGAATTAGAAACCCTGAATGGTATCTTACTGAACTGTCTATCAGGGTTTTCTATCATCACGGTTGCATGGTTGGACCTTTGACCTGAGTTTCCAAAGATGCCTTGTTGGGTGGAACTTGTTCTTTGACCATTGACTTATGGATCACAATTTAGATGGTTCAGTATAGCGATGGATCGGGTACAAGGAAAATCCGATGGAGGCAATTGAGCGGACAACAAGGGATCGTCCACTCTCGGTAAGTGAGAGTGAATGTCCTATGGGATAGTACTCTAAATCCCTGGCCAGGGTAGATAGGATAATTGGAAAAGGAGTTTTCCAATCGATCCAATTTCGAGTACATGATCCTATAGAGTCGGTACACTAAGGAGTTGACAGTCGATGCCGTACTCCTTTCCGACCGGGACATTGGATGGATGAGGATTTATATCCATGTGGTAACTGATGATGGAAATGCTCAATGGAGATGGGACTATCCCCATAGCCATTTGGGATCATTGGATGTGACTTGTACCCTTCATGATCGGTAGGCCGATTAATCTGTTATCGGACAATGGATTTAATTAAAATTAAATAGAATTGTTCTATTTTATTTAGGCTTCAACCAAATAGGTTATTGGGCCTAGTGGGTCACACACAAAAGGACTTATCCACAAGTACAGGGGCAAGGGCATAATTTATAGAGATTTTGGGTTTTTATGAAAAATTCCATAATTCTCTATAAATACTAATGGTTTCAGCCAAACCCCATCAAGCCAAGGGTGAAAACCACGTCTTAAGTCTCCTCCCTACCTCTTCCTCTCTCTAGAAGGTGTCAATGGTCGATGGAGCTCCGTTCGGGAAGAGTTCTCGAGGCCAGCGCGAAGGGAGAACCTGTTGTGGATGAAGTTCGTGTGGATACTGCTGAAGATAGGATGCTTGAACGGTTTGTAGAGCTTAAGAAGCTCATCTCCTTCCTCTCCATGGGATTATATGAATCTCTATCAGGTATATTCGAACCCGATTTGATCGGTTTTCCATTTTCGTCGTTCGGTTCTGATTGAGACGGATTCTAAAGGAACCCATAAGAATCGTCGCTTCCACTGCACCAAATTTTGTGGACGATTCCTTACGGTTCATACCCGAAGCCGTTTGGGATCATAGAATGTGTGTTGTACCCTTCATGATCGGTAGGTCGTTAAATCTATTATAAAAGAAGTTGTTCTTTTAATTAGGCCTCGAACAAATGGGCTCTTAGGCCTAGGAGGTCACACACATAAAGATTAATCTGTAAGTTTGGGAGCTTGGCTTAATTTATAGAACAATGAGCGGTTTTTGTGAAAAACTCCAAGTTCTATAAATAATAATGATAAGAGCACAAACCCTATAAAGACAAGGGAGCTCTCTGCATCCTAGCCACCCACCTTCATCATCTCCCACCCTAGCAGTCACCATTCCATAGTGGAGTTCTATTTGGGATGTGTGGTCGACGCCGACGCGAAATAGAACCCGACTTCGGAGGCAGTTCGTGTGGATACAACTAGTGGCTGCACACTTGAGTGGCTTAGAGAGGATGAGAATGCTCTATCTTCTCTAATCTATAGGGATTGTTTGAATCCCTCAAATGTACGTGTTCGAAATCATTTCAAATACCAATTTTAGTGACATCGTTCGGTTCAGATCGAGACTAAGACATTGATATACGAGGAATCACAATTTTTCTACTGTTCCAATTTGATTGGACCAATTCTTTACAGTGGTATCAAAGCCAAGTTGAAGTCTCGTTCGAATCCGACGTTGTTTCGACGTCATTTCATATATTTCATGTTTTCCCGAATATGTACAAGCATCCATCTTGAAAAAGAAATCATAAATTGTATGGACTACCTTTCGGAGATTGGTTACTTCTGGATGAATCTCGTGACAAAAGTCTTTCCAATGCTATAAACCGTTCAAATTTTGGACCACCGAAGAGTCCGGTAGAGGGTCTAAAAGGTGGTGATTTTGTTTTACAAAATTCACCGGTTAGATTTGGGAATTTCTTGAGATCTTCTTCCGTGAAGACATTTTATGTCTTATTCTGATTTAGAAGATAGGTAATATGATTACCAAGTGAGAATTTTTCCGACAAGGAGAAACTCTTAGGCCGGATGCACTTCTTTTCTATCTTCCTGTTGATTTGGATTTTTTTTCATGGAAATAAAGTGGCATTTTTGGATTCCTTGTTCGATTTAGAATCAATCTACTATTTTTAGAAATTTTTTGAAAGCTGGAAAGTCTAGATTTAAGAAGGTCTTAAAAGTCCTCTTCCATGTTACTATTCATGCTGCTTCGGGCGGGGAAGACGACGGTCGAGACCCGATAACCGAGTTCGGGTAGGGTCAACACATTTTGAACGTGGTTTGACCCTGTGTTGCGAGCGCACTTAACCTGTAAAAAAAAATTTGAACCACTGCGTGTGCTCAGCAGTTCACGGGTGTACGTGCCCAAGGTGCGTGGAATGGTGTCGTGGCACATGCATGGCGCACCAGGAATGGGGAAGGGCCAGCGCAATGCACCAAGGTAGCATATTTAATTTAAAATTGTTTTAAATCAAATAAAAATCTTAAAATGCCATAAATTTTTTATAAAATTTATGAAATTTTCTATAATATCAAATAATAGATTATCAAAGTGTTTGATGATCTTTTATGTGGTTTTAAGCCCCATTGTCATAAATTCATTCATTGTTAAGTTTTTTAAATTATTTTAATGACTTAACTTGTAAAAGTAATGTCTAAATTAATTCTGTAAAATATGATTTTTTAGAAGTATGGTTAGGATATAGATTTGACATTTTGTATAGTTTTGGCAATACATATATTGTCCAAATTGTTTGGAATTGCTTGTATGCATCATGTAAAATTATTTATATAGTTATTTCATGTTATTTACTTCATGAATAATTCAACAAGTATAAAATTGAGAATTTCAAAACATATGATGTATAATCTTATGATAGAATAATTACATCATTGTATTACCACTTATTCGCACTATGTTCATGTGATGATATGTATGTGTGAATGCTTGGATGATCATAGACTTAGAATGTGTGTCATGTGATGATGCTTATTTGATGTTGGCATGTGATTAAGGGCCTGCATGCCTAACGTTCTCTCTTATCAATTCTGATTGTATATTCTACCTCCCTCTAAAATGTACTCTCTTTGATTAGGATCAAGGTTTCTTATTTGAATTATGTACATTTATGGGTTTGCGTACCCTTAATGCTCTTGTAATGACAAGAAGACCGATCAAGGTGGAGGAGAGAGCAGGATGCAAGGAGAAGAGTTCTTCAAGGCATGATGATGTGTCAACACCGGCATAGAATGTTAAATCTTTTAATGCAAACCGATCTGGCTCTAGTCATGCATTAATGGGATGAAAGTCCATGATCATCTATTTAAATTTTGCATATCTGATACATTTGTGTGTGTGCTAGATACCTTAAATATATGATATTCAAAGGTATACATATATATATGTAGCACATACTAAGATGAGATTAAAATAAAAATCCCTCCTCGTTTAAATTAAGTTGATAAGTGTGGAACATTAAGAAAGACCTACGTAGCCTTCCGTTGTTATGGTCTCGATGAGCCAATCTTAGATTGGGTGAGTTTTTTGTGTTTCCCACAAGGCTCACTCAACAAGGGATTGGTGATCATGGCCAAGACTTAAAGTTGAACCTTGGGGTGGGCCATTGGCATGGCCTTATTGTGTTTCTCACAATGGTTATGTTGAGAATCCATACGTATAACGTAACAAGTGAATTTGACCTAACTAAAGTATATGACTTATTGTGTTTCCCACAAGGTCATGACTCTAGAGGCTAAATGACTAAGAGTTGTAAAAGTTGAAACTGACAAAAGTTGCCCACCTATTAAGTATGGGATGACTTGTGTTTTCTACAAGGCCATCACCATAAGTTTAATAGGATCTTAGTCCCCACTAGAATGCCATCATGATATTCTGTTTTTGCATAATGAGGGTTATACAAATTCGTCAAATTTAGTGGGAACATAAGTTAGGATAAAAGACCATATCTTAATTTATTTTGAATGCCTACAATATTTTATAAATAAAATCATATCTCTATTATAGAATTAGGTTCTTAACCTTCAGTTATCTTGCATACTAGAAGTCATTAGGCTCATTAGCATTGAGTTCCTTGATTAGTTTAGAATCATGAGAAGTGTTCTCATGGTTGACTATGCAACTAACCTACTTGGGAAGATGGATGCCTATTAATCATCTAATATAGTGAGATAAGATAAGATCTTTATCTCATTAAAAAGATGTATTGTCTGCCTTACACTAAATGTTAGTCTTTAAATAAAGTCTAGAGGCAACATGGACAAATGGATATGAGAGCTATCATGGCTCATGGTGATGAGAAAATTTAAGACAAAAAATAAATAACAATACATCTTCAATACTTCTTATTGGTGAGACCAATGAAAAGAAATGAGATTATTAGATGAGAAAATGAAGGCATAGTTAATAGTCAAGAAGTTGGTCAAGAATATTAAGCCCATATAAGACATAGGATTGCTCTTCTATTATCATGATGATGATTGGTGGAAATGATGCAAAGTATATTGAATATATAGCAAAGGAGAAGCATAAGAAGCTTCTGGCATCTTAGTCATTTACATACTTGCCAAACATATATACACATCAAGTATAAGATACAATTTATGTATATCATAGTATAAGATACTAAACATATGTCTTATGGTATTAGATACCAGATGTGTATATCTTGTATGATATTAGATGTACATATCTTCTATAAGATGTTATATATGCATCTCTTAGTATGAAGTACTGGATATGCATCTTATATCAGTAAAAGTTGCTGATAATGACAAGTAAATGAAGGCTTGATGTATAAAGATTAACCTACATACACAAATGATGCAAGAGTTGTATCATTGATAGTGAGAGGTAAAAATATTTAGTAGCCTTTTTGGGGTGTCCATATCTTGAAGATTGTTGATTTTATCCTTCTATATGAACATTATCTATATTTCCTACTTAAGTAAATATTTATTTATTTTGAGTTATGGAAATGATAATTGTTCTAAAATTATGAATGGCAAAATGTTTGCCAGTGGGAGCTTAGCAAATAGTTTACTCATATAATATATGGAAACTCTCATAGTATATGTGAATGCTCTTCTTAGGAGTAAGTGGGTTGATATAGATCAATCTATTTTTTTTATTTTAACTTAATATAGACATGGTCATATCAATGAGAAAAGACATAAGGAGTTCCATATAGATGAAAACATGAAGGCAAATGATTTTGAATCATTAACCAAATATGAATCTTATCTCATTGAAAAATGACTAACTCTTCATTTACTGGAAATGGAGGGTGGACCAAGGAGTTAATAGAACTTGTACATTTGGATGTGTGTTGGTCTGTGTCTATTAAGGCTAAAGATGGACATTCTTACTTCATCTTTAATAGATAAATTTTCTAGGCATAGATATGAGTGCTTGTGAAGTGCAAATATGAGGCTTTGAGAAATTGTCCAAGGTTAAAAATAAAGTAAAGAATAAATGGAAAGAGTATTAGAGCTCTTTGATTAAATCAAGAAGTGAAGTACTCAAATACTAGATTCACACATTATTTGAAGGATAATTCAACTTTGTCTTAATGGACATTTCCCTATAACCCTTAGTTTACTTGAGTAGTAGAAACAAGGGTGATTGTGTTATGTGTGACATGACACAAGTAATGACAACCTTTGCAAAATCTTTCTTGTGTATTTAGGGCTAAGCACTCAATATAACCACTTTATATTTGTACCTTCTAAAATTATTCTGATTATTCTATATATGATATGGAAAAGGGGGTTAACGCTTAATCTTAAGTTAGTTAAGATTTTGGAATGTCCGACCATGATGAAGATGTATAACCCATAATAATTAGAATATAAAATAAGAAGTGTAGACTTGTGGGATATCCTAAGGAAATTTAAGGATATTTAAATATACCACTTTAAGACATAAAGGGTAGGTGTTGCTCAGTGTATTCTTAGAGGAAGAGTTCCTTCCTTGAGAAAAACAATGGGAGAAAGGAATCTTTGGTAGGGGTTCCAGACCCACAATCATAAACACTTCTATTAAGGTACTAATTGATAATAGCACACATCATAGGTCTTCAATTGTGCTAATTCAACCTTGTAGATATGTGAGACATATATTTGATGGAAGAAGATAAGCACAATAAAGTGAGGATGTTGATCCAAAGACCTATGAAAGACAATATGAGATATTGATTCCAAAATAGGAGGAGACAATAAAATCTATAATAATATCCATCTATTTTAGCCAAGTTAGGAACTTGCTAGATTCATTTGAGGGTAAAGTACCAATTAGGTGCAAAAGAAAATGAAAGGTTGGATAGGAGTGAATTTAAAGGTGAGACCTTCAAGACAATGATGATTGAAAAAACATCATCTAAGTTAAGGAGTTGACTATGATGACATCTTTTAACCATTACCATAATTTAATATATTTAAATTTTATTGGTGCACACTTTGACTATGAGATATGTCAATAAGGATGTTAAGGTAATATTTCTCCAATGGTGAAATTTAAAAGGAGGTGTATATGATACAACCTCTGTTGTATATGATACAACTTGAGGGATGTGAGTCCCAAAACATCCGAAGAAAGTGTACATGTTGTCAATGTCTATTCATGGACTAAAACAACATTCTCAACATTAGAATATAAAATTTGATAAGATTGAATCCTATGACTTCATTTGTAATGAAGAAGAACTTTGTGTATATAAGAATGCTAGTGGGAGTGCTATTGTATTTTAGACATTTTATATAGATTACGTATTACTCATTATGAATGATGTAGGTACGTTATCGTCTGTAAAACCTAACTATAAAATAAATTCTCCATAATTATTCTGGGAGAAGCTTCTTAAGGATTTAGGTCTATGGAGCTAGATCTAAAAGGGATGCTTGGCTTGACCCATTTGTTGTACATAGACACCATAGTCAAAGGGTTTGACATGGAAACTCCTATCTAGGTGTCTTGCCTATGAGATATAGAGTTTAATCTTTTTAAAGGCAGTTGAAATACATGAGTATAATCTCTTATGCCTTAGTCATAGGGTTTACTATGTATACTATGTAGCCTGATATGATTTACACTCTTAAGTGTTGTGAGTAATCATCAGGCAAATCTAAGTGAAAGTCAATGAATAGCTAAAAAGTATATTCTTAAGTACTTGAGAAGTACTAAGGATGCATTTCTAGTATGGAGGATAGGACTAAAAGTTTTGAGTTAGACTTAATCTTTTAGTTTCATATGACTGGTAGCTAGATAACTTTAGGGTACATGTTTACCGGTATGGTGGTGCAGTGAGCTAGAAAAGTGATTAAGACAACTTTGCTTGAATCTTATGATAAATAATCTGAATTTACCTGATAAGCCAGATCTTGGATAGTGATGTTTTGAAAACTCCCAGCACAACATCGATATAGGATGTGCAATGAACACCACAGATATAGGAATTGAATGATTCTTATTGTAAAAAAAAAAGAGGACTCACCAGGGAACAATTTCCATGAAGGATGAATAGGCTGAATTCACCATTAAATGTACTGAAATTGACTAAGAAGACGATGACTTAGAAGAGAAGACTTCAGATCTTTCTGTGTAGCGCCGGTTTTGAAATCGTAACAAGCCGAGGGAATGTCGGAATTGATCTCTGTTTGTTGGAGATGAAAGATATCTTGATGAAGCACACTTTTTCTGAAGGAAGTCAGGCTGTAAAATGACCATAAATATTTGTAGAAGTAGATGATCAGAAGTGTAGCACATCGGAGCATAGACCGGCTTCTTTCTCACTTTGGGATTATCTCCGGGCACCAGGACAAAGAGAGGATGATTTGGGGAGGTTGGGATGTGCCTAGGGTTGCTGGAAGACGAGGATAAGAGTGCTGGAGGATGGGGATGCCCTTCTTAGGTCGTTGATATGAGTCTCCCTTTATAGGGGATGAGAAACTAGTCAAAAAATAGTAGGTTTTGATACATTCAACCTTAGGTTGGATTTCCTCCATTCAATGCTACTAATTTTCATATTGAGAGTTCTAGAAACTTAACCATCTTATTTAGAGGGATTGAAAACCATGGATAACCTTCCTCATGTTCAAAATATGTCTCCACTTGAAGAGAAAACAAATTTGGTCTAAGAATAGCAAGTTTTGATGTACAAGATAACAAGTTGGATTGCCATTATTTGATGATGCTAATTTTTATCATGAAGCTTCCAGATAATTTAACAAGTGATATAGGAGGAAAAAGGAAGGTAAGGTTGTGAATTGGTATGTCTACACCTACGACTAGGAATATTTAGATCACATGCTTCTAGATGATTGATCTTATTATCATGATCTCATCTTGATTCAATCATCATTGCATGCAACCTAGGACTTCATTACGATAGACACATCTAAATAGTGCAAGTAATAAAGATAATGCCATTAATATTGAATAAGATATTACAAGAAATGTAAAATCAAATCACTTATGATTGGCTTGTAGGGCATACATTTCTTTCAATTTCTTTCTTGCACTAAAGCCAATCATCCACATGTCTGATCTTGATCAACCCAAGGTGACCCTCAAACACACTTTGAGTTAGGGCCTTAGTTAGTGGATTTACAATGTTTATAGTTTAATATACTCTATCTTTAATCATATCTTCTTGAGTTGCAACCACTCTGATCAAGTAGTATTGCTATAGAAGTGTTTAAACTTCTGATGAGATAAAGGCTCCACTACAAACATAATGATCTATCATTTTCATAAAATAATGGTACATTATCAGAGATATTAGGAACAACTCCCTAATATAAAATGAACTTCTTCATCTATACTACTTCATAAGTAGTCAACAATAATTATAATTTGTAAAGTCCATAGTGTCTATAAACCACCCTCGATGACTTCTCTTTATTTTGAAACAAACAACGGTTATTATTTTCTGACATCGGTGCTGTCTATTACGATCTCTGCATCAGAGCCACACTAGTTTATATTGAATTTGTCCAACCCGATTGCCACTTTGCCTGGGTTGTGTTATCTTTAAACATCTATATTATCTTTGCTAACCCTTCATTCATATCATTTATTTCATATTTAAGCATCATTTTTATTCTATTTTTCATCATTTCATATATCAAAAAAAATCAAAAAAAGGGTTAAGGCTAACCCCGAATCTAGTGAGTTTGTTTCCAGTTACCGTTTATGTTATTATTTTTACAAGTTACTACACTTCACTCAGTTCTAATCCTTCTTCAGTTGTTTTCTTGTCTTATTTTCTTCTAATTGCACAAATACATCAAGCTAGCATCAGTTGGAGACTCTTCTTCATCGGCCGGCCGAAGAAGAAGAAGAAGGTTGAACCTGCACACATTCTCTCCCACGCTAAGGTACACACGGTTAACTCAATCTTGTTTTTATTCTATAAAGTGGAGCCCGCAGCTCCTGGCGACCACTTCTTCTCTTATTCATATTCTAAGTCATTCTATTCCTCACTCTCCTCCCACAGGACCCGAACTATCTCCAGTGCTCGAGCAACACCGTGAGATGAAAGTTCAGGGATCAATGTGAGTGTAGGACTGAGGTGAGGATTTTACCATTTTCTGACTGTTTTCGATTCACTCCCTTTCCCCAATTCTATCTTTCATCTTTTCTTGAGGTGTCGATCCAGAAGCCATTTTCGGAGTCAACAACTTTTTGGTGACCACGGTGGGACAACCAATGTCTTTAATTATGCTAGCTTGATTTGTTTGTGTAGCTCATTTCATTTTAATTCAGTTCTAGTCACTGAATTGTTTGTTTTGTTGCATGTTGTTTGTGTCATTTACATATCGCAAGCTCGATTTACTTACTTATTTTCATTTCATGTTCTTGCATATTGATTGCTTCTTCTCCTCTTACCCTTTACTTTTACTTTTGCATTAGCTTTTTGCATTGGGTACCAGACTTGTTCTGATCTGTATGGCATTCGAGGTGGGGGCTCTCTGGGCTCTCTCTCCCAACACGCCCTCACCTTTCAAACACCTTCTTGCTGGATTCTTACCTCTCTTCTTGGATATTCCTTCCTAGTTGATTTTGTGATTTCCACCAAGACCTCCGTAAGTCCCCATCCATGGAGTACTCCTCTCCGCACGATTGAGCCAGTTGTACCTTTTCCCAAAACCTGAAGAACCCAAGTACCTACTCATGGTGATTGTGTGATAACCTTAGGTCTTGAAGATTGAAGCAATAGGAACCATACCTATTTGAGTGAACAATTGCTAACAATCTATCTAATCTAAGGTTTCAACCCAAAAATTGTTGAGTAGTCATTTTAAGAACTTATTTGCATAACTTGCTTGCTCACCACAATTAAAAACAACCAAAAAAATTTATTCTTTCAAAACACCTAAAAAAACAAAAACCTCTTTAATTTTGAGTTCAACTTGTTTTCCAAGCAACCAAATTGAAATAAAAAAATCAAACAAAACAAAACATAACAAAAAATCTTTAATTGTGTGCTTTGCTTACTCTCTTTTTTTAACCATCTTTGAAGAAAAATCAACATGATGCCCGTGATGCTAAGGTCCAGAAGACACATCAGAATGTCGAACTACTACGGGCAAGAAGAAGAGTACAAGATGGGTCACTACGAGCTACAACAACTCATGGTCCAACCAGAGGACCATGTTAACGCCGTCAGGGAACCCGAAATTCAACTTGCTCTGCTTAGCATGGAGCAACTGCTCCAAGGTCTATCTCTCCACCTTGATCCCAAGACCTTTGCAGTCATCCAATCCACCGCTAAGGGCAAGATGCCCGCTAATCAAGGTCTAGTTGGGGGAGATCAAGCTCCCTCACCACCTCAATCAGCAACTAGGCCCCTCATCATCAACTCTCCTGCACAATCTTGCCATGCTACCTTGCCTACTCACCCTATTGTGGGTCACCCACCTGATTCCATGCTAGTTCCTACTTCCAACCCACCTCTTCCAGTTCGTTCATCCAAATACCTTGCACCAGTGGCTCAGGAACCCAAACTCACTCAAGCATTCAAGGACAAACTCAACCAAACGAATGAGCGCTTTGAAAAGCTGAGGCACCGTTTTGATTTGAAGGCCATCCCTGAAATATCTACTCCACCTTTCCCAGTCCCACATATCCCTCCATCACAAACACTAACCTACCATCGCTACAATGGCTCAAGTGATCCCTTCACCCATGTCAATGATTTCTTGAGCAAATCATCTTGATGGCTAAATGATCGAAGAGCTCTTGCTATTCTTTTTAAGCGATCATTGGATGGTGCAGCCCTAGAATGGTTTTTTTCACTAGGGAAAATAGAAATATGGGATTTTAAAATTGTCAAGGCTAAATTCTTGCAACGATATGGGCTAGGCTATTCAATAATTGGGAAAGCAAAAAAAGACATGGAATTAATGCAATATAATTCAGTTCATCATAATCGGCCGACTCCTCGACATCAGTTGATTAGGCCACCCATGCCCCAATCTCTGCTAGTCATGCAACCCGTATCAATGGCACAATCAATTGTACACAATAAAGCTCCTCTTGTCAATTGTGCCAATACCTCATTACCTAAATTGGCTCCCCAACCTTCGACTCCACCAACATTTTCAAAGGCCTCTCGGCCAATCATCTTACCCTTAGCTACTCAGTCTACTTCACCAATAGCTCCTTGGCCAACCACACAAGCCTTGGCTCCTCAACCAATTTCACCAATAGCTCCTCAGCCTGAACCGACTTCTATGCCGACACTAATTGAACAACCCTTGGCTATTCAGTCAACCCCTCAAAATAGGGTTCAACCTAAGTCGGTTAAGGCTCTTGTTTCTTCTATTGCTCCTGCCTTGGCAGAGGAACCAGTCACTCATGTCATTCATGCTCTTGCCTTGGCAGAGGAACCAATTAATCTAATCATTCATGCTCCTACTATGGTAGATGATTTAGTCACTTCAACTCTTCATGATCCTGCCTTGGCAAAGGAATCAATCACTCCTACTATTCTTGCTCCTACTGCAGTAGAAGATTCAGTCACTTTGACCCTTTAAACTCCTGCCCCAACAAATGATTCAATCACTCCAACCATTTGTGTTCCTGCCCTGGCAAAGGAATCAACTTCTCAACATATCATTGCTATCTCTCAAAATCAAAATCAGCTAGTAGGGGAGGTAGAGCCAAACTCTTCTATCTTTCTAGAATCTCCTAGGCTAGGCATGGCTCTTCCTTAGAACAACCTAAAGAGAAGCCTACTGTAGGAAGCTAAGATGAGGGGATCACAAATTCAGTTGATTGTCAAGGACTAGGCAAGGATTCACCAAGTATAGGTCAAATGTTGCCATCATTGGAATTAATCCCTGAAGCTAGAGAGAAAGAATTGATCTTTAAATTGAAAATTAAGGGGATAGAATTGGTTAGTGAAATGGGAAATGAATCGACAAGCCTCCTGAAGGATGTAAACCTTAGCAAAGGGATACTAGGACCTCCTCCAGCTAGGTAGGCAAAATCCTCAAAATCAGTCTTAGGGCCCTAACCCTTGCTCAATTCTCCCTGTAAAGAACAATCGGGCCCATGGGCCTACAAATCATCAATCTTAGGGCCACGACCCTTTCTCTACCCTCCTCCCAATCAAAGATTAGGCCCATGGGCCTACAATTCCTCAATCTTAGGGCCACCGCCCTTTCTTTATCCTTCTCACAATCATCAATTGGGCCCATAGGCCCAAAATCTATCAATCTTAGGGCCACAACCCACACTTTATCCCACTCAACTGGGCCCTCATGCCCCTCTTCTACAACCAGGCCCTTATGCCCCTTTCATCCAACCGGGCCCATATGCCCCTTTCTATCAACCAGGCTCTTGCGCCCCTTTCCTTCAATCGGGTCCGTGTGCCCCCTTTTTCTAATCGGGCCCATGTGCCCCTCTTCATCAACCAGGCTCTTATGTCTCTTTTCTTCAACTAGGCCCACGTGCCCCTTTTAATCAATTAGGCTTGCATGCCCCTTTCCTTCAACTGGGCCCATGCGCCCCTTTTCCTCAACTGGGCCTATGTGCCCCTTTCCTTCCATCAGGTCCACATGCCCATAATTCTTCCCAATTAGGCCCATGTGTCCTTAATTTTTCTAAATCGAGTCCACGTGCCCACAATTCACTTCAATCGGGCTCATGTGCCCATAATTCACCTCAACTGGGCTCACATGCCCATGTTTTTTTGTAACCGCCCAAATTTCTTCTAAATCAGGCCCACGTGCCCGCCTTCCATCAACCTCGGGCACACATGCCCACACTCCTTCAACTTTGGGCCTATATGCCCCCATTTCTTCACCATCGGGTCAGCGTGCCCATACTTCTTCGAAATTGGGTCCCTGTGCCCCCATTTCTCCAACTTTGGGACTGCGCACCCATACTCTTCAATGGTTCCAGCGAGCCTATCACAAATCACAATCTTGCTCCCAACCATTTAAATTGGGTCCATGTGCCCACTCTTTTCGTTGGGTCCCTCGGGCTCAACCTTCAATTGGGTCTTCGAGCCCATCACCTCCAATTGGGCCCTCATGCCCATCAACATCAACTGGGCCCTCTAGCCCGCCTTCAACTCTTGGGCCCACATGCCTCTTGATTCCAACCATTTCTGGGCCTTCAAGTCCACTATCAACTCCTGGGCCCAAGATCTCACTTTAATTCACTTTTCTTTTCAAGCATTCTCTTTCCTTTTCCAAATTTTATTTTCAAAAAAAAAATCAAAGGTAGAGAAATTTCTTAGGTGATACCCCAATCTTTACCTTCTACGTCATCAATCCTAGTTTCACAATGCCAAATCAAATCTACCACATCTTGCACCTCATTGTATGACTCTTACTCTTTGATTCAATGTGGAACATATCAACAGTGGAAACAGTTGGGCAAGGCAAGGCAAGGCATGGCAGGCAAGACAAGGCAAGCACAAACAAAGCCGTCATCAGCAATGAACTTCTTCTTCTCTCAGGCCAGGTATTACATGAAATTACATTCATCATCATTATGTCATCCGCAAGGCATTATTTTTTAAATGATTTTGAATTTCACATGACAATTTTAATTGAGATAAATTCATGATTAACGATATTTGTAGCTATCTTGTTTTTACTAAACAAATTCTTTACATTGAAAGGCATGCGAACAATTGATTCACCTATGGAATGTAATCTACCTCAAAAATGGAAAGAACTACTAGTATGACTTAAGACCACATGTTCTAGGTTGTTGTCTAGGAGTCGAGGGTAGATACCATTCTACACACACAACACGTCCCGATCCTAGAATCTGGATGACCCAACACCTGAGAGAAGCTAAGCAAGGCTCAGAGGTGGAAGGAAAACCCTCACCCTACTCTCTTCTGTTCGATCCAAGATAGGTGAAGGGGATTAGAGGGGGAGAGTATCGAAAGCATCTGCCGCCCTAGTAGGAGATCGTCTCATAAGGTCCAACTTCTCAATGAAAGGAAAAGGGTGCCAAAAGATGGGCAATGAACACCACAGGTTTAAACAAATATAGGCCTATCTGAATGAGTACCCAAAATTGTATAAAATGAAAAAGGTGCCAAAAGATGGGCAACCCCACAGGTCAAAGCACATGTCCGAATGTGTGCCATAAAAATAGGTTTGTCAATAAAGAAGAAAAGACCCAAAGAGGCCAAACCCCAACAGGCAATTGGGTGTAAGTAGCGAAATCCCTCTTGACATTTCCAGAGCCTATCAAGGACTTCCTTATCAATTCTTCATTCCTAACCCCTCAGGGTGTAGGTGGACCAACCAAATCAAAGCTAAACTCTGACCAATCAAAGGTTGAAAGTCAAAAGGATTCTGGGTAAGGAACACCATTTTGCACATGGTGTCTACTAATGAACCTAGAAAAACAACTAAGTGATGAGAACTTTTGTCAATATTGATTTTTCTTTCCCCAAAAAATTTAATATTTTCAAAAATATCCAAAAAAATTAAGAATCTTCAAAACTTCCAAAAAAAAATTCCTCTTCAAAACTCCAAAAAAATTAGTATTTTCATAAGCTAAAAAATGAATATTTTTTTAAAAATCCCAAAAATAAATTTTTTCACAAATTTTTTTTCGAATTACAGCAAAACTTTTCAAAATTGTCATCATCATGCTTAGTTTTAATTTTGTCTTTACATTCATATTTACTTTCAGTCTCATGTTTCAAATATTTCTTTGCATATTTGCTACATTATTTTTACACATTTAAGAAGGCTATACCCCTTGACAAAGTCAAGACAGACTACAACATGCAAGGAGGATAAGCCATACTGGCATTTTAATTTCATTTTAGGAGTGTTTTAGGCACGAAGAACAAACAAGGAGAATTGCACAACAAGACGATGCTCGCCACTTCCCTCCCCTATAGATTCTTAGGAGGAGGTGTCACCATATCCTCGGCCTCTACTTTGCCAAGGAACTTTTGCTTTGTGTCTTCATCAAGGCACATGAACTCTTTTGTGAGAATGCGCGTCATCACACCGCAAACTCACCATTATCATTTTCTTTCTTAATTAGGTGCTTTACTACTTATTTTATGCGTTGATGTTGAAGACCGCGAGTGCAAAGAAGACCAGACCTGAGATCCCCTTCATCAAAATCCACAACGGTCATGTCATTCTTCATGCTCACGGATAAGCCAAAATTATGTGGTGAGGACGATAGTTCCTGATTGGGTATCCTGACCTCACAATCAATCTATATCTTCAAATAGTTTGTTAAGTAAATTTTTGACTTTTTTAGCCTAGCATGCATCATATAGTTTTGCATTAGTTCCATTGCATTCTTACTTATCATCTCTGCATCCCTCTGTGGTCATCACATCCTCTGAACCCCACCAGGAATGTTCTCCCATCAATTTTCCCAATTTTGATCTTTTCAATATCCCACTGTGTTCGTTAATCCCACCGTGTCCGTCATCTATCATAATCACCTTGTATCCTTCAATATCTTTCATTTCTATCTCACCGTATCCATTGTAACACTTTCTTGCTATTCATCTCACCATGGCAGTCACCTTATCCCACCATGGGCACCCATTTTGATCATCATTCTTGTGCCACCATTATCCTCATGGTCTATTCTTACACTTGAACATTTACCTTTTGGAATCTGAGGTCATTTCATTCTGAATCAAATCACGTTTCTTGGAAAACTTAAATGAATCTGAGGGCCTAAATATGCTCAATTGGTATTCTTTTATTTTACAAAATAACTCTCTTTTTAAATTTTAGCCCATCACAGTATAGGAACACCGCAAAGATCGGGTTGCTAGCTGATGATGAACCTACGAACCCATGATTCAGGGATTTCCCACCACATTGGGGGTTGGCTATTCTTCTCTCGTGGCTGTGGCACATCTTTTACCAATCAGATGTAAGAAGATTTAATGAAACATGGCAGTAATCCAAAGAACATGAAGAGATTCTCTTTGCCGAATTTGGTCATTGAGTGTGTCTATATGTACACCGTGATGCCACCTTTAGAGTCCATTGCCATTTTGCTCCACTACCTTCCACTACGATCCATCTCGCTTTGCTACATTCCTCTATATTTCACTTCACTTCACTACATGGCATTCCCTTGCAAAGCCGACATCAAGGCGAGGCAAGCTGTAGACATGCCAATTTGGCCTTATTTAGAGCTTAAACCCTTATTCCATCTGCAACATCTAGGGCTGTAAATGGGTCGGATTCGGTAGCGAATTCATCAGAATCCGATTCCGATTCCGATAAGGGTTAAGGAATTCCGATTCCGATTTCGATAATTTCGGAATCACTATGTTCCGATTTCGATCCGATTCCGATTCCGTTATCGAAATCGAAATCGAATCCGATAAAATCTGAAATACATATTAAATATTAATTTTTATTCAAAAGTGAGTCAATAATTTACATATAATTAATAAATTTTGATATAATCTTCTTAAAAATTTATTTTTATTATTTTATCAATTTATATATTATATTTTATAATTTATTTAACTTTGTTTTATTTAATTTTATTTATATATAATTATTGTTTTATCAAAATCAGATTAACGGAAACGGAACCAACTGATTCCGATTCTGATTCCAATAAGCTACCGGAATATCCGATTCTGATAGCTTATAGGATACAAAAACAAGTTCCAAACCCGTTAATTTTTATCGAAATCAAATCGTAATATCAGAATATCGGATTCCATTTACACCCCTAGCAACATCTCTTTTAGACCACAAAATCAAGATGAACCAACCTTTTGGACGAGCTAAGAACCTTACTAGAAATCTGAGGATGAGTTGCTAATTTCTAATCAAACCTGTGTTTGTCAAACAAGAGCCCATTCTATCTTTCATGTTGCTCTTGGTGGTCTTTGCACCAAGGTCGCACCACTTGTTTCTATGCCAGATTATGCTTTTCTCAACATTTCCTCTATTTTAAATTTTTTCACTGGATTATGTGGACATCTACTGAAGAAGTCTTCAACATAAATAATCTTCCTCTCTAAGTCCCTTTTCAGTGCAACAAACGGCATTCAATTTCGATTTCCCGTTTGCTTGTAGTGGCCTTTAGAAGTCAGATGCACAATTCTATCCGCATGCACCCCTGATCAAGTCCAATTTATGCAAGCCTAGCCCATTGGGCACATCTCTTACCAATTCACGACTGTACCTTCCTTTTTCCTCCTCTACATCACTTGTTAAAGTATCTAGAAGCTTCATGATGAAAATTAGCATCATCAAATGATGGCAATCCAACTTGTTGTCTTGTACATCAAAACTTGCTATTCTTATATAAGATTTGTTTCCTCTTCAAGTGGAGACATATTTTGAACATGAGGAAGGTAATCCATGGTTTTCAATTCCTCTAAATTAGATGGGTAAGTTTCTAGAAGCCTCAGGATGAAAATTAGCAACATTGAATGGAGGAAATCCAACCTAAGGTCGGTGTCGACTCCGAAAACGGGTTCCGGATCGGCACCTCAAGAGAAGGTGAAAGATAGAATAGAATAGGGGGAAGGGAGTGAATCGGAAAACACTTGGAAAGTGGCAAAAAGTCCTCACCTCGGTCCCATACTCACATTGATCCCCGAACTTTCATCTCACGGCATCGCTCGAGCACCGGAGACGGTTCGAGTCATGTGGGAGGAGAGTGAGGAGGAGATGAACTTAGAACATGAATAAAAAAGGTGGTCGCCAGGAGCTGCGGGCTCCGCTTTATGGAATAAAAGACAAGATTAAGTTGAATTGACCGTGTGTACCTTAGCATGGCAGATTGAGATGTGAGTTCAACCTTCTTCTTCTTCGGCCGGCCGATGAAGAAGAGTCCAACCGGTGCTAGCTTGAATGATTTGTGCAACTTAAATACAATGAAAACAAGTGAAAGAATGAATTAGACTTAAGTGAAGTGTAGTAACTGAAATATGCAATTGAAATCGAACTCACTGGCTTCGGGGTGAGCCTTAACCCCTTTTTTTGTATTTTTAGTTATGTAAAAATGATGCAAACTAAACTAAAATATGTTATAAAACATTAAATAGACTGAATGAACTGGTTTGAAGAAGCCTATGGAGTTAATCGGCTTGAGTTGAAGCCGAGATGGTTGAATAAGCAGGTTCGGGTAGCCTTGCACCCTTCTAGTGCGACTTGGTGTAGAGAATGCTACGAACGACCCTGATGTCAGAATTGAGTTCCGTTTATTTATATGAATGAAGAACTTGAAGAGGAAGAGATCTTATGTTTATGACTTCTCAAAAATCCTCCTGTAGAAGTTTGTAAAAATTATGAAAGTGGGAAAATATGGAAAAACAGAACCTGGACGCGCGCCCTCAGTGCAGCAATCGCCACGGACAGACGGCAAGTCAGAATCGAGTGCCTCTAGTTTAAAATGAAAGAGAACGAGGAGAGGAACAACTCTTATGTTGAAGACTTTTGCATAAGAATCCCTTAATATTCTACAGAATCCGATGAAGTTTGTTGATGCAGCACACATGGATTGAGCCTTCTCCTTCACTTCGAGATCGATCTCTCGACGTCGGATCGGCTTTGGATGTCAAGACGGCCTTGGGAGAGAGCTTGGACGAACCTAGGATGAGTTAAGCATGAGGGATCAACCTTGGATCGCTAAGAATGACCCTCAATTTATAGAGAATGGAAACCAGTGCAAAACATGGAAACTGGACGTACCGTGCCCCCGCTTTTCAAAGGAGATGAGGGCGTGCAAGGCGTGCCCTCAACCTGGGGGCGCGCAGGGCACACCCTCACCCTGGGGGCGCAGTCTGCGCACCCCCCTGTTTCAAAGAGAGCAGGGGCGCGTTATGTGTTTTATTACCAAAAACCATCGGAATCTTCTGGAAATTGCTAAAAATTGACTTCATAAGATGAACGCGCCCCTGACTCGGGAGTGCGGTCAAAATAAACAATAATTAGTGGGGGGAAACCTTCCAAAAATTTGGTTTAGAAGGTGTAAACCAGGGTAATTTCCGATTTCCAAAAATGCACCACACCCCCGCGTTTCAAAGGAAGTGGGGGTGCACAGGGTGCGCCCCCAGACTGAGGGCGCGCAACCCAGGTTGAGGGCGCGGTGACCGCACCCTCCCATTTCAAAGGGGGCGGGGGCACGGTACACTCTCTCTCCTACGTGCATGTTCCGCGAGCCGTAACTTGCAAACGGGATGTCCAATTCGGCTCCTGTTTGTTGCATTGGAAAGAGGACCTTCAACCGCACCTCCTCAAGTCGGTAAACCAGCCGGCATAATTCTCAAGATGTTCGCATGAAACTTTCTACTGGTTTACCCTCTCGCGAAAAGCTGAAAACAGTGGCGAAGATCCGAAAGAGCACAGTTCCGGTCGAGGAATCTCGGGTCAACTCGGGATAACTTAAGATGATGACCGAAGAAGTCTGGTACAATCGGAAAACCCGAAATCATCAAAAAATCTGAGATTAACCTGGTAAACGTGAATTGAAGCTCAGAAAAGTCGAGAAACCCTAAAATCGACCAAAACACCCGTATGGCCTTGATTGATGAAAATATTTGGCTAGGATGGACCCGGATGACTCGAAAAGACCCGGTGATGACCAGAAAGGCCTAACACGAGGTCCGGGATAGCCGTGTCAGTATAGATCAAAAAGCCGTAATGAAGAAACCGTTATAGACTAACGCCTACCGAAGTGACTTGTCGAAAACACCGAATGTCACGGAACACACGTGGGACTCCCGAGACATTCAAGTATGGACCATTCAAGGTAGGTCATCGAGCAGGCTTCGTGTTTTCACGGTTCACGCGCAGCTCTCGCTTGAAGGTTACTGCATTATTCCAGAAATCATTGGTCCATTCCCAACTCACGAAGGGCTCCACCAACGTCCTTAGCTCATCTCCACGAGGTAATCTGGATCAGATAAAGATCAGATAATGGGTATCGCCAATGTAATAAGAGTCTAGGGCTCTGAATCAAGCCAATTTGGCGTGTCTACAGTCGGATGTATCAAAACCTACTATTTTTTGACCTGTTTCTCATCCCCTATAAAAGGATACTCATATCAACGACCTAATAAGGGCATCCCCATCCTCCAGAACTCTTCCCCTCATCTTCTTCAAACCTTTCTTTCTTTGTCCCGGTGCCCGAAGATCGTCCCGAAGTGAGAAAGAAGTCGGTCTATGCTCCAATATGCTGCACTGCTGATCATCGGCTTCTACAGATCTTTTTGGTCATTTTACAGCTGACTTCTTTCAGAATAATGTGCATCATAAATATATCTTTCATCTCCAACAAACAGAGATAAATTCTGACATTCCCTCGGCTTATTACGGCTTCAACACCAGCGCTGCACAAACAGATCCAAAGTCTTCTCTTCTAAGTCATCATCTTCTTAGTCAATTTATATATATTTAATAGTAGATTCAGCCAATAAATTCTTCATATAAACTTTTCCCCAATGAGTCCTCTTTTATTTACAATAAGAATCATTCAATTCCTATGTCTGTGGTGCCCATAGCACGTCCTACATTGACGTTGTGCTGGGAGTTTCCAGAACATAACTGTCCAAGATCCGGCTTATCAAGTAAATTCAAATTATTTATCATAAGATTCAAGCAAAGTTTCTTAATCTAAAACCACCCTTGGTAAGTTCTCTTTATTTTGAAACAAACGACACTCGATTCTAACATTGGTGCTGTCTGTTTCGATCTGCATCAGAGCCACGCTAGTTTACATTGAATTTGTCCAACCTGGTTGCCACTTTGCCTGGGTTGTGTTATCTTTAATCATCCATATTATCTTTGCTAACTCTTCATTCATATCATTTAGTTCATATTTAAGCATCATTTTTATTCCATTTTTCATTATTTCATATATCACAAAAAACCAAAAAAAAGGGTTAAGGCTAACCCTGAATCCGGTGAGTTTGTTTCCAGTTGCCGTTTATGTTATTATTTTTACAAGTTACTACACTTCACTCAGTTATAATCCTTTTTCACTTGTTTTCTTGTCGTATTGTCTTCTAGTTGCACAAATGCATCAAGCTAGCATCGATTGGAGACTCTTCTTCATCGACCGGCCGAAGAAGAAGAAGGTTGAACCTGCACACATTCTCTCTCGCACTAAGGTACACACGGTCAACTCAATCTTGTTTTTATTCTATAAAGCAGAGCCCGCATCTCCTAGCGACCATTTCTTCTCTTATTCATGTTCTAAGTCATTCTATTCCTCACTCTCCTCCCACATGACCCGAACCGTCTTCGGTGCTCGAGCAATGTCGTGAGATGAAAGTTCGAGGATCAATATGAGTGTGGGACTGAGGTGAGGATTTTACCATTTTTTGATTGTTTTTCGATTCACTCCATTTCCCTTATTTTATCTTTCACCATTTCTTGAGGTGCCGATCCAGAACCTATTTTCAAAGTAGACAGTAGGATCCTTAAGATAGGACATTAAGAATCTAATAAGACTAGTGTATATGATATCTTCTCATATGATGAGGATGATCGATCTCATTGGTCATCAGTGTGGGGACACTGAGATACATGTACAGGTGCTCATTATAGGAATGATTCATTGAACTAACCATCATAGAATCCTAGAATGGTATCTTACCGAATCGTCGATCAAGGTATTCTATCATCACAGTTGCACGGTTGGATCTTTAACTTGAATCGCCAAAGATATCTTGCGTGGTGTACCATGTACTTTGACTATTGACTTATGAATCACTTAGTATTGTGGTCTTGTATAGTTAATGGATTGGGTATATGGGAAACCTGGTGGAGGCAATTGAGTGGACAATAGGAGATCGTCCACCCTTTATAGCATCGGTTGGAGACTCTTCTTCATCGGCCGGCCGAGGAAGAAGAAGGTTGAACCCATATCCCGATCTCCCGCGCTAAGGTACACGGTCAAGTCAACTTATCTCTTGTTTTTATTCCATAAAGCGGAGCCCGCGGCTCCTGGCGACCACCTTTTATTTATGTTCTAATTTCATCTCTTCCTCACTCTCCTCCCACATGACCCGAACCATCTCCGGTGCTCGAGCGACACCGTGAGATGAAAGTTCGGGGATCAATGTGAGTGTGGGACCGAGGTGAAAACATTTTACCGCTTTCCGAGTGTTTTCAATTCACTTCCCTTTTTTCCCATATTATATCTTTCACCTTCTCTTGAGGTGCCGATCCAGAACCCATTTCTGGAGTCGACAACATTGTCTCGACCTGTTCAATCTCCATGGTCGTCAAACTTTTATTGTGACAGCCACCATGAATTGCCACGGTCTACAAACAATCCTCCAAGTCATTTGTTATACCAAACAGAGCCTTGTTCTCCTACAAACCAGGCCTCTCCAACGAGTTGTATTCACAAACCCATCTGAAGGACCAAGTGGACACGAAGCCCCACTAGTTCTTAAGGATACAAATCTATAAAAAGTCCATACCCCACAAACCAAAAAAAAACATGTCTTGCCTCTGCAAGCAACCCATACCCAGGCAACTCTCTGATCATGTTGAAATTCACGCTTGGTCAAACCCACAATCAAACTTTCCTACCCTCGAGTTGAAATCCACATCCCATATGAAGTTCACACTCCATATTGACTATGTGGAAATCCATAACTAGTCAAACCCGACAATACATACGGCTTGAGAGAAGCCTCAATTCTCTACAAAAAAAGAGGGGGCTAAAATAAAGATGCCCGACGGACTTGGCTGCCCAAGCACAACTGACAGTCAAGGGCAAAAATGTCAAAACATATAGTCGAGGTGAAAACCTAAAAGGGCACCTCGAGCAAAATTGGATAACCCTGTTGTATGAAAATCCCGCAATGGGATGTACATGCAAAATAAAAAAAGGGGTCAGCCTAGGTGAAAACTCTGCAAAGGGTAGTTAGGATGATGTAAAAAAAAATCATCAACAACTAGGATGAGCTCCCAACCTTCCAGGGTGGGCAGGTTCTTCCCTTTAACTTTATTAGGGAGGAGGTCCGAGTCGCCAGTAACGAAACGGCTCTCATAGGCACATCTACTTTGTAGTAGAAATATGCCAGGGAGAATACCTGAGGTGACGAGGAAGATCACCTCCCGCCTATAAAATTCAAAGGGAGTTCCCGCAATCTATCCTGGGAGGGACAAAAGGCGAAATCCTCTTTCAGCCCTCTCGACATACTTCTACCATTTTGGTCCGCTTGACCATGACAATTTCAAACAATCCTCTCTATTTCAGCCATGCTTATTATGGTGTTGTGAACCTCTGTCACTCTTGCTATCTAGACCCGGTGATATGTGAAATTTCAACCATCTTGATCGATCCGATCCTGATGGACTACAAAAGAGCTCTCCCTGGTCTTGGCTAGTCAGCCCTCACGACCAACAAAAATCACACCGTTGTGACCCTCTAGGCTTACACGGTTTTGAAACCCATATCATCATATGTCATGTAGTACATGTACGATTATCAAAAAATCCACCATCTCGACTGCCCCAGTCTTGACGGTCAACAAAAAAAAGAACACATCATCCAGACCCCCCCATTCTGGATCGCTCTCAAAAAGAAAGAGAGAGCCAAAAAGCTCTACCATCCTGGTCGCTCCGGCCCAGATGGTTTACAAAAAATCAACTATCTAGGCATTACAAGTCTCCATGGATAAGCCGCCAAAGGACCGAGTAGGCTCAAATCCCTACTCAATGTAGTTCCCAAGGCAAACCGAGTGGGCTCAAATTCCTACTCAGATCTCATTGTCTCCACATAATTCGAAAGCAACAATTTCACTCTTTCGGCAAAATCCCGAATGCTTGAGTAAGCCCAAGTTCCTACTCAAATACCACTCTCCCAACAAAGTGTCTAAGAAACACCTTTTTCCTTTGTGGAAAAATACCCAGGAAATCCAGTAGGCCAAAATTCCTACACACAACCCTTCTTCCTTGTGGCAAAAATCTCAAGGAACCTTGTAGGCTAAAAATCCCTACACTCAAACCTTTTTCTTGTGACAAAATCCCCAAAAAACTCAGTAGGCTAAAATCCCTACATTCAAACTTTTCCCTTGCGGCAAAATTCACAAGAAACCCTATAGGTTAAAATCCCTACATGACACCTTTTCCTTTGTGGCAAAATTCCAAAGGAACACAATAGGCCAAAATCCCTACACACATTTTCTTTGTGGCAAAATCCCAAAGGAACACAGTAGGCTAAAACCCCTACACTCAGCCTTCTCCCTTGTGACAAAATTTTCGAGAAACCCTGTAGGCTAAATTACCTATGCAATCTTCTCCCTTGTGGCAAAATACCCAAGAAACTCTGTAGGCTAAAATCCCTACATTCAAACTTTTCCCTTGTGGCAAAATTCACAAGAAACCTTGTAGGTTAAAATCCCTACATGACACATTTTCCTTTGTGGCAAAATTCTCAAAGAACTCAGTAGGCTAAAACCCCTACGCAATTACTTCACTTCAGACTGGGTTGAAATCTCTACACTGTATCATCTTTAGTGTAGAAAAAAAGAACAAAAAAAAGAGAGAAAAGAAAAGAAAAAAAAAAATGAAACACAAAAGAAAGAAAATGAAAAAAAAAAAAAAAGAAACAAAAAAGGAGACAAATAAAAAAGAGAGAAAATAAAAAAAACTAAGCAACAAAGGGGAGCACAACAATAAACGATGCAACCATGAGCCTACATCAACCTCTTGTAGCTCATCGGATGTTCCCATCCCATCGGCAAAGAAGAGACCAGACATGATCCACATTGGGAACCATGAGCAGGACAGTAAGGCAAACAAGAGAAAAAAAAAAACCAAAGAGCACACATCTGGAAAGATCAGTGGTCAAGCTCAAGGCAGAGTAGAATGGTCACCTCCGAGGGCCCAAGCCCTTCTTGACCCGAGGACATTTAAGTCAAAGAATCAGCTAGGACAAGAAAAAGGAAGAAGGCATCGTCGGCTTCTACAGGCCCCACTCGACACGAATGGCGGTCCCTGCCAGTCTCTACAGTAGTCCCGACTGTTGCGCGCTACAATAACCCCCCTTGTGGGTGCAAGGACGACCACCGAGGGGCGTAATTGCAAGGCCATACACCACTCATGATGGTGGTTACGGCTCAAACGAAACTTAGTCATGTCTAAGTTTGGCTGCGGCACTCCTTTGCTTTTCTTTCTCTAAGAGCTCTACGTAAACGTGAAAAATGAAAAAAGAAAAAGAAAAGAGGAACATAGAACAGAATGAAGGAGAGAACGGGAGAGAGAAACAATGTTCACAGCAGAATTTTGACAAGATTTGAGCTCCGATGACTGGCCGACTCAAGTAGATTCATTTCCAGTCGCCGCAATGGCGCTACCAATAGCGATCGACATATAGCAGCCCTTTTCCAACCATGCTAAACAGCTGCAAATGAGAACAGAGTAAATCACGCCACCCTCGAGTTTCCTCTTGATCGTGGATCAATTAGCGGCTGCTCCTCCCAATCGCGACAGTGGCAGCACCAACTAATCTTTGCGATCGCCATAGGTGGACCCAACAGCAGCAACCAGCGATGGTTGTGGCACTAATAGGACCACCAAACGACGAACCTAGCAACGGTACCAGGCCGAGGCGGCAAGAGCAATAGGTGATTGCAACGATAAGTCTTAGTCGGGGTAACTCAAAGGAAAATGACAGCAAGAGTCCATATCGCATAAGTGGCATGGCCAGAAAAGAAAATGGGAAAGAGAAAATGTCAGTCCTGCTTAACGTACATAAGCCAAATTCAATCAGGATTCGGACGTACTTGATCTCTCTCTTAGCTAGATCCAAAACAAGATTCAATCAAAAGAAGGGGGAGCGCATGGAGGTCATGCGGCCAGGCGAAAGAAGAAGGGATTCGGTCGAAAGGCAACGTCTCATACGCAAAAAAAAAAAGGAAAAGAAAAGAGGAAAAACAACGTAAAAAAGGGGGAGAAAGGAGAATGCTGGGGTCCCTTGCTTTTTCTTCGTTCTTTTGAGGGCTCCACGTAGCCATGCAAAAAAAAGCCATGCAAAAATAGAAGAAAAGCTCTAGCCGAGCAAAAAAAAACATGCAGAAATAGAAGAAAATCTCCACGTAGCCATGCAAAAAAACATGCAGAAATAGAAGAAAAGCTTTATCCGTAGCCATATAAAAAAATCATGCAAAAATAGAAGAAAAGTTCTACGTAGCCATGCAAAAATAGAGAAAAGCTTAAAGTAGTCATGTAAAAAAGAGATGAAATAAAACAAGAGGGAGAAAATAGACTTGAGGTGGCTAGTTAAAAAAAAGAGAGAAAGAAAGAGAAAACAAGTAAAAAATGCCGAACCAAAAAATGGCCAGGTTTAATCGCGTCCAAGGGCCCAAGCCCTTCCCGATTCCTAAGATATCGAAGCAACGTTGAGCCGACCGCCCTTTCGGTAGTGGGTGAGAAGTAGAGTGCCGATCTACACTGGCGATTCCATGTCGACACTTGTTGCCCATGTTGCTCACGTCTCCGAAGAATTGCCCGTGGGGGGCATTTGTGGACACTAATTTTGTTAAAAAAAAGAGAGCAGAGAAAGAAAAAAGTTGTTACCGCAATTCAATTTCACGGGGTCACTGTTCATTTAAATGTTTTTTTAGTAATTATTAACAGAGAGGCTGGACAGAGAAAGCTGGTCGCGGCTGGTTCCTGCGCATTGGTACCTCGCACACCAACATTCTTTCCTCCGCTGGGATCTCTCCAACAGGAGTGATCAATCAGGCCCATTCATTTTTGGAGGAATTTGGGGGGGGGGGGGATTTACCCGGTTGTCACCTGCTATCACGGAATGGTCCGGCCGTAGCAAGAGTTAGAATAATTCTATATTGGATAATGAGGGGAGGTTACCTATGCTTATAAGCCTGGGCCTCTCTAACTCAACACCGCAGTTTTGAGTTGGTTAACATAGTATTAGAGCCAAGGGCTGTGGACCCCCCCTCCGTCAACCGTCACCCGCAAACAGTGTACACGTGTCAAAGCCAGAAGAGCTTGCACGTGAGGGGGCGAGTTAGAATAGTCCCATATTGGACAATGAGGGGAGGTTACCTATGCTTATAAGCCTGGGCCTCTCTAACTCAACACCGCGGTTTTGGATTGGTTAATAGCAAGCCACCTGCTTCCCGGTTTAAAATAAAAAAGGGCAGGGGACGATTGGGAGATAAAAGGGAAGGGAGAAGAAAACGTAGGCAGCGGCGGCCAGATTCTCACACGCCAGTCCTCCGCACACGAGTCCTTCCCTATTGCGGTGCTCTTTCTCAAACTAGCGCATATCAAATTTTGTAATTTAGAAATGTGTCACGGGGCAAGGAGGGTGGATCTGAGCCATCGCCTGCCGCCGTTGGAGGCAAAAAATGGGGAAGAAAGAAATCGCGACAGGTCCCCAGGCGGAAAGCCAGACGCGAGGCCCTGTTTTGAAGAGCTAGTAGACACGATAAAAGGGGAATGAAGGAGGTCGCGCGGGGAAGAGTTTTTAGAGAGGGAGGGGAATAAAAAGAAAAGATCGGAGGAAAGATCCAACAGAGCAGAACATCTCCAGTTGTTCGGAGACGACGGGCACGACGGCGGGCACGACGCCAACAGAAGAAGACAAACCAAGTAAGTTACTCGGACAGCCCCTTCAACTCCCCCCATCTTATACCTCCCTCAAGACCTCGTGCGACCTCGACGACGACTCCGACGGTTGCCTGTGGCGAAGCTCGGTGACCATGCCGGATCCCCCCAGCGGTCACCACGAACCTGGACGAGTTGGGTTGCGGCACTGACCGACGCATACAGTAGCAAAGGGGAGCGTTCCAGGCCACCCTCTAGTCATCTAATCTCCTAGCTAATGCCCTATTTGGTAACACTATTAGACATCTCTATCACTATTAATTTTAAATTTGATATTGTTGATAATCACCTTGAGGTGTTTGGCTTATAGTATCAATTTTAAAATTTGTAGTGCAAACAACACATGTTATGTAATACAAGTGTAAATTTGTATCAATTTTGATATTGATACTCCATCTTCTAGAAATATCAATATCAATACTAATATAGTATCATTTTTGATACTCTAACCAAACAGGCCATAAGTCTCTACGACAACGACCTGGACTTAGCTACCCCATGGTGAACTCATGACATCGACCCTGATGTCAGAATTGAGTTCCGTTTATTTATATGAATGAAGAACTTGAAGAGGAAGAGATCTTATGTTTATGACTTCTCAAAAATCCTCCTGTAGAAGTTTGTAAAAATTATGAAAGTGGGAAAATATGGAAAAACAGAACCTGGACGCGCGCCCTCAGTGCAGCAATCGCCACGGACAGACGGCAAGTCAGAATCGAGTGCCTCTAGTTTAAAATGAAAGAGAACGAGGAGAGGAACAACTCTTATGTTGAAGACTTTTGCATAAGAATCCCTTAATATTCTACGAGAATCCGATGAAGTTTGTTGATGCAGCACACATGGATTGAGCCTTCTCCTTCACTTCGAGATCGATCTCTCGACGTCGGATCGGCTTTGGATGTCAAGACGGCCTTGGGAGAGAGCTTGGACGAACCTAGGATGAGTTAAGCATGAGGGATCAACCTTGGATCGTTTAAAATGGCCCTCAATTTATAGAGAATGGAAACCAGTGCAAAACATGGAAACTGGACGTACCGTGCTCCCGCTTTTCAAAGGAGATGAGAGCGCGCAAGGCGCGCCCTCAACCTGGGGGCGCGCAGGGCACACCCTCACCCTGGGGGCGCAGTCTGTGCACCCCCTTGTTTCAAAGAGAGCGGGGGCGCGTTATGCGTTTTATTACAAAAAACCGTCGGAATCTTCTGCAAATTGCTAAAAATCGACTTCATAAGATGAACGCGCCCCTAACTCGGGGGTGCGGTCAAAATAAACAATAATTAGTGGGGGGAAACCTTCCAAAATTTTGGTTTAGAAGGTGTAAACCAGGGTAATTTTCGGTTTCCAAAAATGCACCATGCCCCCGCATTTCAAAGGAAGTGGGGGTGAACAGGGCGCGCCCCCAGACTGAGGGCGCGCAACCCAGGTTGAGGGCGCGGTGACTGCACCCTCCCATTTCAAAGGGGTGGGGGCACGGTACACTCTCTCTCCTACGTGCATGTTCCGCGAGCCATAACTTGCAAACGGGATGTCCAATTCGGCTCTTGTTTGTTGCATTGGAAAGAGGACCTTCAACCGCACCTCCTCAAGTCGGTAAACCAGCCGGCATAATTCTCGAGATGTTCGCACGAAACTTTCTACTGGTTTACCCTCTCGCGAAAAGCTGAAAACCGTGGCGAAGATCCGAAAGAGCACAGTTCCGGTCGAGGAATCTCGGGTCAACTCGGGATAACTTAAGATGATGACCGAAGAAGTCTGGTACGATCGGAAAACCCGAAATCATCAAAAAATCTGAGATTAACCCGGTAAACGTGAATTAAAGCTCAGAAAAGTCGAGAAACCCTAAAATCGACCAAAACACCCGTATGACCTTGATTGATGAAAATATTCGGCTAGGATGGACCCGGATGACTCGAAAAGACCCGGTGATGACCGGAAAGGCCTAACACGAGGTCCGTATAGCCGTGTCAGTACAGATCAAAAAGCCGTAATGAAGAAACTGTTATAGACTAACGCCTACCGAAATGACTTGTCGAAAACACCGAATGTCATGGAACACACGTGGGACTCCCGAGACATTCAAGTATGGACCATTCAAGGTAGGTCATCGAGCAGGCTTCGTGTTTTCACGGTTCACGCGCAGCTCTCACTTGAAGGTTACTACATTATTCCAGAAATCATTGGTCCATTCTCAACTCACGAGGGGCTCCACCAACGTCCTTAGCTCATCTCCATGAGGTAATCTGGATCAGATAAAGATCAGATAATGGGTATCGCCAATGTAATAAGAGTCTAGGGCTCTGAATCAAGCCAATTTGGCGTGTCTACAGTCGGATGTATCAAAACCTACTATTTTTTGACCTGTTTCTCATCCCCTATAAAAGGATACTCATATCAACGACCTAATAAGGGCATCCCCATCCTCCAGAACTCTTCCCCTCATCTTCTTCAAACCTTTCTTTCTTTGTCCCGGTGCCCGAAGATCGTCCCGAAGTGAGAAAGAAGTCGGTCTATGCTCCAATATGCTGCACTGCTGATCATCGGCTTCTACAGATCTTTTTGGTCATTTTACAGCTGACTTCTTTCAGAATAATGTGCATCATCAAGATATCTTTCATCTCCAACAAACAGAGATAAATTCTGACATTCCCTCGGCTTATTACGGCTTCAACACCAGTACGCACAAACAGATCCAAAGTCTTCTCTTCTAAGTCATCATCTTCTTAGTCAATTTATATATATTTAATAGTAGATTCAGCCAATAAATTCTTCATATAAACTTTTCCCCAATGAGTCCTCTTTTATTTACAATAAGAATCATTCAATTCCTATGTCTGTGGTGCCCATAGCACGTCCTACATTGACGTTGTGCTGGGAGTTTCCAGAACATAACTGTCCAAGATCCGGCTTATCAAGTAAATTCAAATTATTTATCATAAGATTCAAGCAAAGTTTCTTAATCTAAAACCACCCTTGGTAAGTTCTCTTTATTTTGAAACAAACGACACTCGATTCTAACATTGGTGCTGTCTATTACGATCTCTGCATCAGAGCCACGCCAGTTTACATTGAATTTGTCCAACCTGGTTGCCACTTTGCATGGGTTGTGTTATCTTTAATCATCCATATTATCTTTGCTAACTCTTCATTCATATCATTTAGTTCATATTTAAGCATCATTTTTATTCCATTTTTCATTATTTCATATATCACAAAAAACCAAAAAAAAGGGTTAAGGCTAACCCCGAATCCGGTGAGTTTGTTTCCAGTTGCCGTTTATGTTATTATTTTTACAAGTTACTACACTTCACTCAGTTCTAATCCTTTTTCACTTGTTATCTTGTCGTATTGTCTTCTAGTTGCACAAATGTATCAAGCTAGCATCGATTGAAGACTCTTCTTCATCGGCCGGCCGAAGAAGAAGAAGGTTGAACCTGCACACATTCTCTCCCGCGCTAAGGTACACACGGTCAACTCAATCTTGTTTTTATTCTATAAAGCAGAGCCCGCGTCTCCTAGCGACCATTTCTTCTCTTATTCATGTTCTAAGTCATTCTATTCCTCACTCTCCTCCCACATGACCCGAACCGTCTTCGGTGCTCGAGCAATGTCGTGAGATGAAAGTTCGAGGATCAATATGAGTGTGGGACTGAGGTGAGGATTTTACCATTTTTTGATTGTTTTTCGATTCACTCCATTTCCCTTATTTTATCTTTCACCATTTCTTGAGGTGCCGATCCAGAACCTATTTTCAAAGTAGACAGTAGGATCCTTAAGATAGGACATTAAGAATCTAATAAGACTAGTGTATATGATATCTTCTCATATGATGAGGATGATCGATCTCATTGGTCATCAGTGTGGGGACACTGAGATACATGTACAGGTGCTCATTATAGGAATGATTCATTGAACTAACCATCATAGAATCCTAGAATGGTATCTTACCGAACTGTCGATCAAGGTATTCTATCATCACAGTTGCACGGTTGGATCTTTAACTTGAATCGCCAAAGATATCTTGCGTGGTGTACCATGTACTTTGACTATTGACTTATGAATCACTTAGTATTGTGGTCTTGTATAGTTAATGGATTGGGTATATGGGAAACCTGGTGGAGGCAATTGAGTGGACAATAGGAGATCGTCCACCCTTTATAGCATCGGTTGGAGACTCTTCTTCATCGGCCGGCCGAGGAAGAAGAAGGTTGAACCCATATCCCGATCTCCCGCGCTAAGGTACACGGTCAAGTCAACTTATCTCTTGTTTTTATTCCATAAAGCGGAGCCCGCGGCTCCTGGCGACCACCTTTTATTTATGTTCTAATTTCATCTCTTCCTCACTCTCCTCCCACATGACCCGAACCATCTCCGGTGCTCGAGCGACACCGTGAGATGAAAGTTCGGGGATCAATGTGAGTGTGGGACCGAGGTGAAAACATTTTACCGCTTTCCGAGTGTTTTCAATTCACTTCCCTTTTTTCCCATATTATATCTTTCACCTTCTCTTGAGGTGCCGATCCGGAACCCATTTCTGGAGTCGACAACATTGTCTCGACCTGTTCAATCTCCATGGTCGTCAAACTTTTATTGTGACAGCCACCATGAATTGCCACGGTCTACAAACAATCCTCCAAGTCATTTGTTATACCAAACAGAGCCTTGTTCTCCTACAAACCAGGCCTCTCCAACGAGTTGTATTCACAAACCCATCTGAAGGACCAAGTGGACACGAAGCCCCACTAGTTCTTAAGGATACAAATCTATAAAAAGTCCATACCCCACAAACCAAAAAAAAACATGTCTTGCCTCTGCAAGCAACCCATACCCAGGCAACTCTCTGATCATGTTGAAATTCACGCTTGGTCAAACCCACAATCAAACTTTCCTACCCTCGAGTTGAAATCCACATCCCATATGAAGTTCACACTCCATATTGACTATGTGGAAATCCATAACTAGTCAAACCCGACAATACATACGGCTTGAGAGAAGCCTCAATTCTCTACAAAAAAAGAGGGGGCTAAAATAAAGATGCCCGACGGACTTGGCTGCCCAAGCACAACTGACAGTCAAGAGCAAAAATGTCAAAATATCCAGTCGAGGTGAAAACCTAAAAGGGCACCTCGAGCAAAATTGGATAACCTTGCTGTATGAAAATCCCGCAATGGGATGTGCATGAAAACTACAAAAGGGGTTAGCCTAAGTGAAAACTCTGCAAAGGGCAGTTAGGATGATGTAAAGAAAAAGAATCATCATCAACTAGGATGAGCTCCCAACCTTCCAGGGTGGGTGGGTTCTTTCCCTTAACTTTATTAGGGAGGAGGTCCAAGTCGCCAGTGACGAAACGGCTCCCGTAGGCACATCTACCTTGTAGTAGAAATACGCCAGGGAGAATACCTGAGGTGACGAGGAAGATCACCTCCCGCCTATAAAATTCAAAGGGAGTTCCCGCAATCTATCCTGGGAGGGACAAAAGGCGAAATCCTCTTTCAGCCCTCTCGACATACTTCTACCATTTTGGTCCACTTGACCATGACAATTTCAAACAATCCTCTCCATTTCAGCCATGCTGATTATGGTGTTGCGAACCTCTGTCACTCTTGCTATCCAAACCCGGTGATATGTGAAATTTCAACCATCCTGATCGATCCGATCCTGATGGACTACAAAAGAGCTCTCCCTGGTCTTGGCTTGTCAGCCCTCACGACCAACAAAAATCACACCGTTATGACCCTCTAGGCTTACACGGTTTTGAAACCCATATCATCATATGTCATGTAGCACATGTATGATTGTCAAAAAAATCCACTATCTCGATTGCCCCAGTCTTGACGGTCAACAAAAAAAAAGAACACATCATCCAGACCCCCCATTCTGGATAACTGTTAAAAAAGAAAGAAAGAGCCAAAAAGCTCTACCATCCTGGTCGCTCTGGCCCAGATGGTCTAAAAAAAATCAACTATCTAGGCATTACAAGTCTCCATGGATAAGCCGCCAAAGGACCGAGTAGGCTCAAATCCCTACTCAGTGTAGTTCCTAAGGCAAACCGAGTGGGCTCAAATTCCTACTTAAATGTCATTGTCTCAACATAATTCGAAAGCAACAATTTCACTCTTTTGGCAAAATCTCGAATGCTTGAGTAAGCCCAAGTTCCTACTGAAATACCACTCTCCCAGCAAAGTGTCTAAGAAACACCTTTTTCCCTTGTGGAAAATACCCAGGAAACCCAGTAGGCCAAAATTCCTACACACAATCCTTCTTCTTTGTGGCAAAATTCTCAAGGAACCTTGTAGGCTAAAATCCCTACACTCAAACCTTTTTCTTGTGACAAAATACCCAAAAAACTCAGTAGGCTAAAATCCCTACATTCAAACTTTTCCCTTGTGGCAAACTTCACAAGAAACCCTATAGGTTAAAATCCCTACATGACACCTTTTCCTTTGTGGCAAAATTCCAAAGGAACACAGTAGGCCAAAATCCCTACACACACATTTTCTTTGTGGCAAAATCCCAAAGGAACACAGTAGGCTAAAACCCCTACACTCAGCCTTCTCTCTTGTGGCAAAATTTCCGAGAAACCCTGTAGGCTAAAATACCTATGCAATCTTCTCCCTTGTGGCAAAATACCCAAGAAACTCTATAGGCTAAAATCCCTACATTCAAACTTTTCTCTCGTGGCAAAATTCACAAGGAACCCTGTAGGTTAAAACCCCTACATGACACCTTTTTCTTTGTGGCAAAATTCTCAAGGAACTTAGTAGGCTAAAACCCCTACGCAATTACTTCACTTCAGACTAGGTTGAAATCTGTACACCGTATCATCTTTAGTGTCGAAAAAAAGAACAAAAAAATGAGAGAAAAGAAAAGAAAAGAAAAAATGAAACACAAAAGAAAGAAAATGAAAAAAATGAAAAAAAGAAAAAAAAAGGAGACAAACAAAAAAGAGAAAAAATTAAAAAAACTAAGCAAAAAAGGGGAGCGCAACAGTAAACGATACAACCATGAGCCTACATCAACCTCTTGTAGCTCATCGGATGCTCCCATCCCATCGGCAAAGAAGAGACCAGACGTGATCCACACCGAGAACCATGAGCAGGACAGTAAGGCAAACAAGAGAGAAAAAACCAAAGAGCACACGTCTGGAAAGGTCATTGGTCAAGCTCAAGGCAGAGTAGAATGGTCACCACCGAGGGCCCAAGCCCTTCTTGACCCAAGGACATTTAAGTCAAAGAACCAGCTAGGACAAGAAAAAGGAAGAAGGCATCATCGGCTTCTACAGGCCCCACTCAACACGAATGGCGGTCCCTGCCGGTCTCTACAGTAGTGCTGATTGTTGCGCGCTACAATAACCCCCCTTGTGGGTGCAAGAACGACCACCGAGGGGCGTAATTGCAAGGCCATACACCATTCACGACGGTGGTTACGGCTCAAACGAAACTTGGTCATGTCTAAGTTTGGCTGCGGCACTCCTTTGCTTTTCTTTCTCTAAGAGCTCTACGTAAACATGAAAAATGAGAAAAAGAAAAGAAAAGAGGAACATAGAACAGAATGAAGGAGAGAACGGGAGAGAGAAACAATGTTCACAGCAGAATTTTGACAAGATTTGAGCTCCGATGACTGGCCGACTCGAGTAGATTCATTTCCAGTCGCCGCAGTGGCGCTACCAACAACGATCGACATATAGCAGCCCTTTTCCAACCATGCTAAATAGCTGCAAATGAGAACAGAGCAAATCACACCGCCCTCGAGTTTCCTCTTGATCGTGGATCAATTAGCGGCTGCTCCTCCCGATCGCGACAGTGGCAGCACCAACTAATCTTGGCGATCGCCATAGGTGGACCCAATAGTAGCAACCAGTGATGGTTGTGGCACTAATAGGACCACCAAACGACGAACCTAGCAACGGTACCAGGCCGAGGCGGCAAGAGCAATAGGTGATTGCAACGATAAGTCTTAGTCGGGGTAACTCAAAGGAAAATGACAGGAAGAGGCCACATCGCATAAGAGGCATGGCCGTAAAAGAAAATGGGAAAGAGAAAATGTCGATCTGCTTAACGTACATAAGCCAAATTCAATCGGGATTCGGACGTACTTGATCTCTCTCTTAGCTAGATCCAAAACAAGATTCAATCAAAAGAAGGGGGAGCGCATGGAGGTCATGCGGCCAGGCGAAAGAAGAAGGGATTCCGTCGAGAGGCGATGTCGCATACGCAAAAAAAAAAAAGAAAGAGGAAAAGAAAAGAGGAAGAGCAACGTAAAAAAAAGGGGGAGAAAGGAGAATGCTGGCGTCCCTTGCTTTCTTCTTCATTCTTTTAAGGGCTCCACGTAGCTAATGGCTCCACGTAACCATGCAAAAAAAAGTCACGCAAAAATAGAAGAAAAGCTCTACGTAGCCATGCAAAAATAGAAGAAAAACTCCACGTAGCCATGCAAAAAAAAAAACATGCAGAAATAGAAGAAAAGCTCTACGTAGCCATATAAAAAAATCATGCAAAAATAGAAGAAAAGTTCCAAGTAGCCATGCAAAAATAGAGAAAAGCTTAAAGTAGTCATGTAAAAAAGAGATGAAATAAAACAAGAGGGAGAAAATAGACTTGAGGTGGCTAGTTAAAAAAAAGAGAGAAAGAAAGAGAAAACAAGTAAAAAATGCCGAACCAAAAAATGGCCAGGTTTAATCGCGTCCAAGGGCCCAAGCCCTTCCCGATTCCTAAGATATCGAAGCAACGTTGAGCCGACCAGTCTTTCGGTAGTGGGTGAGAAGTAGAGTGCCGATCTACACTGGCGATTCCATGTCGACACTTGTTGCCCATGTTGCTCACGTCTCCGAAGAATTGCCCGTGGGGGGCATTTGTGGACACTAATTTTGTTAAAAAAAAGAGAGCAGAGAAAAAGAAAGGTTGTTACCGCAATTCAATTTCACGGGGTCACTGTTCATTTAAATGTTTTTTTAGTAATTATTAACAGAGAGGTTGGATAGAGAAAGCTGGTAACGGCTGGTTCCTGCCCTGCGCACTGGTACCTCGCACACCAACATTCTTTCCTCCGCCGGGTAAATCTCTCGAACAGGAGTGATCAATCAGGCCCATTCATTTTTGGAGGAATTTGGAAGGGATTTACCCGGTTGTCACCTGCTATCACGGAAAGGTCCGGCCGCAGCAAGAGTTAGAATAATTCTATATTGGATAATGAGGGGAGGTTACCTATGCTTATAAGCCTGGGCCTCTCTAACTCAACACCGCAGTTTTGAGTTGGTTAACATAGTATTAGAGCCAAGGGCTGTGGACCCCCCTCCGTCAACCGTCACCCGCAAACAGTGTACACGTGTCAAAGCCAGAAGAGCTTGCACGTGAGGGGGCGAGTTAGAATAGTCCCATATTGGACAATGAGGGGAGGTTACCTATGCTTATAAGCCTGGGCCTCTCTAACTTAACACCGCGGTTTTGGATTGGTTAATAGCAAGCCACCTGCTTCCCGGTTTAAAATAAAAAAGGGCAGGGGACGATTGGGAGATAAAAGGGAAGGGGGAAGAAAACGTAGGCAGCGGCGGCCAGATTCTCGCACGCGAGTCCTCCGCACGCGAGTCCTACCCTGTTGTGGTGCTCTTTCTCAAACTAGCGCATATCAAATTTTGTAATTTAGAAATGTGTCACAGGGCAAGGAGGGTGGATCTGAGCCATCGCCTGCCGCCGTTGGAGGCGAAAAACGGGGAAGAAAGAAATCACGACAGATCCCCAGGCGGAAATCCAGCCGCGAGGCCCTGTTTTGAAGAGCTAGTAGTCACACGATAAAAGGGGAATGAAGGAGGTCGCGCGGGGGAGAGTTTTTAGAGAGGGAGGCGAAGAAAAAGAAAAGATCAGAGGAAAGATCCAACAGAGCAGAACATCTCCAGTTGTTCGGAGACGACGGGCACGACGGCGGGCACGACGCCAACAGAAGAGGACAAACCAAGTAAGTTACTCAGACAGCCCCTTCAACTCCCCCCCATCTTCTACCTCCCTCAAGACCTCGTGCGACCTCGACGACGACTCCGACGGTTGCCTGCGGCGAAGCTCGGTGACCATGCCGGATCCCCCCAGCGGTCACCACGAACCTGGACGAGTTGGGTTGCGGCACTGACCGACGCATACAGTAGCAAAGGGGGAGCGTTCCAGGCCACCCTCTAGTCATCTAATCTCCTAGCTAATGCCCTATTTGGTAACACTATTAGACATCTCTATCACTATTAATTTTAAATTTGATATTGTTGATAATCACCTTGAGGTGTTTGGCTTATAGTATCAATTTTAAAATTTGTAGTGCAAACAACACATGTTATGTAATACAAGTGTAAATTTGTATCAATTTTGATATTGATACTCCATCTTCTAGAAATATCAATATCAATACTAATATAGTATCATTTTTGATACTCTAACCAAACAGGCCATAAGTCTCTACGACAACGACCTGGACTTAGCTACCCCATGGTGAACTCATGACATCGACAACTTCCTTGTCACCCGCCCCTTGTGACGCCGGCGAGGATGACGACGACGATTGCTGCGACAACCACCGGCGGCTGTGGGGGACTTCGGTGGTTGTCCCTATCGACCCTCACGGCAGCCTCGGCAGATTTGAAGAAGCCGACGACGGCATATCCCCCGCGCCGTGCCTTCCCCGGCCCCGACGGCATCTTCGGCTTCCGCCGTCGGCGACAAGTCCCGCCAAGGGATGCTCCCTGCTACGATAGCTACTGACCCTTTTGAAGCTCCGACAGCACCTCCACTGCGACAGGAGGGCCCACGAGGGGCTCTGGCTCCAGCATCTCCCTCCGCGGCGACAGGAGGTTCTATGCAAGGAGGTTGGCATTGGCAACTACCTCCCATGGCAGAAAATACCGCGAGGGGGGCATGGCCATTCTGCCTACGCCAACGGGAGCCCTCGCGACGATGCTTCCAAGCCTTCGGCGATGGGAGGCTCCGCGAAAGAGCTTGGCCCCGCAATCCTTCTCGACGGTGCCTGGGGAGGAGGCTCCCCATCTTCTGGCGTTCGCGGCCGTGGCTAAGCCCCGCTGACCGCGAGCAGGGGCGTCAATGCTGGCCTGCAACTCAACCAGCTCCCGAGCACGCACCCGCACGAGCGGTCCAGGGACTATTATCCCGTGGTGTGGTCCATCGAGCTTCGCCAACAAAAGATAAACCACCCGCAGCCGCAAGCGGCAACTCGACCAGAACTAGAAGGTGTTCTCCAGTGCTGGGCGCCATGAAAGGGTAGTCCGGGACCACTACGTCTATCTGGATGGCCGCGCGCGCGGTAGCTGCAATCGAGAGCCCTTCTCCCTGTTGCCATCGCCCCCCCCCCATCTCGCCGCCGCCCTCGACCTTGCCAGCCTGCTTGAAGCCCCCGGCCACGCCATGCCCAGCACCCCCCACCCCGTGGACCGACCGTCCTCGCGCCGCCGTCGCCTTCCGGCGTGCCGCTTCTGCACCGCCGTGCCAGCCTCCCGTCCCTCCTTCCTCCTCCCCTTCACCGTTGGTTCCTATTAGAGCACACAATTTCAAAATACACCCAGGGTGATTCAAGTTAGTTCAGAATTTTGTTTATTCATTTGTAATTGGGCAATTGCCCTCAACACCTGTACAACACACATATATATATGAAAAGTTTACACTGCGGAGCTTCAAGGAGCATTTTCCCGCACAATTCCAGATCGCACTTCCTTTCCCTCTCCTGCGTCTTCTTCCTCTGGTTCTGCTGCGTCAATTCTCTGTTCGATAGAAGAGGCTTCAGATCTTCAACTCTAACTTGGTATCAGAGCCATGGAAGATTTTTCTTCTGTCTCTCCAGCAACATCACCAGCGGGAAATTTCACTGCGAATGTCGATCCATCAGGTTCTGTTCCGTCTGCTTATGCCTTTGCTTCTGCAGTCCCTTTCACTTCTGCTCCGAATCTGTCACATTATGTGTCACTGAAGCTGAACAGTGACAATTTCATGGTTTGGAGAGCTCAGTTGCTCCCAGTGCTCGAAATGTACAACCTCACTGGTTTTATTGATGGATCTATTATGCCTCCTCCATCCTCTATTCCGGATCCGGTGGATCCGGCAATTGTTTCTAATCCGACTGCGGACTTGGAAACAGTATGACAGCATGGTAAAAGCCTTGTTAATCTCTTCTGTTTCTGATACAGTTTTACCGATAGTTGTGGGTCATGATACTGCCTTTGCTATTTGGAATGCAATTCAATCTACGTATGCTAGTGTTTCTAAGGCTCGAGTGTTACAGTTAAGGTCTCAATTACAACAATTAAAGAAAGGAGGTACCAAGATGATTGATTACATACAGAAGGCTAAGAATATAGCCAACTCCCTTGCCTTGGCAATGGAGCCTGTTTCGTCTATGATTTAGTCTTATACATCTTGGGAGGACTAGATCAGGAATATGATCCATTCGTTACATCAATTACCACTCGTATGGATTCTGCTCAGTTGACAGTAGAAGAACTTCAAGGGCTTCTTATCAATCAAGAGATTCTTGTACTTAAACGGCATCAGCAAGTTGAAGAATTGACAGCCAACCTTGCTAAGACTTCAGTTCAGTCCACACAGCACCAACAGCAGTCTAATTACAGAAATAACACAAGCCGCGGTAGAGGATACCGAGGGAGAAATGGAGGCAGATTTCAGGGTGATCGCAACTCATTTAATCAAAGACAGAATTCAGGCAGTTTTGAAAGGTCACCGAACAATCAGAGAATTATTGCTCTGATACCATGTTAACCAACCCAAAACCGCGGTACTGAGTTAGAGAGGCCCAGGCTTATAAGCATAGGAAACCTCCCCTCATTGTCCAATATGGGACTATTCTAACTCGCCCCCTCACGTGCAAGCTCTTCTGGCTTTGACACGTGTACACTGTTTACGGGTGACGGTCTGAGGGGGGTCCACAGCCCTTGGCTCTGATACCATGTTCTGGTTCTCGGTCAGCACCCAGCCAAGTGGTGGCCGATAGCTCCCAGCAACAGCCTGTTTTTCAGCAACCGCAAAGTCTGCCTGTTCATCAAAATTTGTCACATGTTTCCTCTACATCTCCCACCTTCTCTAGTTCACCTACAGTTTCCGAAACTCACCCCTCTCCCAATACAACCACAGACCAAACTCCTTCTCCGACCTCCACTTTCTCTGAGCCACCTAAGAAATACAGGTCCCTAACAGACATCCTTGCTAACACTCTACCTGAAACTCAGCAGAAAACCAGCAAATATGCACTGGCAGTTAGCGTTGATCATGACATTGCACCTACCTGTTTCAGTCAAGCTTCTAAGCATCAATCATGGAGAATGGCTATGTCTGAAGAATTTTCAGCATTACACAAAAATGGCACATGGACCTTAGTTCCTTCACCATCCAATGTGAACATAGTTGGGTGTAAATGGATTTTTAAATTAAAACGGCATTCAGATGGTACTATTGCACGGCACAAAGCTCGCTTAGTTGCCAAGGGCTACACTCAACAATTTGGAGTTGACTTTCATGATACATTCGATCTGTGGTCAAGCGACCTACAATTCGTCTATTTTTGTCTGTGGACGTTCCATATCAATGGGAAATAAAGCAATTCGATGTCAACAATGCTTTCCTTCATGGAACTCTAGAAGAAGATATATACATGTATCAACCACCTGGGTTTATTGACAAGAACAATCCGTATTTTGTATGCAAGCTTCATAAAGCATTATATGGTCTTAAACAAGCCCCTCGGGCTTGGTTTTTCAGACTGTACTCCCATCTTCTCAACATTGGTTTTATGGCTTCAAAATGTGATCCGTCCTTATTTAGTTATAACAACAATGGAGTCATTATATATCTTCTCATTTATGTGGATGATATCATTATTCTTGGAAATAAAGCTCACTCGGTGCAAGAATTAATTTCAAAGTTGGCTGCAACTTTTGCTTTGAAAAATCTAGGAGATTTAAATCATTTTTTGGGAATTGAAGTACATCGGTCATCTGAAGGCATACATCTCACTCAGCAACAATATGTCTTAGAACTATTACAAAAAGCTCAGCTCATTGATTCTAAGCCTGTATCAACTCCTATGGCTCCTCGGTCAGTCCTGTCCCAGCATGATGGTGAGTCGCTCTCTGATCCCTCTGCTTACAGATCATTGGTGGGTTCTCTACAATATGTTACCATAACCCGTCCAGACATAGCATATTCTGTAAATAAAGCGTGCCAATTTCTGTCCTGTCCCACTTCTGCTCATCTGGTTTTGGTTAAGAGAATCCTCCGATACTTAAAAGCAACTTACATGCTTGGACTGTGGTTAAAACCCACTGCTTTTAGCATTAATGTGTTCACCGATGCAGACTGGGCAGGTTGCCCGGATGATCGCAAATCCACCTCAGGTTTTGGCATTTACCTTGGGTGCAATTTAATTTCTTGGTCCGCAAAGAAGCAACATATTGTAGCCCGCTCAAGCACTGAATCAGAAATGAGAGCTATCTCTCTTGCTGTAACCGAGCTTCTATGGACAATTCAGCTTATTCAGGAGATTGGAATTTCTTTGCAACAGTCACCAACAGTATGGTGTGACAATATTTCAGCATTGTATCTCACATCCAATCCTGTTTTTAAGGCCAGAACCCGTCATGTTGAAGTCGACTTTTATTTTGTTCGTCAATTGGTTCTAGACAAGAAGATTCAGGTTCGGCATATTTCATCACAGGATCAACCTGCGGACATATTTACCAAAGCCTTGGGCACAATACAGTTTGAGATATTTCGGACCAAGCTCAACGTCTCACCCCCGTTGAACTTGAAAGGGGGTATTAGAGCACACAATTTCAAAATACACCCAGGGTGATTCAAGTTAGTTCAGAATTTTGTTTATTCATTTGTAATTGGGCAATTGCCCTCAACACCTGTACAACACACATATATATATGAAAAGTTTACACTGCGGAGCTTCAAGGAGCATTTTCCCGCACAATTCCAGATCGCACTTCCTTTCCCTCTCCTGCGTCTTCTTCCTCTGGTTCTGCTGCGTCAATTCTCTGTTCGATAGAAGAGGCTTCAGATCTTCAACTCTAACTGTTCCCAGCCCCTCCGTCATCCCGCCTGCGCCCACGCCACGCGGCAGCCTCTGCCTCCCGTGCGCCCGCGTGTGCTGTCCCTGCGCGCACACGGCCGCCGCCGCCCCGTCCCGCCAGAACCAGCACCTGGCTGCCTTCCGCCCGCCCGGCACCCGCCGTCATCACCAGCCCGCGGCCACAGCGGCGCCCCCCCCCAGCCACCTTGGACGCCTGCGAAGCCGCCGTCACCCGTCCGCCCGTTGGCGCATCGCCACATGAGCAGCCACCCGCCCGGACGCCGCCCTCGGACCACCGCCTTGCCGCGGGCCGCCGCCACCGTCCGCCGCTGCCGCCCCGGCTTTGCCGGCTGCATGGAGCCCCGCCCGGCGCTTCCCTCTCCATCGCCGCCGTCCACCGGCCCGGCACCCATCCCCTTCATCATCGCCGGACCTTCCCTGTTCCGGCCGGAACCGCCGCAGGAGAGCCTCTCGCCGTCGCCGGCCGTCGCCTTCCTCTCGCCGTCGCCGTCGTGACCAGCCCCTCCCCCGCCCGTCGCCGTCGCCGTCGAGCGCCGCCGGCCGCCTCCGCCGTCGCGAGCGCCGCCTCCGCCGTCGCAGGTGCCGCCCGCGAACCGCCACCGTGAGCCGCCAAGGTGAACCGGCCAGTAGCCGCCCGGTCCAGCTCCACCCAGCCCAGCTCCACCCGGTCCAGCCGCCGGTTCAGCCGGTCGAACCGCCCGGTTCGACGCCGGTTCAGGATTTTCTGATTTTCGGAATTTAACAAATCCGGAAATTAGATTTGAGGCCATAAAATAGCAGAAAAATACATAAAAATCTGGAAAAATTCACAGGAGATTCCAGGTAGGTTTCTCAAGCTCGTCTATGTATTTGATCCCATTTTGATTAGAAAATATGCATGATTTAACTTATGGACCTTGATTTGACTAGTTTAGACTTTTGACTCATGATTAGTGAATTTTCTCAAAAATCCTTGAATCTAGAACTTTGAAAATGATATTTTGAATATTATGGGACATGTTTGGCATGATTCTGGATGGGTAGAACTATTCTTCATGAGACTTGGCCATATGTTATTTATGTATATGTTTATGTGCTAGAATGGACCTAGAATTGAAATATAATTATGTGAAGTTTTGGAAAAATCAAAAGTCATCAAATTTCACTTTTTGGAACCTGTATAGGTCAGATTATGGGTGTTGACATCAGAAGTTAGCTTGTTTTGATTATGCCAAAATTGGGTTTGATTATTTGTCTTGTGTATGTAATTAAGCATGTCTAGATTTGGTTTGTTATTGCATGTGCATAAATCATGTACAAATTATTTGGTTTGGTTCCAGATTGTGTAATATGTCTTGCATGATATGTCTAGGTTCATGTTATCAAGTTTGATATGAGTTTTGATTAGGATATGTTAACCATGTCGGTTAGTACAAGTCTTGTCTAGTTATGGTGAAATATGTTTAATTTGGTTTCAGATCATGGGCTATGCTATGCATAGTTAGTTATGTCAATTTGGTCATGATTAGTACGAGTTGTCATTGAGAACAAGTTCAATTAAGTTGGGTTATCATATATCTTGTCAAGTTCGTTATGAATGCTATGTCTTGCATGAAAGGCTATGAAATTAGATGTTTATGTCATGTATGCATGGTATGGTCAGGTATGTCATGATATGAAATTATGTTATGAACTCTTGATATGACGTGCTATGAAGGCTTCACCAGCCTATGTTAGACAATCGCCCGTGGGCAGCGGGTAACTTAGATGAATCCGGCCCTCCCACAGATCCCGGATTACCGCGGTTTTTCCCTTAGTGTCACCACTGCCTAGGTGCACTTTGGGCTAGCTTAGTATATGTTACTTCTATATATATATTAGAGCTGGTGAATGCATTTTGTACATGTGAAGCAAGACGACCAATTCCTTGCTCTTTGGCTATGTGTTCTGGAAAGGATATGAAATATGTTACTTGTGTGTCATGTATGGATGTTAAACCATGTCATGTTAGAAAAATCAGATTTGTCTATTTTAATTTGGTCATGTTAAGTTAAGTCTTGAGGTCATTTAGATGATATTTGTCTAGCTTGTATGGTCTTGTGTGCATTGGTCTAGAATTAATTGGCTTTGGCATAATCTTTTCTTTGAAGATAATTATGTTCAGATATGGGTTGTGAGATTAATATAGAAGACATTCTATACTTTTGTATTACATCTCAATTTAGATATGTTACATACCATTGCTTGATTATATGTATTTACCCGATTGATGGGTGAAGGGTGTAAATCCTACGGAGTCCCGGACTCACCCCGTTGTGGGTTAAATTTTTTCAGCAGGTTTTGAAGATTTAAGAGCTTGAAGATGAGGATCAGGTGGAACCAAAGGAATCAGAGTCATTTGCACATGGAGATTCTTGGTATTCTCTAGTTAGGTAGATGATCTTGCTTGTTTTTGAACAAGAGTGTGGATAGACTTAGAAGTATGATTCTGTTATCTTGTTTTGATGGATCTTAGGAGATTAATTGTTTAAGTTTGGGTTGTGGAATCCAAGTGTTGGGTTTCATCCCACTGTCATGACATTGTGTATTTCCGCTGCGTATTTGTGGTAATGTTGTTTAAATTCCGGGTCGTGACAGGAGTGGTATCAGAGCATTAACCCGGCCGGAAAGTCTATAGTGACCTGCCCGGGTGGTTGATTTCAATTTGAATGAGCCAGATTTGATACTTGGATTATCTATTTGAATCAATTGGATTTGATTTTAGACTTTGAAGGTTACATTATTGGATGCCTAGATTGGATAATGGATTGAATCTATTTATGAGGATCAGTTTTCAGATTTTGGTGAATCTTGAAGCTTCAATTTATGACAATAGGAGGAGATTATCAATTTGGGTCAATTTGATTTTGATATTAGTTGATGATTTAATATGTAGAGATTTAAATTAGATGATCAATCAATGTATGATAATCAACTTTTAGATTTGGTTGATCTTGAAGTTCAGATTGATAGAAATCAATTTATCAATTAAGGCAAGATTTTATTGTCATTGGTGTAGAGAATTCTAGTGTTTAATAGTTGATGGATATCATAGGGTTTAGTATCTTTACGAGATGAAGTTCAGATTTAAGATAGCTAGTGAATTGGATTGATCAAATGAATATGATTAAGGCCATGATGATATGATTTCTTATTTAAATGATGATAGAAAGCTAGTTAGATTGGTAGATTTTCATATTGAGAAGTAAAGTGAGTTTTATAATGATTTTATAGGATGATCTACATGAGAATAACTGAATTGTTGGTGTAAGTTAATTGGGATATTTTTGTGTGATACGAGGATATAATATCATGTATTATTAGAAGGAATGAGATCAATCAATCATAGAATTGAGGATGAGATATCTAGAAGATCATGTAAATTAGATTGTTTAAGTGGAGCTTTGATTAGATATCTATATGATACCACAATCTAGTTTATATTGTAACTATAGTATCTAGAATCTTAGTTATTATTTGCCGATCTAGAATCTGAGTAATTGCTCTACCAATCAATATCCTTGTCTAAGGACTTGAAATCTTTGATCCTTGAATTTCCAAATCATAGGAAGTATATAGGCTCTAGGTGATTCAGCTTGATAATTATGAGTTAAATTTGTATCATGGACAATTTTGTTAGATATAGATTTGTTAAGACTTTGATTCGTATTAAGAGTATTATTTAAGTTGTTTGGAGTAATTTGGAAATTGTGATTTAACTTCTATTGAGAAAGTAATTAGAGATCGTGATATACTTGTTGAGATTTAAGAGAATTGGATGTCTTTGGCATTAGATTATGGCTCTTTAAGTATGGTAATAATTTGATTGTTAGTTAAGATGATCAGAATCTAGATTTCAAATTATAAGAAAGTGAATGTTGGTGATAATTTGATGATAATGGTGTTTAGGTCTATCATTTATAAAAAGAAAATGAATGATGAATTATGATTGATACTCTTGTTTTAGAAGGATAATAGAATTTCAGTTGTTTTAGATAATGGTCATATATGTATGATATGAGGATGATTTCATCTGATAGGTTGATGGAAGAGAGATTGTTGAATTATTATAAGGATTTCATTGGGTAATCTATGTGAAATAGTATGAATTATTCAATTTTGTCCATGTGAGAATAATCTGATTTGTGCGTATGTATTTGGAATAATACTTATATGCGGTCTGCGGTTAGAATGACATATATTACTTGGAGTATTCCAGTCTATCTAAAATATTGATGAAGATTGAGAATATTACTTGATTAAGAGGTTTGAATGGAAGGGTTGGATATGGAAACGAGGTTATAAATCTAAACTTTGAAGAAGAATTAAATTCTTTAGTGTGATTGTATCAGTAGTATTCTTGTGTTATTAAAGATAAGATATTGTAGTATAAGTTTTGAGGATTGGTACTTGTTTTGGTAGGGTTATGATCACTTGTTGTAAGTTATCAAAATCCAATTGATGATATGGCATGGCAGCCAAGATTACAACCTTCCTTTATCAATAATGAATTTGAGAAGTATTTTATCTATCATCATCTTTGCATAACCTCTCCAATCAAGGAGTACTTGTTACCACTCATCCCTGATTTATCAAGTTTTAGTGGTGTTGTGTTTGGAGCAAATATTGATTATGTTAGATGATTATGAATATTTAGTTCAGACTTTGGTTTAGTTGAGAAAATCTTCAAGTCAAATAAAGATAGAAGAATGAGTTAGTGATATCTTGTTAATTGTTTGAAAGCGGTTAGAATTTGGTAAATTTATCAAACATCATAATTGTTTAGAGTTTTAGTTCTTGCTGGTGGTGATTAAATGAGTATGTAAGAATCACAATAGAATAATTATGGTTCCTTAAGATTTGGAATGAATTGATAGTTGAGGAAGTGCGATGCATGACAAACGGATCCCAAATGTATTGGAAAGAAAAGATTAGAGATCTTTGTGAAAACTTGATAATTATTTAGAAGATATTAGGGGATTATCATTGGAAAAAAAAATGGATAAGAGGACTAGGTTGATAATCTTATCTCATATGGATAATATAATCTCCATTGTTTTAGATAATTTTCGATGATAATTATGGCATGTTTGAGATATGATAACAAGGATGAGATTTAAGTGTTATAATTGATAAGAAGATTAAAGAATATTGATGTATAAGGAGATTAGAATTGTAAATGATGATCGGTGATAATATTTGAAGATCAAACTTTTGAAAAAAGTTAGAGATTGAAGAGTTACTTACTATGAAGAAATAGTATAGATATATGATAAATTGGAGAGAGGTTAATATGATAATTTTTGACAAAGTTGATATAAGATCACTAGCTTATCATGAATAATATGATAGAAGGAAGAGTGCATGTTTAGAAATTTTCATATAGATCATACTGGTGGATGATGAGAATTCTAGCACATATATGATGTATGAGGATTTGAAGATGTATTTATGAGTCCATGAGAATTGAATCATCTTGACTTCCCCCTTCAATTTGATAGTAAGAATTTGAAATTTCGAGGACGAAATTTTTTTAAGGGGTGAAGAATGTAACATTTCGAAATTAAAATAAATTTTTTTTTTTTGTTAAGCCGGCCTCCGCCCCCGCTCGCTCGCGCTCTCTCTCTCTCTCGTCGGTTACGCCACCCCCTTCCCCGCCGTTACGCTCGCCCCCACCCCGCCCCGCTCGCCGGTTACGCCCATCTCCCCCTTCCGCCGGTCTCTCGCCGGCCTCCGCCCCCTCCCCTGTTCCGCCGGAACTGCCCCCCCCCGGAGCCCCTCTCCCTGTTGCCCTCGCCCCCCCCCTCTCGCCGCCGCCCTCGCCCTTGCCGGCATGCTTGAAGCCCCCGGCCACGCCATGCCCGGCACCCCCACCCCGTGGACCGACCGTCCTCGCGCCGCCGTCGCCTTCCGGCGTGCCGCTCTGCACCGCCGTGCCGGCCTCCCGTCCCTCCTTCCTCCTCCCCTTCACCGTTGGTTCCCAGCCCCTCCGTCATCCCGCCGCGCCCACGCCACGCGGCGGCCGCCGCCTCCCGTGCGCCCGCGTGTGCGTCCCTCGCGCGCACACGGCCGCCGCCGCCCCGTCCCGCCGAGAACCAGCACCTGGCTGCCTTCCGCCCGCCCGGCAGCCGCCGTCATCACCAGCCCGCGGCCACAACAGCGCCCCCCCGCCACCTTGGACGCCTGCGAAGCCGCCGTCACCCGTCCGCCCGTCGGCGCATCGCCACATGAGCAGCCACCCGCACGGACGCCGCCCTCGGACCACCGCCTTGCCGTGGGCCGCCGCCACCGTCCGCCGCTGCCGCCCCGGCTTTGCCGGCTGCATGGAGCCCCGCCCAGCGCTTCCCTCTCCATCTGCCGCCGTCCACTGTCCAGCACCCATCCCCTTCATCGTCGCCGGACCTTTCCTGTTCCGGCCGGAACTGCCGCGGGAGAGCCTCTCGCCGTCGCCATCGCCGGCCGTCGCCTTCCTCTCGCCGTCGCCGTCGTGACCAGCCCCTCCCCCGTCCGTCGCCGTCGCCGTCGAGCGCCGCCGGCCGCCGCCTCCGCCGTCGCGAGCGCCGCCTCCGCCGTCGCGAGCGTCGCCACCGCCGTCGCAGGTGCCGCCCGCGAACCGCCACCGTGAGCCGCCAAGGTGAACCGGCCAGTAGCCATCCGGTCCAGCTCCACCCAGCCCAGCTCCACCCGGTCCAGCCGCCGGTTCAGCCGGTCGAACCGCCCGGTTCGACGCCGGTTCAGGATTTTCTGATTTTCGGAATTTAACAAATCCGGAAATTAGATTTGAGGCCAGAAAATAGCATAAAAATACATAAAAATCTGGAAAAATTCACAGGAGATTCCAGGTAGGTTTCTCAAGCTCGTCTATGTATTTGATCCCATTTTGATTAGAAAATATGCATGATTTAACTTATGGACCTTGATTTGACTAGTTTAGACTTTTGACTCATGATTAGTGAATTTTCTCAAAAATCCTTGAATCTAGAACTTTGAAAATGATATTTTGAATATTATGGGACATGTTTGGCATGATTACGGATGGGTAGAACTATTCTTCATGAGACTTGGCCATATGTTATTTATGTATATGTTTATGTGCTAGAATGGACCTAGAATTGAAATATAATTATGTGAAGTTTTGGAAAAATCAAAAGTCATCAAATTTCACTTTTTGGAACCTGTATAGGTCAGATTATGGGTGTTGACATCAGAAGTTAGCTTGTTTTGATTATGCCAAAATTGGGTTTGATTATTTGTCTTGTGTATGTAATTAAGCATGTCTAGATTTGGTTTGTTATTGCATGTGCATAAATCATGTACAAATTATTTGGTTTGGTTCCAGATTGTGTAATATGTCTTGCATGATATGTCTAGGTTCATGTTATCAAGTTTGATATGAGTTTTGATTAGGATATGTTAACCATGTCGGTTAGTACAAGTCTTGTCTAGTTATGGTGAAATATGTTTAATTTGGTTTCAGATCATGGGCTATGCTATGCATAGTTAGTTATGTCAATTTGGTCATGATTAGTACGAGTTGTCATTGAGAACAAGTTCAATTAAGTCGGGTTATCATATATCTTGTCAAGTTCGTTATGAATGCTATGTCTTGCATGAAAGGCTATGAAATTAGATGTTTATGTCATGTATGCATGGTATGGTCAGGTATGTCATGATATGAAATTATGTTATGAACTCTTGATATGACGTGCTATGAAGGCTTCACCAGCCTATGTTAGACAATCGCCCGTGGGCAGCGGGTAACTTAGATGAATCCGGCCCTCCCACAGATCCCGGATTACCGCGGTTTTTCCCTTAGTGTCACCACTGCCTAGGTGCACTTTGGGCTAGCTTAGTATATGATGTTACTTCTATATATATATTAGAGCTGGTGAATGCATTTTGTACATGTGAAGCAAGACGACCAATTCTTTGCTCTTTGGCTATGTGTTCTGGAAAGGATATGAAATATGTTACTTGTGTGTCATGTATGGATGTTAAACCATGTCATGTTAGAAAAATCAGATTTGTCTGTTTTAATTTGGTCATGTTAAGTTAAGTCTTGAGGTCATTTAGATGATATTTGTCTAGCTTGTATGGTCTTGTGTGCATTGGTCTAGAATTAATTGGCTTTGGCATAATCTTTTCTTTGAAGATAATTATGTTCGTATATGGGTTGTGAGATTAATATAGAAGACATTCTATACTTTTGTATTACATCTCAATTTAGATATGTTACATACCATTGCTTGATTATATGTATTTACCCGATTGATGGGTGAAGGGTGTAAATCCTACGGAGTCCCGGACTCACCCCGTTGTGGGTTAAATTTTTCAGCAGGTTTTGAAGATTTAAGAGCTTGAAGATGAGGATCAGGTGGAACCAAAGGAATCAGAGTCATTTGCACATGGAGATTCTTGGTATTCTCTAGTTAGGTAGATGATCTTACTTGTTTTTGAACAAGAGTGTGGATAGACTTAGAAGTATGATTCTGTTATCTTGTTTTGATGGATCTTAGGAGATTAATTGTTTAAGTTTGGGTTGTGGAATCCAAGTGTTGGGTTTCATCCCACTGTCATGACATTGTGTATTTCCGCTGCGTATTTGTGGTAATGTTGTTTAAATTCCGGGTCGTGACACATTGAGCTTGATCTTCGTTTGCCGCAACGGGATTCACCGGGCCAACGGGGGCTGCCAGACCACCGGAGGCCGTCTCAACTGGACGTCGACTCGCAGCAGGCCCAAGAGGCGTTTGACACACAAAATAAATTTAAATAAAAAATTGAAATGCGAAATGCTATATTAAATAAAGGGTGAGCTCAAAATTTGAGCGCCCTAGGATGGCTATTCCGGCTACGTCCCAGGTAGGCACTCCTGAACGTGGGCGTGGGCATGCTCCCGTTGCACACGATTCCATTCTCCCCGATGCGACAAGTCAAAAGATTTAGTCGTATTGGAGGTGAGCCCACTCGATTAAGGATCGGCCGGCATACTATCGAAATACCGATTTTTCCTCCGATCTTGTGAGAAGCGCACCGGGGGAGAGAAATTTCAGACCTTGGACTTCGGCACCGACTTGATGTAACCCAGCATGTAATGAAATTTAATTACATTTTAAGTGTCGACGTGGATGTTCGAATTGGGCACCGAACGTTAGCCCGATGGGCCGGATGGGATGCGAACTCAGATTAAATAAATAAGATAAAAATAATAAAAACACTCATTAAATCTGAAAGTGTAAAATCAGATTTTAAAACAATTTAAAACTCACCTTAAAATATATCTAACCCACAAAATCATATTTATTAATTAAATGATAATTAAATAACACCAAAAGAAATTAAATAAACAATCTCCAATGCTTTTGAAATCCACCAAAACAGTACGCAAACCCCAAAAAAATCAGATTTTAAAATAAATTTCAAAGAACATACATAAAAAATGCTCTTACAATTTAATCAAAGTCTTAAAATACATTGAACATATTTAAATCAATGTCACAACATAAAGTAACATTTGAAATTAAACAATTTTAATCAATGTGTCAATCAATAAACTCCAAATCATAAGATATCATAATTCATTTAACTAAACCTTAAGTCCAAAACAAAATCTTAATCAAATTGAAATTCAATGAAACAAATAAATCAAACTCAACCCATTAAATCAAAATGTTAATGGAAAGATCAAATTAAAAAACAAACAACTTGAAAAATTGAATCTAAATCAATTGGTAAAAATCACATCTTAATCAAATAAGATCAACATCAACCAAACATGACACAACGTGTTCGCATCCCATCAGGCACACAAGGCTACGGCCCTCTGGTTTATGTTTTTTTTTATGTGAATGTGCACTTTCTACCAAATAGATTGTTATGGCGGTTAATCAAGGGCGTTCGAGTAGTTGCTCGATGTAAGCTAACGTCGGGTATTCGCACCATCCGACGAAGAGGGGTCAAAATTATTTTTTTGAAAGAACCCGAACCACGGTTCTAGTATTTTAAATGTATCGTCGGACTAGCTAGCATTTTTAATGGCTTATCACCTATCTTCCTAAATAGTCCAAAGGAGATACAAAAATAATTTTGAAAATTAATTAAAAACAAATGAAAAAACGAGGTTCTCACGCATTCTTAATACTCTAACCAAATAGGCCATATAATGACATGATTTTGAACTGATAGTTTTAAAATCAATATCGATACACAAACATAACTTCTTCACCTCTATCAATATTAATATCAAAATTGTTATTAGTATTCTATCTTAATAGGGTTACCAGACAGGTCATAAGGTCATATCTTAGACCCTGTTTGGTAACAATATTTGACACCTCTATCATTATCAATTTTAAAATTGATATTCTTATTAATCACTAAGAAGTGTTTGGTTGATAGTATCAATTTTGAAATTGATAGTGAAAACAAAACACAATATGTAATACAAGTGTCAATTTGTATCAATTTTGATATTGATACTCCATCCTCCAAAATTATCAATATCAATATTGATATAGTATCAAATTTGAAACTCTAACCAAACAGGCCATTAGATAATCTCTGTCAAGTCCCTTAATACAACATTTGTATATCTTGAGAACAAGATGCTTGAGACCTGGAACATCAAATTTCATGTTGGAACCTTAAGTTAAGAACATTAAGCAAGTTGTAAAGAACTTCAGGATAAGTGAATAGCAAGATTGTGTCCAAAACAAGTATACTTCATTGACAATATTATACAACCATTATTCCTAATTCAAATATTATGAAAATTGTTCAAGCCGTGGATTTAAATAAAGTGTGAAACATATAGAAATTTGGGAGCATGTGGGTTTCCATAATGTTCAAGAGTGAATTTATTGTTTGAAGTAGCATTTTATCAAACAAGTTGAGGGCAATGTGTTGTTTTAATCATAGCTAGATATTTTGTGGTAGTGTTACTCTGATTTTATATTTAAATGAAATTAGACTGAAAAACCTATGAATTATATGCAGATACTTTTTAGTATTATGTTGATAAATTTGAATTTCAGTTTTTGTTAGTTTTGGAACCGTTTTAGATTCCTATGGAATATACGTTGTCTAACCTTATGATCATTACCTTCTAACGCAATCTTTGATTTGTTGTGTAAAAAATCTCTAGGTTTAAAATTTATGAAGTAGAATATCAAGGATTTTAATTAAATTCTAGTTTTTCTTTTTTATAAATTCGCATGTACCCATAAAACTATATTAAATAAATAATTGTGTTTAATATTCTTGCATGGTGAAACAAGCCATATAGTTATAACTTATAACGCAAATTTTAAAAATAAAAGTATTGCTTCATGATATATGATTTTAGAATGTATTCAGCTCTTGATTCTAAAATTGTGATAAATTAGCATGTTCAGTAATATCTATGCAAGTCGCTCATGTAGCACGCCTTTATTTCAAGGCATGTTCATGCAAATCATATTACTCAGGCTAATAATTCCATATAAATATTTACAAATTCATGTTACAAGTTGACTTCAAAGTGCTGATAGAGATGAGAAACAGATCTTCTAAAGGCACCCAATATAAGAGGTTAATTTTCTACATATATAAGTTAGATGTTGACTTATTTAAATTTCTCTACATATGTTGAAGGTTGACTTACGGAGCTTTTCCCATAGACTTCAAGTTTAGGGTCCACTTGGATCCATGTAAAAGTAGAATCAAAGTAAGGAACAACTTTTTCTAGAAAATCCAAAACATATTTTACTATTTAGTTGCATGCAAATTATTTTTTCTAATTTTTTTTACTCATTTAGATGACTGTAAATTAGTATTCAAATTTTAACATTTTAAAATTTGATATAGTAAAAGTTATAAAATAATATAAAAACAACCAAAATTTATATACTGTCTCAAGTAATTTATTTTTTTGAAAACATAATTTATTATTTGAATATTTATAAATTATTTTTGATGATATCTTCAATCATTTAATTATTTTTAAATTATCAATAACAATTTAATATTTTAAAATTTGATACTTAAAAGTTATAAAGTAATACATATTTTGACTAAATTAATTTTTATCGATTCTATCATCCGTATCACTTTAAAATATTATATACAAATTTTTTTTGAAATTTAAAAGTTTTTAATATTATCATTAAAATTTTTGAAACAAATTAATAATTAATTTTGAAAAATATTGTAGAAATGGTCTCCGCCATTTGAACATGAAAACGACATTCGAAATGAATGCGCGGATGCCAAAAGCGGTGGTACAAGGTGTCAACAGATTTGGTTTTCGTTGGGACTCGAGAGTCGGTTTTTGAGTTGATTTTCCGAAAATATAGCCAGCAACCCATTCCATTTTGCGCACCGCAGTGGTAAAGGTCATTTTTAGTATGCACCAAGGGCTTTTTTTTTTTTTCGAAAGCTCCCGGATTTCTGAAGCCGCGCGGTGAGTTTAATTGCAAAGAGCGAGCAGAGACGGCAGCCGCAACGCAGAGGGTGAGACATGGGGAGGATGATACTGAACAATGCACTGAGGACGATCGTGAACGCCGAGAGGAGGGGGAAGGCGACAGCCCAACTCCAGCCCATCTCCAAGGTCATGGCAGCCTTCTTAGGGCTAATGAAGCTTCGAGGTGCCAACAAGCGTTTAAATCTTTTACCTCCGCGTCATGCTGTCGAATCATGTATAGGTTTTCCGCGTGCTCGAAGCAAGGAAACTGTTTGTTCAAGCTTTGTCATAAGGGCCTTGAATCGCATAATGAAAGTTCCCGTATCGTTTGGTTGTCTAGATTTGCTTGCAGCAATTAATCTGGTTTCCTCTGAGCTCCATAAGCAGTTCACTGTCCTTACACGCTTTATGTTTATCAAATTTCTACCTTACCAAGAATGTGATTATGTGAGTATCGAACGTTTTATGTTGACGTGATGCTGACTAAAGGAGTCATTTTTTATCATTTTTCTCATAGAGACAAAATCCTTACTAATAAGCAGTTCACTGTAATATTTTTTCTCTGGCGTGAATTGTGAATAATCACCTAAATTCAAGCCGAAAGTGAATTTAGGTGGAACTTGCCTTTTCCTTGTGGGTGGATGCGATGCAATATATTGGTCATATTTTCTTTATAGATACACTAGTGATGTAGGAGTCCAACTATACTAACCTTTACACCTAGAATTTTCAGTCATAGCCAGTCAAAATAAATCCGGTTTTACACAAAGTACAAAAGTTTTTTATTTTGACCTTTGCCACCCATTTGGATGCCACAGTTTCATTTGCTTCATCAGATATTTCCATCTAATATGTTGCCAGGCACTCAAGTTCAAGATCAGGTACTTTCAGCAGTAATCTCAAATAATACCTGTCTGTTATGTAGTGCCTAACCTAGTTATTTGTCTTCCAAGATAGTTTTATGTGCTTGTTAATCTTATGTATCACCGAGATGCATTAGCACACCTTCTTATGCTTGATCGAAGCTTTTGACTCGGAATGCTCTTCATTTCAACTTGGAAATAGTGCAGTGAGTATTGGTTTCCTTTAATTGACCCAAAAGGGAATAAAAAAATATAATCAAGAAGAGAAAGTGACTACAGCCAACAGGTTCTTGAGAAGTAGGCTGCTCTTGATGGTCAAAGCCAGACCAATGGCAAAGCTTGGCTAGTGTTTGGGCTAGCCTGGCCTACTATAATGTTTTGACCGGGCCTTATCGTGCTTGTTTAGCTCCCCTTCAGCCACGTACCCAATCTCATTTCGCATGTTACAAAAATATGAAAGCTTATTATCTGGGGGGCAGACCACTTAAGTATGAAATTCATAGTTGATGCTAGCACTTGGGCTTCAGTTAGCATGGAATGCTGGGTTGTGAGCTAGGTACGACCCGGTCAGTTTTTTAGCCAACCGGCCAGGTACTGACCCCGGGACCCTGACTTGGTGAATGTTTTTAAATTAGTTTTTTATAAAATTTTATTACGACCCCGGTCCCCAGCCGACTTGGGTCCCAACCCGGATCCCGACTCCAACAGACCCGGGTCAGTTTGGGCCCAACCGACCTGCTTTGGACCCCCGACCCCGCCTACCTTGATCACTAGCGTGGCAATTTTAATGTGACGGGTTTGGATTCTATCTAGACTTCTAATTAGTCCCTTTTGTGTTTTATTTGACTACGTATGATGCCAGCTGGTATTTAAGTTAACTAAAGAAACTCAGTTGTTGTTCAATGCTCTAGGATATCATAATGATCCTTTGCTTTTGTAATTCTAAAATAAAAATTGTTGTTACGTGATGATTTATTTTCAGCCATTCTTCACAGTTGTCACTTGATGAGCAATAAGTAGATGATGCAGGCACTACTTTTCTTGAAAAGAATGAAAACAATGTGGGTATATATATATTTATTTTTCTTTATTCTTGCAGGATACATTAAGGACTTTCAAGTGTTTGATCCTCATAGGGTAGGGAGGATCACTGTAGAATTGCAAGGAAGAATAACTGATTGCCGTGCTCTGATGTATAGACAAGACATAAAGGCTAAGGAGGTTGAAGAGTATACCATGAGAACCCTGCCTACTCGCCAGGTATATTTAGTCTCTCCCTATACAAACTGCTAGTGCTTTTCACTTTAGTGCGATCATAAGCTCATCTTCTTTTTAGTTGCTTTCTCTAATTTTCACATCTATAAGCATCCTTGCAATATGCACGATCTAATTGAAACTTTTTGGATACATTTGTTTCCTAGAAATTTTTGTCAAAATCTCTATAAACTCGTATCCATAAGTTTTGAGAAATTTTCTAACACAAATTTTACATGTCTATCTATCTTTTTCAACTTTTCAAAATCTCTGTGGCAATAAAAAAAGCAAATGAATTTGGTTGAGCTTTCAAGTTGTATCAAAATTTTCTATCAAGAATCTCACTTTAAAAAGTTCAACCGAACGCAATCTCAGACAAAACAGTTTGATTTAGACACTGATTAATTAAGTGAATCTGGTGGGGACACCAGCGGCTCAAATTGGTTTGGCAAAGTCTACCGCCGCCAACGACGTAGACATTAAAGGGACTTGAAATAGCTATTTTGTTTTAAGCATTTCTTTGGTTAATTGGGCCGCCTGGCGTCTTTTCCGTGGGCCCATTGCTTTAGATTTCATTTTGGTCATTTCGCATGGGTGCTAGAGAAATGGGCTGCTTGGACAACATTGCTCCGCAGGCCCATTACGCTATACCCGCCCTGCCTTTTCTTTTTTTCTTTTATTTCTTTTCCTGTACAGCTCCTTTAAAAGGAGAGAGAAGGGGCATCGTTCAAGGTAGAGAAGAAAGAGAATGAGCATTCCTGTTTCCGCGTCCATTTCCTCCTGTTCGTATGCGTAGGGTTTATGGTCTCTTGTAGTTCCTTCCTCACAAACTTAGCTCCAGAGTTTCCTTCTGTTTTAGTTCTCTTCCCACGCCATTATTCTTACCGTAGATAGCTGGTACTGGTCTCTCTACCTTCTGGCGTATTACTGTCTGTCTGGTTATTTCTCTTGGAACCATATCTTCGGTAGCTTCTTGAGGTGTATGCTGAAGTCCTCTGCGGCTTCTACAACCGGCGCATCTGCTTCTTCTACCACAGTACCAATGTTTGGTCTTCACAGTGGGAGCTCACCATATTGTCCTCCTAACGTCTTGTTGGTCTGTTAATGGTGAACGCATGAAGTGCGACGGTCCTCCCAGCTAAGTATTGCGACTGTTTACAGCTGTTCCACCCTCTCGAATGCGTTTCTTGCGGTTAATATGAGCCCTCCAGATCTGATGCACCTCCCGTCTCGACTCCTCATATGTCGAAGATGTTCTGCAAAAGAATTGGTCCTGGCCGTTTTTGGATCTTGTTGAGTCCTTCTAGATCTGTGAACGTCATAGTTGTCAAGGCGGCGCCGCCTAGGCGGCAAGGCGCTTTTCCAAGGGCGCCTTGTCTGGGGCCAAAAAGGCGCCCAAGGCGCCCGCCTAGGCGCCCTAGGCGTCCAAGGCGCCAGCCTAGGTGCCCAAGGCGCCCAGACAAGGCGCCTTGGGTATTTTTACAACATTAAAAAAGTAATTTTGAGGGGTTTTTCCCCCTTGATACCCCCTCACAAGGGACACTTATTTAATGATAGTTTGAATATATTAATATATTACATTATCACTTATACTATCATACATATTTAAGATTTATGATTATAAACATATATTATATACTTAATTAAGTTTCTTTTCAGCTCTTTCTTCACCCACTCTCTATCTCACTTATACTATTGCACATATATAAATTTTATAATCATAAATGAGTTATATACTTAAATTTTATAAAAAATTTCTTTAACTTTCTTCTCTTTCACACACATCATATTTACTTATGTGCATTGATAAAACACTCATATTCAATTATAACATAAAAAATATAATTCTATTTGTTTTTTTATATATATAACAACCTCCCGACTCAGCCTTCCTTGAATACCGCCTAGGCGACGCCTAAGCGGCCGCCTTGTCGCCTAAGCGGAATCGGTACCCTTCAACGCCTTGAGCGCCTTGTCGCCTTGACAACTTTGGTGAACGTCCGCTTTGGAGGCTTAGCCCCAACGCTTGAGACGCATCCGGAACTAGTCCATACGCTGGTTTAAGTGTCTTGGATCTGTGGGAGTCCTCCGCCTGCTTGAGATTTGGTTTCGGATATAAGTCATGATTGACTAGTTCTTCGAACGATGATGTCAATGAAACAGCTCAACTGAGATCTGGCGTGATCAATGATTTTTGGATCATAGTTAAGGGAATATGATGAATGTCACACTTTGGATATTTTATGACCTTTACACTGGATTGCTAGCTACAGAAACCGCAAGTCACACTGGTCCTCTTCCAGTGAATAGCTGTTATTTCTCTGCGGCTTTTGAAGTTAGAACGTTTGATACTATACTGGTCCACGTCCAGTGAACAACTATTCACTAAGTCTTCTAGTCGGAGGCTGAGGTTCTTCTGATTCTGTTAGTCCGTTGGATCGGTTGACATTTCGGTTGAAGTACAGGTGACTCTACGGAGATGCCTACTTAATCGGAATGCGTTAACCGGATAAATCCGGTGACATTAGTGGCAGTTGATCCCTTTAATATTCCTCAACTGAGCTGGGAACATTGTCTTTGAGCGATCATCTATTTGACGACACCTGATCCAGCGAGCTCCGTTGATAAATCTGGTTCTTCCGGGAAGCTCGTCAACCTGGTTGTAGTCACGATTCATTTTGATTTGTCTTGACTTGTTACCACCCTGCGAGGTGTGGGTCGCATTTGGGAACTGTAAGGCCTATTTGAACTTGATTGTATAAAGGATCGTGACTGTGACCAGCTGGGCCGACACCCATACTTTTGTGTGGAGGTACTCTCTTACTTAGAAAATCCTTGTATGTTTACTTGCTTTACTTATTATCCGACTCCAATGCCATGCTCAGTGTGTGATTAGGCACCTAGCTCGAATCAACTAGATAGTTGGCGCATAGCGTGAGTATGTTATCGAGACCAGTTTAATCTATTTGAAATCGGTTTTCGTTATTGGTTGACGATTTACGTCTAGCTAGGTTGAGTCAAGAAATTCACATTGTTTAAAACCTTTGATATTTTCTAAAGTGGATAAACGTTCGTTGGTCCAATTTCTAATGCTAACAGATTTTAGATCAATTTTAAAATAGTTAAATTGCCTTAAATTGAATATTTACTGGAAAATTCTTAAAGAGTGTTTCATTGGATGTCCTAAACTCTCGGTCCATCATAGTCCCGCATCAACTTTGGTATCAGAGCACAGTTAGAGTCTAGGACATTGCATTGCATAGATTGCATTTAATTTTGTCTTTCAAATTTTCATTCATATAGTCTTGCATGACCTCTAGGAGAGGAACGTCCTACCAAGTCAACATGTCAGGGTCTAATAGTGAACTATCATCTCTAGAAACCCACTTAGCCCAATTAATTGACCGATTTGAACACTTTGAGGGTTTAATGAGAGGTGTGAATGAGAGATTTGACCATTTTGACCAGACGCTTCATGAACTCAATGAAAGGGTCACTAGATTAGAAAATAGGCCTAGTTTAACTGAGGTTGTAGGACCTAGAAATTTGAATTTTCAGGTCAGACCAGAGCCACCTCGGTTTTCTCAAGATCCTAGGAACTTGAACTTTCCAGGAAGGAATCCCAACTTCTGTGAATTTCCTCCTCAACAACCTCCCTTTTATCCACCTCCACCTTTTATTCCTCAACCTCCATGTTATCCACAACCACCACCTCCCTTTCAACCACAATTTCAACCACCTGAATTCATGGGTTAGGGAATGGCTGGTAGACATAGGAGAGAGCAAGAAGTTGAAGAGAGATGTCTCAGAAACATCAAGGTGGATGCACCAAATTTTGAGGGTTCATTAGATCCTAAGGTTTATATGGACTGGGAGGCAGGAATGGATCACTATTTCGACTGGTATGAGTTGTCTGAAGCCAGAAAAGTGAGGTTTGCAAAATGAAACTCTTAGGGCAGGCTAAGGTTCATTGGAACAATATTGAATTCTTGCTTAGGCAGAGACAACAAGAACCTATCCAGAATTGGGATGAAATGAAATCCAAATTGAGGGAGAAATATCAACCTTCGTCTTACAAACAAATGTTGGTTGATAAGTGGCAAGGTATCACCCAAGGAAATCGTAGTGCATCTATTTACATTGCTGAATTCGATGATTATCTCCTTAGGTGTGGTATCCAAAAGGATGAGATGATAACATTGTCTAGGTTTAGGAAGGGACTTAGATCAGAACTTAGGAGAGAATTATTTAGGCAGTCTGTCACTACACTTGAACATGCCTATGAAGTGGTCATACAATTTGAACAGTTTGAAACTGTGCATGAACCTCCTAGGCATAAATACATTCAGGCTCCTAATAATGATATCCGTGGCCAAAGATTTTCTCAACCTTCTCCTAGGATTCCAGATTTTAATAATCTTAGACCTTCATTTCCACCAAATAGGGGATCTCAACAGAATATCCCAAGGGATGCTTTGCTACCCATACCTTCTCTTAAACCTCCTCTTGATTCCACTTATAAGAGAGAAGATAGGGGAAAGCAACCTGCTGTTGCTGAGGGTAGCAACAGTAAGATTCAATGTTTTGGTTGTGGAAAGATGGGGCATTACAAATCCCAATGTCCACAAAATCGTTCCTTATGCATTGAGGGTTACTCAGATGAAAATCAGGATCCAAACCTTCAACCTGTGGTATATGAAGCTGATCATGAACTGTTAAAAGAATTTGAGGAAGAACAGAGTGATCCAACTCACCTTACACCTTTGGATGAAGAAACCAGAGTAGGGGTGGTAAGATGTGCTTTCACCCAACCTGTACTTAATGATGATTGAAGGATAACTTCTATATTTCACACCTTCTTCAGGGTTAAAGGAAAGGTCTGTAAGCTCATCATAGATAGTGGCAGTTGCATTAATGCTATTTCCACTAACACAGTTTTGAAACTTGGGCTTATTCCATCTGACCATCCTAGTCCTTATAGGGTCTCTTGGGTAGACTCCACCTCCATTCCAGTGCAAAGTAGGTGTTTGGTTCCTATCCAACTTCCTCCTTACAATGCCAACATTTGGTGTGATGTGCTTCCTATGGAAGTGGGAAGTGTTATCTTGGGGCGTCCTTGGCTTTTTGACGTTGATGCTACCTTGCATGGTAGAACTAATGTTTGTGAGTTTACTTCTGATGGGAGACAGCTTATTCTCTCTCCTGCTCCACTTTCTTTGCCTAAGAGTTCAAATGACTCTTCTAAATCTTCTTCTCAAAGTACACCTACATTGTCTAAGAGTTCAAATGACTCTTCCAAGATTTTAGAAGAAAAGTTTCTGTCCCAAAAATTTGTCTTAGAAACTGAAGGTTCAACCAATTCCAAATTGGTTAAAACTTCTTCAAAATCTAAAAAAAAAGGAGGTATCTCTAGCTACAATAGGAACACCCCGTTTTCTGCATAGCATTGGTGAGTATGAATTCGAAATTGAGAGTAGAAATGGGCTTGTTTTTGCTATAGTAGCCAGGGAAATTGACAATACCCTTCCTAAGACTAAGGAAGAATTTGAAGTCCAAGAACTTCTACATGAGTTTGCTGACGTTTTTCCTGATGACCTTCCACCTGAGTTACCACCCATGAGAGATGTACAACATGCCATAGATTTGGTGCCAAGATCTACCTTACCAAATCTGTCACATTATAGGATAGATCCTAAGTCTCATGGAGAACTGAAGAGACAAGTAGAGGAGTTACTTGAGAGGGGATATATCAGAGAGAGTATGAGTCCATGTGCTGTTCTAGCATTGCTTGCTCCAAAAAAAGATGGAACATGGCGCATGTGTGTTGATAGTAGGGCACTCAATAGAATCACTGTCAAATACCGCTTTCCTATACCTCGATTGGATGACATGTTTGACATGTTAGCAGGGGTGGTTGTATTTTCTAAAATAGACTTGAAAAGTGGATATCACCAAGTAAGGCTTAGACCTGGTGATGAGTGGAAAACTGCTTTCAAGGCCAAAGATGGTCTTTTTGAGTGGCTTGTGATGCCATTTGGTCTTTCTAATGCCCCTAGCACCTTTATGAGATTGATGAACCTAGTTTAGTTCTCAAACCATTTATTGGTCAATTTGTGGTAGTTTATTTTGATGACATTCTGGTATACAGTTTATCACGAACTGAACATTTAGGACATCTTATGCAAGTTTGTCAAGCCTTAAGAACAGAAAAATTGTTTAGAAATTTTATGAAATGTTCTTTTCTTACTCCCACTGTCACATTTTTGGGATTCATAGTCTCTAAAGATGGTGTTTCTGCAGATACAGAAAAGGTTAAAGCTATTCTGGATTGGCCTACTCCTCAAAACATCCATGATGTTAGGAGTTTTCATGGTTTAGCCACTTTTTACAGGCGTTTCATTAGGGGATTCAGTACTGTTACAACTCCTATCACGGACTGCCTTAAGAAAGGCAATTTTCAGTGGTCTAAGGCAGCTGATGCTACATTTGTTTCCTTAAAACAACTCATGATTCAATCTCCTGTCCTTAAACTTCCATATTTCTCCTTGGTCTTTGAAGTAGCATGTGATGCATCTGGAATTGGCATATAGGAGTTCGGTCTCAAGAGGGTCACCCAATAGCTTTTTTCAGTAAAAAATTATCAGCTGCCAAACTAAGGTATTCTACTTATGATGAAGAGTTTTATGCCATCATTCAAAGTTTAAAATACTGGAGGCATTATCTCTTATCAAAAGAGTTTGTCATTTTTTCTGACCATGCAGCCTTAAGGTATCTTCAGGCCCAAAAGAAATTGAACCCTAGACATAGTCGTTGGGTAGAATACATTCAGGCTTTCACTTTTGTCCTGAAGCATAAACCTGGTACAGAAAATAGAGTGGCCGATGCACTTAGCAGGAGAGTAATTTTGTTAAACTCTTTTAGTGCTGAAACTGTTGGGTTTTCACAAATTTTGGAGGAATATCATGACTGCCCAGACTTCGCTCAAATCTATTCTAGTTTGGCTAATGGACCATCTCGGGAATTTTCTGATTTTCTTGTTCACGATGGTTACCTATTCTTAGGTAATCGCCTCTGTATTCCTCGTACCTTACTTAGAGATTTCTTAGTGTGGGAACTTCATTGTGGGGGTCTAGGTGCTCATTTTGGCCGCAACAAGACCATAGAAACGGTTGAACACAGGTTTATTGGCCTAGTCTAAAGAGGGATGTGGCCAAGGTTGTTTCACAATGTTACACTTGTGCTACATCCAAATTCAGGAAACAGAACACTGGATTATACACTCCCCTTCCTGTCCCTGACTCTCCTCGGCAAGACCTCAGTATGGATTTTGTCTTAGGTCTTCCCAAAACTGTTAGGAGGTATGATTTGATTATGGTTGTAGTGGACAGGTTTTCTAAAATGGCACATTTCATTTCTTGTGCCAAAACTTCAGATGCCTCTGTAATTGCTCGGTTGTTCCTAAAAGAGGTGGTAAGACTTCATGGTTTGCCCAAAACTATTGTGACTGACAGAGATGTAAAATTTGTGAGTTATTTTTGGAAAACACTTTGGCATTTGATAGGTACTAAGCTAAAATTTTCTAGTGCCTACCATCCACAAACCGATGGGCAAACAGAAGTTGTGAACAGAAGTTTAGGAGATTTGCTAAGATGTTTGGTTAGAGAACATGTTAGAAGCTGGGATTGTATTCTACCTTTGGCCGAATTTGCCTACAATGATTCTGTTAACAGAACCACTGGTTTGTCACCATTTAAAATTGCTTCAGGTTATAGACCTAGGAGACCTATTGATCTTTTAAACACTCCTCTCAGGCATAAAGTGTTTGCATCAGCTGAGTCATTAGCAGAACACATTAGGAGTCTACATGAACAGATTAGGCAACATATAGAAATGCAGAATACACTCTACAAGAATCTTGCAGATCTTCATAGGAGACAAAAAGTATTTCAAATTGGTGATTCTGTTATTATCAGGATTCATCCTGAACGGTTTCCCTCTATAATTGTTAAGAAATTGCATAACCGGGGAGCCGGACTATTTAAGATCATAAAAAGGGTTGGTAATAATGCTTACGTTCTTGATTTACCTTCAGACTATGGATCAGCTCAACCTTTAATGTCTCTGATTTGATAAGTTTTCAACCGCCAACTACTTTACCTAGTGAGTTTGTTCGGCTAAATTCCTTCAATCCGAGAGACTTTTGTGAGTCCACCAAAACAGCCTAGAATTTCTGAGCATGAGCAAGTAGAGCGTATAATGGACGAGCAAGTAATTACATTCTTGGATGGCTGATTTAGAGGTATCTTGTACGCTGGAAGGGAAGACCCGCAACTGATGATTCTTGGATTTCAAGAACAGTTACAACAACTTGATCCTGATTTAGTAGAATGGTTTGATTCGACAGAGTCGAATTCTTTTCAGCCCGTAGGAGTTGGTGGGGACACCAACGGCTCAAATTGGTTTGGCAAAGTCTACCGCTGCCAACGACATAGACATTAAAGGGACTTGAAATAGCTATTTTGTTTTAAGCATTTCTTTGGTTAATTGGGCCGCCTAGCATCTTTTCCGTGGGCCCATTGCTTTAGATTTCATTTTGGTCATTTCGCATAGGTGCTGGAGAAATGGGCTGCTAGGACAACATTGCTGCGCGGGCCCATTACGCTCTACCCGCCCTACCTTTTCTTTTTTTTCTTTTATTTCTTTTCCTGTACAGCTCCTTTAAAAGGAGAGAGAAGGGGCATCGTTCAAGGTAGAGAAGAAAGAGAATGAGCATTCCTGTTTCCGCGTCCATTCCCTCCTATTCGTATGCGTAGGGTTTATGGTCTCCTGTAGTTCCTTCCTCACGAACTTAGCTCCAGAGTTTCCTTCTGTTTTAGTTCTCTTCCCACGCCATTATTCTTACCGTAGATAGCTGGTATTGGTCTCTCTACCTTCTGACGTATTACCGCCTGTCTGGTTATTTCTCCTGGAACCATATCTTCGGTAGCTTCTTGAGGTGTACGTTGAAGTCCTCTGCGGCTTCTACAATCGGCACATCTGCTTCTTCTACCACAGTACCGATGTTTGGTCTTCACAGTGGGAGCTCGCCTTATCGTCCTCCCAACGGCTTGTTGGTCTGTTAATGGTGAACGCATGAAGTGCGACGGGCCTCCCAGCTAAATATTGCGACTATTTACAGCTGTTCCACCCTCTCGAATGCATTTCTTGCGGTTAATATGAGCCCTCCAGATTTGATGCACCTCCCGTCTCGACTCCTCATATGTCGAAGATGTTCTGCAAAAGAACTGGTCCTGGCCGTTTTTAGATCTTGTTGAGTCCTTCTAGATCTGTGAACGTCCACTTTGGAGGCTTAGCCCCAACGCTGGAGATGCATCCGGAACTAGTGCATACGCTGGTTTAGGTGTCTTGAATCTGTGGGAGTCCTCCGCCTGCTTTAGATTTGGTTTCGGATATAAGTCATGATTGACTAGTTCTTCGAACGATGATGTCAATGAAACAACTCAACTGAGATCTGGCGTGATCAATGATTTTTGGATCATAGTTAAGGGAATATGATGAATGTCACATTTTGGATATTCTATGACCTTTACACCGGATTGCTAGCTACAGAAACTGCAAGTCACACTGGTCCTCTTCCAGTGAATAGCTGTTATTTCTCTGCGGCTTTTGAAGTTAGAACGTTTGATACTACACTGGTCCACGTCTAGTGAACAGCTATTCACTAAGTCTTCCAGTCGAAGGCCGTGGTTCTTTCGATTCTGTTAGTCCGTTAGATCGGTTGACATTTCGGTTGAAGTACAAGTGACTCTACGGAGATGCGTTAACCGGATAAATCCGGTGACATTAGTGGCAGCTGATCCCTTCAATGTTCCTCAACTGAGCTGTGGATATTGTCTTCGAGCGATCATCTATTTGACGACACCTGATCTAGCGAGCTCCGTTGATAAATCTGGTTCTTCCGGGAAGCTCGTCAACCTGGTTGTAGTCACGATTCGTTTTGATTTGTCTTGACCCGTTACACACCTCGCATCTGGGAACTATAAGGCCTATTTGAACTTGATTGTATAAAGGATCGTGACTGTGACCAGCCGGGCCGACACCCATACTTCTGTGTGGAGGTACTCTCTTACTCAGAAAATCCTTGTATGTTTACTTGCTTTACCTATTATCCGACTCCAACGCCATGGTCAGTGTGTGATTAGGCACCTAGCTCGAATCAACTAGATAGTTGGCGCATAGCGTGAGTATGTTATCGAGACCAGTTGAATTTATTTGAAATCGGTTTTCGTTATCGGTTGACGATTTACGTCTAGCTAGGTTGAGTCAAGAAATTCACATTGTTTAAAACCTTTGATATTTTCTAAAGTGGATAAACGTTCGCTAGTCCAATTTTTAATGCTAACAGATTTTAGATCAATTTTGAAATAGTTAAATTGTCTTAAATTGAAGATTTACTAGAAAATTCTTAAAGAGTGTTTCATTGGATGTCTTAAACTCTCGGTCCGTCATAGTCCCGCATCAGAATCAGTCAAACAATTTAAGAAATAAAATAAATTTTTATCTAAGGATCTGTTTGATTTTTTTGGACAAATAGCACATGACTCTTTCATTCTATTAAAATAAAAAGTACATAATCAAAATTACAAATAAGAGAGTAATGCTGTAAGTCACAAATAAGAACTTAAACAAGAACAAACACACGACGTAGATAAATATAACATCAACTTCGTTGGAAGTCATCTTCTCTAACACACTCAAGCATAATGACATAACAACATGCACATTGAGATGCTTTCAAGGTTGAATATCAGAGATATGGACTCTCTCTGAAGAGTTTGACAATTGCCATGAGATCGGATGATCGCACCAAGATGGGGTTGATGTTGCCTAGACTAATGGTTGCACTAGAAAGATCATAACTATGAATATGATTTGGGAAGACGATGAGATAGAATTGGAACACAAAACAAACGAGAACAATAAACAAAAACAAAATAAACCTAACTTAAATAAACCGAGCACCACCACTCTAGTGGCAAAAGGAGGTAAAAACACCTAAACATATATTTAGGTGGAATACTAGAGTAGAGGCAAAATTACCTAAGGTAAACTTTAGGGAGGAAGAAAGATGAGATGATCTTTTTCCCTCCCAGACCTGAAGTTACCTCAAAATAGAGAATAAAGAAACAAGATTACTTCTTTCTAGACCCATGAGGGCTCTACGGGGAACTTAGGGGAGGGCTTCACAGCGAGGACGTGAAGGCTCCACAACGTATTTACCATGAGGGTTCCGCATCAAAAAGATGAAGGCTTTGCACAGTAAGGGTTGAGATGAGGGTTCCGTGGTGAAGACGATTTGTGCGAGTGTTTTGCCGTGCTCCTGCGGCGAGGGTTCTGCGCTCCCACGATGAAGTTGGCTAGCTCGCTGACTTCCTACGGCCTCCTGTGACCTCCCAAGTGCCGTGCTAGTGTTCTACCCGTTCTGTTCTCAACCAAGGGGTTAGACTAACGAAAGTAATATTATATGAATCTTGATCTTGATATTGCAACTAGCTAGATACATGAGCATCATATATGTATGAAGATAACACTAAATATCAAAAATAAGATATCATTGGTGATAAATACTATACCCAAACATAGCCTAATTACCAAATTAGAGAGAGAGAGAGAGAGAGAGAGAGAGAGAGAGAGAGAGAGAGAGAGAATGTAAGTGTGAGTGAGAGGAAGGAACCAGGTAGCTTCAATATCATTTAGCCGGGTGTACATCTCTGTAAATGATGACTGTAACTGTCCGTAGGAGGGGAGTGTGTTATGGTTTGAAAGCTGGGAAAAGATGAGCAGACGGTGACCAGTGGCCAGTGGCTGGCGGCCAGCGGCGATCTCCTATCACTGCCCCTCCCTTGCAGCTTCTGGCGATTGAACAACTGTGAGCTGCAGGGAGAGCATCTGCATGGGCTGTCTGTGTATGGCTTTCTTTCTTCTTTCTCTCTTTTTCTTTTTTCTTTTCCTTTTATTTTTCTTTTGTCTGCATTGTGGATATATATATATATATAAACAACTGAAATGACGATGCAGGGTATGCAGGCTTGAGAGGTAGAGAAACAGTACGTACATGGGAAGTAACAGGATTTCTTGAGCTGGACTAGGGTTTATTTTGGTTAGAATATTGAAATTAACACAACTTACGTCAATTATATACATTCGACTAATGGGTACATAGGAATCAAATTTTTTTTCACCCTGTTGTCAAAAATAGTATGACATCTGTTTATCAATACTCAACCCAAACAGACCGTTGTGCCTTGTTTGGTTAGTGTTAAAAATAATATTATTTTTATTTGACATTGATATTTCTAAAGATAATATTGGGAACAAAACTGAAGAATTGATATTGATAGAGTCAAAATCTGTCTTAATTTATATCAATATTAATTTTAAAATTAATAATGAGTCTGTGTTTAATATTGTTACCACACAGATTATTAAATATATATCATGATCATTTCTTAACAAGGAAACCCAGACAAGATTGCTTGTATCAATATCAAAATTGTGTTTAATATTGATATTTGCATAGGATAGAGTATCAATAACAAGATGAGTTTAGAGGTGTTCACTATTAATTTGGTATATATGATACAGGTGTTCAATATATATAGTTACCAAGGAGGGCAAGAGATAGAAAATAAGAATCAACATGTAGAACCTGTCTAATTCAATCCATCCAACTTGATCTATAGAGTTGACTTTTAGTACATGGGGATTCGGAAAGGTCAGTCAACAAGATGGTAGCGCAATCTATGGTTGACAAAAAAGTTTCAGAAAAAATAAAGAAAAAAGTATAGGAAAATAAAATTATATATTAAACATGTTTGCATAGGGGTAAGGTGCAAACGAAACAATACACTCAACAAGTAACTTGAACTTATTTATGATGGTAAATGAATAAGTTTGATCAAAAAAATATAACTTTGATTAATTTATGAACAAGCCAAACTTGAACAAATACCTACAGGACTCGATAAAGAATTACATACTCAGTTAACTACTTGATTGACTATTTATTTAAAAAGTAAATTGTGAGTATTAATAATTATACAGTTATACTTAAATATATAAAATAAGATGAAATGAAATTTAGTTTGAGTTGAAACTTAGATGGTGCTTCATAAAAAAACTCAAGTTCTAATTTTACAAATGAGTTTAGATTGAGATCAAACTTTATAAACGACCACAAATCAAACTTAAACTCGAATAGGTCTCACTGGTAACTTGTGATTCGTGAACACACCCCTTCTGCAGAGTTACGTTCAGGGGAGATGTAGAATTTGGACTGAATTGGAATTAAACTCTATTCAAGCTCAAACTCGACTCAATTAGATAACGAGACAAGCTTGAACAAAGGTGGGCCTATTGATAAAGACTCTTTAACTCTAACTTGAATAGAACAAATGAACCAAATGTGAACTGCATACTACTTGACTGGCTCCGACTAACACTCCTATGCTTGCCTAGGATAACAAGAGAAATGTTGAAATATGGTTGAGCAATTACTGAAGTCAGCCTAGTGGGTTGATAATGGGCCAAAATACAGAGTTCAGCCCAACCTAGTACTTAAACCCACTCCAAGGCCCATTTGAGAGAATCTTCGTCGTTGACCAAGGATCATGTATCATGTTCTAGTCTGATTATGCTCTCGACACCATTGTCAAGAAGAGTGCAAATACACCCTTAAACAAGATCAGTTGGATAAAATACTTTTTTTTTCTTATATCCATGGGTCATCATATACAACAAATACATCATGTTGATCATAGATTGTGAAATGGGCTGATCTAGATCGGGATCGACCAATTTTTAGATCAGATCAACCATTGCCAATCCGATTCTCGACCGAAGGACCGATTTAGAAAAAAGTTACAGCAGAATCGGTCGGATTGGCCGGATTTGATCGGAATCGGAATCGGATTGTGTTTTTGCTATTCTAGTCAGATCGGCCGGGATTGGCTAGGATTGGTCTGGATTGGATCGGACTCGGAATTATTTTTTTACTTATTAATTCTGGATCGGTTTTGTTCTAGTGGATTGGTTGGGATTGATCCAATCTGATCCGATTTGTATCGGATTGGTACCCACAGATCCCAATTTCGATTCCTATCCCGTGATCCTTGATGTTGATTGGCAATGCGAATCAGTTGAGTTGAAATCATGCATTGACCAAACTAATTTAATTTCTTATTCTTATGGGTTTTATCAAAGCAAGAGACTTGGAGCTAAAGAGCACGTACCCTGTTGCCCAAGAGCATGTTACACTCACTAGCCACTACATATCCTCAATGTGTTTAAGATTGCTAGAATAGTGTTTAACTTTTGTGCCCTAGTAAATAAATAAAATAATTAGAATGACATGCACATTTATTTATATATCAAATGCGTTACCAAAATAGAGCGTATATAGAAGGAGAAAGAATGAGAAAGGTCCGAAGACTAAGAAAACCGAAGATGAGTAAAAAATCAAAGTATATCACAAGTGCAAGGGAATAATTTAAACTTCGTCTTCAACAAAAAGACAAGGAGCACAAATCAGTCCATACTTCGAAGAATAGATGTGATCTATGGCCATCAACGATAATTAGCAACCTTGAAAACAAGGAAAATCATCAAGATTAACATTTATAAGAGGAAAAACAATACCAGGATGACAACTGCCAAGTCAAAAGTTTTACAGAATAGAAAAGAAAAATCAAGATCGTGTACAATGGCGTCGATAAGTGGATGGTGTCATCAAGATAAGAGTACTGAAGGAGTGTAAATTCGTAAGCACAATTATTTAGTTTTTTGTTGCAATATCAACCTAGCAATGACCTTAACAATTAACATACAATCTATAAAGCATATTCAAGCATATAACGTATGTATTTAGTTATTCTTATTCCCCGTATATTTATTCACCAAGTAAAATGTTAAATGACGTCAACTTTCAAATAATATGGAAAATAAATTTAATTGCAAAAAATTAAATAATACTCAAACAATAATACGAACAATGTGAAACTCAATCACTTGAAAGATTGAAATTAGAAAGAGGTTTATGTTCGTACCTTAATACCTTATGAGATTACTTATTTGATTGAATAAATATCCTCATTCCAAGTAAATTTTCAACCTTTGGATTTTTAAAGTATTCTACCAGTGTATCAACATTTAAACAAATATCATGTTAGGAAAATATCATTTAAATAAAATATCATGTAGTCATAGTCAATTGTAGGTCCACAAAAAGAAATAACTTTAATTTAAAAGTCAAAATTCCATCGGTTCATGTCTCCATTGTTAAAGTAAATCCTAATTCTCAAAAATAAAAACAAATTAAAGAAGCTAAATATGTGAACAACTAATCAAATTAAATTTATATAATATATATTTATTCTTGCTCTAGTCTGAGTCATCTATTAAGTCATCCATATATCTAACATGATCTTCATTGTTTTCAATTTCATTTGTGTTAATCTCATTATCTTCATCATTATCCAAGATTCCAAATGTTTTTTATCATAATTGCTTTACCTTTTTTATACATAAAAAAGAAAACTATTACATTTTAAAAATTAAGTAATAACAAGACATTAAAAAAGTGATAACTTATTAGTACTTTCTCCATGTTTCTTTTTTCTAGAATTTTTTTCCATCTGTTTCCATTTCATACTCTTCTAAGTCATTTGATAGAAATATATATCATACAAACTTAAATCATATGTGATATAATTTTACATTTCTTGTAATATCTTATTCAGTATTAATGGCATTATTTTCATTATTTACACTATCTAGATACGTCTATCGTAATAAAATCTTAGGTTGCATGCAATGATGGTTGAATCAAGATGAGATTATAATAATGAGATCAATCATTTAGAAACATGTGATCTAAATGTTTCTAGTCGTAGGATCCTGTAGTGGTAGAACATGTTATGTCCTTCCTTGCCTTGATGACATAGAATCCTGTTGAACCTGGCCTTCTTCCTTTGTAGTCTTTCTATGAATATTTCTTCCTTCTTGCTACTTTATGTAAAATCTCAATTCTCATTTCTTAAGACAGGACATTAAGGATCCGGTAAGATTAGTGTATATGATATCTTCTATATAATGATGATGATCGATCTCATTGATCATCAATGTGAGAATACTAAGATATATGTGTAGATGCTCATTAGAGAAATGAGTTCATCGAATTGACCAGTATAAAATTCCTGAATGGTAACTTACCGAACTGTCGATCAGGGTATTCTATCATCATGGTTGCACGGTTGGATCTTTGACCTGAGTCGCCAAAGATATCTTGTCGAGCGTATTATATACTTTGACTATTGACTTATGGATCACTTAATATTATAGCCTAGTATAGTTAATGGATTAGGTATATGGGAAACTCGGTGGTGACAATTGAGTGGACAATAGGGGATCGTCCAATCTCAGTAGGAGAGAGAGAATGTCCTTTGGATAGTTCTCTAAATCCTTGGTCAAAATAGATAGGATAATTGGAAAAAGATTTTTTCAATTGATTCAATTATGAGTACAACATTCTATAGTGTCGATATATCTAGAAATTAACAGTCGATATTGTACTCCTATCTGACCGAGACATTAGATGGACGAAGATTTATAGTCGTGTGGTAACCGATGATGAAAAGACTTTTTGGAGAGGAGTTCATCTCCAAAGCCGTTTGGGATCATAGGATGTGACTTGTACCCTTCATAATCAGTAGGCCATTAAATCTATTATGAGATAATAGATTTAATTTAAAAGAAGTTGTTCTTTTAATAAGACCTCAACCAAATGGGCTTTTGGGACTAGGAGGTCACACATATAAGGACTAATCCGTAAATTTGGGGGTTTGGGTTAATTTATAGAACAAGGAGGGTTTTTTGTGAAAAACTCCGAGTTTTATAAATAATAGCAATTAGAGTACAAATCCGATCAAGCAAAGGGAGCTATTTGTGCCTCAGCCATCCTCCTTCGCTGTCTCTCGCCTTAACAGTCACCATTCGATGGTGGAGTTTCGTTCGGGATAAGTGGTTGATGCCGGCGCGGAGGAGAACCCGACTTCAGAAGCGGTTTGTGTGGATACAACTAGAGGCCACATGCTTGAGGGGTTTAGAGAGCGTGAAAATGCTCGATCTTCTCCGATCTATAGGGATTATTTGAATTCCACGAAGATACATGTTCGAAATTATTTTGAATAATAGTTTTGGCGACATCGTTCGGTTTCGATCGAGACCAAGACATTGATATATGAGGAATCAAAATTTTTTTGCCGCGTCAATCTAATTGGACTGATTCTTTACATCATCTTTATCAATTAGTGGACTAAGAATATCAATTTCATTCCCTAGTCAACCATTCATCATTTGAATCCTTCTCATTCTCCCCAAGATACAGTGGATTTTCCATTGCCTTCTTTTTCGCTGCTCTTTTTTTTTCAATTTTAGGTTGAACATAACAAAGTCCTAATATACCTTTGATCTCTTCCTTAACCTTTTTTTACACTTTTGGACATGCAGTTACATTGTGTTTTTGTCAAATGATTTTTCAATCTTTTCACACCATCAATATTTTCTTCATACATAATTTACATTTCAAATAAACATAAATTTTACCTTTTTTTAGAACTTCTATTTGTTCTCCATATTTTCAAGCTACTTCAGTCCTATTGCTCGTTTGTTTGACCTTTCCTTGATCGTGATGGCTGTTATTGCCACTTCCACTATTCTCTTTTCTAGTCATATTGAATTTCTATTTAAAAAATATATTCTCAACAACATATTAACATGAGCATGATTGGTTCATCAGAAAAAAGTAATAAAACAACTATGTTAATAATGTAAGTTCATATTAATTACATGTCATTACTCATACAGTATACTGTTTAAGTATAATATGCTGAGGTAAAATTAACTAAGTAATTTCACATTAAGTGTGTTAACTAATATTATGTGATAACTGGTAAGTTACCGTAAAGTTATTTTTAAATTTGTTTTTACATGCTAAACTAACTTTAACTTCTAATACGTAACAACTTGTTAATCAACTTATGTAAATTAATAGTTATTAACTGTTAATTTAATTAAGTAAATCATCAGATTAACTAACAAGCTGTAAAACATAACTTAATTTAACTAAGTTTGTTATTACAGTTTAAGTTTTTAACCATGTAAGTTACTGTTATAGGCTTATAGCTCATCGTTAGAGTTAGAGTTATTGTTAATAACTTATGATTACGTTAAAATATTAAAAATTATAGTTAACTAATAATATATTGCAACCTAAAGTTATTTCTTATTTGACAATCGTAAATAGATATTAAAATAATGTTAACTAATAATAACTAAAGGTTGTTAAATAAGTTATGTAAGTTATTAGTTATTAACTATTATTTTAACTAAGTTAAATATTAATTTAACTAATGATGAAACCTCAAATATTCAAATAAAATTTTAGATTTTGGAAATTCATTTTCCATTTTGATTTTGATTTGGGTTTAACATTGACTTCTTAGGAAAAATAGATGATATTACATAAGAGTATTAGTTAGGTCCATGATATGCATAAAAATGTGTTGAGGTTGTTAGGTTCTTTAAAAATTTATTTTGATTTCTCCTCATCGGATGGTGTGAAGATCCGATGTTAATTACATCGAGAATACTTGAATACCCTTGATTATTTGTCATAGCAATCTATATAATAGAAAACATATATCCATAGTAGATAAACACATGGGAACAAGGGCCTCATGCACTTGATGGAATGTAAACACTTGATGTGTTTCAAATTTGGTTTGAATTGATTTGAATTTGTTTTTTTTGTTTGATTAAAATTGATGGGAATTTGGTTTGGGAAATTGATTTGTTTTATGGGTTTCTTATTTGGTTTAAATTCAATTTTGATTTGAGGTGAATTTGTTTGGTCAAAACTAATTTGAGTTTGGAAAATTTGTTTCATTTCTTATGAGGATTTGATTTAGTTTGTTATCTTTTGAGATTCAATTTGGATTTGACTGGAAAATGGTGTCTTTCTTATTTGAATGATTGGATTTGGATTCGTTTCATTTGAGTGGAATTTGCTAAGTTAAAATTTATGAGTCTGGTTTGGGAGTTTTAATTTGTTTTGATGTTTAACAGGTTGGAGATTGTCTTTGGGTTTTAGTGAGCTGATTAAAGTTTGTTGGTTTATTCATTAAAATCTGTTATCTTCTGATTTGTTTTAATTTAAGTTTGAAATGCTCATATTTCTTTGAAACTACGCCTCATGAAGATGAAGGAAAATGTAAGCTTTGAAGTGGTTTTTCACGTCTCGCCTCAAGGTGTATGCTTAGGCATTTTGAGGCGTAGTTTTTTAAAACGTTGGAAACAATACAAGCTACTAAAGGTAAACAAGTAGGAAAAACTTATCTACCATTGTACTGAAAAGGAGGTGACTTTCAAATGTCAAATAAATGTAACCAACATTACAAGACGCGCGGATGGCAGAATATCACGATTGCTTTCAACTTTCAAGCCTAACGTGACAAAAATGCATAAATATCTTATAAATAGAAGACTACTTAGGTTAACGTTAGCGGATGTGTAAAATTGGAAATCAGTTTTCATCTAAAAATTGGGAAAACAGATAAACCTCTTGTTAGTTTATTCAAGTTTTGGTATCACAAGAGGGAAATCTAGCACAACTCTTCTATCCTATCAAGCTAGACGCACCACTAACACAATCAGACGGATACCCTACAACAGAACAATATTAAGTTGTCTAGAAATACAAGAACAGGGCAGAGATCAAAACATCTTGTATGGTATGTACAATTGACCATACGCCAAATTTCAAAACACATAATTACCAATCAAACCATGGATGCCATATGGGATGGCCACTTCTCAAGAGATGCCTGATATTACTTGGCACAGGCCTCAGTAGTTGTGCTGCCAAATTTGGTGGGCATTCTGTGTTAACGGTCCCTGAGAAACACTCAGCCTTCCATCACTGCTGGTCTGCTGTTCCTGAGTTACAGCAGATGCCTCAGAATGGTAGAAATTTGGGTATCCTACAACTCCGTAATGTGATGGCTGCTGGTTCTGTCGAAATCCCCTAAGCAGGTTCTGTGCCTGCAAGCTGTAATAAGTACTTGCTGGCAGAGCAGACTTCGTTCTTGAACCAGCACCCTGTAGCCACATGGCCGAAATTTCATTCTGGTAAAAAAATCAGCAAGCATGCTAATCAGCAACCACAGCACATAAATAAACGTGTATTACATCCATTATGACATTGTTACCTGCTGGGGAGCATAGTGACTGCTTTCTTTAAGTTGAGCGCTCAAGATGCCATTCATAGCCAATTGTTGAGCTAACAGAACCAGTGGAAGGATTGAATGTAAATTTCGCTGGAATGCCGGCAGAATTCTCAAAGCCTCCTAAAACAGGGGGCAGCAGCAGATTGTGGTAAACTGCTAACTGCAATGCTGGCCTTATATTGAGGCAATGTGTACTTCAGGCCTCCTGCAAGCAAGGATCGCGGGATCGGAATCGGAATCGGAATCGGTGGGTACCGATTCGATCCGGATCGGATCGGATCGGACCGATTCCGACCGATTCAATGGAAGAAAATCGATCCAGAATCGGTAAGAAAAAAAGCAAAAAAAAAAAAAACGATCCAATTCCGATTCTGGACCGATTCTGGACCGATTCCGGCCGATTCCGGCCGATTCCGGCCGATTCGGACCGATTCGGACCGATTCTGGCCGATCCGACTGGAATAGCAAAAAATGAAAAAAAAACGATCCGATTCCGATTCCGATTCCGATTCCGGACCGATTCCGGCCGATTCCGGACCGATTCCGACCGATTCCTACCGATTCCGACCGATTCCGCGGGATTCATGCCGGAATCGGTCCTTCCGCATGGAATCGGATCGGAATCCACCGATCCGATTCCGGAATCGGTCGGAATCGGTCCGATTCCACCGATTCCGTAAACAATGCCTGCAAGGGGTTGGTGGTAAGCATATTTACTGCTATATGCTTGCTGAAAGCAGCTGATGGTGCAAATTGGTAGCTCTGAGGGAGAAACGGATAAACAATCATGTTAGCGAAGCGCCCCATTGTCAATGCTGGTTGAGAATAAGGAGGAACATGCACATGCTGTAATGTGGGCCCTGCAGGAGTGGGTGTGGCGGTTAAGTTCTGCTGGACCAGTTATGGTTTTAGAGCCTGCATTTCTCCAACAAAGAGTCACATAAAGACATCAAACTAAAATTGTATGCATAACAGAACACCAGACAAGGAACCATAATGCAAGGAAAAGGAGCATCCACTAAAGAGTAGACAAAATAGAACCATAAAGCTTGAGAACATAGTCACAAAAAGACACCAAACAAAAATCGTATGCAAAACAGAACCAAACAAGAAACCATAATGTCCATTAAACGGAAAAGGTGTATTCACTTAAGCGTAGACAAGATAGAACCATAAAGCTTGACACCTTTGTAAGCAAAATATAAATATCTAATAGGCCCAAATAATGTCCAGGATAGGAAGTAGGAAGAGTTGACCCGCAAAGAAGTGAATGTGGACATTGGCATGCAGATGTTTTGTATTAAAATTGAATGAAGTAATTGTTCTATACTAAGTTGTTTGAGTGCTAACCTGCATTCATGTCAGAAGGGATATGAGGAGGACCAGAACATTGTGAATGTGGGGACAATGAGCCTTGCCCAATGAAAGGGTCAATTGTATCTTTCCAGATATTGCAATGACTTCTGAAAATGCTGTGTAGTCGCTTGTATGCACATTTGGCTGGATCATAGATATCACACAAGTTGCTAACTATGAAGTTCGGCCTGTTCTAGAGTATGGCTCTTCTAAAACTTTTCATGACCAGCTCCTGAAAGTCAACGATATAATAGTGTAGAGATATTCCTAACACTCCATGATGTTAAAGAACTGAATAGACTAAAATGATTTGATTGATCGACGATTATGTCTACTGGACATTATTTGTGATGTAATTGTTTCATGTTTGCTCTCATTTATTTATTTGACACATTTATGTTATCATTTAATGTGTTTAAGTCTACCATCGTGAAATCTTTTAACCTTTTATTTCATCTTATATATTGGATGCAACTTTTCAATGTATATCATTTTTGTTTCGCATTGGATGGCAAGAGTATTAAGTGTGGACGAGGGTTTTCATGCGATTAATGTAAGTGAACTTGTATAAAAAAAGCTCAGCCTTGAATAAGACAAATATTATCATCTGCTCTTGTATATTCTACTTGTTCTTATCCTTCTCTTTGGATGCAAACAACTATTATGGTGACTAGAGCAATTGTTGAATACTTCTCCAAGCAAAATAATGGGCCAGGCCTGATTTTGATTCTAATTTGTATAGGACTGAAAATCGATCCAGAATCAATCCAGATCAATTTATAATTTTTTCAATTAGAAAAGATCAGGAAGGTGAAGTCATAATAGGTTCATATATGCATCTAATAGTGAATGAGTCATTTCTTTTTGCATTGGGTGGCAAGAGTATTAAGTATGGACGAGGGTTTTCATTCGATTAATGTAAGTGAACTTGTATAAAAAAACCTCAACCTTTTGCGAATAAGACAAATATTATCTTCTGCTCTTGTATATTCTACTTGTTCTTATCATTCTCTTTGGATGCAAACAACTATTATGGTGACTAGAGCAATTGTTGAATACTTCTCCAAGCAAAAGAATGGTCCAGGCCTGATTTTGATTCTAATTTGGATAGGATTGAAAATCGATCCAGAATCAATCTAGATCAATTTATAATTTTTTTAATTGGAAAAGATCAGGAAGGTGAAGTCATAATAGGTTCATATATGCATTTAATATAGTGAATGAGTCATTTCTCTAAACTCTTTCTCTACATCTGGATGTGACGATGTGTGGGTTGAATGTGTGGTTCTGAATGAGAATATCCTAGATACTTATCATAAAACCCTCACTCATGACCCCGCCCCGACCCGGTCGGTTTTTGGGCCGATCAACCCCGTCCCGACCCCAATACCCCGACTCCATAATTAATATTTTATTATTAATTTTTACAACACTGGCCGACCCAGTCCTATGTTATCTGAGGCGTTCGTGTCAGGCGCCTAGGCGCTGAGGCGAGGCAAAAACACCTCGCCTCGGCAGATCTCGCCTCGCCCGGGTGAGGACCTTGTGAAAGTCAAATTTGGTAACTTAAATTCTCCTTCACCACCGCGAAACTCCCAATGCCCAGTCTTCCACCTTGAGACTCCAATATCTTGATGCATTATAGGTCTTAGAAGTGAATTTTTTATATTCTTCTTCAAAAGTTCCAATGTTATATGTATGTTTTTTGAGAAGTTCTTCAATAAAAAAAATGTCGCCTCGGGCGCCTGAGCTGCCCTACTCAAGCGCCTGAGGTGAGGCGAGCCCTCCCTCGCCTCGGTCGCCCCTCGCCTCTGACTACATAGACCCCGTCCCAACCCGGGTTACGACCCCGGCCGACTCGGGTCGGTTTGGGGCCAAACCGACCCCGGTCCCAACTCCCGATCCCACCTTCCTTGCCCTCACTTACTATGCTGAACAATGATGATCGGTTAAAATATTGTTTGCACAAATCATGTTCTTCTGGTTCGTGATGACCTTCTACATCTACTCCTATATGTCCTTCACTTGTATATGCACGTGCACCTCCATGTCATGGTATGTTGGCAATTGCATTTAATCCACTACTATGTGAAGAAGGCACTTAAATACTATCATTTGGACTTATAGGTCTTTTCCATATTTCTATTTTTTCTTTGCAATTTCTTCTTTTTGTGCCTGTGAACTAATCCTAATTTCACACTAACATACCATTTTCAAGTTTTAAAACCCTCTTCCAAAGTAGTTGGTATTGGGCTTTGTCTTCTTTTTTGAAGTAGTTGGAGGTGCAACAACAGCAGGTTGTGTATGTTTTTTTGAAGTTTTGCATCTGTAACTTTTTATCATCATGTTTTCTTTCAGCCCAAGCATGATCATGTGGGTCAAACTTTGGAGATGGTTTCCCATCTATTTCTTTCACCCAAGCTCCAAGACAAAGGAGGTAGTAGTAAAAGTTGAGGAAGAACCACCATTGACTTAACTTTATATGAACCACCATCAAATATTGAGAATCTCTGTTCATATAATTTTTATGGTTTTTATATTTCCAATTTACAACATCAAGTTGTAATGATAGAATATCAACTTATCCAATCATATAGGTGATAGTATATTTTTACTCTTTTTGTATATCTATAGTTTTCAAAGTGACAAAGTGTCTAAGGTGTTCAAGATTGCCAATTTCACTTAAGCGACAAGGCGCCCAATGAGTAAAAAGAGTATCAATTTCACGGAGGTGACAAGACAATCACTTAGGCATCGCCTAGGTGGTCTACGCAATAGCATTAAATGTATATATATACATGTATTTACATGTGTTTATATAAACACATATATGCAAATATATAATTATATACTAATACCGTTGATATTTATCTATACTCACAAACTATACATATGTTATAATTGCATGTGTTTATGCCTACGTACATGTAAATGTTATTCTATTTTTGTAATTGTATGTGTGGGTATATATATTTTTTTAGCAAAGAACTAATCACGGTAAACTGAGGGTGAGAGAGAGAAGATGGTTAAAAGGACCTTTATAATTTTAAGTATATAATATTTAATTATAATTTTAAATTTTTTGACATGTAATAGTATAAGTGATGGTAAAAAATATGTTAATATATTTACACCATCATTAAATGGATGCCTATGAATCGCCAATCAATGAGCGTCAGGTCGCAGAGGTCAAGGGGACAACACCTCTAGTAATGGGTAAAGTCTTAGAAAGAACAATTTTGTAATCATGAAGAAGACCTGAGGTGCCTAGCCTAGGCCGCTTGGGCATCTTGGGCACTTTTTTGGGATCACAAAAGGCGCCCATAGAAAAGTGCCTAGGCATCCACCTTAACAATTGTGTAGATTAGGTTAAATATGCTCTTGTTCCTCTCGCATTGCGAAGATCTTGTGTTTTAACTTAATATCATGACAACAATAGCAGATAAGAGATTTGATGCGGGACGAGGCGGGACGGACTGGCGACGTGGCGCTGCAGTGGAACGTGGAGGAGCTCAAAAGACCTAAAAATGCAGTAAACAAGCAAAACCGGACTTACACCGGTCAAAATGGACCCCAAAATATGTCGAACCATGCCCGAAACCCTCAAAACAGGCTTGAACCGGTCCCAAAAGTTACTGAACCGGTCTGAACCGGCCCGAAATGGCCTGAACCGGCCTCTGGACCGTCGAACCGGGACGAACCGGCTCTGAACCGGCCTAAACCGGGCTGAACCGGGCGGTCGGACCAGCCTGGAGGCGAACCGCGGCCGGCCCGGACGAATCGGGCAGACAGGGCGGGCGGGAGGCGCGAGCCGGTGCGCCGGCCGGCCGGGCGGAGGCGCACCGGCGCCGGTTCGCCCGGCCGCGACTTAACGCGGGGGGGGGGTCATGGCCCTCCGTGGTTGGCCGCGGAGGAGGGTGACGCGGCCGGCGCTTTTGGCGCCGGTTCGCCCGGCCGCGACTTAACGCGGGGGGGTCGTGGCCCTCCGCGGTTGGCCGCGGAGGAGGGTGACGCGGCCGGCGCTTTTGGCGCCGTGTACCCCCACGGGGCGTCGTCGACCGCGAGCGCCCACTCGCGAGGGCTCCCGTGGGCTGCGGCCGTGGCTTCGATCGCGGGGACCGGAGGCGGAGGCGGGCGCAGCCGGCGGAGGCCGCCGTCGCCGGAGGGGAAGGGGGAGCCGGTGGGGCTTCATTGCCGCCGTCGACGCCGGCAGCACGGGGGGGAGGGCCGACGTCGAGCGCGGGGGTTCGCGCGGACTCGTCCGCGGCGGCCGCGTCGAGCGGAAGAGGCAGGCGCCGTTACCGGCGCCGGGTGTCGTCTTCGCCGCTGCCGGAGGGGGAGGGGGCCTCCAACGGAGCCGTCGGCGTCATCCGGTGGGGCTTCATTGCCGCCGTCGACGCCGGCAGCACAGGGGGGGAGGGCCGACCTCGAGCGCGGGGGTTCGCGCAGACTCGTCCGCGGCGGCCGCGTCGAGCGGAAGAGGCAGGCGCCGTTACCCGCGCCGGGTGTCGTCTTCGCCGCTGCCGGAGGGGGAGGGGGCCTCCAACGGAGCCGTCGACATCATCCTCTAGCCTCCTGAGGACGAAGGGGGGGGGTGAGACCACTTGAGCCCTAGCGGGTCGCGCGCACGGACAGAGCCGCAGACATGGCTCTTCTTCCTTCTTTCTTCTCCGTCTGATAGGGCTCCGAGGGAGGGTTTCTAGCACCGGGATGGGGGGTGAATGTACTCTGGGGATCGCCGGAGGCGGGGGTGGACGGAGGGGTGGAGTTCGACGCCGTCGGAGACGTCGAAACGGACGGAGACGGGGGTGAACGGTGTCGATAGGGCTGCAAATCGAACCGGTGAAGGGTGAAGGGGCAAGAATGGCTCGGAGGCCGCTGGACGGAGGAGAAGGAGAAGACACTCTCGCCGGAGGGTCGCGAAGGAGACCGGTCCTCTCCGGGGGTGGAGTCGGAAGACCTCCATCGTGGAGGGGGTGAAGGGGAAGGGGCAGCGCCCCAGCACAAGGGGCAGCCCCTAGGGTTCCAAAAATTGACACTAAAACTACTCTCCCTTCCAAACAATGAGCTCACTCTTAAATAGAGGAGCTAAGTTTACAAAAAGACCCTAAAGACGACTATTTACATACATGGACGAAAAATAAAAGACATGGACTCAAAAGACTTCAAATAATTACAAATATGTCCAAATGGACGTAAATACAAATAGACCCCAAAATGGACCGGACCGGGTCCCCATCATTCTCCTCTACCAGGAGAAAACTCGTCCTCGAGTTTTGATTTGTCTTCAAGTGTTGCCGCCGTCACGTTCCACCAAGCGCCGCACTTCATCGGAAGCATCCCAAGAGTTGGCTCATGAGGATGGGCCGATCCCAGGCTCTGATACCATTTGATGCGGGACGAGGCGGGACGAGGCGGGACGGACCGGCGACGTGGCGCTGCAGCGGACCATGGAGGAGCTCAAAAGACCTAAAAATGCAGTAAACAGGCAAAACCGAACTTACACCGGTCAAAACGGACCCCAAAATATGTCGAACTATGTTCGAAACCCTTCAAAACGGACATGAACCGGCCCCAAAAGTTACTGAACCGGCCCTGAACTGGCCCGAAATGGACTGAACCGGCTGGTTTAGGGCTTGAACCGGCTTCTGGACCATTGAACTGGCCCTGAACCGGGTTAAACCGGGCCCAGAACCAGGTCTGGGAGGCTGGCCTGGTCCTGTTGAACCTACCGGGCGGCTGGGTGGACCAGCAGGGCAAACCGGCGCCCCGGCCGGCCGGGCGGAGGCGAACCGGCACCGGCCGAGCGCGCGGCCGATCGAACTTAAGCGGGGGGGGGGGTCGTGGCTGCCCGCGGTTGGCCGTGGGGGTGGGAGACGCGGCCCGCGCGCGGAGGCGCCGCGTACCCCGTCGGGGTCTCGCCCTCGAGCGCCCGCTCGCGAGGGCCTCCGTGGGGCTTCGGCTGCGCGAGGGCTGCGGGAGGCCGAGGCGGAGGAGGCGGAGCCGGCGGAGGCCGCCGTCGCCGGAACCGTCGCCAGAGGGGGGGGCTCCAACAGGGCCGACGGCGTCGTCTTCTTCCTCTTCTCGCCCCCCCCCCCCTTCGTCTTCGTCTGGTGTTGGAGTCGCGGAAGGCGCCGGATGTGCGCGGAAGGAGGGGTAGCCGGAGGCCACGACCGGCCTTGCAAACGAGGGGATCTCCACCGAATGAAGGGGGAGTGGGCTACCGGAGGTGTCTTTGCCGCCGGAAGAGAGGGGGAAGGCCACCAGAACTACCGGAGCCCTAATCAGGGCCGTGCGCACGGACACAGCCACCACCGGGACGAACCGGCCTAAACCGGGCTGAACCGGGCGGTCGGACCAGCCTAGAGGTGAACCGCGGCCGGCCCGGACGAATCGGGCAGACCGGGCGGGCGGGAGGCGCGAGTCGGTGCGCCGGCCGGCGGGGCGGAGGCGAACCGGCGCCGGTTCGCCCGGCCCGCGACTTAACGCGGGGGGTGGGGGTCGTGGCCCTCCGCGGTTAGCCGCGAGAGGAGGGTGACGCGGCCGGCGCTTTTGGCGCCGTGTACCCCCACGGGGCGTCGTCGACCGCGAGCGCCGCGCTCGCGAGGGCTCCCGGGGGCTGCGGCCGCGGCTTCGACCGCGGGGACCGGAGGCGGAGGCGGGCGCAGCCGGCGGAGGCCGCCGTCGCCGGAGGGGAAGGGGGAGCCGGTGGGGCTCCATCGCCGCCGTTGACGCCGGCAGCACAGGGGGGGAGGGCCGACCTCGAGCACGGGGGTTCGCGCGGACTCGTCCGCGGCTGCCGCGTCGGGCGGAAGAGGCAGGCGCCGTTGCCGGCGCCGAGCGTCATCTTCGCCGCTGCTGGAGGGGGAGGGGGCCTCCAACGGAGCCGTCAGCGCCGTCGTCGTCGTCCTCTAGCCTCCTGAGGACGAAGGGGGGGGGGTGAGACCACCTGAGCCCTAGCGGGCCGCGCGCACGGACAGAGCCGCAGACGCGGCTCTTCTTCCTCTTTTCTTCTCCGTCTGATACGGCTCCGAGGGAGGGTTTCCAGCACCGGGATGGGGGGGTGAATGTACTCCGGGGATCGCCGGAGGCGGGGGTGGATGGAGGGGTGGAGTTCGACGCCGTCGGAGACGTCGAAACGGACGGAGACGGGGGTGAACTGTGTCGATAGGGCTGCAAATCGAACCGGTGAAGGGGGAAGGGGCAAGAATGGCTCGGAGGCCGTTGGACGGAGGAGAAGGAGAAGGCACTCTCGCCAGAGGGTCGCGAAGGAGACTGGTCCTCACCGGGGGTGGAGTCAGAAGACCTCCATCGTGGAGGGGGTGAAGGGGAAGGGGCAGCGCCCCAGCACAAGGGGCAGCCCCTAGGGTTCCAAAAATTGACACTAAAACTTCTCTCCCTTCCAAACAATGAGCTCACTCTTAAATAGAGGAGCTAATTTTACAAAAAGACCCTAAAGACGACTATTTACATACATGGACGAAAAATAAAAGACATGGACTCAAAAGACTTCAAATAATTACAAATATGTCCAAATGGACGTAAATACAAATAGACCCCAAAATGGACCGGACCGGGTCCCCATCAAGATTACACCTCCTAGAGGTAGCATTGGCTACAGCATGAAAATATTTCATGTTTATATCAATTTTTTAAGTCATTATTACTTTTCCTCTGTTACAGTATAAATTCTTCCTCCACCCATTTCTGATATTAGTTGGGAAACTGATGTAACCTCAAAATCTCCAAAAGATTTGATATCTTTTGTTTTTAGAAATTCATTTTCCTTTGAATTTGAATTAGGTTTGACCTTAGCATTGACTTTGTAAGAAAATAGGTGGTATTTCATAAAAGTACTAGCTATGATCAAATTTATGTGTTGAGGTCGTTAAGTTCTTTGAAAATTTATTTTGACCTCTCCCCGTCGGATGGTGCGAAGATCCGACGTTAATTACATCGAGATAACTCGAATACCCTTGATTAAGCGTCATAGCAAGTAGAAGACATGCATCCACAAAACACAAATATAGGAGAAAACAACTCCATGAGCTTGATGGAAGGCAAGCACCTAATTTTAGTTTGAATTTGATTAAATTGATTTGAGTTGAATTAAATTTGTTGGTTTGATTTTGATTTGAGTTGAATTTAGTTTGAGTTGGATTTAATGGGTTGAATTGCTTTTAATTTGAATTGAAATTTGATTTGTTTATTTTAATTGAATTTAGTTTGTTGATTACTTTTGGTCTGGATTGGAGTTTGATTTGATCACTTGATTTAAGTTTGTTTGGAATGAGTTTGTTTGGAATTTGAATTTGGCTTGTTTGTTTCATTTGGATTAAGTTGAGTTGAATTGCATTTTATTTGGGAGTTGATTCAAGTTGATTGGATTTTGGGGAATTGAATTTATTTTATTTGGATTTGTTGGAATTCAGTTGAATTTTGTTTGATTTGGGGGATTCAATTTGAATTGGGTTAATTTGGATTGAATTGGCCTTATCGAATGGGTTAAATCAGGTTTCTGTTAAGTTCAGAAATGAATTTAACAGAGGGCTGGGTCCAGATTGCTTAACTTATGCAATTTTCAGATTTTATGAAATGATTTGAGACGGCTTTGAATTTAAATTTTCTATGGGTTTGAATGGTTTGGGACCACCTATCTACGGACCAGCTTCTGATTTGTATTAGTTTCAGTTTTTGAAATTCATATTTGAAACCTCAAATTGTAGAATTTTAGTTCCAATCTCCTGCAGACTCAAATTCTATACATTGCTCATCTTCTGATTTTCGGCTGTAGGCCTTAAACTTTCAGATTTTTCATTCACAAACCTCAGATTGCTGATTTCACATTTCAGATTTCGGATCTGCACATCTACAGCCCCCAATTCCTTGTTTCTAAATGCAAAGTTCAGATTTGACCTCTTCAAATATCAGACCCCAGATTCCAGATTTCTGCATTTTTAGATTTCTGCATTTCAGATTTGCAGGGTTTTTTCTTAGATTCTGTACCAATTCAAACTTCAGATTTTTGGATTTCTAATCTTCAGAGTTTCAATTGCAGATTTCTAGATTTCAGACTCCTGAAATGGGTTCTGGCTTTCTGGCGCACAGGCTCTAATTTCTGATTTTTGGTTTGGTGCAGATTTGGGTCACCAATCTAAGTCTGGCCTTAAGGGTTTGAGAATTTCAGATTCGGTCAGATGGTGATTTTGTGTACGGATTTAGAATTCAGATTCTGCACCACTCCAAATTTCAGATTTTGGATTCTAGGCTCTGCACAAATTCAGATTTCGGACTTTGGTGCATTCAGATTTTGAATTCTTGTTTCCAGATGTTTCAATTACAGACTTTATGTTTCAGCATTTCAGTTTCAGGACTCCAGCTCTTGGGTTTTTGATTTTAAATGTGCAGGTTTCGGATTTCAGACTTATATGCCTTAAGTCCAGATTTCAAATTTCAGATTTATGTGATTTGATTTGGGCTTGGTTTGATGAGTTTCAAACTTTCAGATTTTTAAGTTTACAGGCTTTGCAAGCTTCGGATTCTTCAGTTTTTTACAATTTCATATCGTTTGTTTCAGTTGAATTACATATTTTACAGGTTTCAGATTTTTATTGTCTTGCTCTCCAAAATTTCATGGTGCAATCCTCTCCTTGTAGTATCAATCAATGCACCGAACATGAATTTCACTTGTTCTCTCAAAAATATGAGACATGATTTACAAATTGAATAGCAATCCGGTCCCTTTGAGTCCTTGATGAACATGGAACTTGCTTGATCAGTTTTGAGATGGAAAAACACCCGGTCTTTGATAGACTTGTGGGCATTCCTCTCACTGATTTGAGATTGAGCATGTCCCGGCCTTTGATAGGCTTGTGGGGACTCATCTCACTGTTTTGAAACTGAGCATATCCCGGTCTTTGATAGACTTGTGGGGACTCATCTTCTTGTCTTGAGATTGAGCATCCCGGTCTTTGATAGACTTGTGGGTAACTAGCTCATATCTATCTTCATGGCTCCTTCATGAGTTGATGAACTTGTCATTTCGTGGGCGGCATGTACCCGGTCTTTGATAGACTTATGGGCATCCCCCACTGTTTTGAGATTGACTACACCCAGCTTTTGATAAGCTTGTGGGCAATCGACTCACTGATTTGAAATTGAGCACACCCGGCTTTTGATAAGCTTGTGGGCACTCATCCCATGGTTGGTCATCCTCATTAGCCTATGGTTTGGGCATGTTGACATGTTGATCATGCACGACCTCTCCATGGCATAATGGGCAAAATAACTCCTCGTGAGGGATGGTAAGACATTGGGGTCTTTTAACTAGACCTTTCTATGCCCATGTTAAGAGGAGGGTCCGGAGGTGGGTTTAGAACCGGCCTCCTGGTTTCCTTTTGTTTTGAATTCTTTTAAGTTGAGCCGAGGCCATGAGGTGGGTTTAGAACCGGCCTTATGCTTGCCTCGGTTTGTTTGAATTAAATGGATTTTTATTTAATTTAAATTAATTGTTTATTTTATTTTTATTTTTGGATTAATCATGGGTCAGGAGGTGGGTTTAGAACCGGCCTCTGCTTGCCTAATTATTTTCTTTTAGATTATGCCGAAGCCATGAGGTGGGTTTATAACCGGCCTTATGCTTGCCTCGGTTTGTTTAAATTAAATTGATTTAAAAAAAATTTAAATTTTTTTGAAGCCATGATACTGTTCATGTGGGGCAAATGGGCCCTTGTGGTCCACCTCCTCCTCCTCTTCTTCTTCTCCTTCTTTCCCCCTTTTTTTTAACAACTTTGAAGGTGGGCCCCACCGCCATAGTTGACCCGCGGGTCAACCCTTTTTCGGCCACCCGCGCACGGCCGCGGCATCTCCTTGCGCGGGCTTCTTTCCTTTTATTTTTATTTTTTATTTTTTGAGTGGGCCCCACCCCTTCCACCGTGGACCAAAGTTCCGGGGGGTATTATTTCCCCCCCGGCTACAGTAGGCGCTTGACGCCTTCCGGCATCCGACGGCGGTGCGGCATCATCTCCGGCGGCTCCCGGCTTCCTTCGACGGCAACGGCGCTGGCAGAGGAAGGAGAAGGGTCCGTCGGCCCTAGGGAGGGGGAGGAAGCCCTCTCCGGTGTGGGAGGGAGGAGCTTTGAGCCCCGACGGTGTCCGCTGCGGCATACGGTGGAGGCTGCGGCGTCCGGAGGAAGAAGAAGAAGAAGAAGAAGAAGAAGAAGAAGAAGAAGAAGAAGAAGAAGGATCGCGCGGTCCCAACGAGGCTCCAAGGGATTGACGGCTTCAACAAGGCTCCAGGAGGGGATCGACGGCCTCCGCGGTAACCCTCTGTCTCTCTCTGCTCTCCGCCTCCGGGTTGCTCTCCGCCTCTTGGCCCTCTTTCGATATCTGTCTCTTCTCCCTCTTTTTTCTTGAAATTCCTCCTCTCGCCCCCTGCGACTGCCCCGATGGGCTTTTTTATAAGCCCCCAGTTCTCCTCTTCTGTTAGGAAGTTCACCGAACGGGGGCTCCTGCTCCGAGGCAAACTCGGGGAGATCCAAGATTTGCGGGATCGACTCCCGTCTTCCTCTCCAACTCCGTTTTCCATCAGAGAGGATTCTGCTCTCCCTTCCTCCGTTAGGAGATCTGCCGACCAGGGTATCCCAGTCCGTGGAGGACTCGGAGGGGATCCACCGTGCGCGGGATGGACTTCCCTCCAATTTATGATCTCCCCCTCAGGCCTCGACGTTGAGGTGGATTCGGGAGATTCCACCCTTCTAGGACTCCGATAGCCCTGCTGGATCTCTTGCTTCTTTTATTATATATATTTTTTCTTTTCTGCCGAGCCCCAGATTTGAGCAGGTCCGCGGGCAGCTTCTTTGGCCCACTTAGAAGACTGTCCGGCCCCCCTTCTTCGAGCGGGCCCGTGGGGCTATGCGGGGTGAGCCGTAAATGGACTTTTCAGTAGGCCAACTTGAGTTAATTGAAATGCCATTTTAAGCTCTATCGATGGGCACTTCAGGTGGACTGAATTGGGCCGATCAAGGTCCTGTTATGAGCCTGGAGATGGACCGAATTGGGCTTGTTTGGGCTTGTGTACGGTGCCTGTACATGCTGTACACAACCCAACTCCTCAGGGAGACCGAGCATGCCATTTCTTTTGTTTTCTCTTTTTTTTTTGAAAATTTTTGGTTACAACAAATGCCCCCCACGGGTGATTTTCCAGAGACGGGGAGTTGCCATGCCAAGATGAACCCGTAGGACATATGAGCATGGGGAAGTCATACTCGGCCTATTGGGTATGAATTTTGTGGCTTGATGCCAAGATATTGCGGCTTGATGCCAAGACGGACCCATAAGACATGTGAGTGTGACGAAATCACACTCGGCCTCTTGGGTATGAATTTGTGGCTTGATGCCAACAAGGATATGATGGCTTGATGCCGAAGGAATATGTTGGCTTGATGCCAAGAGAATATGGTTTGTGATGGCTTAATGCCGAATGTGGTGTGGTGGCTTGATGCCAAAATGTGAGATGACGGCTTGATGCCGGTTTGGTTATGGTGGCTTAATGCCAGACAATAGGGTGCTGTGGCTTGATGCCAAAAGGGATGATGGCTTGGTGCCAGTTTGGTTATGGTGACTTAATGTCGGAAAATAGGTTGTTGTGGCTTGATGCCAAAAGGAGTTGACAGCTTGATGCCGTGACGGGGTATTGTGGCTTGATGCCAAAATGATTTGGTGGCTTGATGCCGAAAAGGGTGTTGTGGCTTAATGCCAAAATGATTTGGTGGCTTGATGCCGAAAAAGGTGTTGTGGCATGGAATGACTCCATACCGAATGTGATGGCTTAATGCCGAAAGATACAGCTTATTGTCAAAGCAGTACCATGGCTTGATGCCAAAAGGACATGACGGCTTGATGCCGAATGTAGTGGCTTGGTGCCGAAATGGTTTGGTGGCTTGCTGCCGAAAAAAGATGTTGTGGCTTGATGCCAAAGAGGAGGTGATGGCTTAATGCCGAATGTGGTGGCTTGATGCCGAAAAGTGACAAGATGGCTTAATGCCACTGAATTTAAAGACTTATGAATGCGAAGGAGTCGCATTCGGTCCAAAAGATGAAACATGAGATGGCTTGCTGCCGTTTTTTTAGAGTTGTAGGACATGCGAGTATGAAATGATCATACCAGGCCCGTAAAGTATGAATTTAGGGCAAAACCCATGCTTGAAGGTTCAAGCCTCAGATATTGCCGGTGGGACTTGAGACATGGGAATGGTTTCATGTTCAGCCTTGGTGGCATAGAATCTAAGCAACATTTAGACCAAAAGACCATGGTGGTATTTATGAAAATCATATAGACCGAGAGGGTCATATTGGTATAGAATTTTGACAACCATGTAGACCGGAAGGGCCATGATGGTATGAAGATTTGAAAACCATATAGACCTGAGAGGCCATGATGGTATAAATGTTTGAAAACCATATAGACCTGGCTGGTCATAATGGTATGACACTGTTTGAAGCCATGTGGACATACAAGTCATGATGGCATGAAATGTGACATGTTTAGAGGAGAGGTGAGTCCCCTCTTTCTCGAACTTTGAATTTCCAGAGTTTCTTACTCTTCTTTCTTCTTTTTTTTTTCTTTTTTTTTTCCAAACTAGTTTGACCGTCTTTTGTAAGGTTTTCGCCCAAGCTAGTCCCCTCTTTTCTTTTGCCTGTATGCCCTTTTGCAGAGTTTTCATACAGCAGGGTGATCCATTTTTGCCTAGGGTGCCCCTCAACGTGTCATCACCTCAGCCGGATTTTTTCTTTCTCTCTTTTTTGTTTGACATATTTTGCCCTTGGTCAATTAATGGTGTAACTAACCAAGTCTGTCAAGGTATTTCATTTTTCTTTCTTTCTCTTTTTTTTTTCTTCTCTTTTTTTTCTTTCACAAGGGAATTCAGACTTCCCTCAAGCCATATGAGTTTCGGTCATGCTCCACCTACTCATCATCCCACCATCAATGTAGATGCCTGACGTGTTGATGGAGAAATATATGGAGAGGTGACACAGAATTGGCACCTTAGGCTCTTGACCTTCTTGTGTATCTTCTTTGGTTGTTGAAATTTGAGATGTATGCCCAGCTCAATTTAGAGATTTCTTCTCTTCTGAGAGCTGTATAGTGTCAATTTGAGAATTCATTTCTCTCATTGCTTGTGTTTGGGAGTATCTCCTCCATTCAGCCTTTTTTCTCTTCTTTCTTTCTTTTTTTTTTCTTTTTTTTTTGGAGTTCACACAGGGGAATTGTGTAGGGCTGGTCATAAGAATATTGGGGGCCTTGGGGATGGTTTGTGTGTAGGCATAGGCATGTCAAAGCCATTAGAGCGAGTTGGGATTTAGGCATGTCAGAGGCCATGGAGGGTTTTTTTGTACATGGGCATGTCGGAGGCCATGAAGACTGTTTCTTTTGTGGTATGTGAGGGCACACAAGCAGCTACTTTGGGTATATTTGGGGGTAGGTTGATGGCTTACTTTGGGATTGAATTGAAGAGTTGTGGAGGGCTGTCCTATGGACTCTTCATTCCCCAAACAAAGGGATAGAAGAAGATCCAACCCTTGGCTCTCTCTTTTTGGGAGATTGGTTTGAGGATTCTTTGTGACTTGGAAGTTGGAGTTTCCAAGACCATTTGAAAGTGGGCCAATCTTGAACAGATGAAACCCGTTCTTTTTTTTCCAGTGCTGTTTGAGGCAAACTTAGCCCTGTTGTCACAACGGGGCTTGAGGACCTGTCCTTGGCCTTGCACGACCTTCTCAGACCATTTGTCAAATCCCTTGATATCAATGAGCATTTTGGACTAGATATTGCTTCCTTGCCAGAGCAAGACCTAATCGGGCTGCAAACGGCTCAATTTGTGATGGGTGTCAAGTTTCTTCCCTGTCCGAGCTTTATGCTTTGCATTGGATTGATGATTGACCCTGGCACGTTGACGTGTAGGGATAGATTTCTTTGTTTGCCAACAAGCATACTTAGGTCGAGTCGTTGACTAGCAAGACTGATTTGAAAAGTCAAGTTGAGAGTTGGTCTCCCACTTGAATTGCAGCATCGGGGCCGTTGATCGGCTTGGTCCGCTAGGATGGAGGGTTGCTCCCTCACCCAGATAATGAGATTGACTTCATGTAGTCTTCTGTCGAGACAATGATCTCTTCTTTGTCTCCTTTTGTAGTTAGCGCAGATTGGCGATTTTCTGGGGGTTTATTGATAGAGGTTGGTCCTCCTGCCCCCCGTCACCTTTTTAAGTGGAGAGTTCTCCCCCACACCTGTTTGATATGACCTGGCTTAGGGGCATGCCCCCGGCCGGATGAATAGTTCCCATAATCAAGAAGCTACCTGATTTTTGATGCATAATGGGTCGAGAATTGCTTTCTCTCCCGAGCATAACTTTATCAGGTGATGCCATATAGACATTATTCAGTGAGGGTATAAGATTTGTTCTGAGCCCAAGTGCCATCGTGACAGTTGCATCCATTTACCAGATAGAGGATTGATTCCTCACTTGCAAGTCAGAATTAGAAGATCGGACCATTGGTTGGCCATATTGGTTGAGAGAAAGGGCAAAAGGCTGATCTCTCTGTAGCATCATAGGTCGTTGATCGACCGGCTCCTTCTAACTGAAGAATATAGGGTTGATCCCTTGCTTCATTGAAAGCCATGTTTTCGACCCTTGATCGGCCGGATTTATTAAAGTATGGAGGATTGTTTCCTTACTTTGTGGCCAGAGGACCGGTCACTTTTGGTTGAATGCATTTCTTTCGTACGCAAAGGATTTCTTCCTTGCTCTTTACCAGTATGATGGGCGTCCGGTTGATCCATAGTCTGAATTGTATTGGAGTGACCTGGAGGCCTACCCCCGGTCAGATGAATGAATCTGCGGGATTGATTGACGAATCGACCAATATCTTATGCATATCGGGTGACGGATTGATTCCGAACCCGAGCATGAAAAAGGCACCACATCTGGGCCATTTTGCTGTGGTCATCGGATTTGCTCCAGGAGTAAGGAGTGCTTTGAAGTTGCAACGATAATCGGGCAACATTGTTGCAATCTGGCGAGCATAGGATTGATTCCTAGCCTGTCGAGTTGTCTTGGTGGACGGAACCGTTGATCAGTCGTCCTGCTTGAACTGACGAGTCGAGGGTTAATCCCTCACTCGGAAGATAATGTCCAAGGATGAAACTATTGATCGGTTACCCTGGTTGAAGTCACGGGCCAAGGGCTGGTCCCTTACCCGAGAAATAGCACGGCTAGCCGTTGATCGGCCGGATTTGTTGATTTTCAGACAAGAGGGCTGATCTTTCTTTCCATTAGCAATTGGGACCACTGATTGGTCAGCAATGAATTGACGGGGGAAAGGTTTCTTCTTTCCCCGTGCAGCTGCAGCAATGCTGGCAAAAGGCTGAGCGGCATTTTTATTCTTTTCATCCAATCGGGCTAGAGTGGCGAAACGATTGGCTAAATGTTGGATGGTGAGCTTCACCTTCATCTGCCTCAGCATAAAAAGAAGCCACATCCGGGCAAGTTCTGATTTGGTCATCGGATTTGTTCCAAGACCAAAGGATATTTTGGAGTTGCACCGATATCCGGGCAGCATTTTTTAATTGGTGAGCTTAGGATTGATTCCTAGCCCATCAAACAGTATTGGGGGACAGGACCGTTGATCAGTTATCCCTGTTGAACTGGCATGTTGAAGGTAGTATGTGGGGATGGTACCGTTGATCGGTTAGCCCCGTTTGAATTATGGGCCGAGAGTTGATCCCTCACCCGAGCCATATCTTGGTGGGCCATTGCTCAGCCGGAATTATTGATCTTTAGGGAAAGAGCTTGCTCCTTTTCTCCAGTAGTAATTGAGACCACTGACTGGCCACACATAACTTGACGGGCGAAAGATTTCTTCTTTCCCCGAGTGGGCCTTGCAGTAGTGTTGGTGGAAGGTTGGGGAGTAGCCTTGTCCTTTTTTCTCTAACCGGGCCAGAATGGCATGACGATTAGCAATAAGAAATCTTGGAATCTGTACTGGCTCTCCCTTTGAGGTAGAGGATTGCTTCCTCCCTGATCGTTTGATAACATATCTGGCATGTGGTTTATCCTTGGCCCATGTTGTTATGGTGCAGTTGGACAATTGCCCCCAGCCAAATATAAAATTCTGAATTGTTTTTTTTTTCTTGAGTTTGGTGAGCCTTCCATCAAGTTGGCTGCAGCCTGGGCACCTGATTTTTGCTTTGCCTAAAATTTTTTGGACTCAACTGAGAATTAGTTGACCCTGACACATGAGCAGACAAAGGATTGATTCCTTGTCTGCGGGTAAGCATAAATTAACCAAGCCGTTGGTGGGCCTGACTTGTTGGAGTATCGAGCCGAAGCTTAACCCCCTTAGTTGATCAATAACTTTGCTGGCCGTTGACCGGCCTGCCACCTTTGGAACGAGGAGCAGAGGGCTGCCCCCTCATCTTGGTGGTAGTGGTTCATGTTGACTTGTTGTTGAATTAACATAGCATGTATGAGTGAGCATCTTGCCCCCTGAGTAGAGTGCGATGATGTCCTGCATATGCAAGCTTTAATGTGAGCATCGGATTTATTCCTAGCCCGAGGGATACTTTGGAGTTGTGCCACTAACTGAACAGCCTGGGCTACGAGACAAGTATGGGATTAGTTCCCAACTTGAATTGCTGGCCAATCAGGCTTGGTTGAGATTGTGGGTTGAGGGCTGGTCCCTCACCCAAGAAGCAACATGGTGGGCCATTGCTTGGCCCAAGTTGTCAATTTTCAGATTAGAGGGCTGATCCCTCACATAATTTTGATGTTTGTTTGTCGGCTAGGCAGCCACAATGTGTAGCATCCTGAGACTGAGCCCATGATCGGTGGCCCTCGACAGTAGAAGATTGACTCCTCTACTTGATTAGCCAGCCATAAAGAATTCATGCCATGGAGTGAGGATTGATTCCTCATAGAAATGACATTCATGTGGCATATGCCGTTGTCAGACTCCCCATTGCATGCTGTGAACGGAGGCTAGCAAAGGCAGCATTGTGGATTGAGGGTTGCTCCCTTCTTGAAGCGGTTTTGGCATGGGCCATTAACCAAGCACTATGGTAATCCCCTGGATTTGAGGGTTAATCCCTCCTTAGAACAACTTTGGCATATGCCGTTGACTGGGCGGCCATGCTTTGATGATTTTGTTTCCTTGGGTGTAGGATTTGTTCCTTACCCAATCAGTATTTCTTGGGACCAAACCGATATTTGATTGGCCAAGGTGTTTGTTTGTCTGTTTTTTGAAACATAGGATTGATTCATTGCCCTTTGACAATGTTGAGCCTCTGGTAGGCTAGCCATGACAGTTTCATGAGTTGAGAGCTGGTTTCTTCTTGACATGTTGCTTGGCATGGCCATTGGTTGACCAGATATGACTTTTCGGGTGAAGGATTTGTTCCCTTGCCCCCATTTGGTTGATAGAATTCTTTTGGACTTAGGGATTTGTTCCCTGCTGAATGACATTGTTGCTGGCTTGACTCCGGAAGTTTTCTTTGCCGGTTGGCCAGCAACCTCTTTTTTCTTCTTCTTTTTTTTCTTCTTTTTTTCTTCTTTTTTTTTCTTCCTTTTCTTTTTATATCTGTGGTCAACCTTCTCTCATTGTGGTTGCCCCGGTGCCATGCACTTGTTGGGGGGTGGAGGAGTTGGATCTGCCTTGGCATTCCCCTCCTGTTGTCTTGGTCGGTTATGAAAGACCGACCCTGGTATAGTTGCATGGGTCTTGAGACGACATGTTTGGTGCCTCTTTGACTTCTTTGAGGGTTGGTGGTGACAAAATCCATGACACCTGCCCCCGGAGTTGTTTGTTGGGGAGCTTCCGTGGTAAGCTCTTTGGAAATAGGATCAAGTTGTTTGGCCCTTGAAATATTCTCGGTGTTGGATGAACTCCGAGAGTGGCTTCTTGAGATGTTTGCAACATCGGGATGAAGTCTTCATGGTGGGATCGTTGGACCCCACCGGGTCTCATCCTTTGACATTTTTCGCCTCCTCGCACAAAAAGGAAAGAAGCATATGTTAGATATATATGAAATTTGGGATGTATGTCTTCTTGAATTGCTATGACGGAGAGATGAAGGGAAGGAGAGGTCCCACCGGGCGTGCCAATTGATGTAACCTCAAAATCTCCAAAAGATTTGATATCTTTTGTTTTTGGAAATTCATTTTCCTTTTGAATTTGAATTAGGTTTGACCTTAGCATTGACTTTGTAAGAAAATAGGTGGTATTACATAAAAGTACTAGCTAGGATCAAATTTATGTGTTGAGGTCGTTAGGTTCTTTGAAAATTTATTTTGACCTCTCCCCGTCGGATGGTGCGAAGATTCGACGTTAATTACATCGAGATAACTCGAATACCCTTGATTAAGCGTCATAGCAAGTAGAAGACATGCATCCACAAAACACAAATATAGGAGAAAACAACTCCATGAGCTTGATGGAAGGCAAGCACTTAATTTTAGTTTGAATTTGATTAAATTGATTTGAGTTGAATTAAATTTGTTGGTTTGATTTTGATTTGAGTTGAATTTATTTTGAGTTGGATTTAATGGGTTGAATTGCTTTTAATTTGAATTGAAATTTGATTTGTTTATTTTAATTGAATTTAGTTTGTTGATTACTTTTGGTCTGGATTGGAGTTTGATTTGATCACTTGATTTAAGTTTGTTTGGAATGAGTTTGTTTGGAATTTGAATTTGGCTTGTTTGTTTCATTTGGATTAAGTTGAGTTGAATTGCATTTTATTTGGGAGTTGATTCAAGTTGATTGGATTTTGGGGAATTGAATTTATTTTATTTGGATTTGTTAGAATTCAGTTGAATTTTGTTTGATTTGGGGGATTCAATTTGAATTGGGTTAATTTGGATTGAATTGGCCTTATCGAATGGGTTAAATCAGGTTTCTGTTAAGTTCAGAAATGAATTTAACAGAGGGCTGGGTCCAGATTGCTTAACTTATGCAATTTTCAGATTTTATGAAATGATTTGAGACGGCTTTGAATTTAAATTTTCTATGGGTTTGAATGGTTTGGGACCACCTATCTACGGACCAGCTTCTGATTTGTATTAGTTTCAGTTTTTGAAATTCATATTTGAAACCTCAAATTGTAGAATTTTAGTTCCAATCTCCTGCAGACTCAAATTCTATACATTGCTCATCTTCTGATTTTCGGCTGTAGGCCTTAAACTTTCAGATTTTTCATTCACAAACCTCAGATTGCTGATTTCACATTTCAGATTTCGGATCTGCACATCTACAGCCCCCAATTCCTTGTTTCTAAATGCAAAGTTCAGATTTGACCTCTTCAAATATCAGACCCCAGATTCCAGATTTCTGCATTTTTAGATTTCTGCATTTCAGATTTGCAGGGTTTTTTCTTAGATTCTGTACCAATTCAAACTTCAGATTTTTGGATTTCTAATCTTCAGAGTTTCAATTGCAGATTTCTAGATTTCAGACTCCTGAAATGGGTTCTGGCTTTCTGGCGCACAGGCTCTAATTTCTGATTTTTGGTTTGGTGCAGATTTGGGTCACCAATCTAAGTCTGGCCTTAAGGGTTTGAGAATTTCAGATTCGGTCAGATGGTGATTTTGTGTACGGATTTAGAATTCAGATTCTGCACCACTCCAAATTTCAGATTTTGGATTCTAGGCTCTGCACAAATTCAGATTTCGGACTTTGGTGCATTCAGATTTTGAATTCTTGTTTCCAGATGTTTCAATTACAGACTTTATGTTTCAGCATTTCAGTTTCAGGACTCCAGCTCTTGGGTTTTTGATTTTAAATGTGCAGGTTTCGGATTTCAGACTTATATGCCTTAAGTCCAGATTTCAAATTTCAGATTTATGTGATTTGATTTGGGCTTGGTTTGATGAGTTTCAAACTTTCAGATTTTTAAGTTTACAGGCTTTGCAAGCTTCAGATTCTTCAGATTTTTACAATTTCATATCTTTTGTTTCAGTTGAATTACATGTTTTACAGGTTTCTGATTTTTATTGTCTTGCCTTCCAAAATTTCATGGTGCAGTCCTCTCCTTGTAGTATCAATCAATGCACCGAACATGAATTCCACTTGTTCTCTCAAAAATATGAGACATGATTTACAACTTGAATAGCAATCCGGTCCCTTTGAGTCCTTGATGAACATGGAACTTGCTTGATCAGTTTTGAGATGGAAAAACACCCGGTCTTTGATAGACTTGTGGGCATTCCTCTCACTGATTTGAAATTGAGATTGTCCCGGTCTTTGATAGACTTGTGGGGACTCATCTCACTGTTTTTGAAACTGAGCATATCCCGGTCTTTGATAGACTTGTGGGGACTCATCTTCTTGTCTTGAGATTGAGCATCCCGGTCTTTGATAGACTTGTGGGTAACTAGCTCATATCTATCTTCATGGCTCCTTCATGAGTTGATGAACTTGTCATTTCGTGGGCAGCATGTACCCGGTCTTTGATAGACTTATGGGCATCCCCCACTGTTTTGAGATTGACTATACCCAGCTTTTGATAAGCTTGTGGGCAATCAACTCACTGATTTGAAATTGAGCACACCCGGCTTTTGATAAGCTTGTGGGCACTCATCCCATGGTTGGTCATCCTCATTAGCCTATGGTTTGGGCATGTTGACATGTTGATCATGCACAACCTCTCCATGGCATAATGGGCAAAATAACTCCCTCGTGAGGGATGATAAGACATTGGGGTCTTTTAACTAGACCTTTGTATGCCCACCTTAAGAAGAGGGTCAGGAGGTGGGTTTAAAACCGGCCTCCTGGTTTCCCTTTGTTTTGAATTCTTTTAAGTTGAGCCGAGGCCATGAGGTGGGTTTAGAACCGGCCTTATGCTTGCCTCGGTTTGTTTGAATTAAATGGATTTTTATTTAATTTAAATTAATTGTTTATTTTATTTTTATTTTTGGATTAATCATGGGTCAGGAGGTGGGTTTAGAACCGGCCTCTGCTTGCCTAATTATTTTATTTTAGATTATGCCGAAGCCATGAGGTGGGTTTAGAACCGGCCTTATGCTTGCCTCGGTTTGTTTAAATTAAATTGATTTAAAAAAATTTAAATTTTTTTGAAGCCATGATACTGTTCATGTGGGGCAAATGGGCCCTTGCGGTCCACCTCCTCCTCCTCCTCTTCTTCTTCTCCTTCTTTCCCCCTTTTTTTTAACAACTTTGAAGGTGGGCCCCACCGCCATAGTTGACCCGCGGGTCAACCCTCCTTCGGCCACCCGCGCGCGGCCGCGGTATCTCCTTGCGCGGGCTTCTTTCCTTTTTTTTTATATTTTTTTTTGAGTGCCCCACCCCTTCCACCGTGGACCAAAGTTCCGGGGGGTATTATTCCCCCCCCGGCTACAGTAGGCGCTCGACGCCTTCCGGCATCCGACGGCGGCGCGGCATCATCTCCGGCGGCTCCCGGTTTCCTTCGACGGCAATGGCGCTGGCAGAGGAAGGAGAAGGGTCCGTCGGCCCTAGGGGAGGGGGAGGAAGCCCTCTCCGGTGTGGGAGGGAGGAGCTTTGAGCCCCGACGGTGTCCGCTGCGGCATACGGTGGAGGCTGCGGCGTCCGGAGGAAGAAGAAGAAGAAGAAGAAGAAGAAGAAGAAGAAGAAGAAGAAGAAGAAGAAGGATCGCGCGGTCCCAACGAGGCTCCAAGGGATTGACGGCTTCAACAAGGCTCAAGGTGGGGATCGACGGCCTCCGCGGTAACCCTCTGTCTCTCTCTGCTCTCCGCCTCCGGGTTGCTCTCTGCCTCTTGGCCCTCTTTCGATTTCTGTCTCTTCTCCCTCTTTTTTCTTGAAATTCCTCCTCTCCCCCCTTGCGACTGCCCCGATGGGCTTTTTTATAAGCCCCCAGTTCTCCTCTTCTGTTAGGAAGTTCGCCGAACGGGGGCTCCTGCTCCGAGGCAAACTCGGGGAGATCCAAGATTTGCGGGATCGACTCCCGTCTTCCTCTCCAACTCCGTTTTCCATCAGAGAGGATTCTGCTCTCCCTTCCTCCGTTAGGAGATCTGCCGACCAGGGTATCCCAGTCCGTGGAGGACTCGGAGGGGATCCACCGTGCGCGGGATGGACTTCCCTCCAATTTATGATCTCCCCCTCAGGCCTCGACGTTGAGGTGGATTCGGGAGATTCCACCCTTCTAGGACTCCGATAGCCCTGCTGGATCTCCTGCTTCTTTTATTATATATATTTTTTTCTTTTCTGCCGAGCCCCAGATTTGAGCAGGTCCGCGGGCAGCTTCCTTGGCCCACTTAGAAGACTGTCCGGCCCCCTTCTTTGAGCAGGCCCGTGGGCTATGCTGGGTGAGCCGTAAATGGACTTTTCAGTAGGCCAACTTGAGTTAATTGAAATGCCATTTTAAGCTCTATCGATGGGCACTTCAGGTGGACTGAATTGGGCCGATCAAGGTCCTGTTATGAGCCTGGAGATGGACCGAATTGGGCCTGTTTGAGCTTGTGTACGGTGCCTGTACATGTTGTACACAACCCAGCTCCTCAGGGAGACCGAGCATGCCATTTCTTTTGTTTTCTCTTTTTTTTTTGAAAATTTTTGGTTACAACAGAAACTTTTCTATTCAAGCTTATCTCCATCTTACCATAAATTCTGTACATTGAGAAGTTCAAAATGACTTTCTGGTCTATTAGTTTCCCACAATGAGAATATACAACCTGCGTAAAAGGAAAGCCTTTGGCTCAGCAACATGACAAGCGGTGATGGATACATCAAAGGAAAGGGAAGTACAAGGAAAAGGGAATGAATGTGAGGGATCCAAGAGGTAAATGTGGGTGAATCGAACAATCAAATAAAACAAAAAATGGGGGGGCATATTTTGGGACGGAATAGTATCATGTTGCTTCTAATATAGATAGGATAGGAGGTTACAATGAGGTTAAAACCTATGCCTAGTTTGGCTAGGAAAGATTTCATGCTAAGCCTTGTGGCCAAGGATTGTTGTCTCGCATCTTGGCTTCATCTCTGAAGGGTTAAAATGAAGAAATCTTGTGATATTCTCAGAAAAATCTCAGGAGATTGGATCTCATTTATGTAAGATGTATTGCCTAACAATATAAATAAGAACAAATGGAAAATAATCTAAAAATAAGCCCATAGATAGATTTCTTTAAAGTTTACAGTTCGATTTGACCCATCTTGGGTCAAATTGACACCGGATTCCGGCACCAAGGTGGTGCCACTGCCACAGCACCTCTGTGTTGCGCTTTCCTGCCCTCGTACCTTTCCTTGGACTTGGTACAAGCTAGATTTGGTCACTTTAACATTGGATATGCGATCTTGGGTCATCAGGATCCGATATTGCAGGATCTGGTCCAGAGGAGCTGGTATGAGCTCCTTCCTGCCCAATAGCACTAGGAGAGATGCAGCGGTGCCACTGTGGTGGCTCCGCCATCTCGCGGCTGGTGCTGGCCCCTATTTCAGAGCTCATGGGGCCGGTGTGACCGAAAATCTTCTGAGAGTATTCCATGCTTGTGGCGAAAAATGACATATTCAAATGTTGCATGTGCACCCTAGATGGTTTGCATGACTGACACGTTCAGACTAGGAGGCACCTCCCAACGGCGATCCCATCCACCTATACACCATGAATCAATTCAGAATTGCATTTTAAGGGTCTTATTTTCTTCTTTTTGCATTTTCTGGAAGAAGTAATAGCCCGATCCTGGATCGGTTTTTCTTCCAACGTACTGGCCTATCAGATCTGGCTCCTGATTGGATTGACCCTGGCTGATCCAAAGGCCTATCCTGACCCATAATACCTTGGCACCTGAAGTACAGATGTGCAGTTTCAGGTGATCAAGACATTATTTACTGCAGAAGTGAACTTTGAATTCATTAGAGTTTCAACAATTTGCCCGGCTGGGATCACCTGAAACAGCCAGAATCTGCCTCTATCAGCCAATTCGTTGCCTGCATTGACTATATTGCAGAAGAAATTGATTGATTCAGCTGAACTGGCTTGACCATTCTAAGATCAGCTGGTATTTGCCGATCCAGAGCCTTAACAGACCAATCCCAGTCTATAACCATCCAAAAATAGATGATTTTGGCCAAGTTAGCTGACCTTGCTTCCACGTGTCAGGAGACTGGATATTCTCATCCAGATTCCAAATTCCATGAGATTGTACACTGAAAAATACTATTTATGTTCAAAAATCAAAACCATGTGCACGGAATCTTAGTCTTTCATAACCTGGTTGATGTGAAGCCAATCGATGGCAGGCATTTTTTAGATAAAACCGTAAATGTCCTGTCAGCTAGGATGTATTGATGAAAGAGAGTACCAAGTTAGCCAAGACATGCAATATATCTCAATCATTCAACAGTCCATCCTAACAAGAAAGCACCTGAAAATAGGATAAATACCCTTGTGCAGAAACAACAGACCCACTGATTGATGGCAATGCGGTACTACATTTTGTAGGTACTGACTGAGCCGCAAGCAAGGATGAATAAGGTAGATCTGATTCTCGTGAAGCAACAGTTGACCCCAATAGGTTACTGGACGTTGAACTAGTATAAGCTTGCTGCATAACATGATACAGAAAGGAAAATAAGTCCGTAGTGGCTGAACATTTTAGAGGGAAAAAAACATGATGCAGCAGAAAAGAAAATATCAAAAAAGACGATTGCAATACGAAACAAAATCTGGGGCTTGGTGATACTGCAAAGTTTTTATTTAGAAGGAAATAATGGCAATGAATAAGAATTTACACATCTAACGAGGTCCCCACAGATTTTATGAAGAAAGTTATTACTGAGTCCTGCACTGGTAGAAATATGAGACCAACAATATATAGGAAAGGTGGTGGGGACATCCGGGTTAAGTCCAGTTCATGATTTGTAGGATCAGACAACCCAGATCAGGATCAGCAGGTGCCGATCTGATCCAAGGGGGAGCCCGATCCAGGAGGTGAGTTCCTTTGGGATTGGACTAGGTTCGGTCAGATCGGCCTTCATTGGCCAACTCCAGACCAATCCAGGGCCAATCCCACAAAATTAGAGGTGCCTCTCCACCAGTGATCGGTCTGGATTTTTGTTCTTTCTTTTTCAATTCATGGAAGGATCGATCTGGGCATATCCCAGATCAGTTTGCTCTGCCGAGCCAGCTGATCCGAACAGGATCAGCCTTAGCAGATGCAGTGGCAATCCCGACCAGGTATACAGTTACCATGGTCCAGTTTGAACTGGGCCGCATTACCTATATCAACAGCATCTACCCACTTCGTGCTAGATCGGCAAGGGCAATTGTGTTGTTGGTCCTCCTCCAAGTTTCTCGCCAATAGTGTGTCGTGGGCCCAGGGAAACCCATCCTTCCTCTATATCAATAATCCACTTTGGCCGACTATGTGTTTCCGTCCATTATGCTTTCATGGAACCCTCTCAACTCGTCACATGTCCAAGTTTATGACGTCCACACCACCTTATGTCTTTTTCTCACCAATATGTGAGGTGTTCCTCTCCAATCCCCTTTCCTCTTGAAAGGGGCATCTTGGATGTATAGGGCTGTTGGCATCAATTTTTGCAAAGAAGAGAAAAAAAGCAATTCAAAAAAAAAAAAGAAAAGAGAAGGGACTGGACCAAAATCAAACTGGTCTGGCCCACAATTGGGCTAAATCAGACCCTAAACATGTCCATGGATGCAAATTCTAGCTGGTCCAGATCTTATTCTAGTTTAAATAAAATGCCTCTAGCCCACTTTGTGGTCTGCCTGCACGCAGTCCATCAAGAGAAAGGAGAAGTGGGCCGTGGCCAAGAAAAGGGGCCCAATTTGGGCCACATCAGCCAGCCAAGTCAGCAGGGACCCCACCGCCCTGTCCATCGTAGCTGCCACCTCAGCTTTGATTCATTTATGGTGTGGGGAAAGCTAAAAGACAGGTCAACATGGGAGAACTTAAAAGGTGGGTCAAGCAATTAAAATTCTAGATAGAATTTAAGGAGTTAAGCTCATTTAACAATCTTGAAGAGACCAAAGGTCATCTTACATTCACTCTTAGGCTGACCCTTGATCTCCCACCCACTCCTGTAAGAAAGAGGAGTGCGCCAAAGCCAGGATCACCCGCTGGAGATGCTGCCAGGCTGTTGGAATACAGCCTCATTTGCACACCTGTTCCAGTACTGCCCGCCACCAGAAGGGAAGAAGATCACCAGTTGGAGACACTGATAGGCTGCTGCACCAACTGCTGGCCCTCCTGCACACCTGCCTACCAGCCACCTGCAGCCGAGGAAAGAAGATGGAGAAGAAGGAAGAAGGAGGAGGAGGAGCACCTCCTTCTATGGCCTTCCTTGGGGCAGATTGGCCCATCTTCTTCATCCGATGCCAAGAGGAAGATAAGAACAGTCAGGGAAAACGTATATATATATTAACTATGTAGTCTTCTAAGGACACCTCTCCCTCACCTCTTCCAAATTCTTTTCTCAACCCCTCTAATAGCCTAAGCTGGCCTTCATCGACATTGGCAACCCAAGGACCTTCAACACCTGGCCGATCCATGCCCAATTTGCCAAGAATCCCCTCTTTTCAACCCCCTTCTAACAGCTCTTGTGCGGCCCTTAAAACCCTCCTAAACAGAACCTATTTCGGCCCATTGTGCAGTCTCCTCTAACAGGTCATATAACCCTTCATTCTACCTTCAATTCAGTCCACCTAGAGGCACCTAAACAGGCCCTCTTCAGACCCTCCTTAAATAGGACAAATGCCCCTTCGTTCGGCCCCTGTTCAGTCCACCTGAAACCCCTTTAAACAGGTCCTCACTTGGCCTCTTTCTTGTCTACCAGGAGGGTTCACGCCAGGCCCCTATCCGGCCTCCTAAACAGGTCACACACACCCCATTTTGGTCACCTGTTCAGCCCATCCAGAAACTTCGTAAACAGGTCATCTTTAGAACCCCCTAAAGAGGACGAAAATCCCCCTCACTCATCCTTTGTCCAGTCTATCTGAAAGCCTCCCAAACAGGTCCTATTCCTACCTTGTCCGTCCACCAGAAGACCCCCATATCAGGTTCTCTGCCAGCTCATTAAACAGCACTAAAGGGGACCCTGTCCAGTCCTTATCAAGCACCCCTTTTTTCTCTTCTGTTTGGCCTATTTTCAGACCTTCAAATAGGCCACCTGCAGCCCTATATCAGACCATGCAAACACTCCCTAAATGGACATGCTTTGCTTCTTTACGCAACCTCTAAACAGGCCCCTTATCTCTTCAATTTCGACCTTTCCTTCGGACCGTTAAATGTTCTCTGAACAGATCCTAATAATAGGACACTTCTGCTCCATTTTCAGTACCTTACACAGGTCATATTTGACCTTTATTTTTTGACCTTTATGTAGATCTAAGAAAACAAGTCATCTTAACCCATATCTGGACCCCAAAACAGGCCACTTCCTGCCCCTTGTGCAGGCGCCAATCCGGTCTCCAAATGGACCCCAATCAGGTCCATCCAGAACTCTCTTAAAACAGGTCCTGTTTCAGTCTCCCTGTTGGCTCCCTCAATAGCCCCTTTGTGGCTCACCAACAAAGCCCCTTGAGCAGGCCCGGTTTGTCCCCTTCAAAAAAATAAAAAAAAACTGAAGTCCCCTTGATAGTCCCCTCTGCGGCCTTCAAAGAGGACAGCACCTCCACTTGAAGATTCACAAAAAAGGGAATGTAGCACGGCTTAACAAAATGTAGAAACCTGCAATTTTCAGCATTAGTGAGTAGGGGTGATGTCCCGAACCTTTTGGAATTTACACGATGGGCCGATTGTTTATCCGGACGGGCCCTTGCCCTACCATCAAGATGATTGAAGGGACAAAAAGCATCAAAGTTCAGCAGGTCCTACTGGCTCAAGAAGATCAAGACGGGTTCATCAAGCCCGAGATGACCAAAGACCGGCTATGAATGCCAATGGGACTCAAACCGGCTTAAACAGCCTTGACAAAAAATCAACAAAATAACAAAAAACCAGAAATGCGAAAAGCTAAATTAAAATAAGGAGTGAAACACCCTTTCACGGATACTCCATCTTTTGGATGACTCCCCGGGTATGTCTCAGAATGTTGATCCGGACGACGGTGCGAGCACACTCTCGTAGCTGGTGATCCTTCCCCCAATGTCGCATGCTAGCACTTGTCATCTTGGATAGGTAAACTCCATTAAGGTTGGAAAAGGCTGACATGTCGTCGTAATGCCAAAAATATCCCAACTTTATGGAAAGTTTACATTGGGGGAAGGAATGCCGATTTTCCCTACCTCATCCTATTGTACTTCAACCAATGAGATGAGATATCATTCAGGTGACATTGCAATTGTATGAAATTGGGCATCCATTGTTAGCACAATGAACCGGATGGGATGCGAACCCAAGGTGGTCAAGATTGACTGAATTTGACATTAAAATTTGATAAAAAATGCATAAGAATCAGACTGCCATCAATTTGGAAATTAAATTAAAAGGTGTTCAATCCAACATAATTAAACACTAAAAACAATTAACAAATAAGCCAAACCTTAAGCGATACCTAGGACATTACATAGAACATTAAAATCTGATTTAAAGCAAACTCTAAAATTCGATCAGAAACCCTCCCAAGTTCAATGGACATCAAATTACAATTAAACAAACTTAAAGTCTTGAATTCAAACAAAAAAAAATCAGACCTTAAAAGATCTGAAAATGCACATAAAAATCTGGGAATTCATTTAAAAGCTTCATAAACCTTGCCAAGTTAAACTCTTAATCAGGTAATCAGGTAATGAAAGACTGGACCTAAAGAAAATTAAGCCACAGCATCTTAACACTTAAAACATGTCAAAACCAACCTAAAAAAACAGATTGTTAAATGATTTTGGAAGCCCAAGGAAAACCGAACTCCAGAATGTTTAAAATGCCTCAAACTTCATTAAAACTAAAACCAAAGTCTTTTGAACCAATTAAAATCCAATTGAAACCTAATCAAATCCAACTAGAACACCAAATAAATTAGAAATGACGAACCAAACAAAGAAAAATTCAAACCGAAAGCTTCTTTAATGTCAATGAATCAATCTTAAGCTGGCTGGTTCATGTTGCATTGGGCCCAAAGGGCCGTTGCCCCCTCCTATTGGATATCATGTCTTGGATGTGCACATCCCTCCAAAATAGGTTACTATGATAGTTAATCAAGGGCATTCGAGCCGCCGTTCGGTGTAAGTTAACGTCGGATATTTGCACCATCCGATGGAGAGGGGTCAAAATCAAATTTTCAAAGAATCTGAATCTCGTTTCTAATACCTTTAAAATACCACCGGACTATCTAATATTTTTATAAGATATCACTTATTTTTATGAATAAGTCCGGGATATTTATATTGCTCCAAAAACATAAATTTTTTTTCAAAAAACTTAAAAAAATGAAAAAATTAAGATTCTCACAAGGGCCAACCTTTTATGTCAAAGGTTTATGGAACTCTCTTACCCTAATGTCAGACTTAACTTGGGTAAGGAGTCCTAACAAGCTCCCACATCTAAATTATGACTTATCCTCGAGTCAGCTCCCCATTGTACTTGGGGCTTTATTTGGAAGGTGTCAGAAGTCACATTTCATTAATAAACTAGAGAATTACAAAAAGGGTAGACATATAACAAAGGATCTAGAGACGAACACCCAAGAATCCAATGGCAAAAGAACAAGAAGCACCTTGACTACCAAGATGGTAATCACAAGATATGAAAACGGGGTTAACAAACAGCAAGGTCACTAACAAAGAATTCCACAAACAAAACGCCTCTTAAAGATGCCACCCTCAAGTTGACAACCCTTGGCTTCAAAGAATCAATCTCTGACCAACCGAGAGATATGTTCAAGGATGAAAGCTGGGTTAACAAAGTGCTATTCAAATATTATCATGTTCTTGGTACTCCATATAGCCCATAGCATTGCCGACGATGCCAATTTCTATAACAAAAGTTCATCCACCCATGGAGTTCTTGCATTCCAATGTTGAAGCATGATAGTAATGTTTGTTGGCTCCACCCAATCTATGTTCCAGCTGTGGAATGAAACCTTTCATAAGCATGCAACAACCCCAAAATGAAGAAATAAATAGTCATTATCCTCTTGTCCACCACCACAAAACATGCATGAGAAGCTTTCCAAAGGAAACAATTTCTTAAGAAAATATCTCATCGGTAATCTACCTTTGCATATCTTTTACAAGAACAACCTAGTTTTAATTGGAAACACTGGATCCCAAACAACTTTTCTCCACCATACATTCGTGCCCTCTAAACAAAGTCTTTGACATGCCGATTTCCCCCACAATGAAGAATGAATAGTCATTATCTTCTTGTCCACCACCACAAAACATACATGAGAAGTCCTCCAAAAGAAACAATTTCTTAAGAAAATATCTCGCTGGTAATCTACCATCATAGATCTTTTACAAGAAAAACCTAATTTTAATAGGAAAAATTGGATATAAAACAACCTTCCCTCACTATAACTTCGTGCCCCCTAAGCAAAGTATTTGACATGCCGATTTCACCGAAAACGAATAGTTCCTTGTACTCTAGGCTGCAAATTTGTTGAATTGGATAGCAGAATTGCCTATTTCCAATTTTGATTCCAATAAGGTTTAAGGTATTTTATTTAAATTGGAGTAACTATGTTTTGATTTTGTTCCATCTAATTTTGCTATCGAAACTATAATTGTCAAGGCGGTTGCCTAGGTGCAAAGGTGCATCCTACACGCACCTAGGGCCCATGCCTTATTGGGGCCTTAAATGGCGAGCACCTAGGCAACCTAGGCACACAAGGTGCTTGCCTAGGTCCTTGGCATCGGATTGGTTGATCTTGGAAGTGAACCATCATCGATTTAAAAATAAAAAATCCCAACTGCATTCTCTTTCCTTGACTGTTCTTTTAACCCTTCCTAACAGACTATGCATCAACATTGCTCACCAACTCCAACGCCTTCAACCTCCTCCCTCCCCGACGGTGATACCTTCCTCGCTCTTCTCTCCCATTTTCTTTTGGCGATTCCCCCTCCTTTGATCAACTCTCTTCCTCCCTTCCTTCCAGCTCATCTGTCCCCTTCAGCCATCCCCTCTCCCTCCTTAGGAAACTCTAGCACACCTATGGCTGACCTCCCCTCCTTATGGCCACTATCTCCCATCCAACCAATTTAGCCGTCTCCCTTATAGATGTCGATGGTGATCATCTTCCGTCTCTCTCCCCTAGGTTCCTTCAATGATCTCCCTCCTACCCCCTCTAGCCAATCACTTCCAACTTCCCTTCCGGTTCTTATCCCTCCAATTGGGTCCTCTCACCCGTCTGGCAACTCCAGCACCCGCCTTACCTCTTACTGCCTTATTGCCTAGGAGGATGTGTTATCACCTTGAAAACTATGATCAGAATAGAAACTAAATTCGACAATTTTTTAAAAAAATTTATATTATTTTTTACTTAAAAATAAGCTAATAAATTTTGTTTAGTTACTAAAATTTGCTCTAATCACTTCAAAACATGGAATGCGGGGTCGCGACCTGGACCCGACTCAATTGGTTTTTGGGTCGACCAACCCAGTCTTGACCCCGAGACCCTGACCCCGTAAATGTTTTAAAATTATTATTTTATTATTATTTTTGCGACCCTGACTTGATCCGGGTCTCAACCCTGGCCGATCCGGGTCAGTTTTGGGCCCAACCGACCCGGTCCCGACTCTCGACCTCACCTACCTTGCTTCAAAATTGTAGTTGTACTTTTCTTATCACTTATATATCATATTTTTATAATTTAGATGTTTTTATTTTGCTATAACATACATTAAAATTTTATCAGAATTAGAAAATTGGATATAAAACTAACTAATTCTGATTTCGATTTCGATAAGTTCTTAGAATATCCGATTTCGATAGCTTATAGGAGGTATTAGTTAGTTTTGAACTTGTTAAGTGTTTACCAAAATTGGATCAGAATTTTGGAATAGGATTTTGTTGATACCCCTAATTGTGTCCCTTTGGAACCAACACTTATACCACTTGTTACAGGGCTAAGAAAATGTCATTCCTTTAAGTCAATTGTCCACTATGGCCGGCTTCACATGTCTCAGCCCCTACACCCACATAAAGTCAACTTGTCATGTTTTAGGTCTATGACACCCATATAGTCACCTCTTTTGTCTACCAACATCCAAGGAGAGCCCGATCACCCTTTCCTCTCGAAAGAGGTAAAGGGCCAATCTCTTTTAATAAAGGTCCAAAGAATCTCATTTTTTTCAATGTGAGATTAAGCTGGGCAAGAAAACATGACAAGTGACGCCCTTTACCTTTGATAGGCCTCCCTTGCTCTCTATATGTGTGGGTGTGTGGTGGCGATGCCATTCTTTTTCCTTTACCTCTCTTGATCTTCATTGGTTTCCCCGTAATCCCCTCTCTTGCTCTCTCCCTATTCTCTCATCTCTCACTCTCAAGATCATAGCACAAAGGTGTCATTGCTCTCTGCTTCCAACCATGGTTTGCATAATCGGTGGAATTTAATCAGAATTGGCCAATTCCGGAATCAGATCAGGACCGATTCAGGCATGAATTCTACCCGAATTGGTCGAATCGGTCGGAATCGATCCAATTCATCATATTCTCACAAAGAATTGGTCGATTTGACCGATTCGACTGGGACAACTCAAGTCCCGGTTCAAATCGATATCGGGCCCGATTTTGGCCCGATGTCGATCTGATTTCGTCCCTTTTAGGGTCGATTCCAGGTGCAGACGACTGCTTGGGCTGAGCTGTTGGCAATTCTGGCGGGAGTAGGCGATTCCGGTGAGTAGGGCTTGCGATTCCGGCTATCTCCTTGCAATTTCGGCCTCGAAAGTGAGGAATTGACGGCGATCCAAGCAATTCTGCAGCGATACAGATAGTGATTCCAACAATTCAGTGTCGCTTCTGGCCATGCTTTCTTCCAACAGTTGGTTCTTACTCCTGTTGGTGATCATTCCTTCCCCGAAATTTGGTTTTAATGAATTCAAAGTTCAGATTGACTCTGGCATAGTTGATTTTTGCCGTTTGCTATGTTGTTACCATCTGAAATTGATCGGAAGGTCCGAAACTATCCCGTAAAGGGTCACTCCGGTCCCCGTTGGGTGACTGACATGGTTGAACAACCCCCCCAAGGGGCTATCCACACCGAACAACTTCCTAAGGGGGTTGTTCAGTCTTAGAAAAATCTTGGTTATCTTTTTTAGCTTATTTAATACTTTATTTAATATTTATAAGTTGTTGATGTTGCAAAACAAAAAATTTAAATAGCGGAACAAGGAGCGTCTGATGCACCGGCTTCCCATGACATTGGGTGGGAGCATGGTCATATGGTGGATATGGAAAAAAGAGGGTACAATGCAAATGGTGTGAAAGAGAAATGAATATAAGAGTGTTTCAATTGAAACAACACATAGCTAGACTTGATGGTAATGTAAAAAATATGACATAGTGCCTAGGGAGACTAGTGAGACTATGAGGGCTTACATGTCAGAAAGAGCCTCACAAAGGTTGATCTGAATAGAACAGAGTGATAAGTTGCATGATGAGTTCATGGGTAGAGGAGATGACTACCCGACCCACAAAGGGAAGGGAAAAGGGAAAGCTAGGTCTATACCTAAGGATGAGGAGGATAAGTCTTCCACGGACTCTAAGCTGAGGAAGGTGAGACATGCAAGTAAGTATGAACAAAGAGATGACGAGAAGAGGAGGAAGGAAGTAGGAGACTCTAGACTTGGGGATGTTCCATTGCGTCATTCATAATCCAGTCTACCCCCTAGTGAGGGTGTGAGAGTAGGAGAGGGGACATTTGGGACGTATCGTCATTCACATTCCACACGCCCGACCACCACACCACCAATGGATGACCCCTATTACTTTGGAAAGTAGAGTGCTTCACAGCAGATATTAAAGCAAGCATTTAAAGGGATCAAAGCAATTGACACAGTTGCCAAGACTTGGGCTCAGACTTGGGTGCAAGTACTAGTGGTGTAGGTGCATCAAACTTGGGCTCTAGACAACATTCTAGTGGGAGAAGTCAGCGTTGGCATCAAGGATATTGTGATGAGTATGCAGCAGCAATTATCCAAAGCCAGAGGCTGTTTCACCTTTAGCTTTTCTGTTATTACTATTCAGTGGATCTTCTCTAGAAGACATCTTACGATTTTTGCCAAATGGCCGAATTATTATTTTTATATGGACTTCAAGCCCCGCATCGATCATGAGGAATAATAATGAATGAGGTACTTATGAGCAGAGCAAAAATGATGTTGGCACACAATTTCACCAATTTTGGTGAAAGGTATTATTTGTATAATTGTATCACTATCATTTGTCATTTATGTTTGAAATTTGTCATGATTATGTGTTATGTTTATTATGATATGTTAGACACTAACATTATATTTTTAACAATTTTTATAGTGTTTTATAATTTTTTATAATTTTCTGATTTTTCGGAAATTTTTTGAAGAAAAAAAATCTATTTGGACCAATTCTGAATCGGTTTTTCTTTCTGAGAATCGGTCCAATTCAATCCAAATTGAGTCGAATCGGTACACTCGATTCTGATTCTGATTCCGATTCCCGCATCTTGCTTCTCACCCCTCTTCCTCACTCAAGATTCGTGCTTTTCTCTTTCTACCCCAAACAACTCTCTTTCCTTTGCCTCCTTCCCACATCTTCATTCTCTTTCATGTTCTTCTACCCTGTTCCTTCTGTGACCTCCCCCTGCCCCTTCTCTATCCTTCCCAGTTTAAGGCAAAGTGGCAGCTTGGATTAAAGTTGACCAGTTCAGCAAAATTGTGCAGCCCATTCGGAGGCTGGTTCAACCAGGTACAGACTGGTTCAAACCATTCTAAGCATTGTAAACCAGACCGAACTGTTCATGATCAGCTCTTACCTCTAACTTAGGCCCACCAAGTCTTGCCTGTACGCTCAACTCAAGCCATCTTGTCTGTGTCCCTCATCACAGGTTACCTACAATTTCCAAGTGGCTTGAAAGAAAGACAGTATATCTTTAATTGAAAAAAGTTTTGTGGGGATTTCTCTTAAAACCTTCTATCATTTTTTTTCTTTTCTTTCAATCCTCTGCTACATCAACACCTTTCCGTGAGATGCACTTGTGATGTCAAGTTGTATTGTGTCCTCGTATGTGAGTGATTTGAACATTGAGGACAGTGTGATACACCTTCTGTATTGGGTTATCATATTCCAGTTTCTTTGAAGTTCAGAGCGTTGTTTCAAATCAATGTCAATGTCAATGTCAATAATGTTTCCAACCATCTCATCCATCTATTCTTTATACTCAGCATACCACGTGACTGCTCCAACCATCCTTAAGGACCTCTTTGGTGGAATATTAGAATTAAAAATTATCAGTTTTGACATTCAGGCAACTCACATTCTCAACGAAAACTCTACTAGCAAATATTGAATTTCATATTGATAGAGGTATCTATATCCAAGCAGGGCCTGAACCGTCCTCATCCTCATCCTCTTATCTCATACTAGCAGGACTGAATTTAAACGGGGCAGCCAGTGCTCTTATTCAAATACGTTAACCATGCATATCTTGTGTGTGTTCTTCAGTTTTAAGGTTTGTTAGCTATCAGTTAGATGAAACATGAAAGCCAATCTTTTCTTATAAAGGTCCAAAGAATCTCATTTTTTTAATGTGAGATTATTAAACTAGGGCAAGTTATGGCCCCCGCGGCCTTTCCTCTCACTCTCACCCAACCTATTCGAACCCCAGCCAGATGCTGCCGTTCGCACTGTCTCCGCCGTTGCTGCCCGGAGAAGATGCCCCTGCTGCCATGGCTCGCTGGAGACCTTGCCACCGCTGCTGCCAGTCGCCGGAGAAGCCCCCACCGACCCCTTCTTTAGTCGGTGAACCTGTCCAAACTCTCCAGACCGTCGGAGGAGCTCTCCAACCAGTTCGTTTTATGGTTTTCACGTTTTTTTCTTCGTTTTTTCCCTTATTCATCATCCTTCTACTAATACAAGAACCTTATCTTATGTTTTACTTTCTTCTATTTTGGTGTACATTGTTAGACGACCGGACTTAGACGTACAAGGTACGTTCTTTTGATTTGTCTTCTTTTTTTCGTTGAAAATGTGATTCTAATATGGCCATTGATAACGTGTAGAAGGCGGAAATGTTGTTAACCGGGATTGCAAAGATTATCAAACAACTCGGACATTGTCAGAAAGGTATAATTTACATTTTTTTCTATTTTGTTTATACGTACTTTTTTTATTTTGTTCTAGTTGAACATACTTGATTTAAGACGTTCATACATAGTTGGCTAAATTACTTCAACATGGTCGAAGAACATGTTTATTGTTTTTTGGAAGTGTATTTGTTTTTTTTCTATTTTTCTTCAAAGTTCATTGTTTACGGTTGTTAATGCTAGTTAGATTTCTTAAATCAGTTTTCTTAAATCCGATTTCTTAAATCTGTTTTCTTATTGTTAAATCTGATTTTTTAAATCAGATTTCTTAAATCAGAGTTTTTGTTAAATCTGATTTCTTGAATAAGAGTTTTTGTTAAATCCGATTTCTTAAATCTGATTTCTTATTGTTAAATTTGCTTTATTAAATCAGATTTCTTAAATCAGTGTTTTTTTTATTAAATCTGATTTCTTAAATCGGATTTTTTAAAACAGATTTCTTAAATCTAATTTCTTATTGTTCTTAATATATTTCATTTACAATCTGATTTTGGTGGATCTGTTTTTTATTTTTTTTATTTATACTGTTTTTATTGTATTTGATGTTTATGTATTTTGTATGAAGATGTCTTAAACCGTGGAGCAAGCTTCGGGGACGGGGTCAAACACCTAAACAACTTCATCAGGCCCCATTATCTCAAGACATCCTCCTAAGTCAAAGGATGTTTGTTGGAAGTATGGAATTTTGGTGGATTCGAAAAATCGGGATTTTGTTAGATGTTTGTTTTGCAACAAGGATTGCAAAGGTGGGATATATAAGTTGAAACAATATATAGCTGGTCTATCTACCAATGTCACAAGTTGCAAGAAGGCTACACCGGAGGCCAAAGAAGAGATTGAGCAACACATGGAGCAAGCCAAACAAGTTTGCTTTGAAAAGGTTGTGGTGATAAGGGAGATTGAAGGAAGAGACAACTTTCTTGGTGTGAACACTTCAGAGATAAGCATGAAAGCTGAAGACACATTACTTGTTTGTGATCCAGTATTTTTGCCTCCTCGTTTGAGAGGTCCTATGGACTATTTTATAAGGCAAAATCCAAAAGTTTCTAAAACGAAGAGTGTGAAAGACAAGAAGCATTTAAAGCAAGAGAGGTAAAAAGTTGTGCAATACATTGCTCGGTGGATGTACCAAGTATGTATTCCTTTCAACACCGTACACTTGAATAGTTTTTAGACCATGTTAGAGGCTATTGTTCAATTTGGCTCGAGATTGAAAGGTCCATCATATCATGAAGTTCGTGAAAATTTACTTGTGAAAGAGGCTTCAAACAACTAAAGAATTAGTTGAAAAATAAAAAAGGAAGTTGGGTGAAGTATGGATGCACTATCATGTCCAATGCTTAGACAGATAGAAAGGGGATAACATTGATAAATTTTTTAGTCAACACACCTACAGACACAGTTTTTTCTAAAATCAATATATGCATCTTCACAAGTCAAAGATACAAGGTTGTTGGTTGATTTGTTGGACAAAATAGTTGTTAAAGTTGGAGAGAAAAATGTTATACAAATTGTAACGGATAACGAGGCAAGTTACATAGCTACAGGGAGAATGTTGATGTCTATGCATCCTCGTTTGTTTTGGACACCATGTGCAGCCCATTGCATTGATTTGATGTTGGAAGAGATTTTTAAATTGTTAGACATCAAATCCACAATTAGGCATGCCAAGTATGTGACGACATTTATTTTTGTGCATTCATAGATTCTTGCCATGATGAGTAAGTTCACCAATGGAACGAATTTGTGTAAAGCAGCTGTCATAAGGTAAAATCTTAATTTGAAATGTATTTTTGTAATGTTTCACATTGGTTTGTGAATTGTGACTTGTGATGGTCAATACCATTAACATGTTTATTTTTTTTTTTTGTGCAAGGTTTGCAACAAACTACCTAAATCTAGAAAGCCTACACAACTTGAAGGCTGAATTGAGAAGGATGTTTACATCTGAAGAGTGGACTGGCTCTGGCAACTGATAGGCTAAGCAAACTGAGGGAAAGAAGTCATGTGACATTATTTTAAAAACAACTTTCTGGAGAGGTGTAGCATATGCTCTTTCAATCTTCAAGTCTTTTGTGATTGTCTTACGCCTAGTGGATGGTGAGAAACTAGCAATGGGCTACATATATGAAGCAATGGACCAGGCAAAGGAAGACATTAAGAGTGCCTTGGATGATAAGTTTGACAAATACGGTCCAATTTGGGACATTGTTGATAGGAGGTGGGACAATCAACTTCATCGTCCATTACATGCAGCGAGTTATTATCTTAACCCCCAATTCTTTTACTTAAATACGGATGTTGAGAGTGATGGAGAAATTAAACAAGGACTGTATCATACTATTGAGAGGCTAATTGAAAGTCCTGATGAGCAAGATTTGATCACCAAGCAATTAAATACATATAGAGATGCTGAGGGCCTGTTTGGTAAAGATATGGCCATTAGACAAAGAAAAACTTTCATTCCAGGTTGACATTTAACCTTTTAAAATTTTTCATTTATACATTTCAAAGTATTATTGTAAATTTGATTAATTCTCATCTTTCTTTTAGCAAATTGGTGAAAGGATTGGGGGAGTAAGGTTCCTCAATTACAAAGGTTCACCATCAGTAGGTATGCACTAGTATCATTCATTTTTTAGCATGTTTCATATGATACTTTAAACTGATCTTCATCCTTATATTATAGGTGCACATAAAGAAAAGGAATATATTAGAACAAAAAAGGCTAAATGATCTTGTCTATGTCCAATACAATCAAAGGCTTCGAGATCGCCATAGGATGGAGAAGTTTATTCATGATCTTATTTCTTTAGATGATATTGTTGAGGCTGATGGGTGGATCACTAGAGAGGACGATAACTATGTGCATGAAGGAGAGGACCTCACATGGACGGAAGTTGAACTAGTAGCCGGTATTGATGAAGAGGAAGATCTATCCACTAGAGCGGAGGCCTCTAAAAGGCAAAGGCTTGAGAAGGGAAAGAGTGTGGCCATAGATGAAGATACCTTAGAATCGGATGGGAAAATTCATGTTCATGTTACTGATGATGATGACTCTTACTCTTCCGATTAATAATTGATATTTGTGTTAATTGATTGGAGACATTAGATGAATGTACCTTTTAATGATGTTTTGAACTAATTGTTATTTATGCGTTTCTATCTTTGGTATACAATTATTATTCAAATGTTGTCTACTTGATGTATTGCATTTTTTGTTTTTGGTGATGTGTTCAATTTTTAAACATGCTGATGGAAATGAAATGGGAAAAAGTACATCTTTCAACTTATTTTTGTAGTAATCATTTTGTGCATTTTAATGTAATTTTTGCTATTATTTGTATTTCCACATTTTTTAGATATGTTCAACATTTTTAGATAATTTTATTTGCATTTTGGACATAATTGTTGTATTTTTATTTTTCTTGTATTTTTAAATATATTTCTTATATTTTCATATACATTTCCTGCATTTATGATGTATTCACTATATTTTTTGATAATTTTCCATCTTCTTATATATATTTTTCAGTTATGAAAATAAATATAATAATAAAAAAATGTCGTCGCGGGTACCTGAGGCACCCGCCTCAAGTGCTTGAGGTTAGGCGAGGGGTCCCTCGCCTCAATCGCCTCACGTCTCTGACTACATAACTTTGTACCCCAAACAATTCTCTCTTTCCTCTAGCTTATTCCCACACCCTTGTTCTCTCTCATGTTCTTCTGCCAACCCCATATATTGCGGAATCAGCTGATTCTTAGATTTGATCGGCCATTGTCGATCCGATTCTTGGCCGAAGGACCGATCTGGAAAAAGGTTCTAGCAAAATTAATCAGGATTGGCCGGATCAGTTTGAATCAAATCGGTGTTTTACTTTTGCAATTCTAGCCGGATCGGCTAGGATCGGATTAGAATAAGAATCGGGATCATTTTTTATCGATTTTGGATTGAGTTTGTTCCAGTGGATTAGTCATGAATGGATCGATCCGATCCGATCTCGGTACCCACTAATACCGATTCCAATTTTGATCCCGCGATCAATGGCCTTCCCTGCTCCCTTTGTGACATCCCCCCTCTCCTTCCTCCATCCATCCCAGTTTAAGGCAACTTGGCTGCTTGGATCCTAGTTTGTTGGGTTACCCGCGAGCTGGACCGAGTTGGGCGACCTGGTTGGAATCCATGCTAATCGGTCTAACTGCAACCCATTCGGCCAGACCCAAAGGCAGCCCGGATTGGGGTTGCGCAACCCGGCTTCCCCCCACAACTCGATCGACGACCCGGCTAACTAGGTGCGTTGGTAGCTGCCAAGTGGCTCCTTGCCCTACTCCTCCTTGGGGGCTATAAGGGGAAGCATTCCCCCCACCACTCTCAACTCTCACATCTCTCACTCACTCTCTCAAGTTTTTTAATGTTCTTTTATCTCTATGTTTTAGTTTAAGTTCATGTTAATCATCTTGCAAGTTCCTTGGTCAATCTTATTTTCAAAGTGTTCTTACTTTGTTAAATTTTATTATTTGAATTTCGATATGTCTTCTCCAAGTCATGATATTTCCCGTTTGACTTGAAATAACCTAGCTTGACTTCATTGTATGGTGGTGTCAATGGAGCAAAGAAAACTTAAATGTAAGTATTACAATTAGCCGACTAGGTCACTAGGTCTCATATCAATATTTCATTATCACTTATACGTTAAGATTTGTGATTATAAATATATAATGAAACTTAAAACTTACAAAATTGTTTCTTAACCATCTTTACCCTCACTTGAGATTAACTCTTTTCCAACATATACTAATACCACATAATAACAAAAAAAATCATATTTACTTGTATACATAGATAAACACTCATATTAAATTATAATATAAAATATAATTAAATATATGTATATATTTACGTAAATATATAGTATAAAATATATTTTTTTCATTTTTTTTCTTTTAATGTAATTTTTTTATATTTTTAATGTTTTTTTAAAAATAAATCCTACTTTGTCTGACCCTGTTTGACCCGGGTTGCGACCCGGTCGGTCCGACGAAGTCAAATTTGGGGCCGACCACCTTGGGCCGACCCGACCTGGCCTTCCTTGGCTTGGATTTAAGCTGACCAGTTCAGCAAAATTGTCCAGCCCATCGGTAGCTGGTTCCACCAGGTCCAGACTGGTCGAAACCATTCTAGGCATTGTAAACCAGACCAAACTATTCTTGATTAGCTCTTACCGCTAACTTGTACCCACTGAGTCTCGCCTGTGGACTCAAGCCATCTTGTCAGTGTCCCTCATCACATGTTACCTACAATTTCCAGGTGGCTTGAAAGAAAGAAAAAGTATATCTTTAATTGAAAAAGTTGTGGGGATTTCTTTTAAAAACTTCCATGGTTTTTATCTTTTCTTTCAATCCTATGGTACATCAGCACCTTTCCGTGAAATGCACTTGTGATGTCAAGTTCTATTGTCCTAATATGTGTGTGATTTGAATGTTGAGGACAGTGTGATGCACCTTGTATCGGGTTATCATACTCAGTTTCTATGAAGTTCAGAGCATTGTTTCAAATCAATGTCAATGTCATTGATGTTTCCAACCATCTCATTCATCTGTTCTTTATACTCAGCATACCATGTGACTGCTGCAACCATCCCTAAGGGCCTCTTTGGTGGAATATTAGAATTAAATTTTTTTTAATAATGACATTCAGATAACTCACATTCTCATGTAAACTCTGCTAGCAAATATTGAATTTAATATTGATAGAGGTATCTAATACTATATCCAAGAATTGTCATCCTCTTCTCTAGTACCAGTAGGACTGAATTTAAACGGGGCAACCGGAGCTATTCTTCAAATACATTAACTATGCATATATTCTGTGTTCTTCAGTTTCAAGGTTTCTTAGCTATCAGGTAGAGGAAGCATGAATGCATACTAAATGAAGGGCATTTCTTTCAAAATCAAAAGAACACAACAGTACAATTGACATAGTATTAATCAGATGGTAGATCAGACAGGAGAGTAAAACAGCATAAAAGGTGAACACATCCACAGTTTGTTTTCCCAAGAAAGGAAAATTTTTACCATGCACCCTTACACTGAGCCTTGACCTGCCCCTTGACAACACTAAGTCTTGAGCCCTTGGGGAGACCAGCTGTAACATGGTCAAGCCATTTGAAGTAGATGAGGTTGATGTTAACAAGGCTGAGTGAGTCGTGCATTCTCTTTCGTAGTTAATCTTAGGAAAGGCCTCATTGTGTCCTAGGCATTTGACTTTAGAATCAAGCCTATTAAATACTCAACATAAATCTAACGATGGAAGAACAGCTTGCATCTCTGGGGATAGCGCAAATATAAAAGTTGATGATGATAGAAGGTCCTAGTATTTCACCTAAACAAGGCATAATGTAGACGGCAGTGTGTAACTGGAGGAACCTCTTGCTTTGACACTTAATGTATGCCTCTTTTCCTACTTCCTTTTTTAGGGTTTTTATGGCACTTGTACCCTCTTTCACTTCTTTCAATGAATTGTGACTGGTCACATTCAAAATGTCAGTCTATGGTGTAATATTTTTCTTTACTATGCTTTTTGATATCTCAACAGATCTTTTAAACCAGACAGACTTCTGATGAGGAAGAATGACATGCTTCTGTAATATCTTTTCAAACAGCAGTTTCAATCTAATTTTATGATTAAAAGTGTAATGGAATGTCTGGGATCCTAGCAACCCCTTTTGGAACTAGACAAAAAATAGAGAATCATAGATATTCAACTTCTTTATTTTACATTCATGACAATAATTGATGAAAGCGCATTTTTGAAGTGTGTAAAACTATACAAACTTCTTGTACTGTTTTCTTGACTTATGCAGTGGGGTTATGTTGTGATAACAACTTCAAATGGTATCATGGATCACGAAGAAGCCATCAAGCAGAACATGGGAGGTCAGGTTCTGGGATACTTCCACTAGTGACTGATTTCTTGTTCCATGAGAAGGTAGAAACATGACCGGGAAATGGTTTACTTGATATAACAGTTGTTCCAACTTTACCTAGTCCAATTACACAGGACTTCTTAAAGAACTTTTTGTACAATGGTACAGATTTGGTAATATCCTGATGCCGTATGTCTTTTGTTTAGATTGTGCCTCAATCAGTTCCAATATGATCTTCTTACATGTTAGGACCTGTTCTTTCTTGAAGGTGTAGAGAACTTCGGCTGCGTAATGTAATCTGGGTATAGATGGCAGACTGAGAAACCCTGTATGGTCTTGTGATATCCGATGGGGTGTTTGGTTGGATGACAAATTGATTTTTTGTTACAAAATATGTTTTTGTAACAAAACTTGTTAAAAATGTTGTTTGACAATCATTACAAAAATATGTTTTATATATCATTTTTAAGAGGTGAGATCCTTTCTTCTATTGGCATCACATCTGTTGTTATGCATGGTCTGAACTCTTTTTGTTGTAATGTCCCACCAAACATGGTAATTTTACATCTTAATACATCGTAAATTTTATTTTACTATAAAATTTTATCATGAAAGTACATTAAAATTTTATTGTACAACAAAGCACCTCATTATTTGTTTAAGCAGAATTTGCAACTTTTCTTGACACAGTTAAGAAGCTGGATTGAAGAGACCCAGCTCACTCCCCTCCTTGAACAAGGTCAAATGCTTAAGACGGCTCAAACATATTTGTTTCTTGTCGATGCCATTATGCAACGTAATTACTTAAATTTTTTATCTTATGGTTAATAGTTGTCAAGCACGACCTCTTCGTTTCATCAGGTGTAGACTTGGATACCATTCTAACATGTGATTCGGTCAAAAACATGGAGATTTAGGCTATTTGATATTTTATCTTAATTAACATCTAAATACGTCTCTTATATCTTAATATTGTTTTTTAAAATAAGTTAATTTTGTTTGTTAGATACAATACTTTATAGAAGATAGAAGTAACATATAAAATATGTATAAACGTTAAATTGATTAATATATAAATAAGACGCTAGACATAAAATAAATTTACATTTTCAAATAACTCAAAATGAATGTTTAGACGTTTAGATTAAACCAAATCAAACTGACCTTATTGGCGAATCAATCTCTCGTCTCCATATTCGCATGCTCTCTCTGGCTTGCGATCCTCCATCAGATGCAATGATAAGATCAGTCGGGATAAAACCTCGTACACTCCCATAAATTTTCACAAGATATTTTACCTTGGGATTCCTATGTTGTACCTCAAGATAAAACCTTGTACACTCTCATAATTCTTCACAAGATCTTTTACCTTGGGAGTCCTATGTTGTACCGCAACAAAGAACATAAAAAGCAGTGGTTAAGGTGAAAACGTAGATGAACTTGCCCTCAGAAGATAGGATATCTCCAATGCGATCAGGTCAAGACATTACCCCATTTGAAGGAGTCAACATGCGATTCCTTGATTAATATCTTGTTGGTATCACTCCCGTAGTTTGTGGATGGGTGTGGATACACCCCTTCCATTCCACTTGGCTCTATTGGGTGGTGGTGTGTTATGTGGTCATCAAGAGCCAAAAACTCCAAAATGAAGATGGAAAAAAAAGAGATGATTAATGTAGTGAAGGGATGAGGATGATCGTGCGTATCTTTGTAGGAAGAGAGCTACGAAATTTTGACCTGCTTCTCTTCGGCCAACCGAGGAGGAGCTCGAGAAATATTTTTTTGCTCCTACAAAACGAGTGTAGACAAGAAGAAACATGAAGAAGAGTTAAAACTAGACAAAGTGTAGTATCATATTCGAAACAAAAAATAAAATCACAAAAGAAAAATGATTAACTGGTTTAGGACTATCTCCTAACTCCTATGAATGGTTTATGATGCAAAATATGAAGTGAACATGGCATGCATGCTGATGTCCACCATAATAAAGATGCAAGAAGAACTAATATGTTGGAAGGAATAATAAAAATGAAGGGAAGGGAGGTCTGGAAGTAAGTTTGACATGTTGGTGTCCTTGGCATCCCAATAGTCAATGTGTCTGGTGTCTCATGAATGGCGACGTCTCGCATCATGACTACAATGCCATTTCCTATGCCTAAAGCTGATTCAGGTCTACTGGAGACTGCTTACGTCGCCACAAGGAGGGCATCTAGAGTTTCGAAGATGGGGATGTTCAATGTCCTAGATAGGGTGTTGTCTGCTACTTCTAAAGTTGATCCTTTTCAAGCCAGCGCATCTTTTTGATTGCTGTTAATGTTCTATTCTTTGATGATAGGCCCTATGAACTCCTTAGAATGTAGAGACTTTCAAGTGCCCAGGGGATGGGTGATGTGATGGGGCCATGGAAAATGGGTATTTCGATGTGGAAGATGGAATTCTTGAGGAATTGGGATGGCAAGCTTCTCGAAAACACTCTTACGAAGAAATATTGATGCTTTTGAGCCACTCTTAGACCTTCTTCTACCCTCTCCTTGACTAACTTTTAACAACTTCCAACTTTGAAAATGTTTTTAGAGGGTCTTCTTTTATAGATACAAGACATGGGCATTTCAGGCATTAATTTGACACGGTTAGATGGCTCCTAACGTCCCGACAGCTAGGACGTCAGACATCTCGACGATGAGGACATCTACCAGTCAATTAATGCCATTATGAGAATTCATCAAGTAGATCCATGTGAGAGTCATTGGATAGTTTAGAGATGTATCATTTGATACTTGAGAAGTATTAAGGATGTATCTCTATAATGGAGGATAAGATTTAAAACCTTGTAGTTTTACAAAGATATGCTTTTAGTCAAATAAGTTTGATAATAAGTCAATATAATGGTGGCATAGTGAGCTGGAAGAGTTCCATGCAATAGAACTCTGTAAATTTTACAACTTATGTAAACAAGTTTACATAGTGGTTGCACACTGCTTGAGAAGCAGTTTAGATGAAAATGTTCATCTAAGATATGTGATTGTCTCAACTTTCTCTAAAAGTGTGCCATTGTTTTGTGAAACTAGTGAGGTAGAGTCGACATGTCATCAGAAGTTCAAAACTTTTGTGGTGATACCATAGAAATAGATATATTGCATTTTATAGAGATAAATTAAAGATAGAGTATCTTTCACTAATAACATTGCAGATACACTAACAGAAGCAGTTACTCAAAGAGTGTTTGAGCTTCACCTTGAGTTGATAGTTATCAACCAGATGGGTGATTGACTTTAGTGCAAGTGGGAGATTGATAGAAATACAAGCCAATCGTATATGATATGATTCCACATTTCTAGAAATATCTCATTCAAATAATTAGGTAAATCTTCATTACTAGCTCTTATTATATGCGTACATTGTAATGAAGTCTTTGATCACATGCAACGATAATTGAATCATGTGAGATCATGATAATGAGATTAATCATCTAGAGGTATGTGATCTAAATGTTCATAGTTATATGACACTAGAGATGGGATATCAAGAATCCAAATAAACTAGTGTGTGTAATGTCTTCTCATTTGATGAGGATGACCAATCCCATTGGTCATTTGTGTGGAGACATTGAGATGCACATACATGTACTTATTGGTAAAATGAGTTCACTGAATTGACCGAATTAGAAACCCTGAATGGTATCTTTCCGTACTATCAATTAAGGTTTTCTATCATCACGGTTGCATGATTGAACCTTTGACTTGGGTTGCCAAAAATGCCTTATTGAGTGGAACTTGTGATTTGACTATTGACTTATGGATCACTATTTAGATGGTCCAGTATAGCGATGGATCAGGTACAAGAAAAACTCGATGGAGGTAATTAAGCAGACAACAAGGGATTGTCCACTCTTGGTAAGTGAGGGTAAATGTCCTATGGTATAGTACTCTAAATCCCTGGCCAAAGTAGAAAGGATAATTGGAAAAGAAGTTTTTTAATTTATCTAAGTTCGAGTACAAGATCCTATGGAGTCGATTTACTAAGGAGTTGATAGTCGATACCGTACTACTTTTCGACCAAGACATTGAATGGACGAGGGTTTCTATCAATGTGGTAATAATGATGAAAGTGCTCAATAGGGATAAGATTATTTACATAACTATTTGGGATCATGGGAAGAGTCATATACCTTTCATGATCGGTAGGTTGATTAATTTATTATCAAATAAATGATTTAATTAAATTAAATATATTTGTTCTATTTTAATTAGGTCTCTACCAAATAGGCTATTAGGTATAGTGAGTCACACAAATTAAGACTTATACATAAGTACAGAGGCAAGGACGTAATTTACAGAGAGTTTGGGTTTTTATGAAAAATTCTAAATTCTTTATAAATACTAATGGTTTTAGCTAAGCTTTATCAAGTCAATGGTGAAAACCACATCCTCAGCCTCCTCCCTACCTTCTTATCTCTTTGTAAGGCATCCATGAGCGATGGAGTCCATTATGGAAGAGTTCTTGAGGCTAGCGCGAATGGAGAACCTGTTGTAGATGAAGTTCATTTGAATACTGCTAAAGACCGGACATTTGAATGATTTGAAGAGCTTTAGAAGCTCTTCTTCTTTCTCTCCATGAGATTAGATGAATCTCTATCAAAAACACATTTTGATCAATTTTTATTCATTATTCAGGTTTGATTGAGATAAGTTCTAAATGAACACATAAGAATCGTTACTTCCGCTGCACTATATTTTGTAGGATGATTCTTTAAAGTAGATAGACAATATGACCTTGGCCCACTTCTCTGGTGTGCTTCATTCTAGAAGGACCTCATGTTAATTCAAGCATTGAGGGAGAGGTGGGATTCCACCTTCCTCTCCTTCTTGTTCCCCTAGGGGGCACATGGTGCCCTCATTGGAGGATGGTGCACATGGGCCTCTGTGTGTATGGTCGCCCTGTGACAGGAAAGACCTATGAGGACTACTCGAGTTGACTCAAGTGGTTCTTTGGGCTTTCCTACTACACTACCCCAGGGGCACATGCTTGCTCATGCTATGGGGAGGTAGGGAGTTTGGTTAACTTGGGGCGAGTCATGTTACACCTCGGTGATGTCTGATCTGTACTCTGGTCTGAAATGGAGGAAGGAGTTTGTGATAGGCTAAGGGGCAAGGAGGGCACCCCCAAAGCATATATGGATTTACGTAGGTTCTTTTTTTTTCCTAACCAGGTTACTCCAGGCCAGTAAGAACGATTACGTCCACCTTCACTTAGTGCCCCTGCTCATCAACCATGATCAGGTTGGTGGGTATGCATGAGGTTTCACCATGTTTGCCCACCTCTTTGCATCCCTGATCATGGAGAGTGGCCCCATTTCCATCGCAGGCTTCGCCACCTTTCTACAGGCATGTTTTTATTTCAGTTTTATTCATGAAACTACCATATTAAAATGCCATAAAAAACTAACAAACTTATTTTATTTGTTTTTTTCAGATTTGGGGACATATCCATTTTCCCCTTGGGTGCGCCATACGTCCACCACAAGTGATGTACCCGCTCCTCAGCAATTAGTCTGTGACTCGCCCGCCTGCAACTCACGAGTTGCAGTTGACTGGGTTGTGGTGCCAGCTCCTCTTCTTCCCCATGATAGGGTAAGGCTACAACCTTTGCCTGATTTTCTTCATGAATATCATGTTTTTTTTGATAGTTCATTCTTGCAGGTGGAGTCTTTATGGGCACGTCTTTTTATGTGCTCATTGGGGCTTCACCAAGAGTGATCTTTCCTGACCCACATTCGCGGATGGGTAGGTCAACCCACAATTTGACCTACATGGTTGTCTAGAGGGAGGAGTGCAAGCTAGCCCTTGACATTTGGAGGCACGAAAGCACTCCCGTGACCTCCCAGGCCAAGGATAGCTCAGCATACCTACAGTGGTATGCCGAGATTTATGACCACTTTTTCGCAATGAGGAGGTACATTACTTACCTGTGCCTTTTCATTTCTACTTTCTTTGCTTGAGATTGACTCCTTATATTTGTTTTGAAGCTCTAGTTGGATCAGCTCTGTGCCCAGTGGCTGATCTTCAGGCCGATCTTGGCGATGTTGTGAGTTCTCCTACCTTTTCCTTGTCTTTCTTTTTTTTATTCTCTATTGATTGACATTCTTTCACTTTCATCTTGTTTCACAATAGCATAAGGCCATACGAGCCAAAGAACTTGTTAAGGGAGGCACGTGCATAACTCCTCTGGCAAAGTTTTGAGGTATGTTTCTTGATTTTCTTCAAATGTCTTCAAGTTGTTGTTACTCTACTAACATGCCTTCTTTTAGCTTAGTTGGTGCCAGTGACAGCTCATTGAGTTGGAGGGTTGGTTCTTCCTCGAGCTGACTATTGAGCACATGGACGCTGATGAGGCAAGCGTCATGCTTGTCGAGGTGGAGGTCAAGGAGGTGGAGATGGCGGCTCTAGTAGGGGAGTCACTAGCCCTGTTAGTTGCACCAATAGGGGATGACCACTTAGCTGAGCTTCACTAAGAGGTACATCACTTTTCTCTTCCTCTTATTTTGATTATTGAATTGGCTCTAATTTCTTCTATCCATAGAATGCGGAGCTACTTTGGAGAGGGGCAAGCTAGTTGAGCTGGCTCGCTCTTTCGAGGATCTTTGCACCAAGGACTAAATTATTTCCTTCAATCTCTTTTGTTTTGGTATTCTGATGTTCTTTTCTTTAGCTTGAAAGTTGATCAGCTAAGGGCCAGGGTAACAAAGCTTGAGGCCCGACCACCAGTAGTTGACCCTTCTCTACTATGAGCATTCCTACTATTTTTCTATTCCTTGCTTGTGTACACAGTTTTTGATGCCTATCCTTTGATTTCAAGCATGATGAGCTCAATAAGTATGTGGAGGAGCTTTGCAGGCATGAGGACGAGCAAGCACTTTTACAACATCTTCAACATGTGGAGAAGATCCACGTGCTAGTGACGCGCCACATGGAGGACCTTCACTGTGTGGAGGTGCATCATACAGAGAAGATTTGCCACATGGAGGTGGCACAGTGTGACCTGGTGCTCGAGTTTGCTCATTCAAGGTCACAGACTCAATCACATCATTTGGACTCCCAATTGACAACGTGATGGGTCCAAGCCATACAATAGTGTCTCAGGCAAATGGGCTTAAGAGGAGGGAGAGAAAGATTGAGAGGGCTGTGATGCCCCCGTTTGTTAATGTAGCTTTTGTGGAGCATCTTTCAAAGGGAGGCAACGAGTCCTGATGTGCCGACCCCCTCTTTCATACTTTGTACCCCTTTTATTGATATAATGGATCTTTTTTTCTTCTTTTACCGTGTACAAAACTTCATGGAAAACAAATAGTTTTTACTTTAGGTCTAGCCCCTTGCAACTTGTCAGGGGCATAGGACCTAATAACAAGGTAAAAAACAATAAGACACATAGGCATGAGATGCATAAAAGGAAATATATAAAACTGAAATTAAAATGGATGCAAAGGCATGTAGCCAAATAGAAAGCTATATTTTTAGTCATTTTGGTATTTTTTTGACATGTTTAGGTTTTGAAGATTTTATATTTTGTTTTGGGTTTTGTGATTTTATAATTTTTATGATTTTAAATATTTAATTTTTTTGGAAATTTTGATTTCCAAATTTGTTTGTATTTTTGGGATATTGAATTTTTTATATGAAATAATAACCATTTTATTTTTTTGGCTTGCTTGCAATCAGTATCCTTTAAATGTTTTTCGAGGATCAAGGGTAAACACCACATGTAAGTTAAATGCCTTCCATTTAGGTTCGTTTGACCTTCTACCTTCAATAGGCTAGGGTCCTATCTAGACATACTTGGTTGACCTTATCCATGGAGGTTGGAGAAGGAAGAAGGTTGGGGTAAGCCCTTGGTGGAGTTCAGGGATTTCGAGCTTGTTTCTCTACTAATGCCCAAGTTTCCCATTGGGGTTTGGCCTCTTCAAGTCCTTCCTTCTAATTTTGCTCATATTCTTGATGCCCCACATTTAGATAAGTTTCTTCTTTTTTTTTTTATTTGACCAAAGGGGTTCATTGCCCATCTTTTGGAGCATTTTCTTTCTTTTTTGGCTATTTTAGGCATTTATTCAAAACAAGTCTATTTTCTTTTGCTAGCTTGAGGGTTCATTGTCCATCTTTTGGCATCAATTTTCTTTTAAGAAGTCAAACCTTTTAAGATGGTCTCCTACTAGGGTAGTGGGCACTTTCGATACTCCTTGTTCTAGTCTCCTACATCCACCTTGGATCGAGATAAGGGAGAATATGATAGGTTTGACCTTCATTGCTAAGTGTTGCCTAGCTTTCTTTCTAGATTCAAGTCATCAGATCCTAAGATCAAGGCTTGTAGTGTGTGTAGTATGGTGCCTACCCTTAATTCCTAGCTAAATTGGTATACCGAGTAGCAAGCACGCCTCAGATAATAACAATACTTCTCCACACTTTTTTATGTATTTTTTGTGTTTTGTATTTTTCTGTAAGGGAAATATTTTTTAAGGTGGAATTCATTTTAGGGATGATTTAATTCTTCACCCATTTTTATTAAGTAGCTTGCCAAGGTAAATGATTGAGATTATGCGAGGACCATCCCAATTAAGTTGAAATTTAGAGTGAGAATGTTTGGCTTAATGGCTATTCTTTTGAGCACAACCACACTGATTTTAAATTTTCTCAACCATCCTTTCCTAATAAAATCTTTTTGAGCTTGTGAGTTCTAGCATGACTTTCTTAATAATTTTATTAGTGTTTGTGGTTTTTTGTTTGGCCATTGCCTTGAAGGTAACATGGAGATGAATAACGCAGTATAATGCAATAACTGTAGCAAAGGTCCTACGGTTCCTGAGAGATGAATTGTAGTTCATTATCGGTGATGATGTTGCTGAGGATTTCAAACTTGGTAATGATGAAGGCATGAACCTTTGATGCCTTGATCTCTGCATATGCCTTTGCTTTTGCTATCTTGTTGAAAGTACCCCATTACCGAGAGATTTGGCTTTATTTTGAAAGGGGTAATGATATCAGATGCTCATGCAACAAGGGGGCGTGGACTAAATGAAGAGATTATGTATTGCCCGAAAATTTTCTAACCTCTTATTTTAGTTCTATTTTTACTTGAAGGAGGGAGAAGGTGGAAGGGGTGAAATTTATTGAAGAAAACAAATAGGGTGAGATAGATTATTCAAGGGTCCGATGGCTTCTTGGGGCGTGCCTTCCAGGACATGTTGGGATGTTCCCTTGATTGAGATTCAAATTATGAGGAGGAAGTTGCATAGGCATTGGTTGCCCAATTTAGCATAGGGTTGGTTGTGGGGGCTATCGAAAGAGAAGGAAAGACCTCAAGCAATGTTTGATAGAGGAGGCAAGTGGGCCTAATAATGAATGAGATGGGTGATGGGCCTATATGCCTGATGGTCAAAGAAGGTGGTGGGCTTGGGGAATGAAATCAACATGTGGGGTTGGGGGCCTGATAGGAGTAAGTGAGCTTGAGAACTCGAAAATAGTAGGTAGGATCGAGGGCTTGAAAGTAGAGGGTAGGCTCGAGGGCCCAAAAATAGTAGATGATGGGTTCAAAAGCCCAAAAATAGTAGATAGTGGGTCGAAGGCTCAAAATCAACATATGGGCTCGAGGGCCAAAAAATAGAGGGTGGGCTCGAGTGCATAAAAATAGCAGCTGGGCTCGAGGGCCCAAAATAGTAGGTGGTGGGCTCAAGGGCCCAAAAGCAATAGATAGGCTTTAGGGCCTATAAATAGAGCCCAATAGAAGAAGGTAGGTTCGAGGGCCCAAGAAGATCATTGAGACAAATAGGGGAGGGGGCCCTGGAAGGTGGAGTTGGTTGGGTTAACTCTCGAGCTTGATTGGTAATATGACTTTTAGGTGGTTCAACCTAGAGTGGTTCTTTGTTTGACACTTCTTCATCAATAGTTGAACAACTCTAGAAAACAATTTATCAATGGAGTCGTCAATTCCATTACTTTTCTCTTACTCTTGTGCCTCTTCATCCTTAGCTCTTTGAATCATCTCCTTAGCAAAGTTTTACTCTTCATCTCTTTATTATCAGTGGTTGTTCCATTGTCTTTGACTTTGCTTTTTGGTGGCAACCTCTAAGGGTTAAATGACCCAGTAGTGCCTTGTAATTATTTTCTAAGTCCTTGACCCTATTGGCTCAAAATAGTGGGGTTAGAAGTTGTACTAGGGGTGGAGGTTGTTTGACATGTATTGTGGGGGTCGATCCCTTCACTTGCCAATTCTAACCTCAATTGCGGTACTCCTTAGAGGTGGTGAGGACGGGGTTGACATGTTGATTCCCAGGCATAGCCGCAAGTGCGTGTGTGGGCAATGGGTTTTAAATAATTCCCAAGTTTGGGTTTTTTTGTTGTTGCTGTTGTACCGGTGCATGGTGTTACTACTGAGGTTGGTTCCTTGCAGACTTGATGTACTCGCCCAACTGATACTAGTCCATACTGCCTTGTTTGTGGAGGTCATTAATGGAATCCTTGATCTGGAAATAATTCTTCATGGTGTGCCCTAGATATTTATGGTACAGGCAGTACCATTCCGTGTTGGCGTTGTGCAGCCACTCAAACTTTTCCTTTGGCAATGCAATATGCCCTGCCGCCATGAGAGCATTCAAAATGTTTGTGAGAGAGTATGGTAGCAGTGGGTAATGGTTTCTTTTCGGCTATGTTCTTCAGGGTTCATAGGCCATTGGAAGGGGTGCTTGATTGTAGGCTTGTTGCCTTGGTGATTGGGGAATTAAAGCTTGTACAGCTAATTGTCGAGGCTGCTGGGGAACTAAAGTTTGTTCAACAAGTTGTCAAGGTTGTTGATTCTACACTTGAAAGCTGCACCAAGAAAAATTCATTAGAGTCATCCTTTATCCGCAATGGGTGGCGAATATAGTCCCGGTCATGAAAAATGATGGAAAGGTTCGAATTTGCATTGACTTCAGGGACTTAAACCGAGCGTGTCCAAAGGATGATTTCCCCCTTGCTCATATCGATGTCCTTGTTGATAACACAGTTGGATATGAAACCTTATCATTCATGGATGGATATTTGGGGTATAAATCAAATCTGGCTAGCAGAAGAAGATCAAGAGAAGACCTCATTCACTACACCTTGGGGAACTTATAGTTACATCGTCATGCCCTTTGGATTAAAGAATGTTGGAGCAACTTATCAAAGGGCCATGGTGGCGATATTTCATGACATGTTGCATAAATCTATGAAGGTGTACATGGATGACTTGGTGGTCAAAACACAGACCCAAGATGAGCATGTTGAGGTTTTAAAAAGGGTTCTATAGTGAGCCAGGGAATATAAGCTTAAGATGAACCCCAAGAAGTGTGTGTTTGGAGTATCATCTAAAAAACTACTCGAGTTCATCGTTAGCAAAAGACGCATTGAGATTGATCCTAATAAGGACAAAGCCATCATTAACATACCCCCACCAAGGAACTTGAAAGAGATGAGAGGGTTGATTGGTAAGCTACAATTTGTTCGCCAGTCTATCTCACAACACTCCCAAATGTGCAAACCTTTCTATGAGCTAACCAAGGCAAAGGCCGAATTTAGGTGGGATTCAAAATGTCAGGAGGCATTTGATGGTCTAAAGAAATATTTATCAAGCCCACATGTGCTCAAGCCTCCGGTTCCAAGCAAACCCTTGATCTTATACATCTCAGTTCTAGAAGGATCTATTGGAGAAGTATTGGCACAATTAGATGACAAAGGGAAAGAGCGAGCTACATACTATCTGTCTAAGGTCTTCGATCCTTGTGAGCAAAAGTACACAACTATGGAGAAAACATGTGCCACCCTAGTTTGGGTAGTTCAAAAGCTTAAGCATTACTTTCTGGCTCACGAGGTTAATCTCATTGCTTGCATGAATCCCATTAAGTTTCTTCTTGAAAAATCTGTCCTGACTGATAGATTAGCATGATGGCAAAGCTTTCTTTCTCAATTTGATATCACTTACATCCAACAGAAGGCAATCAAGGGCTATGCAATTGTTGAACATCTGGCCCACCACCCCATCCCAATCTTAGACCCTATCCAATCAGAATTTCTCGATGAGGAATTGATATCCATATGATCCTCCAATCTATGGACTTTATATTTTGATGGGGTCTTAAACTCTTAAGGTAGAGGGATGTAGACACGCCAAATTGGCCTGATTCAGAGCCCCAGACTTCTATTCCATTGGTGATATCTATTATTTGATCATTAAGGTAGCACCGGTTGGACTCTTCTTCATCGGCTGGCCGAAGAAGAAGAATGTTGAACTCACATCTCAATCTCCCGCTCTAAGGTACACACGGTCATCTTTTAATTTTCAATTCCAAAAAGCGGAGCCCGCTGCTGCTGGTGACCACTCCAATATTTTATTCATGTTCTAAGTTTATTTATTCCTTACTCTCCTCCCACATGACCCGAACCATCTCCAGTGCTCGAGCGACATTGTGAGATGAAAGTTCGGGGATCAATGTGAGTGTGGGACTGAGGTGAGGACTCTTTACTACTTTCCGAGTGTTTACCGATTCACTCTCCTTTCCCCTATTCTATCTTTCACCTTCTCTTGAGGTGCCGATCCGGAACCCATTTTCAGAGTCGACAAGGGATAGGGATTGTTCTTCTGTCACCCGAAGGTGTTACCATTCCACAGACTTTTTAGCTCAATTTTACAGCAACAAACAACATAGTTGAGTACGAAGCCTTGCTGGACTAACTGGAGGCTGCTTACTTCTATGGTGCCACTAAACTAAGAGTGATCGGTGATAGTCAGTTGATTCTCCGCCAAGTGCTTGCCAAATACCGCACATCTCATCCTAGGCTCAAACCGTACCAAGAACTCACCGCCTGTTACACCAAGTTGTTCTCCAACTCGAATTCATTTATGTTCCTTGTGCTCAAAACATTCTTGCTGATGCTCTTGCCTCCCTAGCATCTTCATTGTCCGTTCTGCTAGGTAGGCAAGTTAGAACAATCTATGTCCGCAGATGAACAATCCCGGCAATAGAAGATGCACAGTTCTTGAAGGTCAAATAAGAGTTTGAAAGAAAAGAATCCATTGAGCAAAAGGAAGAAGTGTCATTGGTCGAATTGGAGGAATTAAAAGAAGATGATAAACCGTGGTATCATGAGATTGTGAATTACTATCAAGATCAGACATATCCGCCAAGAGAAACTGTTGAAGAAAAGGAAGCCATTAGAAGAGTTTTCCAAAGATACACCATCTTAGGAGGAGTGCTTTACAAAAGAAGTCTGGTTGGTGTTTTATTAAGATGTGTAGATGAAGAAGAGGCTGAATTGGTACTTATAGAAGCACATTCCGAAGTGTGTGGAGGCCACATAAATGCTTAAGCCCTTGCCAAGAAGATCATCAGGCAAGGGTATTACTGGACCACTCTGGAAGAAGATTGCTCGATCTTTGTTTGGCACTGTCAACAATGTCAACTTCATGCTGACAATATTCACTCCCCCGCATCTTCCCTTCACCGGATTCATGCCCCATGGCCATTCGCTATGTGGGCTTTTGATGTTATCGGACCCCTTGGTGACCTGAACTCCACAAACAAAACCAAATCATTCATCCTAATAGCTATGGAGTATTTCACCAAGTGGGCAGATGCGGAAGCATACGTGGAAATCAAGGCATCAACAGTCTATACCTTCATCAAACGCAACATCATTGCCAGGTTCGAGATCCCAAGCGACATCATCACCAATAACAGACCTCAATTCATCTCTCAAGAGCTGCTGGACCTTTGTAATAGGTATTGCATCAATTTGCATCATTTATCTCATATTATCCTCAAGGTAATGGTCAACCAGAAGCCATAAATAAAACTCTGATAAAAATCATCAAGAAAACGTGTAAGTCTAGTAAGTTCACGGACTGGCCAGATAAGTTAGTTGATGCTCTATGGGCTTACCGCACTTCTTTTCGAACCCCAAATGGGTCAAACTCCCTATGCCTTGACATTTGGGATGGAGGCAGTAGTCTCATACGAAGTACTCATTCCTTCCCTCCGAGTCCAGATCGATCGAGACATCCTGATGGATGAACACCGAGATTCCCTTCTCGCACAACTCGAACTCTTGGACGAAAAGAGACTGGCTGCTGTCAAACATGCTAGGTCTTACCAGAGTAGAATTAAAATATGTTATCAGAAGAGGGTGGTAGAGAGAAAATTTGAGGTTGGAGAGGTTGTGCTTAAAAGAATATTCGTTAAGCTGGGCAGTTCCCGCTCCAAACTTCAACCTAATTGGGAGGGTCCATATGTAATCTCAGTTGTTTACTGTGGTAATTCATACAAGCTAACTAATGTAGAAGGTGAAGAATTAGCTCATTCCTAGAACGGTGTATACCTCAAAAAATATTTCCCTTAAAATAAAAAAAAATTACAAAAAATCTGTAAAACCTAAAAGGTATGAAGGATGATAGTAACATCTAATGCTTCCTTGTTCAGTGCCCCAACTTGTCACTTAAAGAAGTAAGAATGGGCATCATACTGCACACACTACATGCCTAGATTTCAAGATCTGATGATTGGAAGTCAAAGAGAAAGCTAGAAACACTTGAAAAAAAAAGGTCGACCATATCCTATTCTCTTCTTATTTTGGTCCTAAATGGATGAAAGGGATTAGAATGAGGAATATCGAAAGTGCCTATTGCCTTAGTAGGAGATTGCCTCTGAAGGTCAGACTTCTTAAAAGAAAAGGTGCCAAAAGATGGGCAATGACCCCTCAGGTCAGCAAAAGAATAGACATGTCTGAATGTGTATCAACAAAAGCCCAAAAAAGCAAAAGGCTCCAAAATGTGGGCAATGAACCCCTCAGGTCAAAATCAAGCAAAAAAATAAAGAAAGAAAGCTTGTTTGAATGTGGGCCATCAAAGAATATGGGCTAGAAGGAAGGACTCGAGGAGGTTAAATTCCAACAGGCAACGTGGGCACTAGTAGAAAAACAAGTTCGACATTCCTGAACTCTACTAAGGATTTACCACCAATCCTCTTCCTTCTTTAACCTTGTAGGCAAGGTCGACCAACTAGGTCTACGAAAACCCATAGCCTATCAAAGGCAGAAGGTTAGAAGATTCCGAACAAGGCAGTTTCCCACACATGATGCCTACTCTTAACCCTTGGGTAATGATGAGCGACACCTAGAACAAGTAAGACAAAGGATGAAATGGTCATTTCCTTCACACCGCACAAAACAAAAAGAAAATCGAATACTTCAAAAACACCGAACAAATTCATAAGATCAAAAACTCTTATAAATTAAATATCCAAAACACTAAAAAATCATAAAAATGCCAAAACACCAAAAAATTTATAAAACATCAAAACCCAAACAAATAAAAAAATTTCCAAAACACCTAAAAAATTTGCTTTCTGAATTGACTAGTTGCTTTTGCATTTCAGTCTTGCATATTTCTTTGTATGTATATTTATCTTTTCTGTTATCTTTACCTTGATAAGGCTTATGTCCCTTGACAAAAGATCATGGCAACTTTGCCCTCTCCTCGCAAGGCACTAAGCCAAAATAAAGTGCTAATATCTTCTCTCGAGTTGATGCAGGAACAGGAGAAGGCACACCAACTTCATATCCCCAGACACTTGGAGGAAGCAAAAATGACAAAAAAACCATAAATTGAAAAAAACTTAAAAGTGGACTACCCTAACCCCTATTAGGACTTGCATTTAGTATTGTATCTATCAAAATAAATAATATTTAAGATGTTGAAGACCTCAAGTCTAGAAGGGGCTGAGCCTGAGAACCCCTTCAACAAAATCAATGAGGGCGCAGTCATTCCCTAGGCTTGCGGATATGCCAAAGTTGAATATGCAGGGATGACGGTTTCTTCATGGTTGTCTTGACCCGTTATGTTCAACCTATATCTTCAACTATTTTCTTATACTTATTTATATTTCTTTAAACCCAGCATGCATCATTTCATACATCATCATGCATCATCCCACCATAACCATTCTCTGCTTTCTCCTTCTAGTCCCACCATAAACCTTCTAAAGATGGTCTTTAATAGCCCCTAGAGGAGGTCTTGATTTTTTGCAGAATCAGTTTCCACCATGTTTTAGCAATGATTTCATCAAAACAAGAAGTTATTCCATTTCGAACTGAACCGGCATTTCTAAGTAAACCTTATGAATTTGAAGAACCCAACCTTGGTTGATTGGTTGTCTACTCTTTAATTTTCACAATTTTTTTTTCAATGCATCTCTATCGAGTCTAGCACACCATGCAGTTCAGGTCCTGGCCGGTAACAATTCTCCCCCACGTGGGATTTTAGTTATTTACTTTTAGTATTGTTCTTCTCCTTAGCCAATCAACTAGAGGAAAGATTTCGATAAGACAAAGGGTTATCTCAAAGTCCAAAAAAGTTTTATTCCACTCAACTAGGACAATGAAGGCGTGTCTAAATCTACACCTTGTCGTCACCTTTTCAGTCCGTTGCCACTTCATTCCACTACGCCTTACTATGCTTCACTACATTCGCCTACGCTTCATTCATGTCACTCCCTTGCAAAGCCGATGCAAAGGCGAGGGAAGCTGTAGACATGCAATTTTGGTCTAGTTGGAGAGCCTAAATTCTTGTTTTCATGAAGTATATTTGAGTATTCTTTCAAGGAAACCAAGTTTCTCGAAAAATTGGAACTTCCCTGCGCATTTCGGCCAAACTGGGCCTAGTGCCCTCTTAATGGGGCACTTTGACCAAGTCAAAGTGCCCTACAAATAGGGCACCAGGAGCCTTATAAACAGGGCACCAGGTGCCCTATTAATAGGGTGCCAGGCGCCCCACTGGTGGGGCACCTGCACTTGGTCTGACTGACTAGACAGATTGATGGGACAATTCTGTAGATAAAGTTGCCCTCTTCTTGGCTATAAAATGACCCCCATTTGGAGGGTTTAGGAAACACCAAGGGTGCCCCCAAACCTTCTCATCCACCACAACACTCCCAAGGTCTTACAACCCCTCTCCAAGCTCTCAAACCATCCCAAAACTCTCGCACAAAACCCAAAAAAAATCATAGTTACTTTTTGAAGGGATAGTCTAGCAGAATGAAGTTACCATCTTTTGGACTGTAGAAAGACCCCCATCTGGAGGTTTAGGAGGTTTCAAGTCCGTCCCTCACTCCTTATTATCCACCACTACATTTCCAAAGCCTCACAACCGCTCCCCAAGCCCTTAAACCATCCCGAAATCCTTCCCCAAAAACTCAAAAATCCACAGTTTCCTTCTCCAGAAATATGGTTTTTCTCCAACTTTGAGGGCCTCTACACTTCATTTCCCTCACATCTAGTGCCAAAACACTCTCCCATTAGTTTCACTTGAGTATTGGATGCTTGAAGAAGTCCTTCTTCTATCTTGGAAGTCATCCTACACTTCGGGGTGATGCCACAAAAAATGGAAGAAAATCTGCCAGAACCAGACCCTAGTGCCCCATCAAGGGGGCGCTTTGACTTTGGTCAACGCACCCCACTAACAGGGCACCTGCAGCAGGCGCCCCGTATACGGGGCACTAGCAAGGGCAGACCCCATTTTGTATTTTCTTGAGTTTGTTTACCTTTCCGGTCGATCTGTTACTCATTCCTTTAATTCTAGCTTTCATTATCATGACATCTAACATACATTAGGCTACATTTTTGCTTCTTCGTACCTCTTTAAAAACCTATCAAAAATAGGGGTTGAGATTTAGTCCCAATCTAGTCATTTCCTTTCCTTTTACATGTTTAAGTTCGAATTTGAGAATGATTCTACACTTTCACTAGAACTAATGATCTTTTCACTTGTTTCTATGTTTTCTTATGGAAATTTTTAGGTAAATCCAGCCAAGGGGGAGCTTCAACCAGATCAAAGACAAAGGACTCACTAAGCTCTCTTCCTTCGGCCGGCCGAGAGAGGAGAAGTCGAAACCCAACAATCCCCTCACTTCTAAAGGTACGACGGTCATTTATATTTTTCCCTTCATTTCTTTTCATTCTACTATATTTTGGAGTCTTTGGCTCCTGGCGACTGTCGACTCTGAAAATTCGACGGGGTCCTCTCCTTTTCAGGGAAGTCCGTGAACCCAGATCGTCACCTCAAGAGGGGATGAGAAAAGAAAGGAATAAAGCTCGGAAAGCAACTCTCACATCGGTCCCACACTCACATTGATCCCCGAACTTTCTTCCCTTGGCGTCGCTCGATCACCAAAGAGACGGTTCGGGTCATGTGGGAGGAAGGTGAGAAGAAATAAACATGGTCGCCAGGAACCGTGGGTTCCGATTTATAGAATTAAAATGACCGTGTGTACCTTAGCGTGAAGAATGTGAGTTAAAGCTTCTCCTTCTTCGGCCGGCCGATGAAGAAGAGTCCTCAACGTGTGGGTGCTTGATATTCTGTGCAACTAGACAAATAAAAAAGTGAAATAGACAATTAGAACTAGACAAAGTGGAGTATATGTAAAGAGAATAACATAAAAACACACAATTGACTAGAAACTGACCGGATTCGGGTTATCTCTAACCCCTTTTGTTATTTTTCGGATTAACAGAGTAAAAGTAATTCAAAAAAAGTAAAAAAATTAAAGGAGTATGGAGAATCACTAAACAAAGAGGTAGGAAAAAGAACTGAAAGATTCTGAGTTGAATAGAGAAAGATATAGCCAAATCTGTGTTGTCGAAAAAGCCGAGCAGCAGTCCAGGATCTGTCAGGCGCGACTTTTCTTCTGCGCTTGTCACGACCAGCCCTGACCTCAGAATCAAGTACCGTCGATTGCAAACTGAAGAAGACTTGGAGAGGAAGAACTTTGATGAAGAGAGCTCGGGCAGAAGACGTCCACACACTGCTGTAGAGGTCAAAGAAGAGAGACTTGGCAGATCACCTGTAGAACAACCTTCCTCTCTCTTGAACCGACTTTTCTCTCTCTAAAAACTCTAAATTCTCTCTCTAAAAATCACAAAATTGTTGAAGGAGATAGGTTGGACGTCTTGAGATGCCTGGGGGGTCGTGCTCATGCCTTTGGAACGACCAGAATCAGAGTCCATTTATAGGAGAACGAGCAGTGCGATAGGAGCTAAAAAATAGGGCTCATTGCGCCCCACCCCTGGGCGCATGCGCCCTGGTGCTGGGCGCATGCGCCCCACTGAAGGGTGCATGCGCCCCCCAGGGGGGGCACATGGGCACAAACCCCGAAAAAATAGTTATCCCATCGGTGGTTCAGTGGTAGAGTCCGGGTGAAAAACTGGGTCCCTCGTGCCTCAAAAGTGGGGCGCATGTGCCCTCAAGTGAGGGCACAAGGCCACGTGCCTCACTGGTAGGGCGCATGGCCACGTGCCCTGGGTCCCGGGCGCATGTGACCAGGAACCCGGGCGCATGGGACTGGTTTCGCGCGTCCTTCTTCCGGAAGCCATTGCGAACACTCCCGAACTTGGAATTCGACGCCGTTTGTTACGTTGGAAAGATAACAGGCCGAAGAAGCTTTCTATAGCATCGGATCAACCATCACACCCTCCAAAACTTCAGAATTTTATCCTTAAGTTAGGGTAGTGAACAGAAGGTCCGATATAGGTCAAAATGACTTCGACGGCAAACCGGAAAGGCACGGAATGCAACAAAACTTATCCGGAGTGTGAATATGACCATAAACTTCAATGCATGATCAATAGGCATTGGTCATTCAGCCAATTTCTGTGTTTACACGATTTACATGTGGCTTTCGCTCGGAAATTACGGCTTTTTGCGGAAAACATCGGAAAACATCCTATTTCGTTCGGCGAAGCTCCAAATCAACTTAAAAGGACCCGGCATCATCATATGATCAATCATGCGTGGTACCCTATAAAACATGAGTTTTATGCTCTGAATTAGGCGAATTTGGCGTGTCTACAGCTTGCCTCGCCTTGATGTCGGCTTTGTAAGGGAGTGGCATGTAATGAAGCGGAGTGATTCGTAGTGAACTTTAAGTGAATGTAGATGAATGTAGCAAAATGAAATGGTGATGAACTGAAAAGGTGGCATCAAGGTGTAGATATAGACACGCTTATCTACCCGATCCAGCAATATGAATCTCGCTGAGTATTCTAGATCGCTTTCATGTTCTATCAAAACCTCATATAATTGACTGGTAAAAGACATGCCCTTGGCACGAGAGATGAAAAATTAAATGATAAAGGATAAAAGGATGTAGCCAACCCTCAGCGTGTTGAGGAGTCCTCGAATTCGTAGGTTCATCATCAGCCAGCAACCCAAACTTTGCGGTGTTCTTGTACTGTGATGGGCTAAAGTTTGTAAAAGAGAAGTTGATCTTAAAATGAAAAGAATACCAATCCATCATATTTGGAATCTCAAGTTCATTCAAGTTTCACCAAAATACTCAGTTTAATTCTGAGTGGAAGAACCTCAAGTTCTTAAAGGGTTCGTTTAAGCAAAGCAAAATTGCTCGGGTATCGTGAAAACCATGAATCACGCTCTAGCAGAAAATCAAGTATTCGGAAAACGACAAGACAGATTTAAGCCATAGTGGGATTGAAATATAATGGTGGGACTAACATAGTATGATGGTAAAGAAGAATAGCAATGGGATGACAATTGCCACGGTGGGTTAAATAAAAGACACGGTGGGATAAAAGAAATGATAGAATAAAACATGGTGGAACAAAAAGAAAGGAATAAAACATGAAGGGATAAAAGAAATAATAAAACATGATGAAATAAAAGAAAGAGAAAACATAATGAAATAGAATTGGTAATGATGAAGAAAGAAAAGGAGATGGCTGTGAACACATAGAAAATTATGTAGAAAATAATTGAAGATATAGATTGTCTATTGAAGGTCAAGACACCTGATTAGGAACCATCGTCCCTCCAATGTTCATTTTTGGCTTATCCGTGAGTGTGAAGAAATGACCAGGCCGTCATAGATTTTGTTGAAGGGGACCTCGGGCCCAGTCATTTTCACTCTCAAGGTCTTCAACATTAATGCATATAATACGTATCAAATGGACCTAACATAACTAGGTGACAGATAGTAGGAGTGATGTGAAGTACAAAAATGAAGTGATGGTGGTGATGTGATGTGAGATTGATGAGAAGCTGAGGATGAAATCTTCAGGAAAGCTGCATCGACCGCCTGGTTCATCAGCATCTCTGGTCCATCCTTGTCTTGCCTTCTGACGGAATACAACACCATAAGAATGTTCAGCTGGGTGGTGCTTCCTTTTCGCTGCAAGGTTGGCATGATGTTCCTTGGGGAACATTGATCTCACCAATTCACCTGTTAGGACTAAAAAGGTTGCCTGCACATTTCTGGTTAGTACCCAACAGACAGAATTGTCATATGAAGCAGATTGTTCATGAAATGATCAACTGAAGATTTTACTATTTGAACCATCATTTGGATGTCAAAACAAAGTTTTTAATGATGGTTCCTTTAGCAAAAATGTCATTTTTAACATTATAGACAATTTTTGAATTTTTGAGATTTTTCTGAATTTTTCGAATTTTTTGTCTATGTGCCCCCGATCGGGGGCACCTGGCCATGCGCCCTGGGGTGGGGCACCTGGCCATGTGCCCCCAGATGAGGGCACATGCGCCCTAAAGCCATTTTTTTTTTAGAAAAAAATGTACCTAATGGCCCTTCTCTTTTTGCTTCTTCAGCTCCTGAAAATACTCAATGAAAATGATTAAATTTTTATCATTACTCATCCCTTTGCCTGTATATTGTATGCCTTGATTTTGAGTCAAAGGGAGGAGCCTTCTTAACAAGGTGGACTAAAACAAATAACTTAAATGAAATAGGGGTAAGGGTTAAGAGAACTTACCTGCTGTGGTGTGAATCCTCTCCTCTCCTGTATTGAAATGCCTGTAACACTTGACAGAAGGAGATTAGATCTTCATCAGGACTCATCCCTTTGCCCATTATGGTCAACTTTGACTTAGGTCAAAGGGAAGAGCCTTCTTAACAAGGTAATTAAAGTAAAAAGGATATGCAATGCAGGAATGGAAATATGCATGACAGCAAAATAAACATGGATGCAACTAAGGCAATGATCATGACTTAGCAAAAAAAATTTTTCTTTTTGGGTTTTCTTGAAAACAATCATTTTTTTTGGATTTTCAAAGTATTCAAGTTTTTTTGGATTTTTTAAAAATGTATATATTTTTTTGAATTTTTGAAATATTCATTTTTTTGGGTTTTTGAAATATGCATTTTTTGGGTTTTTAAAATATGCATTTTTTGGGGTTTTTGAAATATGCATTTTTTGTGTGGAGAAAATGCTAGTATTTGAGACAAGTCATCGGTCTTTGGGGTTTGTCAAGACTCAAGTGGTAGATGCCATGTGCAAAAACAAAGTTCCCTACCTAGAATCCTTCTAACCTTCTTCCTTTGATCGGCTTGGATTCCACCTGGATTTGGTCGGTTTACCCTTCCCTAGGGTTTAAGGAGGAAGAGTATAGAGGAAGTCCTTGATAGGTTTTGAAGATGTTGAGAGGGATTTCTCTACTCTCACTCAAATTACCCATTGGGGTTCGGCCTCTTTGGGTTTTTCTTTCTTTTCTTGTTCTTTTCTATGTGGCACATATTTGGACAGGTTTTTGACCCGTGGGGACATTGCCCATCTTTTACTGCCATTTGCCATGACTATCATTCTGGGTACTCATTCAGACAGGTTGATCATTTTTTTCTAACCTGAGGGGTTCATTGCCCATCATTCTGGGTGTTTTCGATACTACCCCTCTCTAATCTTCTCTCCCTATCTTGGACCGAGTAGAAGAGAATAGGGTAAGGGTACTCTTTCCATTTCTAGATTTCTGCCTTGCCTTTCGCAAGTGTCGGGTTGTCTGGATTCTAGGATCGGGAAGTGTTGTGTGTGTAGGATGGTACCTACCCTTGACTTCTCACGAACAACCTAGGATCGATGACTTGAGATTATACCAGTGGTTTCTCCATGTTTATGGAAAGTACTTTTTGAGGTAAACTCCATTCCAAGGATGATTCAATTTTTCTCCATCTGCATTAGTCAATTCATATGCATTGCCTGGATATTTTTCAGTGATTACAAAAGGTCCTTCCCAGTTGGGTTGCAACTTGGAGCGGGGACCCCCTGGCTTAACGAATATGCGTTTGACTACCATCTCACCGATTTCGAACTTTCTCTCGACCACCCTCTTTTGATAAAACCTTTTGAGTCTATTCTGATAAGTCCAAGCATGCTCGGCGGCGGCTAGCCTTCTTTCATCCAAGAGTTCAAGCTGTGCAAGGAGAGATTCTCGTCTCTCATCAACAGGAATATCCCTGTCGAGCTGAACTATGAGAGATGGAAGTAATACTTCGTAAGGGACCACTGCTTCCATCCCATATGCCAAAGCATACGGGGTTTGTCCAGTGGGAGTCCTTACAGAAGTACGATAAGCCCATAGAGCATCTACAAGCTTATTAGGCCAGTCGGCAAATTTGCTAGACTTACAAGATTTCTTGATGATTTTGGTTAAGGTTTTGTTGGTGGCTTCTGCTTGACCATTGCCTTGAGGATAGTATGGTGATGAATGATGCAATGAAATGTAATACCTGTTGCAAAGATCACGCAGATCTTGAGAAAGAAATTGTGGCCCATTATCGGTGACGATGTCGCTGGGGATCCCGAACCTTGCCAGGATGTTGCGCTTGATGAAGGAGCAAATTGTTGACGCTTTAATCTCCACGAATGCTTCCGCTTCAGCCCACTTTGTGAAGTACTCTGTTGCCGTCAGAATGAATGATTTTGAGCGCATTTCGGAGTTGAGGTCACTCAAGGGGCCAATGATATCAAAAGCCCATATGGCGAAAGGCCATGGGGCATGAATTGGATGTAGGGAAGATGCGGGAGAGTGAATCTTGTCGGCATGGAGTTGACATGAATGACAATGCCGGACAAAGATGGAGCAGTCTTCTTCTAGAGTTGGCCAATAATACCCTTGTCGGATGATTTTCTTAGCAAGGGCTTGGGCATTCACATGACCACCACAAACTCCTGCATGTGCTTCCTTCAAAGCACCAACTCAGCTTCTTCTTCATCAAGACACCTAAGTAAGATTCCACTTAGGCTTCTCTTATAGAGCACTCCTCCTAGTATTGTATACCTCTGGGATACTCTTCTGATTGCCTTCTTTTCCTTGGTGGTTGATCCAGGTGGATAAGACTGATCTTGACAATACCTCGCAATCTCGTCATACCAAGGTCTCTCACCTTCTTCTAATTCTTCCAACTCAATCAAGGAGATTTCTTCTTTATGTTCCAAGTATTCTTTTCTGTTGAACCTCTCCTTAACCTTCAGAAAACGTCCATCCTCAATTGCCGGAATTGTCCTCTTACAAATGTGGATAGTTCGCACTTGCCTGCCTAGCGGGACAGATAGAGATGAAGCTAGTGAAGCTAAGGCATCGGCGAGGATATTCTGAGAGCGGGGGACATGAACAAAGGTGAGTTTGAAGAATAGCTTGATGTAGCAGGTGGTGAGCTCCTGGTAGGGTTTGAGGTTTGGATGGGAAGTTCGGTATTTGGATAGGACCTGGCATAGGATCAATTGACTATCACCTGTCACCCTCAGTTCGGTGGCACCATGGAAATGAGCGGCCTCCAGCCCAGCCAGCAAGGCTTCATACTCAGCTATGTTGTTGGTTGCTGGAAAGTTAAGCTGAAAAGCCTGTGGAATGGTGACACCTTCAGGTGACAGAAGGACAATACCTATCCCTCTACCATGAGAGTTCAGAGCCCCGTCAAAATATAATGTCCAAAGATTGGAAGATCGGACCGACATTAGTTCGTCATCCGGGAACTCCGACCGGACCGGGTCAAAGACGGGTATGGGATGATGGGCAAGGTGTTCAAGAATAGCATAACCCTTGATTGCCTTCTCGTGGGACATAAGTGATATCAAATTGGGATAAGAAACTCGCCATCGCCCTAACCGATCGCTCAAGACTGTCTTCTCTAACGAAACTTAATGGGATTGATACGAGCAATGAGCTTGACTTGGTGAGCAAGGAAATAATGTTTGAGTTTCGAACCACCCAAACAAGAGCAAGACAAGTCTTTTCTACCACAAGGTACTTCAGCTCACAAGTATCAAACATCTTAGACAAGTAGTAAGTAGCTCGTTCTTTCCCTTCTTCATCAACTTGTGCAAGGACTGCTCCGAGAGAGTTCTCAAGAATCGAAATGTAGAGGACCAAAGGTTTGTCGGGAATTGGTGGTCTAAGTACAGGGGGACTTGCCAGATATGTTTTCAACCCATCAAACGCCTCCTGGCACTTCGAATCCCATTTAAACTCGGCCCCCGCCTTGGTTAACTCATAGAAAGGTTTACACCTTTGGGAATGTTGTGAGATAAACCGGCGGACAAATTGTAGCCTCCCAATCAATCCTCGAAGTTCTTTCATATTCTTCGGAGGAGGCATACCAATAATTGCCTTGGCCTTGTTTGGGTCGATCTCTATGCCCCTTTTGCTTACTATGAACCCAAGTAGCTTTCCTGATGAAACTCCAAAGATACACTTCTTAGGGTTCATTTTCAGCTTGTATTCTCTAGCTCGTTGCAAAACTTTCCTTAACACTTCAGAATGATCTTCCCGATTCTTGGACTTGATAACCAAATCATCCACATACACCTCTACAAGGGTGTGCATCATGTCGTGAAAGATAGCCATCATAGCCCTCGATATGTAGCACCGGCATTCTTTAACCCAAAGGGCATGACAACATAGCAATATGTTCCCCAAGGTGTAGTGAACGAGGTCTTTTCTTGGTCCTCCTCGCCTAACCGGATCCGATTGTATCCGTAATAGCCATCCATGAATGAAAGCATTTCAAACCCAGCCGTGTTATCAACCAAAACATCGATATGAGGCAAAGGGAAATCATCTTTAGGACACGCTCGGTTCAAGTCCCTGAAATCTATACAAATCCGAATTCGTCCATCCTTCTTCATAACAGGGACTATGTTAGCCACCCATTGCGGATATAGGACAACTTTAATAAATTTTGCTTGATGTAGTTTGTCGACTTCTTCTTTCATTTTGAGTGCAATATCAGGGTGGAACCTCTTGAGCTTTTGTTTAACTGGGGTAGTTCCAGGTTTCAAGGTTAATCTATGTTCAACCAATGAATTATCTAATCCCGGCATGTCTTCATATGTCCATGCGAACGTGTCCTTATATTCTTCCAAAACTTTGATCAAACGTTGTTCTTCTAAGGGAGTGAGGTTTGCACTGATGAGGATAGTCTTAGGATCTTCCAGGGTTTCTAAATTCAGTTCCTTGGTCCGTTCATTCCCTGTGGCTGATGGTTCTTCAAATCTTCTAAGTCCAGATGCATATGCATCAGCCAAGTCCTCGATTTCATCCTCGGATTCGGGATCTTTCGCTGATACCACCTCATATACTCCCAAAGTATGATCTATGTTATGCTCATCCTCTTATCGGATTTCATCTAGCTGGATGGTATTATCTAAAAATTTTGGCAGCCTTGCACACTCTACCCATTTCTGTGCCAATTGTTGCAGATACCTATTTGGAACTCGCTTACCGCTGACTTTCCTATTTCCTAACCTAACTTGACCTACTGAAGATAAAGCTGGAGATGTGGTATTTACAGTGGAGGGAGGATCGAGTAAATCGATCAATGATTCAGAAAAGAGGGATCCCTGATTGGGAACACCCTCTGGGATGAGTAGAGATGTCTCCTCGATGGAAATGTGAGTTTCAGAGAAGACGTTTTTTTTTTTTGGATTCTCAAGTAAAAAGATAGAATGAGCCTCAATGACTCGAGGCTTGCTAGAAGATGACTGAATTAATAGAGAGAAAAACTTAAGAATAAAAGGGAAAAAGGGGCTCGTGGGCCCAATGGTAATAGAAAGTGGACATATGTGTCCAAAACTGATTAAAAAAGTAAACGGGTATGTGGACCCGATCTTAAAAATAAATGGGCATGTAAGCCCATGTTGGGAAAAGCCCTCAGTGCTGAACTTGAGGAGGGAAGCAAATCGGCAAGCACGCCCAGGAAGAGTGGAAGGTTGAAGAGGGCTCATGGGCCCAATGTGGGTAAGTGGGCCCTGAAGCCCATCCAAAAGATCTAGAAACAATGGCACGAGGTTTAAACATGGCATTGTTGTATTTGGGCCTCGTGGAATGGTTTTGACTTGGGTGGAATGCTCAACCAGATGATCCAATATTGGTCTGCCCTTGAGTGGTTCCTGGTGCTGTTCCCCACTTGAGAACAGACGAGTCAAAGATAAGCATAAGTCTTCCAAGTCTTCTTCTTCTTCTTCTGGAGCTTTTCTTCTCTTGACAGCTATCACGGAACTTTTGCCATCTTCAGCCATCATCATGGTCTCCCCTTTGATAAAGAATGTATGGAGTCCCATGGCATATCCTGGCTGGAAGATCCTCCTTGGGATGGAACCCTCTTCATATCCCAACCCCTGCCTGTGTGGCCTTTTCACAGTTTCAATTGGCTGAGTGATCCCTCGAAGATCCTTGCCTAAACCTCTTCCAGGCTGATAGCCCAATTTCATCATCATCCGCCATCCCAGTGTGTCTGGTAGAGAGGCGGTCATACATCTGACTTCTGGCAAATCTCCCACTAAGATCTGGGGTTGTATTGACAGACCTAGGGGTAAAGAAGCATCGTTCAGCTCGTCCTTTAAAGAGAAATTTTATGCACTGGTGGTTTGTTGAAGCCACAGCTCCTATTGCCTCCAAGTATGGCCTCCCAAGTATAGCCCGAAATGTTGGATCTAATTCTAGAACATGAAAATCTGTTGTAACCGTACATGGTCCAAGTTTGACTTCTAGAGTGACCACCCCACGTGCAGACTTCTTGGAGTTATCATAGGCTATCACCATGGCACAAGATGGCTTGATTTCTTGCTCAGAAATACCGCACAACTGCAAAGTTTCTGGCGGCATAACGTTGATAGAAGCTCCAGTGTCAACCAAACATGATTTTACTTCGACATTGCAGATGATAACAGCCACATGCAAAGCATATCTCCTAAAGTCTGGATCTACTAATTCTTCCTGAGAGAAAGTGAGTGTTGGGTGCTCACTTCTAGGGGCTAACACTGTAGTTATCTTTTCGTGTGGGAGATCTTCACTCACCATGACCCTTTGTAAGTACTGTTGTAGAATCTCCTGGTGCACTTTTGATCTTTTGATCAACTCAAGTATAGAAATATGGGCTGGTGTCTTATCCAAATGTTTTAACAGATCATACGCCGTGCCTAGCAATGGTTCTTCCACTTGTTCCTCCTCCATTGGCTCCTGCGGTTGAGTTCCGGCTTGGGGAAAGAGCCGCTGGAACATCCTCCCACTCCGAAGCACCGGGGCTATTTGGCGGTCGGGTAGAGGTGACGGGTTAATCGGGGTGGGTTGTGGTGGAACAGGTGGTGTAGGTGCGGTATGATAGGTAATGGGATCGCTGGTTCCGGGATGATGGGGTTAGTTGGCTGAGGGGTAGGATTTGGAGGTGATAATGTTGGTGCTACTGGTGGCCTAATAAGACGTGGCCGGTGTGCAGGAATGGTTGATCAGTTTAATGAAGGTGCAGGTTGTGGGATTGGTTGTGGTGCTGGTGGTATGATAGGTTGGGGTTTTGGAGTGGTAGAGCTTGTAGGCTGGGGGTTCAGGTTTGGTGATGATTGTGGTGGTCGGATGAGCAAGGGCCGGTGTGTAGCAATGGTTGAAGGAGGCGTAGTTAGAGAGGGGGCTGGCCTAATGATGGGCCGGCGAGAAGAAGTGGCGGCCAGTGGTTGGGTTATTGAGCTTTGTGGTAGTTGTGGAGTAGCAGTGCACGGATTATCCGTCTAGGAGGGTTCCTAGCAGGAGACCTAGTCAAGTTGACAGGCATAGTTGCATTTTGGTTTTCTAGTTGCCAACCTTGAGCACGACTGGCATCTCCCTGGACAATGGAGTGTACTAGACCAATTCTTGGGTTTGGATGTGCTGGTGCCGGTGCTGGAGCGGGAGCATGTAATGGGAGCGGATTCTGGACAATCCCCAAGCTAGGTTGTTGTTGAGGTTGAGCCGGTGGACGCTGCCGCTGCTGCTGCCTAGCCTTCATTACCTGTATGCATTCCCCCATTTGGACCCAATCAATGCTTCCTTGGTCATTCAGATCGTGGATGTAATCCTTGAATTGAAAGCACACCTCTACAGTGTGACCAGGACACCGGTGGTAAGCACAGTATCGGGACATATCTACATTTGTTGGCCAAACCTCTCTTTCCTTGGGCAATTCCAACTGTTTTTCTGCCATGAGTACATTGAAGATGTCGGTCAAGGAGTAAGGGAGTTGCTGGTAGTTCTCTCTCCTAGGACCTCCCCTTCGTGGTGCCTGATTGGGTGGTGGTGGTGCCCTATTGTAGGTAGGTTGACGAGGTTGCTGGGGTTGTGCTACTGGTTGCGGGGGTTGTTGTGGTTGTCGTGGTTGTGGTGGCCTAACTCGTTGCCGAGGGGGTAATAGGAAGGGTTCTGTGGTGGGTTTCTGAACTGGTTTTGACGGTTCCCTCCCTGGTTCCCTACAATATTTACAGCTTCGTTGTTGACCACTCCCTCGGTTGTAGGCCCAACTGGTGTAGAGGGGGTCTTCCTGAAGTTTCTAGGTTTGGGATCAAATGGATTTATCATTGTGGCATCCTTGAAGTGGGCTTGCAAATATCGGGCACTGTCATAGAGTTCATTCATTGTGGTAGGACGGTGCATGATCAAGACATTCCTCAAGGCAGGTGTAGTGTTGCCAATGAGCATCTTCACTTGTTCCCCTTCAGAAATCACATCCGTCAATTTTTCTCGCCATTCCCCTCCGGCGATCGGCAAACTTTATGAAGTCCTCTTCGGGCTTCATCTTCTCAAGCAATCAAATCCGTAATGGAGCATGCCGGTGCCACCCGGTCTCTCGTATCTTTGCAAGAATTTTGTCTTGACAATGTCGAAGTCTCCCGCCTCAAAGGAGTCGAGTGAGTAGAACCATTCCAATGCGGACCCTTCTAATGATCGACGGAACAAGAAGGCAAGAACCCTACGATCATCTTTCCGTAATGAGGATTCATAGATAAAATCTTTTAGATGAAGAAAAGGATTGCCGCACCATTGTAGCGGTGATAAACTGGTAGCTCAGAAGGTGGCAGGTGTAGGACTGGCAGAGAAGGAATGGAAATCTCAGGAACTGACTTGGAGTCCAGGCGACATCTCAGCTCTTCATAACGTTCATTCATTTGGGTGAGCTGATCCATGATTGCCCTGGTGAGAGCAGGTTCTTGGTTTACTGGTGGGGGTATGTGGTTAGAGACATGGTTCTGAAATTGAGGAGCATGACTAGAAGATTTTCCCATGACTTGATGGGCCAAGGGAGCAACATGGTTAAAATAAGATGGTTGAACAAATGAGGGTTGGACCACAGGTGGTTGAACTATAGAGGGTTGAACTACAGATGGTTGAATCATAGATTGTTGAACAACAGGTGGTTGAATCATAGATTGTTGAAAAACAGGTGGTTGAATCAAGGGTGACTGAATGAGTGGTGGTTGAACTAGAGGACGAGGAGATAAGGCAACTTGGTTAACTTCAGCTTGATCTGAGGCCATTTTTCCCTTCACCATGGATTGTATGTGGGCATAGGTTTCTGGGTCGGTATAGAGAGACAACTCCCTAAACAGTTGTTCAACATCACGAGGAGCAGATGGTTGAGGGACCTCTTGCGCTTCTGACTCAAACAATGGATTAACACGACCATTTGACGGATTTGGTTGATGGCTCATCTCGTACTCTCGATGTTCAGCTTGTTCCGCCATTCCAACGTGTCTTCCAGACCTTAGTTGCATTGAACTTCAAGGAGAAAGTAAAACAAACAAGTTGACAAAGTAAACAAAGAACTTTTTTTTGTTTTTTTAGTATTTTGAAAAAGGTCAGAGGTTTGAATTTTTGTTTGACAAGCAAGTTATGCAAAAACTTGAAAGCAAAATTACGCAATGATTTTGATTAAACCTTAGGTTTATGAATTTTGTTAAGAATTGTTCTCTCAACAAATGGGTTAGGATCCTAACTCCAATCTCCAATGACCTAGGTTTCACACAATCTCACCACGTGTAGGTAACATAGGATGCTTCGGGTTTTGGGGAGTGGTACAACCAACCCGATCGTGAAGAGGAATACTCCATGTATGAGGAATTATGGAGGCCTTGATGAAAGCCAACCAAGTCAACTAGGAAGGAATATCCCATAAGAGAGGTCAGAATCCACCAAGAGGGTGTTTTGGATGGGAGGGATAAATGGGAGAGTGAGCTCCCGCCTCAAAAAAATGTAAAAGAAGGAGGTAGAGAGAAGGAACAGAGAATGCAATCAAGTAATAAAGCAAGTAATAAACATGAACTTAAATAAACAAGCAATGACACAGGACAAGCAATTAGAAACTAGACAAGCAACTAGAAACTAGAATCCAGACCTTGTTTCTTATGTGAGCCAAATGGAGATAGTGAAAAGGTGATGGAAATAAGAGGGTTCAGATCTGATAGCCAAGTAAAAGGGTGGTCCACGTGGGGACCGATGTGGGAACTGGGGTAAGAAGTAAAGGTGGTTCACGTGGGAACCGGTTTTGGGTAAAAAGGGGTGGTTCACGTGGGAACCGGTTTAAATGGTCAAAAGAGGGCCATGTGGGGCCAATTAAAGGTGAATAAAGATCTGATCCAAGTTGGGATAAATCTGAAAAAAGTGGTTTGGTTCACGTGGGAACCGAAGTAAAGAAAGAGATTGGTTCACGCGGGAACCAGTTTAAAAGGAGAAGGGTGGTTCACGTGGGAACTAGTTTAAATAAAATGACAGAAATTAAATGGCATACTTGTCACTTCAGATCTGATGAAAGATGGGTGAAATCAGAAATTTTGAGATGGCATGAAGTTGAGAAAGGTGGAAAGAAGGAAAGGCTCACGTGGGAACCGGTCTAAAACTAGAACTAGTTGCAAACAAAACACTAAGCACCCATGGTTGAAGACATTGCTTGTCCCACCGTGGTCACCACAAAGCTGTTGACTCTGAAAATTCGACGGGGTCCTCTCCTTTTCAGGGAAGTCCGTGAACCCAGATCGTCACCTCAAGAGGGGATGAGAAAAGAAAGGAATAAAGCTCGGAAAGCAACTCTCACCTCGGTCCCACACTCACATTGATCCCCGAACTTTCATCCCTTGGCGTCGCTCGATCACCAAAGAGACGGTTCGGGTCATGTGGGAGGAAGGTGAGAAGAAATAAACGTGGTCGCCAGGAACCGTGGGTTCCGATTTATAGAATTAAAATGACCGTGTGTACCTTAGCGTGAAGAATGTGAGTTAAAGCTTCTCCTTCTTCGGCCGGCCGATGAAGAAGAGTCCTCAACGTGTGCGTGCTTGATATTCTGTGCAACTAGACAAATAAAAAAGTGAAATAGACAATTATAACTAGACAAAGTGGAGTATATGTAAAGAGAATAACATAAAAACACACAATTGACTAGAAACTGACCGGATTCGGGTTATCTTTAACCCCCTTTTTTTATTTTTCGGATTAACAGAGTAAAAGTAATGAAAAAAATTAAAAAATTATAGAAGGATGTAGAATCACTAAACAAAGAGGTAGGAAAAAGAACTGAAAGATTCTGAGTTGAATAGAGAAAGATATAGCCAAATCTGTGTTGTCGAAAAAGCCGAGCAGCAATCCAGGATCTGTCAGGCGCGACTTTTCTTCTGCGCTCGTCAAGACCAGCCCCGACCTCAGAATCAAGTTCCGTCGATTGCAAACTGAAGAAGACTTGGAGAGGAAGAACTTTGATGAAGAGAGCTCGGGCAGAAGACGACCACACACTGCTATAGAGGTTGAAGAAGAGAGACTTGGCAGATCACCTGTAGAACAGCCTTCCTCTCTCTTGAACCGACTTTTCTCTCTCTAAAAACTCGAAATTCTCTCTCTAAAAATCACAAAATCGATGCAGGAGAAAGGTTGGACGTCTTGATATGCCTGGGGGGTCGTGCTCATGCCTTTGGAATGACCAGAATCAGAGTCCATTTATAGGAGAACAAGCAGTGTGATCGGAGCTAAAAAATAGGGCTCATTGCGCCCCACCCCTGGGCGCATGCGCCCTGGTGCTGGGCGCATGCACCCCACTGAAGGGCGCATGCGCCCCCCAGTGGGCACAAACCCCGAAAAAATAGTTCTTATCCCATCGGTGGTTCAGTGGTAGAGTCCGGGTGAAAAACTGGGTCCCTCGTGCCTCAAAAGTGGGGCGCATGTGCCCTCAAGTGAGGGCACAAGGCCACGTGCCTCACTGGTAGGGCGCATGGCCACGTGCCTTGGGTCCCGGGCGCATGTGACCAGGAACCCGGGCGCATGGGACTGGTTTCGCGCGTCCTTCTTCCGGAAGCCATTGCGAACACTCCCGAACTCGAAATTCGACGCCGTTTGTTACGTTGGAAAGATAACAGGCCGAAGAAGCTTTCTATAGCATCGGATAAACCATCACACCCTCCAAAACTTCAGAATTTTATCCGGAAATTAGGGCAGTGAACAGAAGGTCCGATATAGGTCAAAGTGACTTCGACGGCAAACCGGAAAGGCACAGAATGCAACAAAACTTGTCCGGAGTGTGAATATGACCATAACCTTCAATGCATGATCATTAGGCATTGGTCATTCAGCCAATTTCTGTGTTTACACGATTTACATGTGGCTTTCGCTCGGAAATTACGGCTTTTTGTGGAAAACATCGGAAAACATCCGATTTCATTCGGCGAAGCTCCAAATCAACTTAAAAGGACCCGGCATCATCATATGATCAATCATGCATGGTACCCTATAAAACATGAGTTTTATGCTCTGAATTAGGCGAATTTGGCGTGTCTACAGCGACCACAAACACTAACATCCCATCTACCAAGTCTCCAAAGAAAGCATAAGAACTGGAAAAGGAGGTCTACGGATCATGTTTCGGGTGTTTATAGGATGCAGTCGTAGGAGTAGGCAGAAGAGGAGGTAATAGAGGAACCATTGCCTAGCATGGCAAATGACTTATTGAAGCATCTGGATAAAATGCCAGCACGGATTTCAATTCTAGAGCTCATAAAAAGGTTGAAGACTCTTCAAGAAATTTTGTAGCAGTACTTGCAGCGGGTCATGGTCAATGAGATTCTCCTGCCGAAAAAGATCATCACCATCTTAACCCCTAGGAGTGAACACCCATCACTCATGTTCACACAAGAATAGTTTGCATGGCCAAAAATCAGAAAGTATGCCTTGCGATTGTAATCATCGGAGCATCTATTAATATCATGTTGCTAGAAACATTGCAGCTATGCAGCATCTCCGATGAAGAAATCGAGCCTTCCACCATTACAATGACTGCGTATGACAACTCTAGGAAGCCAGCATGAGGAGTGGTTACATTGGAAGTTGGGCTTAGACTGTGTACTGTCACTATCGAGTTCCATGTTCTAGAACTAGACCCCACATTTAAAGCCATATTGAGATGCATGTATCTTGAGGCAATAGGTGCTATTGCCTCGACTAATCACCAATATGTAAAGTTTCTATACAAAAGGTAGGTCATCAAGATAACCAACGTCTCTATTCTAAACAACGTGAGTAATCTCTTTCCTACATTGACACTATCAGAATTTGTTCAACTACTAGTCTCAACTACAACACTACCCAGGGTCATGACATTGACAACCTCACCCCCATACACAGTTGTTTGGAGGATGATAAAAAAATGGGATATCAACTAGCAAATGGGTTGGGCAAGGAGCTACAAGGGGTTGTACACCCCATTGAAGCCATGTGGAGACCAAGAAGGCAAGGGCACAACTATGAGCCAAGTTTTGTTTCAAGGATGGTCTATGGGCCAAAACATGCCCTGGGGCTCGAAAATTTCTTCAACAAAGGGGAGACCATGATGATGGCCGAAGACGAAGAAGAACCAGTCACTACAACCTATAGACACGCCAAATTCGCCTAATTCAGAGCATAAAACTCATATTTTATAGGGTAACATGTGCGATTGACCTTATAATGATGCTGGGTCTTTAAAAGTTGATTTGGAGCTTCGCCGAATGAAATCGGATGTTTTCCAAAGTTTTCCGCAAAAAGCCATAATTTTCGAGCGAAAGCCACATGTAAATCGTGTAAACACAGAAATTGGCTAAATGACCAATGCCTAATGATCATGCATTGAAGGTTATGGTCACATTCACACCCCGGACAAGTTTTGTTGCATACCGTGCCTTTCCGGTTTGCCGTCGGAGTCATTTTGACCTGTATTGGATCTTCTGTTCACTGCCCTAACTTCCGGACAAAATTATGAAGTTTTTGAGGGTGTGATGGCTGATCTGATGCTATAGAAAGCTTCTTCTGCCTGTTATCTTTCCAACGCAACAAACGGCGTCGAATTCCGAGTTCGGGATTGTTCGCAATGGCTTCCGGAAGAAGGACGCGCAAAAACAGTCCCATGCGCCCAGGTCCCTGGTCACATGCGCCCGGGTACCAGGACACGTGCCGATGTGCCCTACCAGTGAGGCACGTGACCTCGTGCCCTCACTTGAGGGCACATGCGCCCTACCCTTGAGGCACAAGGGAACCAGTTTTTCATCGGGACTCTACCACTGAACCGATCGACCGAATAAGGTCAAAATTTTCGAGAACAGTGCCATGCGCCCCCACTGGGAGGCACATGCGCCCCTCAGTGGGGCGCATGCGCCCTGCACCAGGGCGCATGCGCCCAGGGGTAGGGCGCAAGGAGCCCTATTTTTTAGTCTTGATCGCGCCGTTCATTCTCCTATAAATAAACTCTGATTCCGGTCGTGCCAAAAGATGGGCATGACCCCCAGGCATCTCAAGACGTCCAAGCACCCTCCTGCATTGATTTTTTAATTTTTAGAGAGATAATTTCGAGTTTTTAGAGAGAGAAAAGTTGGTTCAAGAGAGAGGAAGGTTGTTCTACAGGTGATCAGCCAGGTCTCTCTTCTTTGGCCTCTACAGCAGCGTGTGGACTTCTTCTGCCTTATCTCTCTTCATCAAAGTTCTTCCTCTCCAAGTCTTATTCAGTTTTCAATTGACGGAACTCGATTTAGAGGTCAGGGCTGGTCGTGACGAGCGCAGAAGCAAAGTCGCGCCTGGCAGATCCTGGACTGCTGCTCGGCTTTTTCGACATCCCATATTTGGCCATATCTTTCTCTATTCAACTCAGAATCTTTCTATTCTTTTACCTATCTCTTTGTTTCGTGATTATCCATAATCCTATCATTTTTTTAGGTAAATGCAAAGAATGTGCATGGCTGCCAAATTTCTTGGAAAATGCTATCCAACTAAATGAAATCCAATATAATGATGAATTTAATGTAGATCATAATACACTAGGAGTCCATGAGGTGGTATCAGAGAAGGATCCTGATTTTGGAGAAGGAATTGAAGACTTGGCTGATGTGTATGCATCTGGACTTAAAATATTTGAGGAACCATCAGCCACGGTGGATGAGCCAACAAAATAATTAAATCTTGGAACACCAGAAGATCCCAAGACCATCCTCCAAAGTGCAAACCTCACTCCCATTGAGGAACAGAGCTTAATTAAAATCTGGAAGAATACAAGGACACGTTCTCATAGACACAAGAAGATATGTCGGGGTTAGACAACTCATTGGTTGAACCTCATTTAACTTTGAAATCTGGAGCTACCCCGGTCAAACAAAAATTAAGGAGATTCCACCCAATGTTGCACTTAAAATAAAAGAAGAGGTCGAAAAGTTGCATAAGGCAAAATTCATTAAGGTCATCCTTTATCCACAATGGGTGGCAAACATAGTCCCTGTCATGAAGAAGGATGGATGAGTTCAGATCTGTATAGACTTCAGAGACGTAAACTGAGCGTGTCTTAAAGATGACTTTCCTCTACCACATATTGATGTATTAGTTGACAACACTACTAGATTTAAAATGCTTTCATTCATGGATGGTTGTTCTAGGTATAATCAAATCTGGTTAATCTAAAGGGACTAAGAGAAGACCTCGTTCACTACACCTTGGGGAACATATTGCTATGCTATCTTGCCCTTTGGAATAAAAATACTGGTGCTACATATCAAAAGGCCATGATGGCTATTTTCCAGGGCATGATGCATACCCTTGTAGTGGTGTACGTGGACGACCTGGTCGTTATGTCTAAAAGCCAAGGAGATCATCCTGAAGTGTTAAGAAAGGTCTTCCAAAGGACTAGGGAATATAAATTGAAGATGAACCCTAAGAAATGCACAATTGGAGCATCCTCAGAAAAATTGTTGGGGTTCATAGTAAGCAAAAGAGGCATAGAGATTAACCCAAACAAGGCCAAAGCAATCATTGGTATACCTCCTCTGAAAAATATGAAAGAACTTTGAGGATTAATCGAAAGGCTACAGTTTGTCCGTCAGTTTATCTTACAAAATTCTCAAAGGTGTAAACCTTTCCATGAGTTAATCAAGATGGGGCCAAGTTTAAATGGGATTTGAAGTGCTAGGAAGCATTCGACAGTTTGAAAAGATACCCCAGTGGTTAGACCACCAGTCCCTGACAAGCCTTTAGTATTGTATATCTCAATTTAGAGAATTATCTTGAGGCAATCCTTGCACAAGTGGATGAAGAAGGGAAAGAGCGGACAATCTATTATTTGTCCAAGATTTTTGATCCATGTGAGCAGAAGTATAATGTAGCGGAGAAGACCTATGATGCATAGTCTAGGTAGTTCAGAAGCATAAACACTATTTTCTTGCCTATAAGGTCAACCTTATTGCTCGCATCAATCCCATTAAATTTCTTCTTAAGAAAACTGTTATAACTGATCGGTTAGATCATTGGCAGAGCTTTATTTCACAATTTGATATCACCTATGTTCCCTAGAAGGCGATTAAGGGCTATGCCATTGCCGAACATCTTGCTCACCACCCTATACCCATCTTTGACCTAGTCTAGTTAGAGCTCCTGGATGACAAACTAATGTTGATTTGATTTTCAAATCTTTGGAAATTATATTTTGATGGGGCTCTAAATTCACATGGTAGGGGAATAGGAATCGTCCTTCTGTCATATGAAGGTGCCAACATTTCCTAGGCATTTACGCTTAACTTTGTAGCAATTAACAATATAGCTAAATATGAAGTGTTGCTGGCCGGGCTAGAAGCCGCTCACTTCTATGGTACCACTAAACTAAAGATGATACGTGATGGCCAACTAATTCTGCGTCAAGTCCTTATTAAATACTGAACTTCTCATCCAAACCTCAAACCCTACCAAGAACTCACCTCTTGCTACATCAAGCTTTTTTCCAAACTCACTTTTGTCCATGTTCCTCGAGCTTAGAATATTCTTGTTGATGCCTTAGCCTTCTTAGCTTCATCTCTATCAGTCCTACTAGGTAGACAGACATGGACTATCCATGTCCATAGGAAGTCAATGCCAATGGCTAAGGATGAATGTTTTTTAAAGGTCAAGAAGAGATTTGGCAGTAAGGAATACCTAAAGTAGAAAGAGAAGATATCTCTGGTTGAGTTGGAATAGATGACGGTGAGTAGCCTTGGTATGAGGAGATTGCAAGGTATTGCTGAGATCAATCTTGTTCACCTAGATCCAATGCAAAAGCGAAGAAGGCCATCAGAAGTGTATCTCAGAGATATACAATCCTAGGAGGGGTCCTCTTCAAGAGGAGCTTGAGCAGGATCTCACTGAGATGCGTTGATGAAGAAGAAGTAGAGTTGGTGCTTAAGGAAGCACATTTTGGGGTCTGTGAGGGCTATGTCAATGCTCAAGCTCTTGCCAAAAAGATCATCCAGCATGGGTAGTATTGGCCAACCCTAGAAGAAGACTACTCTATCATTGGCCCTCTAAGTGATCTCAACTCTGAAGTGCGCTCCAAATCATTCATCCTAACAGCTACAGTGTACTTCACCAAGTGGGCAGAAGCGGAAGCGTTCGTGGAGATCAAGGCATCAACACTATGCTCTTTCACAAAGCACAACATCACTTCTAGGTTTAGGATTCCTAGCGACATCATCACCGACAACGTACCATAATTTCTCTCTCAAGATCTTTGTGATCTTTGCAACAGGTACCGCATTGCATTGCATCATTCATCTCTATACTATCTGTAGGGCAATGGTCAAATAGAAGCTATCGATAAAACTTTGATCAAGATTATCAAGAAAACCTGTAAGTCTAGCAAGTTAGAGGATTGGTCAAATAAGCTCACAGATGCCCTATGGGCTTATCGTACTTCTGTGCAGATCCCCACTGGTCTAATCTCGTATGCCCTCGCATAGGGGATGGAAGCAGTGGTCCCATACAAAGTACTCCTTCTATCACTCCAAGTTCAGCTCGACAGAGGCATCCCCATCGATGAGACAAGAATCTCTCCTTGCATAACTTGAACACCTAGATAAAAGAAGGTTGGCCGCCTCCGAACATGCCCGGACTTATCAGAATAGACTCAAAAACTTTTATCAAAAGAGGGTGGAAGAGAGAAAATTCAAAATCGGTGAGATGGTAGTCAAATGCATATTCGTTAAGCTGGGTGGTCCCCGCCCTAGGTTGCAACCTAACTAGGAAGGGCATTTTGTTATCACTAAAAAGATATCTGGGCAACACGTATGAGCTAACCAATGCCAATGGAGAAAAAAATGAACCATCCATGGAACGGTGTTTACCTTAAGAAATATTTTCTTTGAAGAAAATGGAGAATCTCTGGTATGATATTGAGTCATCAATCCTGAAGTGTTCGCTAGAGGACGAGGGTCGACAACACTTTGCACACACAACACCTCCCGATCCCAGAATCCAAATAACCCGACACTAGAAAGAGGCAAGGCAGAACCCTGAAAGTGGAAAGCGACCCTTACCCTATTCTTTTCTATTCGGTTTAAGATAGGTGAAGGAGATTAGAGGAGGGTAGTATCGAAAAAGTTCACCGACTTAGTAGGAGGCCGTCTCAGAGGGTGCAAAAGGGTGCCAAAAGATGGGCAATGAACCCCACATGTTTAAACAAATATGGGCTTGTCTGAATAAGTACCTAAAAAAGTAGAAAATGGGAAACGGCACCAAACGATGGGCAATGACCCTATAGGTCAAAGACTTGTCTAAATGAGTGCCACATGTAGAAAATGGAAAAGACCCGAAGTGGCCAAACTCCAACAGGCTACTTGGGGATGAGTATACAAACCCTTCTCGACATCTCCAAATCCTATCAAGGACTTCCTCTATTATCCTTCTTTCTTAAACCCCTGGGGTAGGGTAAACTGTCCAAATTTAGGGGGAACCCAAGTTGATTAAGAGAAGAAGGCAAGAACAATTCTGGGTAAGGAGCCTCCTTTTCATGTGGTGTTTACCACATGAATCTTGATTAACATTTAAGGGCCGATGAATTATCTTAATACCAAAACATTATCCATAAAAAAACAAAAAAGTTTAAATACTTTTAAAAATATTTAAAAATGAATATTTTCAAAATTCAAACAAATGAATATTTTAAAAAATTCAAAAAAAGTTGAATATTTTCAAAAATCCAAAACAAGTGAACATTTTTGAAACTCTAAAAAAATTAGTTCATATTTTTTAGAAAAAATAAAAATCTAAAAAAATGCATCATTTAACTTGGCTTAACCTTGATTTTTTTGCCTTTACTTGCATCCATGATTATTTTTCTATCTTGCATGTTTCCATTTCTGCATTGCATATTTATCTTCGTTAAGAGGGCTCTTCTCTTTGACCTAAGTCAAGGCAAACGACAATAGGCAAAGGGATGAGTCATGGTGAAGATTTAATCTCCTTTATCAAATGTATTAGGAATTCAAAAACAAAAGGGGAGTGATTCCCACCACGACAAGTAAGTCCTCTCAACCTTTATCATATCTGACTTCTTTTAGTCATTTATTTATCCCACCTTGTTAATAAGGTTACCCCCTTGACAAAGGTCAAGGCAGACTACAACTTCAAAGGGGGATAAGCCATATTGTTGTTCTAATCTTCTTTTTTGAGTGTTTCAAGCACGAAAAACAAGCGAGAACTTTACATAAGTAGGCGATGCTCGCCACTTCCCTCCCCTGAGGATTCTTAGGAGGAGGTATCACCGTAACCTCGGCCTCAACTTTGCTGAGGAACTTTCTTCAACAACTCTGTGTCCTCATTAGGGCACATGAACCCTTTTGTAAGAATGCGTGTCATCACATTGCAAACTCACCATTATCATTTCTTCTCTTATCATATATTAGGTGCATTACTATTTACTTATGCATTATTGTTGAAGACCGTGAGTGTGAAGAAGATCAGACCCGAGATCCCCTTCATCAAAATTTGCAACGGTCGGGTCATCCTTCATGCTCACGGATAAGCCAAAGTTGTATAATGAGGGATGATGGTTCTCGATTGGGTATCCTGACCTAACAAACAATCTATATCTTTAACTATTTGTTAAACAAATCTTGTTTTTGTTCTTTTAAGCTGAGCATGCATCATGTAGCATTAGTATCATTGCATTTTCATTGTCATTGCATACATCCAGTCATGATCTTCACTGTGATCTCTGAACCCCACTGGGTCTCTTCATCCCATCATTTACCTCAATTCCAATCTTTTCAATATCCTACCATGTCCGTTAATCCCACTGTGTCTGTCACCTATCATAATCACCCTGTGTTCTTTAACATCTTTCATTTCAATCCCACTATGGCCGTTGCAATACTTTCTTGCTATTCACCATGGCAATCACCTTATCCCACCATGGGTACCTATTTGATCATTATTCTTGCATCACCATTACCCTCACAATCAATTGATTGAGCTTAAAAAATTGCCTTTTAGAATTTGAGATCATTTCATTCTAAATCAAATCTTGTCTCTTGGATAACTTGAATAAATATTAGAGTCGGAATATGCTTGATTGATATTCTTATATTTTTACAAAACAAATTTCTTTTAAAACTTTAGCCCATCACAGTACAAGAACACCATAAAGATCGGGTTACTAGCTGATAATGAACCTACAAATCAATGATTCAGGGGCTCCCCACCACGTTGGGTGTTGACTATTCTTCTCTCGTGCCCATGACACATCTCTTACCAATTGGACATAGAAAGACTTGATGAAACATGGTAGTGATCCAGGGAACTAGAGGAGATTCGCTTTGCCGATCTGATCGTTAAGCATGCCTATATCTACATCTTGATGCCACCTTTTCAATACATCACTATTCCACTCTAATGCACTCCACTATAATTCATTTCACATCGCTACATGTCTTTACATTCTATTCTATTGAATTACATACCATTTCTTTACAAAGCTGACATCAAGATGAGACAAGCTATAGACATGCCAAATTGCACTGATTCGGGGCTCCAAACTCTTATTCCATTCGTAATACTCTTTATCAAATCATTATCAGATCAAGATCACCTTGTGGAGATGAGTCGAGGACGTCAGTGGAGAGCCATGTGAGTTGAGAATGGACCAAAAATTTTCGAAGCAATGTCATAACCTTCAAGCAAGAGCCGCACGTTAATCGTGAAAACACCAAGCCTACTCAATGACTGACCCTTAATGATCTACAATTGAAGGTCTTGGAAGTCCCGCATGAATTCCACAACATATGGGATTCTGACAAGCCTTTTTGGCAGTCGCGTGTTTATATCAGCTTTTATCACAGCTTTCCGATTTGTACTGTCACAACTATCATAGACTGTGTATTAAGTCTTTTTGATCATCACCGGGCCTTTTCGGGTCTTTCAGGTCAACCCTAGCCATTTTTTGTCACCAATCAGTGCCTTATAGTCGTGTCAGTCAATTTTATGGTTTCTCGATTATTTCTAACTTTTTAAAGTTTTGTTTCACATTTACCGGGTTATTCTTGGCTTTTTCGATGATTCTGAGTTTTCTGATCATACTAAACTTGTTCGGTCTTTGTTTTAAGTTATCCCTAATAAAAATGTATGCCCTACAAGTCAATCATATATGATATGATTCAACATTTCTATATATCTTATTCAATTAATTAGGCAAATCTTCATTATAAGCTCTTATTAGATACGAATATCTTATTGAAGTCCTTGATCAAATACAATGATGATTAAATCATGATGACATCATTATAATGAGATTGGTCATCTAGAGTTATTTGATCTAAATGTTCCTAGTCAAAGGATACTTGAGACGAGACATCAAGGATTTGGATAGATTAGTGTACGTGATATCATCTCATGTGATGAGAATGACCGATCTCATTTGTCATTAGTGTGGAGACACTGAAATACACATATAGGTGCTCATTAGTTGAACGAGTTCACTAAACTGACCGAGTTAGTAACCCTGAATGGCATCCTACCAAACTGTTAATCAAGGTTTTCTATCATCATGGTTGCATGATTGGACCTTTGACCTAAGTCACCAAAGATACCTTGTTGGGTGGAACTTGTGCTTTGAGCATTGACTTATGGATCACCGTTTAGATGGTCCAGTATAGCGAAGGATTTGGTACAAGGAAAATTTGGTGGAGACAATTGAGTGGATAATAAGGGATTGTCCACTCTCAGTAAGTGAGAGTTAATGTCCTATGGGATAGTACTCTAAATCCCTAGCCAGGGTAGATAGGATAATTAGAAAATGAGTTTTTCAATTGATTCAATTTCGAGTACAGGATCCTATAGAGTCGGTACACTAAGGAGTTGACAGTCGATGACATACTCCTTTCTGACGGGATATTGGATGGATGAGAGTTTATATCCATGCGGTAACTGATGATGGAAAGGCTCAATGGAGATGAGATTATCCCCATAGCCATTTGGGATCATGGGTGTGGCTTGTACCCTTCATGATCGATAGGTCGATTAATTTATTATTAGATAACATATTTAATTAAATTAAATAGAATTATTCTATTTTATTTAGGCCTCAACCAAATAGGTTATTGGGCCTAACACACACAAAAGGACTTATCCACAAGTACAGGGGCAAGGGTGTAATTTATGGAGATGTTGGGTTTTTATGAAAAATTCTAAAATTCTCTAAAAATACTGATGGTTTTAGTCAAACCCCATCAAGACAAGGGTTAAAATCACTTCTCTAGCCTCCTTCCTACCCCCTCCTCTCTCTAGAAGGTGTCCATGGTCGATGGAGCTCCGTTCGGGAAGAGTTCTTGAGGCCGGTGCGAAGGGAGAACCTAATGTGGATGAAGTTTGTGTGGATACTGCTGAAGACCGGACATTTGAACAGTTTGAAGAGCTTGAGAAGCTCATCTCCTTCCTCTCTATGAGATTATATGAATCCCTATCAGGTATAATTCGAACCTGATTTGATCGGTTTTTGGTTTTCGTCGTTTGGTTCTGATTTTTGACAGATTCTAAAAGAACCCATAGGAATTGTCACTTTCGCTACACCAAATTTTTATAGACGATTCCTTATAGTGGCATCAGAGCCTGGTCAAGTCTCGGTCAAAATCGATGTCGAATCGACATTATTTCATGTTATTTATGTGTTCCCGAATCTGTGCAAACGTCTATTTTGACGAGGCCACCATAGTATGTGTGTGACTTAGATAAAAGATTGGTTGGCTTTGGTAGAGTCTCGTGATACAGGGTTTCCAATGCTGCAAACTATTTGAAGTTTCGATCTCTGTAGAGTTCAGGAGAAGTCCCAAAATTTGGTGCTTCTGTCACGCCCGAACCATCACCCAGATTTGGGGATTTTGTGAAATCTCCATCCACAGACAAAATTGAGGCCTGGAAAAGTTTTTGGAGATGGGTAATGTGATTACCTAACCTTTTATCTTGATCTCTGGCTTTGAATGGGGGCGGAGGAAGAAAATTTGAGAATTTTCTGACGTTCTATGGTTCTGCAGAGTCTGTCGGTGCTGACCTATTTCTCTCTATTTTACCATTGTTAGATAATTTTTATATGAAGGAATATATACATATTTCGGAACATTATTTGATGAGGATTCTAAATTGTATTTTTGGAGAATTGTTGCATTCCGGGATAAAGAGTTATCCTCATTTTAAAATGGTGATTTCTGCTATGTAATCTTGGTGATCGCCGCCTCTTCTTCCTAATTTTACTGTTGGTTGTGATTTTTCCTTGATATGAGGTTGACTGTTTTGGAATCCTTATTCAATGAAGATTCCAACTCATATTTTTTCAGATTTTTAGAGGTCTGAATAAGGAGATAAGTCCGATTATATGGGATGGACTTCCTCTCGATGAACAGTGTCGGGCGCGCGTAGAAGATGGTGTAAGGGCGAGTGCACTGGCGGCGCAGACGCTGCGGCGCGACAGCGGCACAACGCGCCAACACCAGCAGCACAGTGGCAGTGCACAATGGTGCACGCCGACGTGGTGCAGTGTGCCGGCGCACGCGGCGTAATGCGCTAGACAATATATTTTATAATTTTAAAGTGTTTAAAATCATAGAAAAATCTGAGATTTTGCCAAAAAATTCTAAAAAACTCTTAAAATTTTTATATTATTATTTAACATATTTTAAAGTGCTTAATGACATGCTAGATGATGTTAAGCTCTATTTACATAGATTCACTTATAGTTAAATTTTAAAATTATTTTAAAAGTTTAACTTAATTAATTAGTGTCTTAATTAATTCTGTAAAATTTTATTTTACAGAATAAAAATTGGGACATTAATTTCTAACTTTTCACAGTATTGGAAATGCTTGAATGTTTGAAATAGTTTAGATGTGTATGTTTATTTCATATAAATTGTTTATATGTTGTTGTCATGTTATTTTTATGTTATTTATTTCATAAAAATTTGACATGCATGAAATTGAGAATTTCAAAAAATTAAATATATAATTTTATGCTAATATATATGATATATCTTATATAATTATCATGTATGCGCTCTATGTTCATGTGATGAATGTTAATATGTGTATGGAGGTGATCATGGACTTAATTATGATTGGCTTGTGATTGCTTTTTAATTATGTTAGTTATGTTATTAAATGGGGCCTGAGTGTGCCTCCTCTCTCTCTATACAATCTGATTGTACATTCTACCTCCCTCCATTAATGTACTTCACTTGGTTAAAGCCAAGGTTTCTTATTAAGTTATGTATATTTGTGAGTCTGCGTACCCTTAAGCCGCTTGTAAGAGTTAGAAGCCGGTTCGTGGAAAGTTAGAGAGTGGGACCACTTGGAGAAGCACCCTTCTGAAGTGGGAGCATACCAACTCAACCATCTGAAACAAGGATTTGCACCTATAGGGGTGCCTTAGGTGCATGCTTAGGGTTAAGTCCATGATCACCTATTTTTATGTATATTTGATATGTGGATGTGTGCTACAAGTTATACCTTAGATATATGATATTCCAAAGGTATTATATATACTTAGCACATATTATTGATGAGAGTAAAATAAAATCCTTCCATGTTATAATTAGGTTGATAAACGTGTGACATTAAGAATGACTCGCGTAGCCTTCCATTGCTATAGTCTTAATGAGCCAATCTTAGATTGGATGGGTTTGTTGTGTTTCCCACAAGACTCATTCAGCAAGGGATCGGTGATCATGGCTAAGGCATTTACCGAACTTTAGGGTGGACCATTGCATGGCCTTGTTGTATTTCCCACAAGGGCTATGTTAAGAATCCATTCTCATAACGTAACAAGTGGATTTGACCTAACTAGAGTATATAGCTTGTTGTGTTTCTCACAAGGTTATAACTCTAGAGGTTGAATGACTAAGAATTGCTTGGGTTGCAATTGGTAAAAGTTACCTACCTATTAAGTATGGGATGAGTTGTTGTGTTTCCCACAAGGTGATCACCATAAAGTTAATAGGGTCTTAGTCCCCACTAGGATTTCATCATGATATCCCGTCTTTGCATAATGAGGGTTATGCAAAATCATCAAAAATTAGTGGGAGTATAAATTAGGATGAAAGACCATATCTTAATTTTAATGAATGTATGCAATGTTATATTAATAAAATTATATCTCAGTTGTAGAATACGATGATAAACCACCATTAGTAAGGCATATTAGGTGCCAAATAGCTTAATAGCTCACACTTCTTAAATCGATTTAGAATTAAGAGAATTATTCTCATAGTTTACCAATTAACTATCCTACTTGAGAAGTAGGTGTCTCCTAAATTATCTAATGATGTGAAAGAAAGATAAGATCATATATTATAGATAAGATGCTTCGTTTGCCTTAAACTAGATGTTAGTCTTTGTGAGATATAAATTGTAGAGACAAGATGGATATGATCATGGCTCATAGTGATGAGCTAACTAAGGGCAAGTTAGAACAACAATACATCTTAATTACTTCTAGTTGGTGAGACCAATAGAAATAAGTAAAATCATTAGATAGAAATAGGAGATAGTTAATAGTAAAAGAAGGTGGTCAAGATAATAAAGCCAGAATAAGATAAAATTATTCAACTATCATGATGATGGTAAGTGGAAGAGGAAGTGCAAAGTGTATTGTACATAATGCAAAGGTGGAGCTTGAGAAGCTTCATGCATCCAAGCCATTGACATTTACTTATTTTTAAATATACACTTAATAGTATTAGATACTATATGTGTATATCATAATATTAGATACTATGGATGCATCTAATGGTATGAGATACCGGATATGGATCTTAGATCTACAAGGAGTTGTAGATGATGACAAGTAAATGAAGGATTAATAAAGAAGATGTTGGCCTACATATGAAATGGTGCAAAAGTTGCATCATTGTTAGTAGGAGGTACAATTTTTTAATAGCCTTATAAAGATGTCTTAATAATTAAGATTGCTATTATACCCTTCTACAAGAACATTATATAATTTCCTACTTGAATAAATGTTGATTTATTCTAAGCTAGAGAATTGATAGATGCTTTAAAAGATTAAAAGACAAAGTGTTTGCCAGTGGCAGCTTAATGAATTGTTTAATCATATTTGATATGTTAGCACTCATGTTATGTGTGATTACTCTTTTGAAAAGGAAATGAGTTGATTTATATCAATCTACACTTTAGCTTTATGTAGACATGGATAATGGGTTAATGAGTTGTTAGAACTTGTACATCTAGGTGTATGTTAGCCCATATCTAGTAAGGCTAAAGAAGAATATTTCTACATCATTATTTCAAAGATGATGTCTCTAGGTAGTATAGATATCTGTACTTTATGAAGTACAAAGTTAAGACCTTTGAGAACTTATCTAAAATTAAGAATGAAGTAGAGATACTAATGGAAAGAGTATTAGAACTCTATGATGAGATCAAGGAGAAAAATACTTAAGTACATAATTCACATATAATTGAAGGATAATAGAATCTAATGGACACCTCTTTACACATTTTAGCTTAATTGAGTAGCTAAAATGAGAAGCCATATTATGTAGGACATAATTTGAACAATGATAAGCTTTGCAAAATTTCTCTTTGTCTATTTTTGGCTAAGTACTCGTTATAACCACTTGATATTAATAGGTACCTTCTAAGTCTATTCTAATTATTCCATATAGGATATGGAAAAAGGGGTTAAAACTTGACCTTAAGCAAGTTAAGGTTTCGGAATATCCGACATAGTGAAGTAGTATAACCCTTATTAGTTGGAATATAAGACTATGAAGTATTGGCTTGTGGGATATCCTAAGGAAACTTCTGGATATTAATATAGCACTCTTATGTATAAGGGTATGTGTTGCTCAACTCACTATATTTCTAGAGGAAAAGTTTTTCCTTAAGAAAGATTGTAGGAGCAAGGTATATATGGAAGATGTTCCAGTCCCACAACCCAATGACACTTCTATTAAGGTGCTAATTAATAATTACACAAGGATAGTTCATAGGTCTTTACTTATGTTCATTCAACCTAAGAGATGTGTGGAACATATCTTTAATAGATGAAATGAGGCATAAGATAATAAGGATATTGATACTAAGATCTATGTAGAACCAATATGAGATATTGATTCATAAATGGGAAGAGACAATAAAATCCGATATAAACTTTATCTATTCTAATCAAGTTTAGAAATTGATAGTTCCAACTGAGGATATAGTATCCATAAGAAATAAATGGTTCACTAAAGAATAGATTGGAGTGGATTAGAAGGTAGAGACCTTCAAAGGTGAGAATAGTTGAAAAGGATATCATCGAAGTCAAATGGTTGACTATGATGAGATATTTTACCTATTCCATAGATTAATCCATTTAGATTTTGATTGTTACACACTATGATTATAAGATAAGCTAATTGGATGTTAAGATAGTGCTTCTCTATGGTATTTTGAGGAACAGGTGTATATGATACAACTATTGGGAATCAAGTCTCAATAACATCCAATAGAGTGTGTATTAAGTCTATTTATGGACTGAAATAAAGCTTCCCATAGATCACTTATAAGGTTTAATGAGATTAAATCTTATGATTTCATTAAGAACGAAGAGGAGTCTTGTGTATTCAACAAGATAAGTGGGAGTGCTGTTACTTTCTTGACATTTTATGTGGATGACGCACTACTCATTGGGAATAAAGTAGGTGTGTTATCATAAGTGAGCCTAGCTATCAAATTAATCTTCCAAACATAATTTGAATTTTGAGATCTATGGAGATAGATCTAAAAGCAATGCCCAGTTAATCTACGTAGTTATCATAGTCAAAGGGTTTGACATGACAAACTCCAAGATAGGTTTCTTACCTATGTGGTGTAGAGTTAATCTCTCTAAAGTGATGTCTTCACTTCTTGAGAGATAAAGAGATCACATTAATAGAGCCCCCATGCCTTCGTCATAGGGTCTATCATTAATTGATGCTACGTACATGATGTGATAAATGCTCTAAGTGTTATGAGCATTCATCAAGAAAATCTAGGTGAGTGTTATTGGATAGTTTAGAGATATATCATTTGGTACTTGAGAAGCATTGAGAATGTATCTCTATACACTTAAGGATAAGACTTGAAATCTTGTAGTTTTACAAACACAAGCTTCTAATCAAATAAGTTTGATATTAAGTCAGAATAATGATGGTGCAATGAGTTGAAAGAGTTCTATGCGACATAACAATATAAATTTTACCATATGTAAACAAGTTTACATAGTGGTTGTATACTACTTGAGAAGTAGTCTAGATGAAGATTTTCATCTACATCTTAGATATGGGATTGTTCCAACTTTCTCTGAAAGTGTACCATTATTTTCAGAAAACAATGGGGTAGAGCCGATGTCTCATCAGAATTTAAAGCTTCTGTGGCAATACCATAAAATCAAAGAGATTGCAATGTATAGAGATATAATTAAAGATAGAGTATCTATCGCTAATAACATTGCAGATCCACTAACTGAAAAAGTTACTCAGAGTGTTTGAGTTTCACCTCGAGTTGATACAGATCAGCCAAATGAGTGAGTGGCTTTAGAGCAAGTGGGAGATTGATAGAAATGTGTGCCCTACAAGTCAATCATATATGATATGAATCGACATTTCTAGATATATCTTATTCAATTAATTAGGCAAATCTTCATTATAAGCTCTTATTAGAGCGAATATCTTAATGAAGTCCTTGATCAAATATAATGATGATTAAATCATGATGAGATCATGATAATGAGATTAATCATCTAGAGGTATTTGATCTAAATGTTCTTAGTCAAAGGATACTTCAGATGGGACATCAAGGATCTGGATAGACTAGTGTATGTAATATCTTCTCATGTGATGAGGATAATCGATCTCATTGGTCATTAGTGTGGAGACACTGAGATACAAATATAGGTGCTCATTAGTTGAATGAGTTTACTAAAATAATCGAATTAGAAACCCTGAATGGTATCTTACCGAACTGTCAATCAGAGTTTTTTATCATCACGGTTGCATGGTTGAACCTTTGACTTGAGTCGCCAAAGATACCTTGTTGGGTGGAACTTGTGCTTTGACAATTGACTTATGAATCACCTTTTAGATGGTCCAACACAGCGATGGATCGAGTATAAGGAAAACCCAGTGGAGACAATTGAGCGGACAACAAGGGATCGTCCACTCTCGGTAAGTGAGAGTGAATGTCCCATGGTATAGTACTCTAAATCTCTGACCAGGGTAGATAGGATAATTTGAAAATGAGTTTTTCAATTGATTCAATTTCGAGTACAGGATCCTATAGAGTCGGTACACTAAGGAGTTGACAGTCGATGACATACTCCTTTCTGACGGGATATTGGATGAATGAGAGTTTATATCCATGCGGTAACTGATGATGGAAAGGCTCAATGGAGATGAGATTATCCCCATAGCCATTTGGGATCATGGGATGTGGCTTGTACTCTTCATGATCGGTAGGTTGATTAATCTGTTATTAAATAACATATTTAATTAAATTAAATAGAATTATTCTATTTTATTTAGGCCTCAACCAAATAGGCTTTTGGGTCTAGTGGGTCACACACAAAAGGACTTATCCACAAGTACAGGGGCAAGGCATAATTTATAAAGATTTTAGTTTTTTATGAAAAATTTCAAAATTCTCTATAAATACTAATGGTTTCAGCCAAACCCCATCAAGACAAGGGTAAAAACCACATCCCTAGCCTCCTCCCTACCCCCTCCTCTCTCTATAAGGTGTCCATGGTCGATGGAGCTCCATTCGGGAAGAGTTCTCGAGGCCGGCACGAAGTTAGAACCTGCTGTGGATGAAGTTCGTGTGGATACTGCTGGAGACCGGACATTTGAACGGTTTGAAGAGCTTGAGAAGCTCATATCCATACTCTCCATGGGATTATATGAATCCCTATCAGGTATATTCGAACCCGATTTCATCAGTTTTTGGTTTTCGTCGTTCGATTCCGATTGAGACAGATTCTAAAGGAACCCATAGGAATCGTCGCTTCTGCTGCACCAAATTTTTATGGACAATTCCTTACAATCCCAAGCTGAGCCTTGTAGACACACCAAATTGGCCTGATTCGGAGCCCCAGACTCTTATTCCATAGGCGATATATTTTGTTTGACCATTATCTGATCCAGATTACCTCGTGGAGATGAGCTAAGGACGCTGGTGGAGTCCCTTGTGAGTTGGGAATAGACTGATGATTTCCGAAATAATGCTGTAACCTTCAAGCGAGAGCCACGTGTGAACCGTGAAATCACGAAGCTTGCTCAATGACCGACCTTGAATGGTTCTTAATTGAAGGTCTCGGGAGTCCAACCTGTGTTCCGTAGCATTCAGGGTTTCCAAGAAGTCATTTCGGTAGTCGTCGGTCAATGACGGCTTTCGTTATGGCTTTTTCGATTTGTACTGACACGGCTATTCTGGACCACGCATTAAGCCTTTCCGGCCATTACCGGGTCTTTTTGAGTCATCCAGGTCGATCCTAGCCGTATATTTCATCAACCGGGGCCATACGGCCATTTCGGTCGATTTTAGGTTTTACGGCTTTTCCGAGTTTTGGTTTACGTTTACCGGGTTAATCTCATATTTTTCGATGACTTAAGATTTTATAATCGTACCATACTTGTTTGGTCATCATTTTAAGTTATCCTGAGCTGACCTGAGATCTTAAGCTTTCTATTTTTGCTCGAGCCCCATCGGCTCGTTCTCTTTTTGTTATTGAAAATACTCAAAATACCCGAAAAAAAACATCTTCTCACAAACTCAATTTTCCGTTGAGGAGACGTCTCTACTTGTCTCGGAGGGTGCTCCCAACCAGGGACCCCTCTTCTCCAACTCACTGATCGATCTGCTTGATCCTTCACCCATTGTAAATACCACCTTTCTAATTCTGTCTTCTTTAGGAGTAGTTAGTATAGAAAGAAGAAAAATCGAGGTAAACGTGTTCCAGAGAGATATCTCCAACAAATAGCTCAAAAATGAAAGGAATGTGCAAGGCTGCCAAGGTTTTTGGAAAATGCTATCCAGCTTGATGAAATCCAATATGAGGATGAATCCAATGTAGATCATACACTGGGAGTTTACGAGGTCTTATCAGAAAAAGATCTTGATTTCGAGGATGGAATTGAGGACTTGGCTGATGCGTATGCATCTAGACTTAAAATATTTGAAGAACCATTAGCCACGGTGGATGAACCGACAAAAGAGATGAATCTTGGAACACCGGAAGATCCCAAGACAATCCTTCTAAGCGCAAACCTCACTCCCACTGAGGAACAGAGTTTAATTAAAATTTTGGAAGAATATAAGGACACGTTCGCATGGACATACGAGGACATGCCGGGGTTAGACAACTCGTTAGTTGAACATCGTCTAACTTTGAAACCTGGAGTTACCCCGGTTAAACAAAAATTAAGGAGATTCCACCCTGATGTTGCACTTAAGATGAAAGAAGAGGTCGACAAGTTACATCAAGCAAGATTCATTAAGGTCGTCCTTTATCCGCAATGGGTGGCAAACATAGTCCCTGTCATGAAGAAGGATGGCCGAGTTCGGATCTGTATAGACTTCAGGGACTTAAACCGAGCGTGTCCTAAAGATGACTTTCCTCTACCTCATATTGACGTACTGGTTGATAACACTGCTGGATTCGAGATGTTGTCATTCATGGATGGCTATTCTGGATATAATCAAATCCGGTTGGCCGAAGAGGACCAGGAGAAGACCTCGTTCACCACACCTTGGGGAACCTACTGCTATGTCGTCATGCCATTTGGACTGAAGAATGCTGGTGCTACCTATCAGAGGGCAATGATGGCTATCTTCCATGACATGATGCATACCCTTTCGGGTGTACGTGATCACCCGGAAGTGTTGAGAAAGATCTTGCAAAGGGCTAGGGAATATAAATTGAAAATGAACCCAAAGAAATGCACGTTTGGAGTATCCTCAGGAAAACTGTTGGGGTTCATAGTGAGCAAAAGGGGCATAGAGATCGACCCAAACAAGGCCAAGGCAATCATTGGTATGCCTCCTCCAAGAAATATGAAAGAACTTTGAGGAATAATCGGGAGGCTACAGTTTGTCCGCCGGTTCATCTCACAACACTCCCAAAGGTGTAAACCTTTCTATGAGTTGACCAAGGCGGGGGCCGAGTTCAAATGGGATTCGAAGTGCCAGGATGCATTCGATAGTTTGAAAAGATACCTGGCTAGTCCCCATGTGCTTAGACCACCAGTCCCTAGCAAGCCCTTAGTTTTGTATATCTCGGTTTTGGAGAATTCTCTTGGAGAAGTTCTTGCACAAGTGGATGAAGAAGGGAAAGAGAGGGCAACTTACTATTTGTCAAAGATCTTTGATCCATGCGAGAAGAAGTATACTGTAGTGGAGAAGACCTGTGCTGCACTAGTTTGGGTAGTTCAGAAGCTTAAACACTATTTCTTAGCTCATGAGGTCAATCTTATTGCCCGCATCAATCCCATCAAATTCCTTCTGGAGAAAATTGTTCTAACTGATCGGTTAGGTCGTTGGCAGAGCTTCCTCTCCCAGTTTGATATCACCTATGTCCCCCAGAAGGCGATTAAGGGCTATGCCATTGCCGAACATCTAGCCCATCACCTTATACCCCTCTTTGACCCGGTCCAATCGGAGCTCCCGGATGATGAACTAATGTTGATCCGATCTTCCCATCTTTGGACATTATATTTTGACGGGGCTCTGAATTCTCATGGTAAGGGAATAGGAATTGTCCTTCTATCACCCGAGGGTGTCACCATTCCACAGGCATTTCAGCTTGACTTCCCAGCAACCAACAATATAGCTGAATACGAAGCCTTGCTGGCCGGGCTGGAGGCCGCTCATTTCTATGGTGCCACGGAATTGAGGGTGATAGGTGATAGCCAACTAATCCTTCGCCAAGTCCTAACCAAGTACCAAACTTCTCATCCAAACCTCAAACCTTACCAAGAACTCACCTCTTGCTACATCAAACTCTCTTCCAAACTCACTTTTGTTCATGTTCCTCGAGCTCGGAACATACTTGTTGATGCCCTAGCCTCCTTAGCTTCATCCCTATCAGTCCCGCTAGGTAGACAGGTGCGGACTATTCATGTCCGAAGAAGGTCGATGCCAGCGATTAAGGATGGTCGATTTATAAAGATCAAGGAGAGATTTGGCAGGAAGGAATATCTAGAGAAGAAAGAGGAGATTTCGCTAATCGAGTTGGAAGAGTTAGATGAGGGTGAGAGGCCTTGGTTTGATGAGATCGCAAGGTATTGTCAAGATCAGACATATCCACCTGGATCAAATGCAAAAGAAAAAAGAAGGCCATCAGGAGAGTATCCCAGAGGTATACCATTCTAGGAGGGTGCTCTACAAGAAGAGCCTGAGCGGAATTTTATTGAGATGCGTTGATGAAGAAGAGGCAGAATTGGTGCTTAAGGAAGCACATTCTGGGGTCTGTGGGGGCCATGTCAATGCTCAAGCTCTTGCCAAGAAAATCATCAGGCAGGGGTATTATTGGCCAACCCTAGAAGAGGATTGCTCCGTCTTTGTCCGGCACTGTCATTCTTGCCAACTCCATGCCGACAAGATCCATTCTCCCGCATCTTCCCTTCATCCGATTCATGCCCCATGGCCCTTCGCCATGTGGGCTTTCGATATCATTGGCCCTCTAAGTGATCTTAACTCTGAAATTCATTCCAAATCGTTCATCCTGACGGCAACAGAGTACTTCACCAAGTGGGCAGAAGCGGAAGCGTTCGTGGAGATCAAGGCATCAACACTGTGCTCCTTCATCAAACGCAACATCATCACCAGGTTCGGGATACCCAGCGACATTATCACCGACAACGGACCGCAATTTCTCTCTCAAGATCTGCGTGATCTTTGCAACAGGTACCGCATTGCATTGCATCATTCATCTCCTTATTACCCGCAAGGCAATGGTCAAGCAGAAGCCACCAAAAAAACTTTGATTAAAATCATCAAGAAAACCTGTAAGTCTAGCAAGTTCGCAGACTGGCCAGATAAGCTTGTAGATGCCCTATGGGCTTATCGTACTTCTGTACGGACCCCCACTGGTCAAACCCCGTATGCTCTCGCATATGGGATGGAAGTAGTGGTCCCGTACGAAGTACTCCTTCCATCACTCCGAGTTCAACTTGATAGGGACATCCCTGTCGATGAGGGACGAGAATCTCTCCTTGCACAACTTGAACTCCTAGATAAAAGAAGGTTGGCCGCTTCCGAGCATGCCCGGACTTATCAGAACCGATTGAAAAGATTTTTATCAAAAGAGGGTGGTAGAGAGAAAGTTCGAAATCGGTGAGATGGTAGTCAAACGTATATTCGTTAAGCCGGGTGGTCCCCGCTCTAAGTTGCAACCTAACTGGGAAGGGCCTTTGGTTATAACTGAAAAATATCCAAGCAATGCATATGAGATAACCAACGCCGATGGAGAAAAATTGAACCATCCATGGAACGGCGTTTACCTCAAAAAATATTTTCCTTAGAAAAGAAAATGGAGAATTTCTGGTATGATATCAAGTCATCGATCCAAGGGTGTTAGCTAGAAGTCAAGGGTAGACATCACCCTGCACACACAACACCTCCCGATCCCAGAATCTGGATAGCCCAACACTCGAGAGAGGCAAGGCAGAATCCTGAAGGTGGAAAGGAAACCTTACCCCCATTCTCTTCTATTCTGTCCAAGATAGGTGAAGGGGACTAGAGGAGGATAGTATCGAAAATGCCCGCCGCCTTAGTAGGAGGCCATCTCATAGAGTGCAAAAGGGTGCCAAAATATGGGCAATGAACCCCACAGGTTTAAACAAATATGGGCATGTCTGAATGAGTACCCGGAAGAATAGAAAATGAAAAAAAGGCACCAAAAAATGGGCAATGACCCCACAGGTCAAAGACTTCTCTAAGTAAGTGCCACATGTAGAAAAGACCCGAAGAGGCCGAACCCCAACGGGAAATTTGGGCATGAGTAGAGAAACCCTCCTCAACATCCCCAAATCCTGTCAAAGACTTCCTCTATTATTCTTCCATCTTAAAACCCCCAGGGTAGGGTAAACTGTCCAAACTCAGGAGGAATCCAAACCGATCAAGAGAAGAGGGCAAGAAAGATTCTAGGTAAGGAACCTTATTCACACGTGGTGCTTATTGCTTGAATCTTGATCAACACTCAAAGATCGATGAATGGTCTCAATACCGGCACATTCTCCACAAAAATCCAAAAAAAATAAAATAAAAAATTTATTTTAAAAAAAATCAAAAAATTCAAATATTTTCAAAAATTCAAAAAAATTTGAATATTTTAAAAAATCCAATATTTTCAAAAATAAAAAAATTGAATACTTTCCAAAAATCTAAAAAAATGCATCATCTAACTTGGCATAACCTTGATTTTTGCCTTTGCTAGCATTCATGTTTATCTTTATGTCTTGCATGTTTCATTTCCGCATTGCATATTTACCTTCATTATCACCCCCATTAAGAGGGCTCCTCCCTTTGACCTGAGTCAAAGTTGGCCATAATAGGCAAAGGGATGAGTCATTGTGAAGATCTAATCCTCTTTTATCAAGTGTTTTTAGGGACTTTAAAATAAGAGGAGAAGGTTCTCTCAACGACAGGTAAGTTCTCTTAACCATTTCATTTCGATCATTTAGGTTATTACACCTTGTTAAGAAGGCTCTTCTCTTTGACCTAAGTCAAGGCGAATGACAATAGGCAAAGAGATAAGCCATGGTGAAGATTTGATTCCCTTCATTAAGTGTTTCAGGATGCTAAGATCAAGAAGGGTATGACTCTCACCATAGCAGGTAAGCTTTCTTAACCCTTATCTTATTAATTTTTAGTCATTTTGTTCATATTACCTTGTTAATAAGGCTACCCCCCTTGACATGTAAGCAAGGCAAGATGACAATAGGCAAGGGGGTCAGCCATAGAGCAGATCTAACCCCTTTATTGAGTTTTTCAGAAAAGAAACACGAGTTAAGGAAGGGGAAATCTCGCCAACAGGTAAGCTTCTTAACCTTGTTGTCTTCTTTATTAACAGTTACTATCTTCAAGAGGCTTTTTCTCCTTGACAAGGCAATTTTCTGAAACAAGGTAAATTTCTATTGAATTTTCCCTCAAACTTGCTATAAAATTCATTGTTTATTCAAAATAAAAACAACATGACTGACAAGTTAAAGTAGGAAAAGAAGACTCTCAGGCAAGTAGAAGCTTCAACGTGGAGATGTAGCGGCATTTCCGGTCAGGGTCCTTCTCAATCAGGAGGCCTGGGCGGCACACCCGACTCCTCTCCCACAAGGCAATGGCTGAGATCGCCTCCTCCTCGTCATCCGCTAAGCCAAGCTGCCTGCCCTTGATAGGTGGCAAGTGGGATAGCTTGGGAAACTCGTACTGAGGCAAGCCGATCTGAGAGTGGCAACGGTGAGCGTTGTACAACACGAAGGCCGAACCTGTAACCAGGCAGAGATCAACGCCGGGCACAAAGCACACCTGGAAGTCCTTCTGCATCAGGGCAGCAGAAGAGTGCAAGAAGCTGGAACTATTCATGGAGGCAAAGTGAGCATGCCACTCTGGCCTCTTCTTCACCGATGCACACCTGTTGGCGACTCTCTCGCCGAAGCCAAGTGCATCGGCATATGGGAACTAGGGACTACGGCGGAAGAGCTGCGACCTGGTGGCCACCACACCGGCTGGATCGAACTTAAAGTGAAGATCGGCCCAGTAAGCTAGTAAAAGCGCACTGCCGAAGGGAGGACGGCCCATGCAAGCTGCGGACAGTCCGCAGTACAAGAAGCCCAGAACTGAAGGCCCCAACCGCTCACCGCTCCAGATGCCGCGGATGCACGAAAGTTGATTAACCTATAGGAAACCATCCTCCGTAGGAAACAAGAACACCGCGGCAAGGCGAGCCGCGAAACCCTTTGCACTGTGCAGAATCCGGCCCTCGTCCAGACCAGGAGCCGTCAGAAGAGAGATTGTCCAAGCCGCCAACTTGGGAACACTGATTTTCTTGCCGGCTAACAAGGTGCTGATCTACCGAGCCTCGACAAAATCCTGTAAGAATTCCAAGCAAGAGAGGGGTCCTGAAGGGATGAACATACCTTCAGTCTCTCCCTTCTTAGTCCGAGGAAGGCCGAGAAGGAGTTCTGCCTCTTCAAGGAGAACTGTACACTCAAAGCTGCCGAACACGAACGTGTGAGTGTCGGGGTGCCACAACTCAACAAGAGCTCCCATCAAACCGAAGTCAAGGGAGTAGCCTGAATATTGCTTGGCATGGATCAAGAGCCCGGTTAAGTCCCAATCTCGAAGAATCGCTCTGACCGACAAGCCGAGGACGTCAAGCAAGCCGGAAAGCCAGGGAGGAGAGCAATATCGGCGAGGCCCAGGGAAGTTTGGGTAATCCTACACCCAAACAGGAGGTAAGAGAAAAAAAAATTAAGAAAAAAAGAAAAAGAGAGTGGGTGAAAGCTAAAATTGGCAGCAAACTTACCAAGTCGGCGCTGATTCTGGCCTTCAGATGACCCGGGACACTTGAAATACCTCAAACCGAGCCAACACGCTGCTTTTTCAAAGGAGGAGCCATCCTGGGTGTTGTTAGGACGATCTGGTCGTCCTAAGAGGTGTTTATATAGGGGAAATCGGTCCCGATTTGAATCGGATTCGGATCCGATCAAAATAGGAAACTGGGAACGAACGCGCCCCCGAGGTGGGGGAGCGCAGGCCGCGCCCCCAAACCTAGGGCGCGCTGGCCGTGCCCCCGAACTGAGGGCGCGCAGGCCGCGCCCCCGGTTCGGGGGCACGTTCGGTCAAATTCTTTGAAAATTTCTCGAAAATTTAGAAAAAATTCAGAAAAATTTGTTAAATCAAATATATTTATGTTTGATTTTTATTAAGGTCGAGTGAACATCATTGTTCAGTCAGAACTAACATTTTGATAAAAGACAGGAATTGCTCGCGGAAACAGAAGAATGGACATGGGAAACCCCCATTTCTTTCCAGCTAACATATAAGTTGTTAGTTGTGTATTATTATTCTATGCATTATTGTTGAAGACCGTGAGTGTGGATAAGACTTGACCCGAGATCCCCTTCATCAAAATCTACGACGGTCGGGTCATCTCCAATACTTACGGATAGGCCAAAATTGTGCTGTGAGGGACGATAGTTCCCGAATGGGTATCTTGACCTCATAGACAATCTATATCTTCAACTTTTTGTTATACAAGTTTGTTTTTGTTTTATTGAGCCCAACATGCATCATGTAGCAATAATTGCATTACATTTTATTTTGTCATTGCATACATCATTTCCTAAAACTTCACCTTCTCACTCTCTCAATCATTCTAAACCCCACCATGTTTTCTAATCCCATCATGTTCTCTAATCCCACCATGATCTCTAGTCCCACCAACCTCTCTAATATCCCACCGTGTCTATTAATCCCACCATGTTCGGTAATCACTTTGTGCCCTCAAATCTTTCATTTCTTTTCCCCACTGTGGCCATTTCAACTTCTTTGCTATTCGTCCCACCATGGCAGCCAATTCGTCCCGCCAAGGGCCTTCTATTTGATCAGAACTTGCATAGTCATTATCTTCACGGTCTATGCTTAAACATTTGCCTTTCGGAATCTGAGATCATTCCATTCCGAATCGAATCTTGTCTCTTGGAAGACTTAAATGAATCTAAGAGCCTGAATGTGCTCGATTGGTATTCTTTTACTTTTTTAAAAAACAAATCTTTTTTAACTTTAGCCCATGTATTCTGTTCACAGTACAGGAACACCGCAAAGATCGGGTTACCGGCTGATGATGAACCTACGAACCCATGTTTCGGGGACTCTCCACCGCGTTGGGGGTTGGCTATCCTTCTCTCGTTCCAATGGCACATCTTTTACCAATCGAACATAGGAAGACTTGATGAAACATGGCGGTTAGCCAGGAGACTTGAGGAGATTCATCTTGCCAAATCTGGTCATTAAGTGTGTCTATATCTACACCTTGATGCCACCTTTTCAGTCCATCACCATTTCACTCCACTACATTCCACTACGATCCATCTCACTTCGCTACACTTTCTCTACGTTTCACTCCGCTCCACTACATGCCATTCCCTTGCAAAGCCGACATCAAGGCGAGGCAAGCTGTAGACACGCCAAATTGGCCTAATTCGGAGCCCCAGACTCTTATTCCATAGGCGATATCTTTTATTTGACCGTTATCTGATCCATATTACCTCGTGGAGATGAGCTAAGGACATTGGTGGAGCCCCTTGTAAGTTGAGAATGGACCAATGATTTCCGTAATATTGCCGTAACCTTCAAGCAAGAGCCGCAAGTGAACTATAAAAACACGAAGCCTGTTTGATGACCGACCTTGAATGGTCCATAATTGAAGGTCTCGGGAATCCCGCATGTGTTCTGTAACATTCAGGGTTTCCGAGAAGTCATTTCGGTAGGCGTCGGTCAATGACGGCTTTCGTTACGGCTTTTTCGATCTATGCTGACACGGCTATCCCGGATCACATTTTAGGCCTTTCCGGTCATCACCTGGTCTTTTCAAGTCATCCGGGTCGATTCTAGCCGAATATTTTCATCAACCGGGGCTATACGGCCATTTCGGTCAATTTTAGGGTTTCGCTGCTTTTCCGAGTTTCGGTTCACGTTTACCAGGTTAGTCTCAAATTTTTCGATGATTTCAGGTTTTCCAGTCGTACCGGACTTGTTCGGTCATCATTTTAAGTCATCCCGAGTTGACCCGAGATTTATCGACCGGAACCGTGCTCTTTCGGATCTTCGCCCCGGGTTTCGACTTTCCGCGAGAGGGTAAACCGGTAGAAAGCCCCGTGCGAACGTCTTGGGAGTCATGCCGGCTGTTTTACCAACTTGAGGAGGTGCGGTTGAAGGCCCTCTTTCCAACGCGACAAACGGGAGCCGAATCGGACATCCCGTTTGCAAGATACGGCTCGCGGAACACGCGCGCAGGAGAGAGAGTGTACTGTGCCCCCGCTCCCTTTGAAAGAGGAGGGTGCGCCCTGCGCGCCGTGAACCCGGGGGCGCGCCCTGCGCGCCCTCAAACTGGGGGTGCGCCCCCGGTTCCTTTGAAAGGCGGGGGCGCGGTCGGTTTTCGAAAATCAAAAATTGCCCTGATTAGCACCTTCTAAACCGGATTTTTGGAAGGTTTCCGACGTTGATTTTCGATTATTTGTACCGTGCCCCCGGTTCAGGGGCGCGTTACGTATGTCAAGTCGATTTTAGGGTTTCGCGGCTTTTCCGAGTTTCGGTTCACGTTTACCAAGTTAGTCTCAGATTTTTCGATGATTTCGGGTTTTCCGGTCGTACCGGACTTGTTCGGTCATCATTTTAAGTCATCCTGAGTTGACCCGAGATTTATCGACCGAAACCGTGCTCTTTCGGATCTTCGCCCCGGGTTTCGACTTTCCGCGAGAGGGTAAACCGGTAGAAATCCCCATGCGAACGTCTTGGGAGTCATGCCGGCTGTTTTACCAACTTGAGGAGGTGCGGTTGAAGGCCCTCTTTCCAACGCGACAAACGGGAGCCGAATCGGACATCCCGTTTGCAAGATACGGCTCGCGGAACACGCGCGCAGGAGAGAGAGTGTACTGTGCCCCCGCTCCCTTTGAAAGAGGAGGGTGCGCCCTGCGCGCCGTGAACCCGGGGGCGCGCCCTGCGCGCCCTCAAACTGGGGGCGCGCCCCTGGTTCCTTTGAAAGGCGGGGGCGCGGTCGGTTTTCGAAAATCAAAAATTGCCCTGATTAGCACCTTCTAAACTGGATTTTTGGAAGGTTTCCGACGTTGATTTTCGATTATTTGTACCGTGCCCCCGGTTCGGGGGCGCGTTACGTATGTCAAGTCGATTTTTAGCAATTTCCGGAAGTTTTCGTCGATTTTTAGCAATGAGACGCGTAAGGCGCCCCCTCTTCCTTTGAATCAGGGGGGCGCGCAGACCGCGCCCCCGAACTGGGGGCGTGCCCTGCGCACCCTTGGTTTGAGGGCGCGCCCTGCACGCCCTCGTCCTCTTTGAAACGCGGGGGCACGGTCGGTTCAGTTTCCAAATTTTGCACCGGCTTCCTTCCCCTATAAATTGAGGGCCATTCTCAACGACCCATGGTTAATCCCCGGTGCCTAGCTCGTCCAAAGGTCGTCCAAGCTCTTCTCCAAAGCCGTCCCGACATCCAAAGGCGATCCGAAGTCAAGAGATCGATCCCGAGGTGAAGGAGAAGGCACGATCCGGGTGTTCTGCATCAGTCAACTTCATCGACTTCTGAATAAAATCCGAGACTCCTTCTGCAAAAGTCTTCAACATAGAAGATGTTCATCTCTTCGTTCTCTTTCATCTCCAACTGACGGCACTCAATTCCGACTTGCCGTTCGTTCGTGGCGATTGCTTCACCAAGGGAGCGCATCCAGCATCCTCTGCACCGAAGTCGCGCCAGAAGGGTGCAAAGCTACCCGAACCGGCCTTCTTCAACCAACTCGGCTTCAACTCAAGCCGATCCATTCCATAAGCTTTCTCAACTCATTTAACTCAGTTCATTTACTGTTTTAAAGCATATTTCAGTTTATTTGCATCATTTTTACATAATCAAAAATACAAAAAAAGGGGCTAAGGCTCACCCCGAAGCCGGTGAGTCCAATTCCAATTGCTTCTTTCTCATCTTCTTACTACAGTTACTACACTTCCCATAGTTCTAATTGTTTTCTTTCACTTGGTTTATTGTTCTAGTTGCACAGGTCTATCAAGCTAGCACCGGTTGGAGACTCTTCTTCATCGGCCGGCCGAAGAAGAAGAAGGTTGAACCCATATCCCGATCTCCCACGCTAAGGTACACGGTCAAATCTAACTAAATCTTGTTTTTATTCCATAAAGCGGAGCCCGCGGCTCCTGGCGACCATCTTTCTTTTTATTCATGTTCTAAGTTAATTCACTCCTCACTCTCCTCCCACATGACCCGAACCGTCTCCGGTGCTCGAGCGACACCGCGAGATGAAAGTTCGGGGATCAATGTGAGTGTGGGATCGAGGTGAGGAGTCTTTACTGCTTTCCGAGTGTTTTCAATTCACTCCTTTTTCCCCTATTCATTCCATCTTTCACCTCTTTATCTTGAGGTGCCGATCCGGAACCCGTTTCCTGAGTCGACAGAGGTGAGGACTCTTTACCGCTTTCTGAGTGTTTTCTAATTCACTTCTCTTTTTCCCCCTATTCTATCTTTCACCTTCTCTTGAGGTACCGATCCGGAACCCATTTATGGAGTCGACAAGCCTCGGCTCCTTTATTGAAACCGTGTCTTTTTGTATCACCTCTCCGGCCTTCAGCATCCTCATAATCATAAATTAGAGATTAAAATCATGTACACAAGTTTTGGGATGTGTTCCAATTGGTTTACTGATTTGGGGAGCTACATTTGCAAGTCCTCCTTCATACGCAACAAACGGGAGCCGAAACGGACATCCCGTTTGCAAGTTACGCCTCGTAGACATAGGGCATGCAGGAGAGAAAACTGAACAGGCCCCCAAACCGAGGGCACAATCAGTGCGCCCTCAAGATGAGGGCACGGTCTACGTGCTCTCAGATCGAGGGCGCAGTCAGCGTGCCCATGGGCTAAAGGTTTAGTCAGTTCTGAAAACTAGAAACTTGCCCCGGTTTGGACTTTACTAACTAGTTTTGGAAGGTTTCCTCCTCTTAAAATTGATTATTTTTATCGCACCCCTAAGTTGGGGGCACGTTCATTTTGTCAACCATATTTTAGTAATTTTCTAGATTTATGTATTTTTTTAGCAATGATGCACTGAATACGCCCGCGAAGTGAGGGCGCACTCATCGTGCCCTCAACCTGAGGGCACGAACTATGCACCCCTAGGTTGAGGGCACGGCCACCACGCCCCCAACCCGAGGGTGCATTCAGTTTCTTTCTATGTTTTGCACCAGGTCTGCTTCCCCTATAAATTGAAGGTCATTCTCAATGATCCGGGGTTACCACACATGCTCTAGCACATCCAAGGATCGTACAAGCTCTTCCCCAAGATCTCTTTCACGTTCTACTCTAACCCATTGGTGAGAGATCGACCCCGACGTGAGAAAGGAGGCCCGATTCATGCTCTCGACATCAATATTTTTCATCGGCCTCTACAGAATTCTCAGGAAGTTTACCACAAAAGTAGCCAACAGAAGAAAGTTGCATCTCTACGTCCTCTTTCATTTGAAACCAATGGCACTTGATTCCAACTTGTTGTTTATCTGTGGTGATTGCTTTATAGAGGGCACACAACCAGGTTCTATTGTTACATCTGTTAAATTCCAAAAATTATACAGGTCTTTAAGAGCATATTCTAGAGAAGTCATCAACATAATATCTCTTCCTCTCCAAGTTTTCTATCCTTAGAAACAAACCGAACTCAATTCTGACATAGGGGTCGACCATAGCAACTTCCTCACTGAAGTCGCACAGGCAGGGTACTGCACTCACCTGGGTGCAAGCCATCTGAACTGGCTTCTTTTGCTCGTTCCGTCACTGATCCGAGCCATCCAAGTCTTTAAGTCATTACTATTTCATTTAGAGCATTTTTGGTCATTTTAATTCAATTTTGCATTATTTTTATCATCAAAAACATAAAAAAGGGGTTAGGGCTCACCCCAATCCGGTGAGTTCAAATCTAATTGCTCTTTTTTTATCTTCCTTTTTTACAGTTTCTACACTTCACCTAGTTCTAATCAACTTCTTTCACTTGGTTCATTATTCTAGTTGCACAAGTTTATCAAGCTAGCAGTAGTTGAGGACTCTTCTTCATCGGCTGGCCTATGGTTCCTAGTGACCACATTCTTCAATCCTTTTTATGCATTAAGTTCCTTTTATTTCATCCATACTATCCTCCCACACAACATGAACCATCTCTTCGGTGCTCGAGCGATGACGAGAGATAAAAGTTTGGGGATCAATGTGAGTGTGGGACTGAGGTGGGAGTTTTTTCACGTATTCCTTTCTCTCTTTCTCATCTCCTCTTGAGGTGGTGATCCAGATAACATCAAATTCATTTTAAAAGTGAACAATAGGCGAGAATTTTTAATGATCAAATACGAAGCAAGGATGCCAGGTACTGTAGCATACGACCAAACTGAAGTGACCCTCAAGCAGTGCACACCTGACCAATGATCGGGCATGCACTATATGGTGCCATCCCATCACTGGGGACATCAAGTACTATAGCAAGTGATGGTCAATGCATGCAACCGGATTTCAGTGCTCATAAATTTGATGGCATTAATGGACTAGCAAGTGTCCCTGGTGCCAGGACAGCTAGCATCCCCAATACCGAGACATTATGTCTCATTTGATACTATCAATTGTGCCTAAAATGCCCTTGCCCTTGGGTCTATAAAAGGATACCCCTTAACCACTTTTTCAAAGGTTGGAAGCTGGAAGAATGTCTAAGAGGCTTCAAGTGAAATCTCAAGGCTACCCCACTCCCAAAAAAACCCTTTGCAAGAGTGTTTTAAGAGCTCCCCACTCCATCCATCACCAAGAATACCATCTTCTCTACATCATTTCTTCTTCATCATCCACTATCAAGCTCCTCAAAACCTCACATTCAAAGGGAGTCCATCACCCTCGTCCAAAAGGCCCCTTTGGTGTCACTAGTAAGCTTTGAAGATCATCTGGAAGGGTTGATGGACTGTCCAAGCATAGACTGGTAACTGGAGGACCTAGTGGAGAATCACTAGGGACACCCGATGGCATAGACACTCGGACACTTGGCACTCTTGATTCAATGCCAGTAGCTCTAAACAACCATCCTTGCATCCTAAACCCATCTTCATTTTCTTGTTATCCTTTATTGTTTTACTTTCATGTTTTCACTTTAGATCGTCGTGTTTGCATACATGTAAGTTTAATCATTTCATCCTCATCATTCAAAAAATATAAAAGGGGGTTGGGAGTCATTCCCAATCCGGTTAGTTTAATTCCTTTTGTAATTTTACTTTGTTTCATTTGCATGATGTTTCACTTCCTTAGTCCTAATCCACTTTGACTTGTTTTCTTGGCTTATTTGATTTTGTAGGACCAACCAATCACCGCTTCAAGCTTTATTTTCTTAGCTGGTAGAGAAGGAAGAAGATGGAACCTATAATCTCTCAATACAATCTATTCGCTAAGGTGGGTATGATAATCCCCTTTTAACATTTGCATTTATTTTAACTTTTATCTCAGAGCCCTTGGCTCCCTCGACTCTTGGCGACCACACATCACATCACAACACAATGAAGCTGACCATCAGGCACGAACTGTGGCCAACTGCTCCCCCACACATCTTTTAGTGATGCCCACCACAAACCTGTCCATGAACTTGCATGCACCTCTAGTCCAGCAAAGTTGCAGAAGGCGAACCCCTCAGGGAACAACTTGTTGAGAACCGATTCAAATGATCTATTCAATTGAAATGGATTGGCCATCTCAATTTATGTGAGCAATCACATGTGTTGGAGACTCGATAATGGAGCTCATCAAGGCACCATGAGGATTGAGTAGACTAATAGAAATGTATGCAGTATGCCCTACAAGCCAATCATATATGATATGATTCAACATTTCTAAGAATATTGCATTCAATTAATTAGGCAAAACTTTATTACTAGCTCTTATTAGATACAATTATTATAATGAAGTCCTTGATCACATACAATGATGATTGATCCACGATGAGATCATGATAATGAGATCAATCATCTAGAGGTATGTGATTTAAATGTTCCTAGTCATAGGATCCTTGAGATGGGACATCAATGATCCAGATAGATTAGTGTGTGTGATGTATTCTCATGTAATGAGGATGACCAACCTCATTGGTCATTAGTGTGGGGACACTGAGGTACACACATATGTGCTCATTAGTGAAATGAGTTCATTGAATTGACCAATTTAGGAAAACTTGATCGGTATTCTACCAAACTATCTATCAGGTTATTCTTACATTTCAATAGCATAGTTGGATCTTTGACCAGAGTCACCAAAAATGTCTTACCAAATATATCTTGTACTTTGATTATTGACTTGTGGATCACCATCTTGATGGTCTAGTATAGTTGATGTATTTGGTGCAAGAGAAACCCGGCAAAGGCAATTGAGTGGACAACAAGGGATCATTCACTCTCAATATGAGAGAGAGAATGTCCTATGGGATAGTACTCTAAATCCTTGGCCAAGGAACTTATAATAATTAAAAAAATATTTTTTCAATTGATCTGAAATTGAGTACAATATCCCATAAAGTTAAATTATTCAGGGATTGACAGTCGGTGCTGAACCCTTAACCAACAAAGACATTATATGAACAACGATTTAAATCTATGCAATAATTGATGATGAAAAGGTTTAATAGTTTTTATTTAACACCCCAAAGTCATTTGGGATCATAGGATGTGGCTTGCATCCTTTATGAAAGAAAATCCATAAAACTGTTATCGGATAACAGTTTTGATTTAATTTAAAAAAAAATTATTTTAAATTAACTAAGGTTTCAACCAAATTGACTATTAGGCCTAGTGGGCCACACACATTAGATCAGGTCAATCAGATGAGGACATGGGTTTAATTGTATAGAAGTTTTGAGTTTTCTAAAAAATTCCATCTTCTATAAATAACTGGCTTATAAAGCCAAACCCTAACAAGTCATAGGGTTGGAGCATGTCCCGAGCAACCTCCCTTCCTCCTCTCTCCTCAAGAAGGTGATCTCCCATGGTCAAGCTTGGATTTGGAACGTTTATGAAGGCTTGAAGGAAGGGAGAACTCGTTTATTGAAGCAAATCATGTGGATACCACCAGAGACTATCCACTTGAATGGTTTTCAACAAGGATGAATGTCCTCTTTTCATCCATGGTGAGAGATTTTAGAAATCCCATGAGGTACTCTCATTCTACTTCATATTCGATTCCCTTTTTTACTAGTTTGACAACGATCAAGGCAAAGACCATGGTTTTATAGAATCAAAAAAAATCCCGCAGTCAAAGAATGATCCCTTACATAGACACCATGCCTTAGGCACCTAGTTTGCCAACTAAGAGACAAGGGGCATGGCCCCTTAGATGTATATGCAAAGAAGTGGGCACATCTACCGTGGGAAGTGCCTATTTGTAGGGACTTGCTTAGTGCTACATTGGATGGCCCCTCATATGCATGTGTGAAGAAGTGGGCATGTCATTAGTTGAATAAGTTTACTGAACTAACCAAATTAGAAATCCTGAATGGTATCTTACCAACTATCAATCAAGATTTTCTATCATCACAGTTGCTTAGTTGGACCTTTACCCTGAGTGGTCAAAAATGTCTTGTGTGGAACTTATACTTTGACCATTGACTTATGGATCACCATTTAAATAGATCAATATAACGATGGATTGGGTACAAGAGAAACCAGATGGAGGCAATTAAGCGAACAACAATGGATCATTAACTTTTGGTAAGTAAGAGCGAATGTCCTTGGGGATGGTACTCTAAATCTCTAACTAGGATAGAGAGGAAATTTTAAAAAAAGGAGTTTTTTCAATTGATTCAATTCTGAGTACAGAATCTTTTAGAGTCGGTGTATAAGGAGCTGACAGTCGATGCCATACTCTTTTCCGACCAAGACATTGAATAGACGAGGGTTTATATCCATACGGTAACTAATGATGGAAAGGCTCAATGGAGATAAAATTATCTCCATAGCCATTTGAGATCATACAATGTGACTTACACCCATTATGATCGGTAAGCCAATTGATATATTATTAGATAATAATTTAATTTAATCAAATAAATTATTTTATCCTAAATATGTTTCAACAACACGCTACTAGCCTTGTGGGTTATATATATAAGAATTTATCCATAGTACAAGGGCATGGGCATACTTTATAAAGATTTTAGATTTTTATGAAGAATGTCAATTTTAATAAATACTAATGGTTCTAATGAAACCCTATCAAACTAAGGGTGATAGTCATGTCCTCAGTTTTCTCCCTACCTCCTCCTCTCTCTGGTAGTGTCCATGGGTGATGGAGCTCCGTTGTGATAAAGTTCTTGAGCCAAGTGCAAAAGAAGAACCTGCTATGAATTAAGTTCATAAGACATTTGAACAGTTTGAAAAGCTCAGCTCAAGAAGTTTTTCTTTTTCATCTTAAAGGGATTAGATGAATCCTATTAGGTATATTTGAACATGTGGAGATCGATTTTCAATTTTTATCATTTAGTTTCGATTGAGACAAGATTAACATAAACTCATAGGAATCGTCGCTTCTACCTACCAAATTTTATAAGACGATTCCTTACAATTATGTCTCTCTAAACATGATAATTTTATAACTTAATACATCTTAAATTTTATTTTAATATGAAATTTTATCATGAAAGTATATTAAAATTTTATTGTGCAACAAAACACCTCATTATCTAGTTAAGCAGAATTTATAGCTTTTTTCTGGTTGAAGTTAAGAAGCTGGATTGAGGAGACCCAGCTCACCCCCCTTCTTGAACATGGTCGAATGCTTAAGACGACACAAACCTATAAGTTCCTTGTCGATGCCATCATGCAACGTATTTAGTTAAAATTTTTATCATATGGTTAATAGTTGACAAGCACGACCTCTTCATATCATCAGGTGTAGACTTGGATCAAAGGAAAGAAGACTATTATAACATATGATTCGGTCATAAACATGGAGATTTAGACTATTTGATATTTTATCTTAATTAACACCTAAATATATCTCTTATATCTTGATATTATTTTTAAAAATAAGTTAATTTTATTTGCTAGATACAGTACTTCATAGAAGATAGAATAACACATATTGTGAATAAACATTAAATTGATTAATATATAAATAAGACGCTAGACGTAAAATTGAGGGTTCACATTTTTAGATTAGTCAAAACAAATGTTTATACATTTAGATTAAACCTTATTGACTGATAAATCTCTAGTCTTCAGATTCGCGTGCTCTCCCTGTCTTGCGATCTTCCATCAGATGTAGCGATAAGATCAGTCAAGATAAAACCTCGTACACTCCCTATAATTTTAAACAAGATCTTTTACCTTGGGAGTCCTATGTTGTACCGAAACAAAGAACATAAAAGCAATGGTTAAGGTGAAAACGTGGATGAACTTGCCCCTAGATGAAAGGATATCTCTGATGTGATAAGGTCAAGACATTACACCATTTAAAGGAGTCAAAATGTGATGCCTTGATTAATATCCTGTTGGTATCACATCTCTAGTTATGACTACAATCTTATCAAACGTTCTTGGGGTTTCTTAGCCAGTATTTCCCACTCGAGACTTGAACAAGTTCATGTGTTTTAAACATTTTTTATATTTTTTCTGGTATTTTTCACTTAGGATTTGACTAAGTTAATGGGGCTTAGACATTCTTTATTTTTTTTATCTTATCCATTCTGTCCCTTGACCGAATTAGTGAACTTTTTTTTTGATGGAATTCATTCTCATTAGCAAATTATCCTCGCATGAGAGAACATAGCCATGGTAATGGGTCTTCATCGACTTGATGATTGATCGACTGGCTTGATGACTGGTGTAGACTTGATATCGACTTGATTTGTGATGTTGACTTGATGGACTCCAGTTTATCCGGTTCGGTCTCGACCATTTCAGTTGATTTTGGTCCCACATTCACTCAAAACATTTTTAACCTTGGTTACCTCTTGTATCACGGTCAGCTTTGTGCTCATTCAGCTTGCCATGACCACATCTAATGTATGGTTTGTGCAATTCGGTCTTGATCAACTTCCATTGGCAATTGATTTTAAAATTGATCAATCTGCTTTGCCTTTGGTCAACATTCATTTAATCTTCATTTAATATTGAATCGGTTGGGTTTGACCTCAATCAACTCCTATTTACCACTAACTTTGTATCTAGTCAATTCTCGACCTATTGACTGAGCACCTTGGACATGGCAGTCATTGGATTTCAACTTGATAATTAGTCAATCCAATGCTTGACTTGTCAACTAATAGGGTTTTGATTTGGTGACTAGCTGATGCTTGACTTGTCAATCGATTGGGCCTTCACATCCATTGACTGATGGTTCCCCACTCTAGACTTGACTTTGTATTGATTTGGTAGTCAGTCGATGCTTGACTTCCCAACTGGTTTGGTTTCCACCTGACAACTGGTCAGGTCTTCATATCCATTGACTAGCAGTTTTATGCCTTGGGCTTGATTGTGTGCTAATTTGGTAGCCAGTGGATGCTTGACTTGTCAACCAATTGGGTCTTCACATCCATTGAGTGGTATTTCCCTGAGATTGTGCTTGACCGACTCAATGGGCCTTAATTGGCTTCACATAAATTGATTGGCATTTCCTTGCCTAGGTCTTGACTAGATTAATGGGGCTTCAATAATCTTTACTCATCCATCAACTCGTATTTGTCAACATGGGGTGTTACAGTGTCAATGGGAATTCAATAATTCTTTTCACTCATTTATCAATCGGTATGTGCCTACTGGGGCATGATCAAGTTAAGAGGGCTTCAATGATTTTCACTCATCCATAAACTGTATTTGCCCATCTAGAGTATGACCAAGTTAATGGGGATTCAATGATTTTCATTCATCCATCAGGCAGCATTTGCCCACCTAGGGTGTGACTGAGTTAATGGGCTTCAATAATTTTTATTCATCCATCAATTGGTATTTTCTCACCTGGGATGTGACCAAGTTAATAGGGTTTCAACGATTTTCATTTATCTATCAACTGGTATTTGCCCACCTAGAGCATTACCAGGTTATTGAGGTTTTAATGATTTTTATTCATCCATCGATCAATGTTACCCACCTCAGACATTATTGAGTTAATGGGGCTTCAATGACTTTCACTCATCCATCAACTAGTATTTGCTTGCCTAAAACATGACCGAGTTAATAGGTCTTGTATGTCATCTCCTTGATGAGATGACTTTAGGAATTAATTTTTTATTGAATTTGCTTGTTTCTTCTTCTTTGGAGTTTATTGGGCCTACTTGTAGCTTATGGGGCTTAGTTTTATTTTGTTAATGGGCATTGGCCCGTTTTGAAGTATCACCATGGTCTAAATCAGCACTTTCATAGAACCCATTGTTGTGCATAGTATGGAATCTCAAGGCGGCTCGGACTTGTACATGCACTTGCATGCACCTCTGCTCCGGCATGGTAGCAGAATGCAAACTCTTTATAGGCTGTTTGGTATAGGGATAATTTGGGGATAAATCAAAATTATCCTCAAAATTTATAGGATAAATCAAATTTATTCCTAAAAATTTATTTTTCGCCAAAATTTTAGGATACCAAACAGAGCATCAAAGAACAGCCAGTTGAGCTTCGATTCAGATCACCTATTCAGTAGAAATGGATTGGTCATCTCAGTTTGTGCAAGAAATCACATGCTCGATACTGAAGACTCGGTCGTGGAGCCCGTCAAGGCACCACGAGGATTGAGTGGAGGACACCACGCCTTGGGCGCCTAGTTCGCCAGCGAAGAGAGGAGTGCTATGGCCCCTCGGATGTATGTGCGAAGAAGCGGCACATCTACCGAGGGAAGTGCCATCTTTGTAGGGCCTTGCTTGATACTGCAGCGGATGGAGCCAACACTCAAAACACCCCATGCGCATGTCACAGATCTTTCTGGTCTAACAGAAGAAGACGAGACGCATGTTGGTTTTGAGGCTTGCTGAATGGCCCCCCTCGTTTCCTTCTTGAGGTGATTGTCCCAGCCATTCCACCAAACACCCCCGTTCTCCATTTTTTAGTGCCCACCCATCGGAGTGGAAGCAAAGCGCCGACTTTGACATGGTCGTTGACGGCTTGCACCAGGACCGTCACCCATCGCGGTCCTTATCGACCATTTACTCGAATCTGATCACCATCGTTGCAAAACTCTGCTTCTTGCGTAAACGGCATCGTCGGACACCAGCGAAAGCCATGGGACTTTGTGCGAATATTGGTGTCCGATGTCAAATCCCTGCTAAGGGTAGGAGCCCATTCTCTGAGGCCTTGGTGAGATGAAATCGTAGTTTGGGCGCTGAGGCTTGGCTAATTGTGGGCCTATGGGGATATGGCATTCTGACAAAGTCGGCAGGTTCTTGGCACTCACCCGGCAAGGAGAAAGGAGGGGAAGGAAGAAACTCCCTCACGTCAAGTGGGTTGTCGCCGTCGACTGTGTGCCATCGGGCTCGTTGGCAAAGGAGAAAGATTTGAAGCTGGAGTCGGAGCGACGGAGGGATACCCTCCTTCCTTGTAAATCGAAGTACCTTCGCAATGATGAAGGCAGTACACGTTGTGCCCTACCACCTCTCTCACTTGCTCGACGACGAAGAATGAGGGCTGTCAATGACGGGATCCGCTCCCGAGATGAAGGGCAGTAACTCCTTGTCTGGCCAAACTGAAGGGGACCTCCGCGATGAGGGCTGAGTCTGACTGTCTTAACTAATTATGTTAGGAGAAAAATTATACTTAAAAGACTTTGTTTGGTAATTATATTAAATATCTCTGTTAATTTTATACCTAATAGTGATAGAAAACATCATTGGGTAGGCTATCAATAATAATATTGAAAATTTTAACTTAAATAAAACATGATTTTTGATACAAGTGTAATTTTGATATTTATAGTTCATATAGATACACCAGCACTCTGTCAAAAATACGACAAAATAGTTCTGATTTTATTAATGAGTCTTTTACAAAGAATACCAATGAGTGTTTGATTGCACAATAAGTTAAGTTTTTATTTCAAAAGTGTGTTTTTGTAAAACACTTATGGGGTGTTTGGTTGCATGATAATTTTTTGTACACTTTCATGATAAAAAATTATATTAAAATAAAAAGTGAACCAACGTATGACATAAAATTATCATGTTTGGAGGGATGTGATACCAAAAAAAAGTAACAACCATCCATGACCAAATAAAGTGGGGGACCACAAGAAAAAAGAAAGAGGTGAAATCCTCTTTTTTTGTTTAAGAAGAAAATCACTTTCAAAACGTAAATTTGTCATGGTTGCCAAACACTTTTTTTAACAAGTTCTTTTTACAATTTTTAAAAATTAAAATAAAAACCTCTATTATCATGCAACCAAACACCCCCATTAGTAAAAATATCAAAATATAGATGAAACTTTTTCTCGTCTTACCTCACTCTTTTTGATATACTCTTTTTTGTTATCATATCCACCGGACATGGTAATTTGTATCTTTAGCTGTCTTAAGTTTTATTTTAATAAAATTACTTACCACAAAAATATATCAAAAACTATTGCAATCAAACGCTTTGTAAGCAAATAAGAATAGTTGATTAGAATAATATAGGGGTTTGCTTGCACAACCATCTTTAGGGAAAATTAACACTCGCTCTATTTAAGAGCATTGGGTTTAGTGAAAAGTCCGGACACCCAACATCTATAATATCCATTCCCCGTTGGAATTTTTAAAACTTTCCCTCCACTTTCCCATGTTGCAGTGAGAGACAGTTAGGTGTTAAAAAACATGACAATGTGCCCTTTGTCATTTGCTGCGTATTACATGAAATTTAAAGCTTGGCATTATGTGTTTATTGATTTGAAATAATTGTAGAGATGAATAATATAATACATTTGATAGAAAAATATGACTTTAATATTTTTTTTGCTCTAATCATGATAATACCTTATAGTTATGACTAAGATATAACAAACGTGGCATGATAAATAAATTAATATTTAATAAATCGTGTTAACTTTAAATCTTGATATAAATTAGATGTAATAGATTTTTACTCTAAATAAAATAATAGGGGTTTTCAATTTTCAGTCCCAAAAAATATTTGTATTTATTTTTATATCCCACCATTCAAATAAATTATTTTTTAATACTAAAATTGTCAGTCTTAAAATTTTTACTTCTAACCATCTTTTATTCTGTTTTCACCCTCATCTACTCGTCACCTCCCTCTCCTTCCCCAACGTGCCAACATAATAGGTATGTCAACTTTCTATAACACCTACTTATCACTAAAATAATTAATATGATATTTATTCTTTTTAGAGTAATTAATTATGTGTAATTATAATTTCTTCTTCCACCAATAAATTTCATTTACGATACTATTCTCACTCACCCTTCACTATTGCAATAAATTATAAATTAAAATATATATTAGATAGACAAAAATATAAATTATCATATGATATATAATAACAACAAGTGTGAAAGACCATCTCACTTCTATTCTTATTTTAAAAAAATTTATATACATTTATGTTTTTTATGACGATTAAATTAAGCACCCTTCTCATCATGTTCATTCGCATCAAGAACATATTTTTATATTGAAAACTTAATTTAGAGATTTCTGAATTTCAGTTCTTATAATTATTCATATTTTCAAATATGATCACATAAAGGTTGCAAATTTTACTATTTTGAAAATATTATGTTTCTAAAAACTAGCTTTCTACCATGGGAGAACTCTTGAAACAACATTACTTAATTGTTTCTTTAATTTTTTATGAAATACTTTTGTCTAGTATTGTCTTTTTATTTTTTCTCCAATACCCACTTTATCTCTAGAAAAAATAAAATATATTTTTATAAAATTTAAAATATCTGACCATATTAGGGATATTTTTACATGGCAGTATTCATTTAAAAAAAAACACGGTGGTACCAATTGATCTATGATATTTGAAAATCAGATCTCAATAAATCAGGTGTTGCAATATTATTGAGTAGAAAATGCTTTGGAAAATTAGATGAGAAGAACATCATTGGCATGTTGGGGTGGAGGGGTAAAATTGGAAGTCACATGTGAAATTTGTTAAAGCTAACAGTGTTAGATGAAAAAAGGGGTGGAAATTATAGAAATTTAAAATTTGGGACTAGAAAATAAAGTGTTGAAGACATGGGACTAAGAAATAAATTGGCCACATAAAGTGGGGGCAGAAGTTGATTTCTCCAAAATAATAATTTGTAGTTATAAATTAAATATAATATAATGAATAGAGTAACATTTAATAATTTATATTAGATTTATGTCATGCTATAACTTAGCTTTAATTTTTTATATAAATTAGTTATAATCAACATGATGTCACAAATTACCTCTAAGATCCCTCTTTTGAGCGGGAAGGGGGGTTGCCTTGGATGTTGGTAGACAAACGACATGACTATACAGGTGCCATAGACTTGAACATGTGACAGGTTGACATCATGTGGGTGTAGGGACCGAGACACTCGACACTTGTGGGGAGACAGCTTGATTCGTTGGCTGGGTGATAGTGGCCTGGCCATCAGGATAGATGGGAGGTCAGCCATAGGTATGGTGGAGTTTCCGGGGGAGGGAGAGGGGCTGGCTGAAGGGGACAGATAAGCCGGAACTGGAAGGGAGGAACGAAGAGAGTTGACCATGGAAAGGGGGATCACCAAAGGAAAATAGGCTGAAGGCGTCGGAGTCAGTGAGAGATGTCAATGCATAGTCCGCTGGGAAGAGTTAAAAGAATAGTCAAGGAGAGAGAATGCAATGGGGATTTTTTATTTTTGAACCAATGATGGTTCACTTCCTAGATCAATCAGTCCAATGTCAAGGACCTGGGCAAGCACCTTGTGTTCCTAGGTTGTCTAGGTGCTCGCCATTTAAGGCCCCAATAGGGCATGGGCCCCATGGGATGTAGTTATTGTTTCTTCACTAAAATTGAAAGAGAGATTTTAAACAAGAAAATATAGCTAACAGATCACCTCATGATTGCTGATTAGTGGATAAAAGAGAAAACTATAAAAAGTCAAGATTTATCAAGACCCATTTACCCGATCAAGTCCCATGTGAGAAATATTAGTTGATGAACAAATATTATACTAAAGGCCCATTGAGATAGTCAAGTCTTACTTGGAAAATGCCTCTCAAACGGAATGAAGCTCATCAAGAAATGTAGATCCATTAACATGGTTAAGCTCCCTCACACAAGGATAATATTACGAAGAAGAATGAAGTCCAAGAAATGATTGAAAGCCTATTAAGCCAGTAAAGTCTTATTTAGGGAGAATACTACTTAATGAATTATTAAAAGCCCATTAGGCCAGTCAAGCACCCATTTTGAGTGATATGGTTCGCCAGGTCAGGACCCAGTCGTGACTCGGGCCCGACCCGATTGGTTTTGTGCCCAACCAGCTCAGTCAAGATCCGGTCAGGCCAACCCAGTTTGCAACGGTCTGCTAATGTTGTAGACCGTTGGCAAAGGCTATGACTGTTGCCAACGGTCAAGGGGGCAAGCCCCACCATCCAAGCCCCGAAGGGGCTCATTCCTCCTCAACTCTTGCTCAATACTCACTTGCTCTCTCGCTTTCAATTTTTGCTCTAAACTTTGTACTCTTTTCTTGTTTAATTATTTATTCATTTCATTAGTTATTTTACCATTACATTAAGTATACTTGAATGTTTGGTTACTTAGTTCATTAGTAACTCAATTAGTTCATTCTCCTTAATGTTTATTTACTTAAACAATTCATCACTTACTTAACTAGTTAGTTAGTCAAATATTTAGTTAGTTCTTTACTTAAGTAGTTATTTAAGTATATAATTAGTTACTCACTTACACAATTGGAAATTTACAATTTTATGTAGATAAGTAGTTACTTACTGACGTAATTAGTTTTTAAAATAGTTAATTTGCTACTTAATTACTTAATTAGTTGATAAAAATTATTTTCTCCAAGTCACACAACCCAAACTTATAGTGTGACTTGGAATTATCTGGCTTGAGTACATTGCAACTTAGTCTCCATAGTGGAGAGAAACATACAATGTAAATATTGTGACAAAACTATATTTGGTGATATTTATCATTTGAAATTTCATCTTACAAGGATGAAAGGCATTATTACCCCTTGCACACAAACTCCACTAGAGGTTAGAGCCCAATTTTGTAGGCATCTAAAAGTGATGGAACAAGTGAAAAGAACTTCGAAACAGCATAAAGAGACCATTTAGGAAGAATCGTCACAACCGGCAAGACATTTCGTACATATTTACTGGACCGAACAAGATTGATTGGATACTCGCCGAGACCAAGACTTCGATGATGGTATGATTTTATTATTCATAAAAGTATTTCATTCCCTTATTTTAATTATCATTAAGTAGTTAAATATTTCTTAAATAGATGACATCTTTCAAGCAATGGAAGTAAGTTGAAGATCTTTCACTGGCGAAGACTTATATTGATGCACCGACCAAATGATGGGCTGAGGATCTGGAAGTGAGAGCAGTCAAGGAAGTGGAAGAGGATCCAACAACCAACCGAAAGATGAGATTCATGATCTCACCCAAGATAATAACCTGACAATGGGTCTCATGGATCTCATTATCACTACATCACGACAATGTCAAAGTAAAATCACAACGACAATGAAGAACCTCAAGTTGTGCAAGGAAAAAATTGGCCGAACAACATCATGATGGTTCTTCCACCACAACATATCGACAAATGTTGTGAGAGGATTGTACTACGAGAACATGATCAACATGATCGCAAACATCGGGAGCGGAGTGCCTAGGACAAACCCTAAAGAGATATACAATGTATATATTTCTATGGAGGTGATCCTTGGAGAAGCTATGAAGAGTTGTTGTTTCTTTCCTTCCATTTCCCCCTTCTCAACTTCTTTCTTCCCTTGCCATCGAAAACCCCTCCTCCTTCCCCAACCTTCCAACCATCGTTGCATAGCTCATGCTCCCATCTCCCATCTAGATCCACCCTCATCTCCATAGGCCCTTCTACGGGAAGACCACCCAACCTACACCCACTCTATGCCTCCCCTCCTCCAAGCCATTCAATGGAAATGATAAGAAAAGATGATTAAGTAAGAAGACTCCAGCCTGGCCTTCCCAGCTTCTCCTGGCCCCCTCTCAGTTGTGCAAGGATGCCCGAACACACCGCCTACATCACTTGCTTCTTCCCTGCATCCGGTTGAAAATGAGAGACGATGATAAAAGGGGTCTAGCCAGGCCTTTTGTTGATATTCATAGGTGCTGCCTCACACGCTTGTGTGCACATCATCAAGCCTCAACGACATCCCTAGCATGGGGTCAATGAGATGCCTCCATGACCCCCTAGGTGGGGTTAGGTTGTTGACAGTCTAGCCAGCATTAGTTCAGCCACTTGTCGAATTGGTCAAATTATGAGTTAGCCCAGTTCACCAGTAGTCCAGCTAGTTCAAGCTAGTCAATGCTCAAGTCGGCTAGTTCGGCCCGATTCAAGGCATTTTAGGCTAGTTTACAATTGATTCAACATGGTTGTGGCCGGTTCGCATCAAGAAGGGAGAACAAATCATTGTGGTGGAAATCCAATAGAATAACTAAGTAAATTGATAAGAAGGTAAAACTACATAAGTAAAAAAACATGATTAATAAACTTTCCAAAATAGTGATAAAAGATAATGAGAAATAAGCAAATAAATAAACCTTGAAGAAGTACATTAGAAAAGTAAAACAGTAACGAACTTGATAAAACAACTAAAGGACAATAAATCAAGAAATGATGTGAAAAAGAGGTTCTAGAAAAAAAAGGAAATAAGCACAACACCTAGTCAATAAAGGACAAAAGAAAGACTAGTTAATAAAAAAATCATCACTACGTAAATAAAAATGATATTAAATCAAAAGCACATATTAATAAATAATGATTAAAAAAACACACAAGCAACAATCACAGATAATATAATCAATCAACCATAAAATTAAGAACAAAAAATTCCTAACAAATTATCAAAGTATAAATTCTACAATAAAATTAAATATATACAAGTCAATAGTTATGAGAAGACCAAAAAAGAAATGTCTCCTTGCATTTCCATGTATGTCGTATAAATTTAAAATGTTATTCTATATTATGTATTGTTATAAAAATTAATCAAAGGCTGTTGAACAACCGCACAATGTAATTGACATTGGATTTCTAGAATCAATTAGGAAACCTGATTTTAACTTTCATGAACCCACACCACAACCTTATATTTTTTTCAAAAAAAACATCATTTTTCTAAAGTGGAGAACACTTATGTTTTCTATAGAGGGAAGGAAGAAAGATAAGATAAATAATAAAAAATAAAATATATTTTATAAATGTGAAAATTTTGAGGTCTCTGCACCTGGCCAAAACTCTTCAACATCCATTTTTGTGATTAAAATAACTCTTCCTAGTATTTTTTTGACCTCGCTAACTGCAAATGTGACAATTACCAGCAGCAAATTGGCATTCCTTACCTCCCATGTGTCTTGCCACAAGGGTGGCATGATGCTTTTTCTAGTAGTCCGGAACTTGGACTTTGAATATATGATTATATTGTTTGGCAATGTACTTTAGGTGTTGTTAGGTACGGGGATAACTTGGAGATAAATTTGGGTTATCTCCTAAATTTTGGGGATAACTCAAGTTTATCCCTAAAATTTTATGGTGCCAAACATGCCCCCGAGGTCTCCTTTGGTATCAGGATAAAATTGATAAAGATAGGGATAAATCAATCTTTGTGCTTAACCCTATCTCCACTATGTTTGGTTTGAGTTAGGATAGATTTACAGGATAACTTTATCCTATATTTGATATGATAAAGATAAATTTGAAAATAACCTTATATTTTTAAATTTTTACCTTTGTTCTTTTATATTATTTTATTTTATTTTTCATAACATATTCATAAATATCTTCTTAACCAACTTACATAGTCATATAATAATAATCTAAAAATATAAATTAAAAAAAAATTAAAAAATAAATTTGAAGATATAAATAAATATAGTTTTAAAAATATAATATCAATCTTCATCTAATCGGGAGTACTAATTAAAAATATTATCAAATCATGTAATTTGCAGAAGACCCATTAGTTGATGAAATTGTAAGATAACCTCTTTAATAGAAAAAAAAATCATGCATCGAAAAGATCTGAACCAGCAAATATTGTCAAAAGAAAAATAAGAATTTATTTTATTAACTAACACACACCCAACATCAATTTTTCTTTCATAAATCCATATGCACAAATAGTAGAAAATTAAGGTTAGATAGTGTCATGATCTAATAACATCTTACAAACTCTCTTCACCCTTTTGATTACATATATGATACCTACACTTTTTGTTATCATATCTTACAAAACATGCTTATTCATCAATGTATTGATATCCATTCATGACGAGGAGATGTGCTTTCGGCAAAGACGGCTACAAAGATGTGGATAAAAGGAATGAGGTTCTTCATGATTCCCTTTCCTCATCCCTTGGCACCTGCAGCATGAAAAGAAACATGAAATCAATACTTGAGTAGCAGAACAACACATGCACTTTGGTAAATCAATATTTAGCGAATAGGGAGTGTCCACTAGAATATGCAAGTTAACAAAGCAACCATAACTCAAACCATTTCGAATTTTCAGGAATCAAATGAAAAAGAAAGTATAAGTGTATAAAAAATATCAAAAAAGAGCATAATAGAGCAACACTATCATACAACACTCATTGAAGTTCAGAAAAGGGAACATATGACCAGCTAAAAATGCAAACTGAAAATTAATATAAACATTGATCATGACACTACGTAACCTTAATTTTACTATTGTAAGATGCAGCTATAGGGGAAAGAGTTTCTTCATGTGCTTGGAGCCCCAACGGGGGCAAGAAGATCCCTATGATCTATTGAAATATATATTACACATCTTCCTCCTATCCACTACTGTTAGTTGGTTAAGAATTGAGATACAAAAAAATAAAGCCAAAAAATAACACAATCTGATGAAGAACTTTTATCTAGCTATACAGCACCTGAGAATGGTCCTAGCATAGTTCCAAGTTATATAGATTCCATCACAAAAAGTGAGCAAATGGAGGTTCTCATGAGGAGTCTACTTCAGTTGGCTATTCTAGCGAAGACAAAAATTCCTTACTAGAAGGAATTCTCTTCGGGTGAAAATTTAGAAAAAATATAGAGAAGCAAAAAAATGTTTGGAACCCAAAAGCAGCATAAAGATTGCATTTTGAAGAATGAAAATAGTGGTCTAAGAATGGAGCTTGTGTTAGAGGGTAGGGATCTCAATCAAGAATTACAAGCTTACTCTGTTGACATGAAAGAAATGAATACTAAAATTATTCAAAAAGAAGATGAATAATAAATTTAAAGCATTCAAAATTGGAAACTGATGATCTGCTTTTCGGTACTCAATGTGAGAAAAAAAATAGAAGAAGAATTAGAGATTGCATTAAGTGAAAGTAATATTGCTTCCAAAAGGTTGGATGATATGTGAAAGGAGATGTTAATTCCCACCAGTAGTATGGATTATCATATATCTACCAATAAGCTTCTTGAAAGAAAATTTGTAGAACTTGAAAGTAGCAGACAAGAGCTGGAGATTCATATTATAGGTTGAATTAAATGAATCTAAGAAAAGAAATACTGATTTTGTCAACAAAATTGATGTAAGAAATTGTCCTACAAATTTTGGTGTAGTGGAAGCTACGATTCCTATGGGTCCATTTACATTTTGTCTCAATCAAAATCGAACGATGAAAATCAAAAAATGATCAAAACGGGTTCAAATATACCTAATAGGGATTCATTTAATTTCATGGAGAGAAAGAAGATGAGCTTCTAAAGCTCTAAAAACTATTCAAGTGTCCAATCTATCCACAGTAGGTTCTCCCTTTGCATTGGCCTTGAGATCTATTCTCGAACATAGCTCCATCACCCATGAATGTCTTTTAGAGAGAAGAGGTAGTAAAGAGACTTAGGACATGGTTTTCACCCCTTGATTGGATTTGGCTAAAACTATTAGTATTTATAGAATATTTTAGAATTTTTTATAAAAAATATAAAATCTTCATAAATTACATCCTTGCCCCTATACTTATGGATAAGTCCTTATGTGTGTAACTCATTAAGCCTAAGAGCCTATTTAGTTAAGGCCTAATAAAAATAGAAAGTTTCTATTTAATTAAATTAAATTTGTTATCTGATAATAGATTAATCGGCCTATCGATCATGAAGGGTACAAGCCACATCCCATGATCTCAAATGGCTATGGAGATTATCTTATCTCCATTGAGCTTTTTCATCATCAGTTACCGCATGGATACAAATCCTCATCCATTCAATGTCCTAGTCGGAAAGGAGTACAGTATCGACTGTCAAATCCTTAGTATACCGACTCTATAAGATCATGTAGTCGAAATTAGATCAATTAGAAAATTCCTTTTCTAATCATTCTATCTACCTTGCCCAGAGATTTAGAATACTATCTCATAGGACATTCACTCTCACTTATAAAAAGTAGATGATTCCTTATTGTTTGCTCAATGGCCTACATCAGTTTTTTCTTATACCCAATCCATCGCTATATTAGACCATCTATATGGTGATCCATAAATCATTAATCAAAGCACAAGTTCCATCCAACAATGCATCTTTGGCGACTGAAGTCAAAGGTTCAACCATGCAACCATGATGAAGAAAATCCTTATTGATAGTTTGTTAAGATACCATTCAGGATTTTTAATTTGGTCAGTCCAGTGAACTCATTCAACTAATGAGCACTTATATGTGTATCTTAGTGTCTACACACTTATGACCAATGAGATTGGTCATTCTCATCATATGAGAAGACATCACATACACTAGTCTATCCGGATCTTTAATGTCCCATCTCAAGGATCATATGACAAGAAACATTTAGATCACATATCTCTAGATGTTCGATCTCATTATCAAGATTTCATCATGATTTAATCGTCATTGTATGTGATCAAGGACTTCATTATGATATTCACATCAAATAAGAGCTAATAATGAAGATTTGCTTAGTTAATTGAAAATAATTTTTAAAAAATATCAAATCATATCACATATGATTGGCTTGTCGGGCATACATTTCTATCAATTGAGACCTTAAGAGTAAAATGTTCTCTTCTTTAATAAGACATTAACTTGAAAGAGAAATTTCTCATTTCTGAAGTAGAAGGCATCTTTGGAAAGAAAAATGAACATGAAGAAACAATTAATCAAGTAAAATTATGGCTAAATCAAATGGCTCTTGACAAAGAGGTTGAAATTGAGAACCTTAAGTACTAGATCTTTCACTTAACTACTCAATTGTCTTCAACACCTAATGAAAGAGAAGAAATTGCATCAGAGGCTGTATGGGAGGCTTCAAAGTTGCGGTCAAAAAATAAATAAATTGGAAAGCAATCTTCGTGAGTTTCAATCTAAGGTAAAGCCATATGAAGTTGATATTTACACTACCAAGCAAGAATCTGATAGTCATATTCAAGGTCTTGTTGCTCTACTAAATGCATCCAAGCAGAGTGAAGAAATGTTGATGGCTAACATAGATTATATAAAAGGAGCATGGAGAATGCCAAACTCAATAAAGAGAAATTGAAAAAGGCTAGCAAATGAACTCTAGCTAAAGCTTAAATCAACCAAATAAGTGAATAGCTATCAGATGAGGTTTCAAATCTAAAAGCTCAATTGTTGAAGATTACACACCTTCAATGTAAAATGAATACACCTGAATGAATATGAACAAGAGGTCTTATTTACAAACATACTAAGATGTAATTTGTATTAGGAACAGTTTGATCAGATAGAAATCAGTTCTTTTGGGTCTGTTCTTAAAGAAAAATGAATATGCATGCTCCTAATTGCATGTCCATTAACTTGCTTGATGGTTTCCTTATTCAACTTTTCTTGATAGAATTTTAATCTTTTACATAGGAAGCAACTAGGAACATGATGTTTCCAAAGTGGATGTTGAGTCATCATATGATGTTACGTTCTCTCCAAATTAGAAACCAGCCACGTAATTCAAATATTACGCATATGCTATATACCTAAATGAGTTGGATAGGAGACTGTACCTCAGATTGATAGTTTGAATTGTGAACGAATGAATAACTTTCATATATGGTGATCTGAAAATTCATATATGTTTTTATAAGTTGAAAAATATGTACTATGGAGTGGCAACCCACATCCATCATGATCCATTTAGTGTGTGAAACAATTAGAAAAAAACATAAGTGCCAACTCAATGCTGCAAAGAGCATCAGTGCCTAACCCCTGTCAATTAAATCAAAGGACAATGATCAACATACTGGTTGCCTCGAAAAAAATTTTCACATAACAATACTGAAAAGAATGAAGTTTTAGCCAAAAACTATTTAGCAACTGAGTTAATTCTTTACTGATGCTATCTATTTCAACAAAATCCATCGTGTTTCATCCTCTCAATGTAGTCACTTGTTGATGGCATTCTGTCCATGGCTCGAATGATTAGATTGTAAGGAATCATCTTACAAAATTTAGTGCAGTGGAAGTGATGAAACCTACGAGTTCATTTAGAACCTGTCTCAATTAGAATCGAATGACGAAAAAGCCAAAAATCAATAAAAATGGGTTCGAGTATATCTGATAGGGATTCATCTAATCCCATGGAGAGGAATAAGATGAGCTTATAAAGCCTAAAAATTGTTCAAGTGCCTGGTCTCCAACGGTATCCACAAGAACTTCATCCATGGTAGATTCTCGCTTCGCACCAGCCTCGAGAACTATTCCCGAACGGAGCTTCATCGCCCATAGATGCCTTCTAAAGAGAGAAGTAGATAGAGAGAAAGTAATGATGTGGTTTTCACCCTTGTCTTGATTGGGTTCGGCTAAAATTATTGGTATTTATAGAGAATTTTAAAATTTTTCATAAAAATCTAAAATCTCAATAAATTACTCTCTTGCCCCTATACTTATAGATAAGTCCTTATGTGTGTGACCCACTAGGCCCAATAGCCTATTTGGTTGAGACCTAATTAAAATAGAACAATTCTATTTAATTTAATTAAAATTATTATCTGATAACAGATTAATCAACCTACAGATCATGAAGGGTAGAAGCCACATCCCACGATCCCAAATGGCAATGAGGATAATCTTATCTCTATTGAGTCTTTCCATCATCAATTACCACATGGATATAAAACCCTCATCCATCCAATGTCCTAATCAGAAAGGAGTACGGCATGAACTATCAACTTCTTAATATACTGACTCTAGAGGATCACGTACTCAAAAATGGATCAATTAGAAAACTTCTTTTCCAATCATCCTATCTACCCTGGTCAAGGATATAGAGTACTATCTCATAGAACATTCACTCTCACTTATTGATAGTGGACAATCCCTTATTATCCACTCAATTGCCTGCATCAAGTTTTTCTTGTACCCGATCCATCGCTATACTAGACCATCTATATGGTGATCCAAAAGCCAATGGTCAAAGTACAAGTTCCACTCAACAAGGCATCTTTAACAACTTAGGTCAAAGGTCTAAGCATGCAACCATGATGATAGAAAACCCTGATCAACAATTAGATAAGATACCATTTAGAGTTTCCAATTTGGTCAGTTCAGTGAACTCATTCAACTAATGAGCACCTATATGTGTATCTCAGTGTCTCCACACTAATGACCAATGAGATTAGTCATTTTTATCACATGAGAAGACATCACATACACTAGTCTATCTGGATTCTTAATATCCCATCTCAAGAATTATATGACTAGGAACATTTAGATCACATACCTCTAGATGATTAATCTCATTATCATGATCTCATCATGATTTAATCATCATTGCATGTGATCAAGGACATCATTATATTATTCGCATTTAATAAGAGCTAGTAAGGAAAATTTACCTAGTTAGTTAAATGAGATATTTCTAGAAATGTCGAATCATATCATATATGATTGGCTTGTACAGCAAACATTTCTATCAATCTCCCACTTGCACTAAAGCTAATCACCTATCTGGCTAATCTCTATCAGCTCAAGGTGAAGCTTAAACACTCTTTGGATAACTGCTTTAGTTAGTGGATCTACAAAGTTAATAGCGGTAGATTCTCTATCTTTAATTTTATCTCTATAAGTTACAATTTCTCTGATTCTATGGTATTTTCACAGAAGTTTTAAACTTTTGATGAGACATCAGCTCTACCCCATTGTTTTCTTAAAATAGTGGTAGAATTTACAGTTTGCAATTGCATGAAACTCTTGCAGCTCACTACACCACCAATATTTTGAGTTATTAACAAATTTAATTGACTAGAAGCTTGTCTTTGCAAAATTACAAAACTTCAAGTTTTATTCTCCATTGTTCAAAGATACATCCTTAGTACTTCTCAAGTACTAAAGGATACATCTCTAAACTATTCAATGACTCTTACCTGGATCTTTCTAATGAATACTCATAACACTTGGAGCATTAATCATGTCACATTCGTAGCATCACATATATGATAGACCCTATGACAAAAGCATAGAGGCTCTACTCATGTGTTCCTTTTATCTCATAAGAAGTCTATAAAGACATCTCTTTAAAGAGATCAACTCCACACTATATAGGTAAGAAGCATATCTTGGAGTTTACCATGTCGAACTCTTTGACTATGGTGACTACATAAATTAACTGGGTTAAGTCAAACAATCTTTTAAATCTATCTCTATAGATCTTAAAACCCATATTATGTTTGGAGGATTAGTTTGATAGCTAGACTCACTTATGAGATCTACTTCATTCTTAATGAGTATGCCATTCACATAATATGTCAAGAACGTAATAGTACTCCCACTTATCCACTTGAATATACAAGGTTCCTCTTCATTCTCAACGAAGTCATAAGATTTAATCTCATTAAACCTTATATACGATTTATAGAGGAACACTATCTTAACATCCAGTTAATATTTCTTATAGTCATAGTGTGTAACAATCAAAATATGAATGGATTAATCCATGGAATAGGCAAAATATCTTATCATAGTTCAATTATTTAACTTTAATGATATTCTTTTCAACTATTCTCACCTTGAAGGTCTCTACCTTCTAATCCACCCTAATCTATTCTATATATACCTTATGAATACTATATCCTTAGGTGGTGGATCTATCAAGCTCTAAATTTGATTAGAATAGATAAATTTTATATCATATTTTATTGTCTTCTATTTTAGAATCGATATCTCATATTGCTTCCATAAATATCTAGTATCAATATCCTTTTTATCTTATGCCTCATTTCTTCCATCAAAGATATGTCCCACATATATCTTACGTTGAATGGACATAAGAAAAGATCTATAAATTGCCAATGTGTATTTAGTAATTAGTACCTTAATAGAAGTGATCTTGGTTTGTGAGACTGGAACATCTTCCATATATCTCTTACTCCCATTATTCACTTAAGGAGAAACTCTTTCTCTAAAAATACAGTGAACTAAGTGACATATACCCTTATTAATAAGGGTGATATATTTATTGTCCAAAAGATTTCTTAAGATATCCCACAAGTCAACACTTCATAGTCTTATAATACAACTAGTTAGGATTATACATCTTCACCAAGTCGGACATTCCAAAACCATAACTTGTTTAAGGTCAAGCTTTAACCCTTTTCATATTCTATATTGAATAATCAGAATAGATTTAGAAGGTACCACTTAAGATAAAGTGGTTATAGTACATAGCCTTAAAAAGACAAAGAAATTGTATAAAGGTTGTCATTGTCTATATTATGTGCTTTATAATATGGCTTCTTATTTTAGCTGCTCAATTAAGTTAAAATATGTAAAAAGGTGTTCTTTATAATTAGATTCTATTATTCTTCAATTATGTGTGAATTACGTACTAGAGTATTCCTCTCTTTGATCTTATCAAAGAGTTTCAATACTCTTTCCATTAGTATCACTGCTTCATGCTTAATCTCAAATAATTTTTTAAAGGTTTTGGATTTGTACTTCATAAATCACATATATCCATACCTAGAGACATCATCTTTGAAAACAATGAAGTAGAAATATTTTCTTTTAGCATTAATAGATATGGGCTAGCATACACCTAAACAACTCATTAACCTATTCTCCATGTTTACATTAAGCTAAAGGGTAGATTGATCTAAATCAACTCATTTACTCTTAAGAAGAGTATTTACACATAGCATGAGAGCTAACATATCAAATATGATTAAACAATTTATTAAGCTCTCATTGATAAACACTTTACCATTTAATGTCTTAAAACATCTATCATTTCCATAGCTCAAAATAAATCAATATTTATTAAAACAGGAAATCAGATAATGTTCTTGTTGAAGGATATAATAGAAATTTTAAATATTATGACATCTCTACAAGGCTATTAAAGAATTGTATATCCCACTAGTAATGATGCAACTTTTGCATCATTTCATATGTAGGTCAACATCTTCTTTATTAAACTTTCATTTAGTTGTCATCATTTACAACTCCTTATAGATAAGAGATGCATATATGATATCTCATACCATTAGATGCATCCCTAGTATCTAATACTATGATATACACATATAGTATATAAAACTATGAAGTTTATATTTAAGACAAGTAAATGTCAATGAAGCTTCTCATGTTTCACCTTTGCATTATGTGCAATACATTGCACTTTATCTTCCTCTTATCATCATCGTGATAATGAAAGAATACTGTCATATTTGGGCTTTTATTATCTTGACCTCCTTATTTGACTTTTAACCATCTCCTTCTATTTCTATATAATGATCGTACTTCTTTCTAATGGCCTCATCAACAATAAGTATTTAAGATGTATTGTTGTTTTAACCTACCCATAATTAGCTCATCACTATGAGCCATGATGAATCTTATATCCATCTTTCTATGTCGCCTCTACAATTTTTATCTCATAGAGACTAACATCTAGTATAAGGCAAACAACACATTGTTTATATATTATTTCATAGAGACCTTATCTTCTCTCACATCATTAGATAGTTTATGAGACACCTACTTCTCAAACAAGATAGTTAATTGGTCAACTATGAGAACAATTCTCATAGTTCTACACCAGTCTAAGAAGTGAGAGCCATCAAAACTATTTGATATCTACTATGCCTTGCTTTTGGTGGTTTATCATCAAACTCTGCAACTGTGATAAAATTTTATTAAAATAACTGTACAAATATACATTAAAATTAAGATTTGGTCTTTCATCCTAATTTATACTCCTACTAATTTTCGACGAATTTGCATAACCCTCATTATGCTAAGATGATATATCACGATGAAACCCTTACTTCAAAAACTTGAGTTGGCATGCTCCCACTTCTAAAAGTTACTTCTCCAAGTGGTCCCGCTCTCCAACCTTCTACGAACCGGCTTCTAACTATTATAAAAGACTTAAGAGTATGTAGACCCGCAAATGTACATAACCTATTAAGAAACCTTGATTTTAACTAAGGGGAGTATATTAATGGAGGGAGGTAAAATGTACAATCAGATTGTATAGAAAGAGAGGAGGCACACGTAGGTCCCATTTAATAATATAACCAACACAATTAAAAAGTAATTACAAGTCAAGCACAATTAAGTCTATGATCTCCTTCATACACACACTAGCATACATCACATGAACATAAAGCGCATAAGTGATAATTATATGAGATATATCATATATACCAGTATAAAATTATATACTATAATTTTTAAATTATCAACTTTATGCATGTCAAATTTTCATGAAATAAATAGTATGAAAATAACATGAAAACAACACATAAACAATTTATATAAAATAAACAAGCATATCTAAACTATTTACCAATACTATGCAAAGTTGTTAATTAATGTCATAATTTTTATTTCATAAAATATTTTTTACATAATTAATTAAGACACTAATTAGTTAAGTTAACCTTTAAAACAATTTTAAAGTTTAACTATGAGTGAATCTATGTAAATAGGGTTTAATATCATATAACAGGTCATTAAACACTTAAAATGCTGTTAAAAATATTCTAAAATTTATAAAAAAAATTATAAAAAATTTTGGCAATTTTTTTCATTTTTATATGATTTTAAATAATTTAAATCATTTGAAAAATATGATGACACATTGCGCTGCATCCACCAACGCACTGTTCATCCGGAGGATTAGCTCTTTCTTCAATCGATCTTATCTCCTTATCCCAAACTCAAAAAAATCCGTAAAAATATGTGTTAGAATCCTCATCAAATGAGGATTCCAAAACAGTCAACTTTATCTCTAGTAAAAATTGCAATACACCTAAAAATGAGGAATAAGTGATTGCGGTCGATCAAACTACGTAGCAAAAATCACTATTTTTTAACAAGGATAACTCCTTATCTAAAAAAAAATTCTCAAAAATAAAATATAAAATACTCATCAGATGAAGTTACCAAATATGTATACATCATTTCATAGAAAAATTCTATGTTGATAGGAAATTGAGGTGAAATAGGGTTGCACTGCCAGACCTATTAGAACCCTAGTTCTCCGAAAAAATATCAAATTCTCTTCCTCCACCACAGTTCAAAGCAGGAGATCATGAGGAAACGGTTGAAAATCCTATTATCCATCTTATAAAGTCTTTTTCTAGCATCTTTTTTTCCATGGACGAAGAATTCACAAAGTCCCCAAATCTAGGTATAAGTTCGGGAATAACAGTAACACCAAATTTTGGGGCTTCTCCTGGATGCTACAGAGCTCCAAAAGCTAAAAGGTTTGCACCATTTGAAAGCCTTATATCACAATATTCTATCAGTGTTAACTAATATCTTATATGCATCACATATAGGTTATGGCAGCCTCAACAAAACAGATGTTCGCATAGATTCGAGAACACATAAATTACATAAAATAATATCGATTCAATGTAGGTTTAGATTGAGACTTAAACCTGGATCTGATACCACTGTAAGGAATCATCTTATAAAATTTGGTGCAGCAAAAGTGACGACTCTTTTAAATTCATTTAGAATTTGTCTCAATCAAAACCAAATGGTAAAAAAAAAAATGAAAACTGATCAAAATGGGTTCGTGTATAGCTGATAGGTTCATCTAATCTCATGAAGAGAAATAAGATAATATTATAAAGCTCTAAAAACTGATCAAGTGTCTGGTCTCCAGCGGTATCTACATGAACTTCATCCACAATAAATTCTCTCTTCGCACCAGTCTCGAGAATTGTTCTTGAATGGTGCTTCATCGCCCATAGACACCTTATAAAAAAAGAGATAGGGAGGAGGCTAAGGATGTGGTTTTCACCCTTGGCACAATTGGGTTTGGCTAAACCATTGGTATTTATATAGAATTTTAGATTTTTTTATAAAAATCTAAAATCTTCATAAATTATGCCCTTGCCCCTATACTTATGGATAAGTATTTATGTGCGTGAATCACTAGGCCTAATAGCCTATTTGGTTGAGACATAATTAAAATAAAATATTTCTATTTAATTTAATTAAATTTGTTATCCGATAACAAATTAATTGACATACCGATTATGAAGGGTACAAGTCACATCTCATGATTCCAAATGGCTATGGGGATAATCTTATCTCCATTGAGCCTTTCCATCATTAGTTATCATATATATATAAACCCTCATCCATCCAATGTCCTAGTCAGAAAAAAGTACCACATCGACTGTCAACTCCTTAGTATACCAACTTTATAAGATCATGTACTCAAAATTGAATCAATTTGAAAACTATTTTTCTATTTATTCTATCTATCCTTGCTAGGGATTTAGAGTTATATCTCATATGATATTTACTCTCACTTACCAAGAGTGGACGATCCCTTATTATCCGCTCAATTATCTCTATTAGGCTTTTCTTATACCCGATCCATCATATTATTGACCATCTATATGGTGATCCATAAGTCAATGGTCAAAGTGCAAGTTCCACCCAACAAGGCATCTTTGGCAACATAGGTCAAAGGTCCAACTATGCAACCAAACCCTGATCGACAGTTAAGTAAGATACCATTCAGAATTTCTAATTTGGTCAATTTAGTGAACTCCTTCAACTAATGAGTACCTATATGTGTATCTCAGTATCTCCTCACTAATGACCAATGAGATCGGTCATCCTCATCACATGAGAAGACGTCACATATACTAGTCTATCCGGATATGTGATGTCTCATCTCAAGAATCATATGACTAGAAACATTTAGATCACTTACCTCTAAATGATCACTCTAAAAGAACAAGACAACACTTCTAGCTCGGAAGAAACGGGGGGGGGGGGGGGGGGGGGGTGGGAGAGCATAAGCCATTTGTGCTTCAGTGAACAGTGGGATCGGGGATGCCGACTGTAGACACGCCAAATTCGCCTGATTCGGAGCCCCAGACTCTTATTCCATAGGCGATATTCTCTTTTTGATCGTTACCTAATTCGGATTACCTCGTGGACATGAGCTAAGGACATTGGTGGAGCCCCTTGTGAGTTGAGAATGGACCAATGATGATGCTGAAACCTTCAAGCGAGAGCCGCGCGTGAACTGTAAAAACACGAAGCCTTCTCGATGACCGACCTTGAATGGTCCATAATTGAAGGTCTCGGGAGTCTCTCATGTGTTCCGTAACATTCAGGGTTTCCGAGAAGTCATTTTGGTAGGCGTCGGTCAATGACGGCTTTTGTTACGGCTTTTCCGATCTGTACTGACACGGCTATCCCGGACCACGCGTTAGGCCTTTCTGGTCATCACCGGGTCTTTTCGGGTCATCCGGGTTGATTCTAGCCAAATATTTTCATCAATCATGGCCATACGTCCGGTTCAGTCAATTTTATGGTTTCCCGACTTTTCCGAGTTCGGTTCACGTTTACTGGGTAAATCTCAGATTTTTCGATGACTTCGGGTTTTCCGATCGTACCAGACTTGTTCATTCATTATTTTAAGTCATCCTGAGTTGACCCGAGATTCCCCGACCGGAACCGTGCTCTTTCGGATCTTCGCCACGGGTTTTGGCTTTTCGCGAGAGGGTAAACCAGTAGAAAGCCCCATGTGAACATCTCGGGAGTCATGCCGGATGGTTTACTGACTTGAGGAGGTGCATTTGAAGGCCCTCTTTCCAACGCAACAAACGGGAGCCAAATCGGACATCCTGTTTGCAAGATACGGCTCGCGGAACGCGCGCGCAGGAGAGAGAGTCTACCGCACCCTCGCTCCCTTTGAAAAGGGAGGGCGCGCCCTGCGCGCCCCTACTTCCTTTGAAAGGCGAGGGCGCAGTCAGTTTCCAAAAATTGGAAATTACCCCGATTAGCACCTTCTAAACCAGATTTTTGGAAGGTTTCCGCGGATGATTTTCGATTATTTGTACCATGCCCCCGTTTCGGGGGCGCGTTACGTATGTCAAGTCGATTAGTAGCAATTTTCGGAAGTTTCCGGCGAATTTTAGCAATGAGACACGTACCGCGCCCCCAGTTTCAAAGAAACTGGGGGGCGTGCAAACTGCGCCCCCGAAGTGAGGGCGCGCCCTACACGCCCTTGGTTTGAGGGCACGCCCTGCGCACCCTCGTCCCCTTTGAAAAGCGGGGGCGCGGTCGGTCCAGTTTCCATTTTTTGCACCTGCTTCCTTCCCCTATAAATTAAGGGTCATTCTCAATGACCCAAGGTTAATCCCCTATGCCTAGCTCGTCCTGAGGTCGTCCAAGCTCTCTCCCAAGGCTGTCCCGACGTCCAAAGCCGATCCGACATCGAGAGATCGATCCCGAGGCGAAGGAGAAGCCCGATCCGTGCGTTCTGCATCAACCTACTTCATCGACTTCTGCATAAAATCTGGAACTCCTTATGCAAAAGTATTCAACATAAAAGTTGTTGCTCTCTTCATCCCTTTCATCTGCAACTGACAACACTCGATTCTGACTTGCCGTTCGTTCGTGGCGATTGCTGCACTGAGAGCGCACATCCAGGTTCTGTTTTCTATATCCTCCCACTTTAAAATTTTTTACAGACTTTTACAGGAGTATTTCGGAGAAATCATCAACATAGGAACTCTTTATCTCCAAGTCTTCTGTCTACTCCAACAAACGGCACTCAATTCTGACAACAGGGTCGTCCGTAGCATTCTTTTTACCAAAGTTGCGCCAAGAGGGTGCAAGGCTACCCGAACCGGCTTGTTTCAAACATCTCGGCTTCAAATTAAGCCGATTCACTTTATAAGCTTCCTCAATCCACTTTATTTAGTTCATTTACTATTTTATAACATTTTTTAGTTTATTTTCATCATTTTTACATAATTTAAAAAACACAAAAAGGGGTTAGGGCTCGCCCCAATCCGGTGAGTTCTAGTCCGATTGCTTATTTGTTTCATCTCTTCTCCTATAGTTTCTACACTTCCCATAATTCTAATCGGTTTATTTCACTTGGTTTATTGTTCTAGTTGCACAGGTTGATCAAGCTAGCATCGGTTGGACTCTTCTTCATCAGCCGGCCGAAGAAGAAGGTTGAACTCACATCCCAATCTCCCACGCTAAGGTACACAGTCAAATTCAACTTTCTTTCTATTTTCATTCCATAAAGTGGAGCCCGCGGCACCTGGCGACCACCTTTTATTTATGCTTTAAGTTCATCTCCTCCTCACTCTCCTCCCACATGACCCGAACCGTCTCCGGTGCTCGAGCGACGCCGTGAGATGAAAGTTCGGGGATCAATGTGAGTGTGGGACCAAGGTGAGGAGTATTTACTGCTTTCCGAGTGTTTTCCGATTCACTCCCCTTTTTCTCCATTCTATCTTTCACCTTCTCTTGAGGTGCCAATCAGGAACCCGTTTCTGGAGTCGACAGCTTTTTAGCGACCACGGAGGGACAACCAATGTCTTCAACCATGCTAGCTTGATTGATTCGTGCAACTAGTTATTTTCCGACTTGGTTCCCACGTGAACCGGCTTGTCCTTTACTTTTTCCATGTTCATTTACCTTTAAACTTGCTGTTTACTCTTCCTTTAAAGATTGTCCCCCATGTGGACTTGATTTTCTTGTCATTAATTTCAACCCGGTTCCCGCGTGAACCACTTTTCTTCTTATAAACCGGTTCCCGCGTGAACCACCTTTCTTTTCCAACTCGATTCCCACGTGAACCAACTTATTTTCAAATCGGTCCCCGCATGGACCACCTCCTTACAGCACCTTTAGATTGGCCCCACGTGGCCCACTTTCTATTTTGTCAACTCTTACACCGGTTCCCGCGTGAACCACCCTTTTCTTCACAAAAACCGGTTCCCACGTGAACCAACCCCTTTTTTATATCGGTTCCCGCGTGAACCAACCCATTTTCAGATCGGTCCCCACGTGGACCACCCTTTTGCACCACTTTAAATTGGCCCAAAGTGGCCCTTCTTCATTTTTCCAATCAAACAAACCGGTTCCCGCGAGAACCACCCCTTTTTCTTCAAAAAACCGGTTCCCGCGCGAACCACCTACCTTTTCAAAACTCGGCTCCTGCGTGAGCCACTTTATTTTCAAATTGGTCCCTGCGTGGACTATTCTTTTACCTTTACTTCAGATTTTTCCCCACTTGGACACTCCATCACAAGCCGGTTCCCGCACGAACCACCTTTAGTTGCTAGTTGCTAGTTATTTGTTTTACTTTATCATTGCTTGTCTTGCTTGCATTCACTTGTTTGATTTATTTAATAGCTTTCATTCATGTTTGCATATTGATTGCTTCTTCTCCTCCTACCCTCCATTTTTCATTTTTGCGTTAGCTTTTGCATCGGGTACCGGACTTGTTCCGATCCGTAGGGCATTCGAGGCGGGGGCTCTCTCTCTCAACACACCCTCACCCTCCAAACACCTTCTTGGTGGATTCTAACCTCTCTTCTGGGATATTCCTTCCTAGTTGATTTGGTTGTTTTCATCAAGGCCTCCGTAAGTCCCCATCGGTGGAGTATTCCTCTCCGCACGATTGGGCCGGTTGTACCACTTTTCCAAAACCCGAAGAACCCATTTACCTACTCATGGTGATTGAGTGATAACCTTAGGTCTTGAAGATTGAAGCAATAGGAACCATACCTGCTTGAGTGAACAATTGCTAACAATCTATCTAATCCAAGGTTTCAACCCAAAAATTGTCGAGTAGTCATTTTAAAAAACCTTGTTTGCATAACTTGCTTGCTCACAATAATTGAAAACAACCAAAAAAAATTTTCTTATTTCAAAACACCTAAAACAAAAAAAAATCCCTTTTAATTTTTGTGTTCAACTTGCTTGCCAAACAACCAAAGTGAAACCAAATCAAATCAAACAAACAATCATAACCAAACAAAAAAAAGTCTCTTTGCATTTACACCTTTCATTTGCTTTCTTTCAAACCATTTTTTTAAGAAAATTTGACAGGATGCCCATGACACTAAGGTCCGGAAGACACATCGGGATGTCGGACTACTACGGCCAATAAGAGGAGTACGAGACGGGCCACTACGAGCTGTAACAACCCAAGGTCCAACCAGAGGGCCATGTCAACGCCGTCAAGGAGCCAGAAATTCAAAATCCTACTCATCAACCTGCTTCACTTAGCGTGGAGCAACTCCTCCAGGGTCTATCTCTTCATCTAGACCCTAAATCTTTTTCGCTTGTGCAATCCTTGACGAAGGGCAAGATGCCCGCCAATCAAGATCCGGTCGAGGGAAATCAAGCCCCCTCACCACCTCAATCAGCAGTCAGGCCCCAAATCATCTCTTCTCCTGGGCAACCCTGCCGTGTCTCCACTCACCCCGTTATGGGGCATTCACATAATACTATTACAGTTCCTGTTTCCAACCTACCTCTTCCAACCCAATCACCTAAACACTTTGCTCCTGTGGCTCAGGAATCTAGCCTCACCCAGGCATTAATGAACAAACTTAACCAAATGGATGAGCGCTTTGAAGAGATGAGGCACCGCCTCGATTCTAAAGTCATCCCTAAAATCTGTGTCACATCCTTCCCAGTTCTACACCTTCCTCCTTCAGAGATACCAGTCTTACAACGTTACAACGGGACTGGTAATCCTTTCAACCATCTAAAGAGCTTTCTCTACGACTCCGCGTTCTAGAAAAATGACCGCAAAGCCCTTGCCTTCCTATTCCGTCGATCATTAGAGGGATCTGCCCTGGACTAGTTCTATTCTCTTGATTCCATTGAGGCGGCGGATTTTGACATTGTCAAGGCGAAGTTTCTACAGAGGTACAAGGATCGGGTGGGGCCACCCTGCTCGATAACTGATTTAATTGCCGAAAAGATGAGGCCAGATGAGGACTTTGCCAGATTTGTTGATCGGTGGAGGGGAATGGCTAAGAGGCTAGTGGATACCATCTCAGAGGGGGAGCAGGTGAGGATGCTCATCCGGAACACCACGCCCAACCTTCGCAACCTCCTGATCATGCACCGCCCAGCAACCATGAGTGAATTGTGTGATAGCGCCCGCTACCTCAAAGCCCACTTTAAGGACGCATCCATGATCAACCCATTTGACACCAAGCCTCGTAACACTAGAAAGCCTACACCTGTAGGACCCACCACCGAAGGGGTAGTAAACAATGAGAGCATCAATGCCATGGGTAACCAAGGTGGGTATCGCCAAAGCCAATACCGTAACCCACCACCCAACCAACAATACCGCCTAGCTCCTCAACCAGCTCCTCAGCCCCAGCAGCAACTTGCATACAACCGAGCACCACCACAGCAACCCACCTACAACCGAGCGCCCCAGCAACCAAATGCCTACAACCGAGCGCCACAATAACAACCTGTCTACAACCGACCACAACCACAACAACAAGCTTACAACCAAGTGCCACCACCAGCCAACCGACCTAGGAGGGGGAACCTAAGAGAGAGTACTATCCTCAACTGCCGTTCCCCCTCACCGATATCTTTAACTCACTAATGGCTGAACAGCAGTTGGAACTTCCAAAGGAGAGAGAAGGATGGCCGGCAAATGTTGACACAACAAAGTACTGCGCTTATCATCAGTATCCCGGGCACACAGTGGATGTCTTTTTCCAGTTTAAAGACTACATTCATGACCTCGATGATCAAGGGAACATTGACTGGGCACAGATGGGAGAATCCACTCAAGCGATGAAGGCACGTCAGAATCAACCACGGCGACAGCAAGCACAACAGCAGCCTAGCCTGGGTATAGTCCAAGATCCGCTCCTGGTACATGCACCTGTACAAGCACCAGCACCAGCACCACCAAACCAACGACTCGGCCTCGTCCACTCCGCCATCAAGGGGTCAACCCACCATTCCCAGGGTTGGCGGGTCAAGGATCAAATCACCTCCATGCCCGCCAAACCAACCCCACCTACAAACCGCACCATACTCTCCATACCGAGAGCTGCCCCCAGCCCACAAACTACCCAAACACCACTACCCCCAACAACCATCAACCCTCCACGGCGCCTAATCATTAGACCACCACCAGCATCCCAACCAGCACTGCAACCATCACCTAACCTACCAACCACCATTAATCCTCTTCAACGTCTAATCATTAGACCGTCACCAACACCCCAAACATCACCTAACCTACCAGCCTCCACCACCCCTCGGCCTCTCATTATCCGGCCATCACCCAACCCACCAGTCGCCACCACTCCACGACCTCTCATCATTAGACCATCACCACCAACTCCCCGATCATCACCCAACATACCGGCCTCCACCAATCCACGACCCCTCATCATCCGATCCTCACCACCCCTACCTACCACGGGCTCCTCAACATACCAACCAACCCTGCCATCACCATCATCACCACTTCCCCCTACCATGCTGGCGCCAGTACTTCGTAGCGGGAGGATGTTCCAAAGGGTCTTCCCCCAGGTCGGGATACAACCACAGGAACGGGCAGAAGAGGAGATGGTAGAAGAACCGTTGCCCGGCACGGCATATGACTTATTGAAACATCTGGACAAAATGCCGGCACAGATTTCAATCCTAGAGCTGATTAAAAGGTCAAAGAACCATCAGGACATTCTACAACTGTACTTGCAGCGGGTCATGGTCAATGAGGACCTCCCGCCCGAGAAGATCATTACTGTCCTGACCTCAAGGAGTGAACATCCGGCACTCACATTTACACAGGAGGAGTTGGCATGGCAAAAAATCAGAAAATATGCTTTGTGTGTTGCAGTAATCATCCGAGGCGTGGAGATTAAGTCATGCTTGATTGACACCGGAGCATCTATAAATGTTATGCCGCCAGAAACATTGTAACTTTGCGGCATCTCTGATGAAGAAATCGAGCCTTCTGCCGTCACGGTGACAGCCTATGACAACTCCCGGAAGCCGGCACGAGGGGTGGTTACGTTGGAAGTAGGGCTCGGACCGTGTGCTGTCACCGCCGAGTTTCATGTTCTAGAACTGGAGCCTACATTTAAAGCTATCTTGGGACGCCCATATCTCGAGGCAATAGGAGCTGTTGCCTCCACTAATCATCAGTGTCTAAAGTTCCCATACAAGGGCCAGGTGATTAAAGTAACCAACATCCCCATTCTAAATGACGTGGATGACCCCTCTTCTGAACTGTCAATATCAAAATTTAATCAGCCGTTGGTTTCAACTACAGAGTTGCCTGAGGTCATGATGATAACGACGCTTCCAGATACAGTTGCGTGGCGGATAATGAAAGGGATGGGCTATCAGCTTGGAAAGGGGTTGGGAAAAGAGCTGCAGGGGGTTGTGCACCCCATTAAAGCCGTACAAAGACCAAAGAGACACGGGCTTGGCTACGAGCCCAATTTCACTCCGAGGATGGTCTACCGGCCAAAAAATGCCATGGGACTCCAAAAATTCTTTATCAAAGAGGAGACCATGATGATGGCCTGGGATGAAGAAGAAGAACCAGTCAAGAGGAAGAAGGCACCAAAGCAAGAGGAGGAAGTGGACAACCTGAGTTCATCTCTGGCTCGGTTGTTCATAGAGGAGGAAGAACCAGTCGAGGGCAAGTCCATCTCTAAACAACTTGTCCACTCAAACCCACCTCCAATCAACATCCCACGTGAACCGTATCCTATGGTCACGTATTTCAAAATCCTCACACTCTCCCTCTTACATTCACTCGATGGGCTGTCTAGCCCAATTCCTACTTCTGGGCCAAAATAGCCACCTGAACTGATCACTGGGCCTGAGAGCCCATTCAAATCTTCTGACTCCACTGGGCTTCTATGCCCAACTGGGCCCACGTGCCCTTTAAATTTCTTTTCTAGCTTTGGGCCCATGTGCCCACCACTTGGGCCTATATGCCCCATAGATCTTTTCACAAGCTTTGGGCCCATCTGCCCCTTTCTTGTCATTGTTGGGCCCACGAGCCCATTTTTCTCGATTTTGCTTAAGCTTTCTATTTCTGCTCGAGCCCCATCGGCTCATTCTCTTTTTGTTATTGAAAACACACAAAATACTCAAAAAAAAACGTCTTCTTGCAAACTCAGTTTTTCGTTGAGGAGACGTCTCTACTTGTCTCGGAGGGTGCTCCCAACCAGGGACCCCTCTTCTCTGACTCACTGATTGATCTACTCGATCCTTCACCCACTGTAAATACCACCTTTCCAATTCCGTCTTCTTTAGGATTAGTTAGTATAGGAAGGAAGAAAATTCAAGGTAAACGTGTGCCAAAGAGATATCTTCAGTAAATAGCTCAAAAATGCAAGGAATGTGCAAGGCTGCCAAGGTTTTTGGAAAATGCTATCCAGCTTGATGAAATCCAATTTGAGGATAAATTCAGTGTAGATCATACACTAGGAGTTTACGAGGTTTTATCAGAAAAGGATCCTGATTTCGAGGATGGAATTGAGGACTTGGCTAATGCATATGCATCTGGACTTAAAAGGTTTGAAGAACCATTAGCCACGGTGGATGAACCGACAAAAGAATTGAATCTTGGAACACCGGAAGATCCCAAGACAATTCTTCTAAGTGCAAACCTCACTCCCACTGAGGAACAGAGTTTAATTGAAATTTTGGAAGAATATAAGGATACGTTCGCATGGACATACGAAGACATGTCGGGGTTAAACAACTCATTAGTTGAACATCGTCTAACTTTGAAACCTGGAGCTACCCCGGTCAAACAAAAATTAAGGAGATTCCACCCTGATGTTTCACTTAAGATGAAAGAAGAGGTCGACAAGTTACATCAAGCAAAATTCATTAAAGTCGTCCTTTATCTGCAATGGGTGGCAAACATAGTCCCGGTCATGAAGAAGGATGGTCGTTTTGGATCTGTATAGACTTCAGGAACTTGAATCGAGCGTGTCCTAAAGATGACTTTCCTCTACCTCATATTGATGTACTGGTTGATAACACTACTGGATTCGAGATGTTGTCATTCATGGATGGCTATTCCGGTTATAACCGAATCCGATTGGCCGAAGAGGACCAGGAGAAGACCTCGTTCACTACACCTTGGGGAACCTACTGCTATGTCGTCATTCCCTTTGGACTAAAGAATGTTGGTACTACCTATCATAGGGCCATGATGGCTATCTTCCATGACATGATGCATACCCTTGTAGAGGTGTACGTGGACGACCTAGTCGTTAAGTCCAAAAGCCGAGAAGATCACCTGGAAGTGCTAAGAAAGGTCTTGCAAAGGGCTAGGGAATATAAATTGAAAATGAACCCAAAGAAATGTACGTTTGGAGTATCCTCAGAAAAGTTATTAGGGTTCATAGTGAGCAAAAGGGGCATAGAGATCGACCCAAACAAGGCCAAAGCAATCATTGGTGTGCCTTCTCCAAGAAATATAAAAGAACTTCTAGGATTAATCGGGAGGCTACAGTTTGTCCGCCGGTTCATCTCACAACACTCCCAAAGGTGTAAACCTTTCTATGAGTTGACCAAGGCGGGGGCCGAGTTCAAATGGGATTCGAAGTGCCAGGATGCATTCGATGGATTGAAAAGATACCTGGCTAGTCCCCCTATGCTTAGACCACCAGTCCCTGGCAAGCCCTTAGTTCTGTATATCTCGGTTTTGGAGAATTCTCTTGGAGCAGTCCTTGCACAAGTGGATGAAGAAGGGAAAGAGAGGGCAACCTACTACTTGTCAAAGATCTTTGATCCATGTGAGCAGAAGTATATTGTAGTGGAGAAGACCTGTGCTGCACTAGTCTGGGTAGTTCAGAAGCTTAAACACTATTTCTTAGCTCATGAGATAAATCTTATTGCCCGCATCAATCCCATCAAATTCCTTCTAGAGAAAACTGTTCTAACTGATCGGTTAGGTCGTTGGAAGAGCTTCCTTTCCCAGTTTGATATCACCTATCTCGCCCAGAAGGTGATTAAGGGCTATGCCATTGCCGAACATCTAGCCCATCACCCTATACCCCTCTTTGACCCGGTCCAGTCAGAGCTTCCGGATGACGAACTAATGTTGATCCGATCTTCCCATCTTTGGACATTATATTTTGATGGGGCCCTGAATTCACATGGTAAGGGAATAGGAATCGTTATTCTATCACTCGAGGGTGTCACCATTCCACAGGCATTTCAGCTTGACTTCCCAGCAACCAACAATATAGCTGAATACGAAGCCTTGCTGGCCGGGCTGGAGGCCGCTCATTTCTATGGTGCCACGGAATTGAGGGTGACAGGTGATAGCCAACTAATCCTTCGCCAAGTCCTAACCAAATACCAAACTTCTCATCCAAACCTCAAACCTTACCAAGAACTCACCTCTTGCTACATCAAACTCTTTTCCAAACTCACTTTTGTCCATGTTCCTCGTGCTCAGAACATCCTTGATGATGCCCTAGCCTCCTTAGCTTCATCTCTATCAGTCCCGCTAGGTAGACAGGTGCGGACTATCCATGTCCGTAGAAGGTCGATACCGGCGATTAAGGATGGTTGATTTATGAAGGTCAAGGAGAGATTTGGCAGAAGGGAACATCTAGAGCAGAAAGAGGAGATTTCTCTAGTCTAGTTGGAAGAGTTAGACAAGGGTGAGAGGCCTTGGTTCGATGAGATTGCGAAGTATTGTCAAGATCAGACATATCCACCTAGATCAAATGCAAAAGAAAAGAAGGCCATCAAGAGAGTATCCCAGAGGTATACCATCCTAGGAGGGGTGCTCTACAAGAGGAGCCTGAGCGGAATTTTATTGAGATGCGTTGATGAAGAAGAGGCAGAATTGGTGCTTAAGGAAGCACATTCCGGGGTCTGTGGGGGCCATGTCAATGCTCAAGCTCTTGCCAAGAAAATCATCAGGCAGGGGTAATATTGGCCAACCCTAGAAGAGGATTGCTCCATCTTTGTTCGGCAGTGTCATTCTTGTCAACTTCATGCCTACAAGATCCATTCTCCTGCATCTTCCCTTCATCTGATTCATGCCCCATGGCCCTTTGCCATGTGGGCTTTCGACATCATTGGCCCTCTAAGTGATCTTAACTCTGAAATCCGTTCCAAATCGTTCATCTTGACGGCAACAGAGTACTTCAACAAGTGGGCAGAAGCAAAAGCGTTCGTGGAGATCAAGGCATCAACACTGTGCTCCTTCATCAAACGCAACATCATCGCCAGGTTCAGGATACCCAGTGACATCATCACCGACAATGGACCGCAATTTCTCTCTCAAGATCTACGTGATCTTTGCAACAGGTACCGCATTGCATTGCATCATTCATCTCCTTATTACCCGCAAGGCAACGGTCAAGCAGAAGCCACCAACAAAACTTTGATTAAAATCATTAAGAAAACCTGTAAGTCTAGCAAGTTCGCGGATTGGCCAGATAAGCTTGTAGATGCCCTATGGGCTTATCACACTTTTGTACAGACCCCCACTGGTCAAACCCCGTATGCTCTCACATATGGGATGGAAGCGGTGGTCCCGTACGAAGTACTCCTTCCATCACTCCGAGTTCAACTTGATCGGGACATCCCTGTCGATGAGAGGTGAGAATATCTCCCTGTACAACTTGAACTCCTAGATGAAAGAAGGTTGGCCACCTCCGAGCATGCCCGGACTTATCAGAACCGATTGAAAAGATTTTATCAAAAGAGGGTGGTAGAGAGAAAGTTCAAAATCGGTGAGATGGTAGTCAAACGTATATCCGTTAAGCCAGGTGGTCCCCGCTCCAAGTTGCATCCTAACTAGGAAGGGCCTTTTGTTATAACTGAAAAATATCCAGGTAATGCATATGAGCTAACCAACGCCGATGGAGAAAAATTGAACCATCTATGGAACGGCGTCTACCTCAAAAAATATTTTCCTTAGAGAAGAAAATGGAGAATTTATGGTATGATATTAAGTCATCGATCCAAGGGTGTTAGCTAGAAGTCAAGGGTAGACATCACCCTGCACACACAACACCTCCTAATCCCAGAATCCAGATAGCCCAACACTCGAGAAAGGCAAGGCAGAACCCTGAAGGCAGAAAGGAAACCTTACCTTATTCTCTTCTATGCGGTCCAAGATAGGTGAAGGGGACTAGAGGAGGATAGTATCGAAAATTCCCACCACCTTAGTAGGAGGCCGTCTCATAGGGTGCAAAAGGGTGCCAAAAGATGGGCAATGAACCCCACAGGTTTAAACAAATATGGGTCTGTCTGAATGAGTACCCGGAAAAGTAGAAAATGAAAAGAAGGCACCAAAAGATGGGCAATGACCCCATAGGTCAAAGACTTGTCTAAATAAGTGCCACATGTAGAAAAGACCCGAAGAGGCTGAACCCCAACGGGCAATTTGGGCATGAGTAGAGAAACCCTCCTCAACACCCCCAAATCCTATCAAAGACTTCCTTTATTATTCTTCCATCTTAAAACCCTAGGGTAGGGTAAACTATCTAAACTCAGGGGGAATCCAAACCGATCAAGAGAAGAGGGCAAGAAAGATTCTGGGTAGGGAACCTTATCTTCACGTGGTGTTTATCGCTTGAATCTTGATTAACACTCAAAGATCGATGAATTGTCTCAATACCGACACATTCTCCACAAAAATCCAAAAAAAATGAATATTTAAAAAAATACAAAAAAAAATTGAATATTTTCAAAAATCCAAAAAAGGTTGAATATTTTTTTAAAAAAAATGAATGAATCCAAAAACCAAAAAAAATGCGTCGTCTAACTTGGCATAACCTTGATTTTTGCCTTTGCTAGCATTCATGTTTATGTCTTGCATGTTTCATTTCCGCATTGCATATTTACCTTCATTATCACCCCATTAAGAGGGCTCCTCCCTTTGACCTAAGTCAAAGTTGCCCATAATAGGCAAAGGGATGAGTCGTTGTGAAGATCTAATCCTCTTTTATCAAGTGTTTTCAGGGACTTTAAAATAAGAGGAAGATTCTATCAACGACAGGTAAGTTCTCTTAACCATTTCATTTCGGTCATTTAGGTTATTTTTGCACCTTGTTAAGAAGGCTCCTCTCTTTGACCTAAGTCAAGGCAGACAGCAATAGGCAAAGATATAAGCCATGATGAAGATTTAATCCCCTTTTATCAAGTGTTTCAGGATTCTAAGATCAAGAAGGGAGTAACTCTCGCCATAACAGGTAAGCTCTCTTAACTTTTATCCTGTTTATCTTGTTAGTCATTTTGTGCATTCTACCTTGTTAATAAGGCTACCCCCTTGACACGTAAGCAAGCCAAGATGACAATAGGCAAGGGGGTAAGCCATAAAGCAGATCTAACCCCTTTATTGAGTATTTTAGGAAATAAACGTGAGTCAAGGAGGGTGAAGTCTTGCCAACAGGTAAGTTTCTTAACCTCACATCTACTGTCTTCTTTATTATTAACATTTTTATCTTTAAGAGGCTTCCGCCCCTTGACAAGATTGCTAGGGGCCAAGCCAAAACGTGATGTTAACAACCCTTTTGAGTGATGTCGAGCAGGAAGAATAGTGCAAGTGACTCTGGGAAGAATAGATAAATATCTGATTACCCATCAAGCGCTGTAACAAGGGAACGACCACTTGGAGGAGGCATGGAAGCCGTGCCCACAAATGCCGCCGCAACTACCTCATTCCGGCGATGCTTCGAAGAAGTGGCCAAGAACATGGTGGCACCACAGGAATTGCTCATGGAAATGGAAAAATGGACATGGGAGACCCCCATAACTTGCCGACTAGCATATATGTCGTTAGTCATGTATTATTATCTTATGCATTATTTGTTGAAGACCATGAGTACGGAGAAGACTTGACCCGAGATCCCCTTCATCAAAATCTACGACGGTCGGGTCATCTCTGACGCTCACGGATAAGCCAAAGTTATGCTGTGAGGGACGATGGTTCCCGAATGGGTATCTTGACCTCATAGACAATCTATATCTTCAACTATTTGTTATACAAGTTTTGTCTTGTTTTATTGAGCCTAGCATGCATCATGTAGCGTTAATTGCAGTGCATTTTGTTTTGTCATTGCATACATCATTTCGTAATCTTCACCTTCTCACCCTAATCTTTAAACTTTTTATCCTAATTCCGATCATTCTGAATTTCACCGTGTTCTCTATTCCCACCATGTTTTCTAGTCCCACCAACCTCTCTAATATCCCACCGTGTCTGTTAATCCCATCGTGTTCGGTAATAACCTTATGCCTCCAAATCTTCCATCACCACTGTCTCCATTGCAACATTTCCTTGCTATTCATCCCACCATGGTAGCCAATTCGTCCCGCCAAAGGCCTTCTATTTGATCAGAACTTGCACCGTCACTATGTTCACGGTCTATGCTTTAACATTTGCCTTTTGGAATTCGAGATCATTCCATTCCGAATTGAATCTTGTCTCTTGGAAGACTTAAATGAATCTAAGAGCCTGAATGTGCTCGATTGGTAGTCTTTTACTTTTTCAAAACAAATCTCTTTTTAAACTATAGCCCATCACAATACAAGAACACCGCAAAGATCGGGTTACCGGCTGATGATGAACCTATGAACCCATGTTTCGGGGACTCCCCACCGCGTTGGGGGTTGGCTTTCTTCTCTCGTGCCATTGGTACATCTTTTACCAATCGAACATAGGAAGACTTAATGAAACATGGCAGTTAACCAGGAGACTGGATGAGATTTGTCTTGCCGAGTTTGGTCGTTAAGCGTGTCTATATCTAACACCTTGATGCCACCTTTTCAATCCATCACCATTTCGCTCCACTACATTCCACTACGATTCATCTCGCTTCACTACGCTTTCTCTACATTTCACTCTGCTCCGCTACATGTCATTCCCTTGCAAAGCCGACATCAAGGCGAGGCAAGATGTAGACACGCCAAATTGGCCTGATTCGGAGCCCCAGACTCTTATTCCATAGGCGATATTCTTTTTTTGTCCGTTTTATCTTTAAGAGGCTTCCACCCCTTGACAAGCTTGCAAGGGGCCAAGCCAAAACGTGATGTTAACAACCCTTTTGAGTGATGTCGAGCAGGAAGAATAGTGCAAGTGACTACGGGAAGAATAGATAAATATATGATTACCCATCAAGCGCTGTAACAAGGGAACGACCACTTGGAGGAGGCATGTAAGTCGTGCCCACGAATGCCACCGCAACTACCTCATTCCGGCAATGCTTCGAAGAAGTGGCCAAGAACATGGTGGCACCACAGGAATTGCTCATGGAAATGGAAAAATGGACATGGGAGACCCCCATAACTTGCCGACTAGCATATATGTCGTTAGTCGTGTATTATTATCTTATGCATTATTTGTTGAAGACCATGAGTACGGAGAAGACTTGACCCGAGATCCCCTTCATCAAAATCTACGACGGTCGGGTCATCTCTGACGCTCACGGATAAGCCAAAGTTATGCTGTGAGGGACGATGGTTCCCGAATGGGTATCTTGACCTCATAGACAATCTATATCTTCAACTATTTGTTATACAAGTTTTGTCTTGTTTTATTGAGCCTAGCATGCATCATGTAGTGTTAATTGCAGTGCATTTTGTTTTGTCATTGCATACATCATTTCGTAATCTTCACCTTCTCACCCTAATCTTTAAACTTTTTATCCTAATTCCGATCATTTACGAATTTCACCGTGTTCTCTATTCCCACCATGTTTTCTAGTCCCACCAACCTCTCTAATATCCCACCGTGTCTGTTAATCCCATCGTGTTCGGTAATAACCTTATGCCTCCAAATCTTCCATCACCACTGTCGCCATTGCAACATTTCCTTGCTATTCATCCCACCATGGTAGCCAATTCGTCCCGCCAAAGGCCTTCTATTTGATCAGAACTTGCACCGTCACTATGTTCACGGTCTATGCTTTAACATTAGCCTTTTGGAATTCGAGATCATTCCATTCCGAATTGAATCTTGTCTCTTGGAAGACTTAAATGAATCTAAGAGCCTGAATGTGCTCGATTGGTAGTCTTTTACTTTTTCAAAACAAATCTCTTTTTAAACTATAGCCCATCACAATACAAGAACACCGCAAAGATCGGGTTACCGGCTGATGATGAACCTATGAACCCATGTTTCGGGGACTCCCCACCGCGTTGGGGGTTGGCTTTCTTCTCTCGTGCCATTGGTACATCTTTTACCAATCGAACATAGGAAGACTTAATGAAACATGGCGATTAACCAGGAGACTGGATGAGATTTGTCTTGCCGAGTTTGGTCGTTAAGCGTGTCTATATCTAACACCTTGATGCCACCTTTTCAATCCATCACCATTTCGCTCCACTACATTCCACTACGATTCATCTCGCTTCACTACGCTTTCTCTACATTTCACTCGCTCCGCTACATGTCATTCCCTTGCAAAGCCGACATCAAGGCGAGGCAAGATGTAGACACGCCAAATTGGCCTCGATTCGGAGCCCCAGACTCTTATTCCATAGGCGATATTCTTTTTTTGTCCGTTTTATCTTTAAGAGGCTTCCACCCCTTGACAAGCTTGCAAGGGGCCAAGCCAAAACGTGATGTTAACAACCCTTTTGAGTGATGTCGAGCAGGAAGAATAGTGCAAGTGACTACGGGAAGAATAGATAAATATATGATTACCCATCAAGCGCTGTAACAAGGGAACGACCACTTGGAGGAGGCATGTAAGTCGTGCCCACGAATGCCGCCGCAACTACCTCATTCCGGCAATGCTTCGAAGAAGTGGCCAAGAACATGGTGGCACCACAGGAATTGCTCATGGAAATGGAAAAATGGACATGGGAGACCCCCATAACTTGCCGACTAGCATATATGTCGTTAGTCGTGTATTATTATCTTATGCATTATTTGTTGAAGACCATGAGTACGGAGAAGACTTGACCCGAGATCCCCTTCATCAAAATCTACGATGGTCGGGTCATCTCTGACGCTCACGGATAAGCCAAAGTTATGTTGTGAGGGACGATGGTTCCCGAATGGGTATCTTGACCTCATAGACAATTTATATCTTCAACTATTTGTTATACAAGTTTTGTCTTGTTTTATTGAGCCTAGCATGCATCATGTAGCGTTAATTGCAGTACATTTTGTTTTGTCATTGCATACATCATTTCGTAATCTTCACCTTCTCACCCTAATCTTTAAACTTTTTATCCAAATTCCGATCATTCTGAATTTCACCGTGTTCTCTAATCCCACCATGTTTTCTAGTCCCACCAACCTCTCTAATATCCCACCGTGTCTGTTAATCCCACCGTTTTCGGTAATAACCTTATGCCTCCAAATCTTCCATCACCACTGTCGCCATTGCAACATTTCCTTGCTATTCATCCCACCATGGCAGCCAATTCGTTCCGCCAAGGGCCTTCTATTTGATCAGAACTTGCACCGTCACTATGTTCACGGTCTATGCTTTAACATTTGCCTTTTGGAATTCGAGATCATTCCATTCCGAATTGAATCTTGTCTCTTGGAAGACTTAAATGAATCTAAGAGCCTGAATGTGCTCGATTGGTATTCTTTTACTTTTTCAAAACAAATCTCTTTTTAAAATTTAGCCCATCACAATACAAGAACACCGCAAAGATCGGGTTACCGGCTGATGATGAACCTACGAACCCATGTTTCGGGGACTCCCCACCGCATTGGGGGTTGGCTTTCTTCTCTCGTGCCATTGGCACATCTTTTACCAATCGAACATAGGAAGACTTAATGAAACATGGCAGTTAAACAAGAGACTGGATGAGATTCGTCTTGCCGAGTTTGGTCGTTAAGCGTGTCTATATCTAACACCTTGATGCCACCTTTTCAATCCATCACCATTTCGCTCCACTACATTCCACTACGATTCATCTCGCTTCACTACGCTTTCTCTACATTTCACTCTGCTCCGCTACATGTCATTCCCTTGCAAAGCCGACATCAAGGCGAGGCAAGTTGTAGACACGCCAAATTGGCCTGATTCGGAGCCCCAGACTCTTATTCCATAGGCGATATTCTTTTTTTGACCGTTACCTAATTCAAATTACCTCGTGGACATGAGCTAAGGACATTGGTGGAGCCCCTTGTGAGTTGAGAATGAACCGATGATGATGCCAAAACCATCAAGTGAGAGCCGCGCGTGAACTGTAAAAACACGAAGCCTGCTCGATGACCGACCTTGAATGGTCCATAATTGAAGGTCTGGGGAGTCCCGCATGTGTTTCGTAACATTCAGGGTTTCCGAGAAGTCATTTCGGTAGGCGTCGGTCAATGACGGCTTTTGTTACGGCTTTTTCGATCTGTACTGACACGGCTATCCCGGACCACGCGTTAGGCCTTTCCGGTCATCACCGGGTCTTTTCAGGTCATCCGGGTTGATTCTAGCCGAATGTTTTCATCAATCATGGCTATACGTCCGGTTCAGTCAATTTTAGGGTTTCCCGGCTTTTCTGAGTTTCGGTTCACGTTTACCGGGTTAATCTCAGATTTTTCGATGACTTCAGGTTTTCCGATTGTACCGGACTTGTTTGGTCATCATTTTAAGTCATCTTGAGTTGACCCAAGATTCCTCGACTGGAACCGTGCTCTTTCGGATCTTCGCCACGGGTTTTGGCTTTCCGCGAGAGGGTAAACTGGTAGAAAGCCCCGTGCAAACGTCTCGGGAGTCATTCCGGCTAGTTTACTGACTTGAGGAGGTGAGGTTGAAGGCCCTCTTTCCAACACAACAAACGGGAGCCGAATCGGACATCCCGTTTGCAAGATATGGCTCGCAGAACATGTGTGCAGGAGAGAGAGTCTACCGCGCCCCCGCTCCCTTTGAAAAGCGCCCTCAACCTGAGGGCGCGCCCTGCGTGCCCCCACTTCCTTTGAAAAGCGAGGGCACGATTAGTTTCTAAAAATCGGAAATTGCCCCGATTAGCACCTTCTAAACCGGATTTTTGGAAGGTTTCCGCGGATGATTTTCGATTATTTGTACCGCGCCCCCGGTTCGGAGGCGCGTTACATATGTCAAGTCGATTATTAGCAATTTCCGGAAGTTTCCGACGAATTTTAGCAGTGAGACACATACCGCGCCCCCAGTTTGGGGCGCGCAGACCGCGCCCCTGAAGTGAGGGCACGCCCTGCACGCCCTCGTCTTCTTTGAAAAGCGGGGGCACGGTCGGTCCAGTTTCCATTTTTTGCACCGGCTTCCTTACCCTATAAATTGAGTGCCATTCTCAACGACCCAAGGTTAATCCCTCATGCCTAGCTCATCTTGAGGTCGTCCAAGCTCTCTCCCAAGGCTGTCCCGACGTCCAAAGCCGATCCGACGTCGAGAGATCGATCCCGAGGCGAAGGAGAAGCCCAATCCGTGTGTTCTGCATCAACCTATTTCATATACTTCTTCATAAAATCTGGTACTCCTTCTACAAAAGTCTTCAACATAGAAGTTGTTCCTATCTTCGTCCTCTTTCATCTGCAACTGACGGCACTCGATTCCGACTTGCCGTTCGTTCGTGTCGATTGCTGCACTGAGGGCGCGCATCCAGGTTCTATTTTTTATATCCGCCCATTTTTCAGAATTTTTACAGACTTCTACAGGAAGATTTAGGAGAAATCATAAACATAGGAACTCTTCCTCTCCGAGTCTTCTATCTACTCCAACAAACATCACTCAATTCTGACATTGGGGTCGTCTGTAGCATTCTCTGTACCAAAGTCACGCTAGGAGGGTGCAAGGCTACCCGAACCGGCTTGTTTCAACCATCTCGGCTTCAACTTAAGCCGATTCACTTTATAAGCGACCTCAACCCACTTTATTCAGTTCATTTACTATTTTATAACATCTTTTAGTTCATTTGCATCATTTTTACATAATTAAAAAAACACAAAAAAGGGGTTAGGGCTCGCCCCAATCCGGTGAGTTCTAGTCCAATTGCTTCTTTGTTTCATCTCTTCTCCTATAGTTTCTACACTTCCCATAGTTCTAATCGGTTTCTTTCACTTGGTTTATTGTTCTAGTTGCATAGGTTGATCAAGCTAGCATTGGTTGGACTCTTCTTCATCAGCCGGCCGAAGAAGAAGAAGGTTGAACTCACATCCCAATCTCCCACGCTAAGGTACACGGTCAAATTCAACTTTCTTTCTATTTTTATTCCATAAAGCGGAGCCCGCGGCTCCTGACGACCACCTTTTATTTATGCTTTAGGTTCATCTCCTCCTCGCTCTCCTCCCACATGATCCGAACCGTCTCCGGTGCTCGAGCGACGCCGTGAGATGAAAGTTCGGGGATCAATGTGAGTGTGGGACCAAGGTGAGGAGTCTTTACTACTTTCCGAGTATTTTCCGATTCACTCTCCTTTTTCCCCATTCTATCTTTCACCTTCTCTTGAGGTGCCAATTCGGAACCCGTTTCTGGAGTCGACACCGACATTATCACTTTAAATAGAAAACTCAAACCAATTCCCAGATCGAAAGAATACAGAGATGAAGAATTGGGAGATCACAGTCGCAATTGCCTAAGATTGGCGTCAACATGAGTAGGCCAATGCAATAGCAAAATGTTATCTCATTATGGTTTAGATCTCGGGGTCTTCTCTCCAAAATGAAAAAGGAAAACCTCTCATACAATACGAGGAGGGACAGAGGGATGAAAGACATAGGAAGAAATTAACTGGAATCTGATGCTAATCTTGCCTGCCCATCTCAAATTTGACCATCTCTAAGAACACAAACCCAAACGAAACACAAACGGGATACCAAAGAAGCTCTGTTCGTTGAGAAAGGGGAGCACTGTCTAGAGGGGGAGGGGAGCGCCGAACAAGAGACGAGTGAAGGGGGAGCGCCGAATAGATCGTATCCTCAAACCTAGACAAATCCCACTAATAATCAAGACAACTTATCATTGAATTTATCCCTAATTTCGGGGATAACCCAGATTAAGTTGATCTAGGTCAAACTCATTTTTATTTGTCAAACAAACCAAGGATTAGGGATAAGTTAAGTCTATCCCTAGCTATCCCCATACCAAATAGGGCCTAAAGGTGATACATTTCTAGAAAATGGGGAACTGTCTCTTGCACTACTTTGGAATGGTCCTTACTTTTTGTAACCACTTAAGGGTCTGTTTGGTTGGATGAAAAAACAAAAAAAATGCTGAAATTGTTTTATTAGGATTTAAATTTTTATGGAAAAGTATACATAAATTTGTTGTTTGGTTGATCGGAAATAATTATTTTAAAATGTATTTGTATAGTAACTTTAAAAAAATGAGAACCATGGTTAGTCACTTAATTGTGTGTATTTTTTTAAAATATTATATCAAATTCAAATTCACTTTTATAAACTTATTTTAGTTGTTATATTTTACAAGATGTATATAAGTTTTTTGTTTTTATTTTATGTAATAAAACATCATGAATTTTAAATTAGTTATTTTTTGTAAGAATAATTTAGAGCCATGTAATTAAAATTATAATGTAATAAAATATTATTTAGAAGTTATACTTTTAAACATTTACATACTTAAAATATACAATAAAATGTGTATTTTATTTTTTATTAAAATTTACAAAAAATAAAACTTTTAAAATTAAAAATTGTATTAATTTTTTTTAAAAATAAAAACTTTTTACTTTTTACTAACATGTTTTTATTTGATGTGTATGAACGCATGCCCGTGGAAAATCGTTTTGGGTTGATTTTGTGGAATATCAGAATCCTGGCTTCTGGGTAGTCCATGTAGATATGTTTCCGTTGACCCTCGGAACCAAATAAAATCGTTAATTCGGTTTTTCCGAAATGTAACAGAACTTTTACGGGGAATCAAACCGGGTCCGTTTGATTTCATGTAAAATCAAAATTAAAGAAAAAGTTTTGGTTGAATACAATATTCAAGGAAACTGAAAACAGCCCTTCATTTGGTTGTCTGTAAATGATTTTCCAGAAACTTTATCAAACACTTCAATAAAAAAACAGCAGTCATAGATAATTTTATTAATATTTATATAATTAAATCATTTATTTATGACACAATTTAATGAAAAAATAAATTAAGTAAAATATTTAATTAGTAGTCAAATATTTTTAAATAAAATAAAATATAGTATTTTTTCATTTTAAATTATTTTTAATAATTTAAATTTTATGTAAAATTTTACTAAAGTATTTTATTTACTAAAATATTTAAAAATAATTTTTGAATATCAAGTTTATATTTTTAAAATTTATGATACGATGCATTTTAAAACTAAAATGTTTTTTAAAATTAATATTTTATTTTATTTTATGAATTTGAAGATCACAATGTTTTTTCTTGTGAATTACAAAGTTTTTAAAAACAATTTAATATTTTAAATAAATTTTATTTTTTAAATAGTTAGTATGATAGTCACTATAATTTATTTTAGTGACAAATCTTAGTGTAACTTTTTACTTCGAACTATATTATATATTAAAAATATTATTTAATTTAAACCTTCGTCGCGGCTCCCTCGCGGCTATTCACTACAGCAGCGGCACCCTGGCGGCTATTCCCCGCAAGGTGAAGGGGTTTCCCCCGAAACCCTCGCTGTGGCTCCCTCGTGGTTGTTCCCCGCAATAGCAGCACCCTCACGGTTGTTCCACATAGGGTGAAGGGGTTTCCCCGGAACCATCGTTGTGGTTCCCTCGCAGTCATTCCCCACGGCAACAGCACCCTTGTAATACCCCGGATATTTAATTAATTAAAAAAATAGTTATTATATTTATTATTAGTTTTATTTATATTAATCTACCTTCCTCCTTTATCCTTCCCATTTTTCTCTCCCTCCGGATAATCTTCCTAGAACCGCCGCCCCCCTCCCAATCGAACTCTATCTCCTCCCCCTCTTCCCACTCCCGGTCGGACTCTCCCTTCCCCCCCCCTTCTATTTTATCCCTGCGGCAGAGCCCTCCTTCTCCTCCCTTCTCCTTCTCTGCCGCGAGCACAGCAGCCCCGCATCCTCCTCCTCCTCCTCCTTCTTCTTCTTCTTCTTCTCCTCCTCCGCGCGTGCACACCGGCGCCACCTGCACCTGCACGTGCCACCGCCATCGCCGGCGCCATCCCACCCACGGTGTTGTTCCGCGAGGCTCGCCCCACCGCCGCCCTGGTGCGCTAACACCTCCCCCCCTCGTTGGCCGGCCGTAGCAGCCACCGTCCTCGCGCCTGCGAGTGCTGGCTGCCTCGCCGCCGCCGCGCGTGTCCGCCGCCCTCCAGCGTCTGCCCCACGGCTTTCGTCCCGCGCCAGCACCGTCCACGGCAGCGCCGCCCCCGCGACGCCGCCAGCCCGCCGCCCAGCCGCGGCAGCCGTCGCCGACGTCCGCCTGCGCCCGGCCGTCGCCCGGCCGCCGCACCGTCCGCCCGGCATCAGCCGTGCGAGCCGCGCCTGCCCACCGCCCGCCGCCCGTCTCCCTCCACGCTGCCAGCCTACACCGCGCGCCACCCCACCGTCCACCTGCACCCTCCGCCGGCCTCCCGGCCACGCTCGCCACCCACCTGCACATCGCCGCCCGGTTGCAGCGCCGCCGCCGCCAGCGCCTGCGTCCCCCCCCCGTTGACGTCTAGGCCGCCGGCGCCACCCCGCGCAGCCGCCTGCCGCCCGTCGAACCCCCCCCTCTCGCCGCGACCCCCCCCGGCGCTCGCGCCGCTGTCCCCTGCGACCGCGCGCGCGCCCGCGCGCGGTGTGCGCCGCGGTGCGCCAGCAGCACAACCCCCCCTCCGCGCATGGTCCGCGCGTGCGCCTCCCCCTGCGCCCCGGTGCGCCAACCCGCCCCCCCCTCCGCCGGTCTCTCTCTCCTCTCTCCTATCTTCTATTCTCTCTATTATTATCTTTTATTCACTATTCTTTCTTATGCTAGCAGATTGTCATGATATCATTCGATTCAGCTTTATATCGCCGTCGTGACTGCGACATATTCGTCACTCGGATCGACTCCGTTGGAATTCCGTGCGCCGTTCGTCGTCGCCGTCAAGGTAGGCATCTCGGCTATCCTTAGCACTCTAATATTTTTATTAAATCGTAAGAATCATGTTTAGATCACCAGGATTAGAATATTGTAGTTAATGGGCTGTTTTGGATTTATTAGCATGTTTAGTTAGAGTTAGATTAATTTGTCTAGATCGTGCATGCTTAGATTAATTCGGTTATTCAAGTATGCTAGTCATCATGATAGGTTTTGTTATGTTTTAATCTAGTTAGTTTAGTATAGTTGCATCACGATAACTTTTAATATATATCCCGATTTGTTAAAAAGCCGATGTAAAGTTTAGGCTTATGTTGTTAGAATTTATTTTATTTTTCTGTGATGTGATAGGTAGTCCTGTTTAAGCATGTAATTGTCATATTTAGGTTGTAAATTGCATGATCCTATTCATATGCATTAGTTTGTGATAAACTGTGGTATGGTATGCAAATATGTGGTGCATAGAACCATGGGTGTTCATCTATGTATTTCATGTTTGATTGCCAATTAAATGTTCATGTGTTTACTGTCTGAGTTAATTATATGCTTGCATGGTGTGGAATGTGGTTAGTGCAGTGAGCTGCATTGTGATGGAAATGTACTTCACCAGACTAAATTAGTGGCCCGTGGGCAGCGGAGGTTAGTTGAATCTGGAGCATCCTTCGATCCCAAATACCGCGGTTCATCCTAAGTACTCCCCTGCCTAGGGGTACTATGGGATTTAGTTACTATATGTTACTTCCTACTATATGGTAAATCTGGTGTTAGTTTTGTGATGTGACTACATTTTATCAGATGGAGCATGGTATTTACTCAGACAGGTGTTTAGTTGTGTATGTTGGCATAAAGGTTAGTGTTCTAGATGTGTCATTGGTTTTATGTCAGGTTATGTGCATACCTAGAGTAGCCTAATGTGTAGGGTATGTTGGTTTTAATGCATTTGGAGTCATGTCATCATATGGGGTAGTTGATTGACTTTTGTAATCAATTAATTAAAGATATATGATTAGTTAAACCCTATGTATTAAATCTGATTTTTAGGCTTAATATGTATAGTATACCACTAGAATTGTTATTATAATGGGGTAGTTCGGGTGTAAGACCTACTGAGTCTGTTGTGACTCACCCCTTCCGTTGTTAATATTTTCAGGGGTGCAGGTTTAGCGCAGCAGAAGCGTAGTGGTGTTGTGGAATTCGAGGAGCTAGTGGATTTCTCATTCAATGTTGGTATTTAATTTGTTTAGATAGGTGTTTGTTTATGGTGATACATGTTGTAAAGTGTGGAATTATGAATTTGGATTGTGATTTTAGTCTTATTTGGTTCCAGACCGATATCCTTTCCCGTTACGTCGCCGGATTATCTTCCGCTGTGCATGTTAAAAATCCGGGTCGTGACAGATTGGTATCAGAGCATTAACTCGGCCTGAATGTCTATTTTGACATGCCCGGGTTCTTGATATCGGTTTGGATTAGAAGGAATTGATAATTGGAAGATAATGATCTTAGATAGAGAGAGTAATTTAGATTGTCTATTAGACTGAGAATCTTTTGATGTCATAGGAGTTTGATATTAGATGGGTATTTTAGATAGATTAGAATGAGCTAGATGGATAGATATGTAGATAGATAGATAGATAATTGATAGGTAGATTGATTAAGGAATCATTAGTTAATGTGTTGGTTTGTTAGATAATTAGATAGATAGATGATAGATAGATATATAGATGGATAGTTAGATAGATAGCTTGATAGATAGATGTGTTTATGGTGAGTAAATTAGATAGATGAGAAATAGTCAGATAGATTGATGGATGCAATTGTTCGGTGAGTCCGGTTGAATTTTCGAGGACGAAAATTTTTGTTAGGAGGGTAGATTGTAATACCCCGGATATTTAATTAATTAAAAAAAATAGTTATTATATTTATTATTAGTTTTATTTATATTAATCTACCTTCCTCCTTTATCCTTCCCATTTTTCTCTCCCTCCGGATAATCTTCCTAAAACCGCCGCCCCCTCTCCCAATCGAACTCTATCTCCTCCCCCTCTTCCCACTCCCGGTCGGGCCCTCCCTCCCCCCCCCCCTATTTTATCCCTGCGGCAGAGCCCTCCTTCTCCTCCCTTCTCCTTCTCTGCCACGAGCACAGCAGCCCCGCATCCTCCTCCTCCTCCTCCTTCTTCTTCTTCTTCTTCTTCTCCTCCTCCGCGCGTGCACACCGGCGCCACCTGCACCTGCACGTGCCACCGCCATCGCCGGCGCCATCCCACCCGCGGTGTTGTTCCGCGAGGCTCGCCCCACCGCCGCCCTGGTGCGCTAACACCTCCCCCCTCGTTGGCCGGCCGTAGCAGCCACCGTCCTCGCGCCTGCGAGTGCTGGCTGCCTCGCCGCCGCCGCGCGTGTCCGCCGCCCTCCAGCGTCTGCCCCACAGCTTTCGTCCCGCGCCAGCACCGTCCACGGCGGCGCCGCCCCGCGACGCCGCCGCCAGCCCGCCGCCCAGCCGCGGCAGCCGTCGCCGACGTCCGCTGCGCCCGGCCGTCGCCCCGGCCGCCGCACCGTCCGCCGGCATCAGCCGTGCGAGCCGCGCCGCCCACCGCCCGCCGCCCGTCTCCCTCCACGCTGCCAGCCTACACCGCGCGCCACCCCACCGTCCACCCGCACCCTCCGCCGGCCTCCCGGCCACGCTCGCCACCCACCTGCACATCGCCGCCCGGTTGTAGCGCCGCCGCCGCCATCGCCTGAGTCCCCCCCCGTTGACGTCTAGGCCGCCGGCGCCACCCCGCGCGGCCGCCCGCCGCCCGTCGAACACCCCCTCGCCGCGACCCCCCGGCGCTCGCGCCGCTGTCCCCTGCGACCGCGCGCGCGACCGCGCGCGGTGTGCGCCGCGGTGCGCCAGCAGCACAACCCCCCCCCCTCCGCGCATGGTCCGCGCGTGCGCCTCCCATTGCACCCCGGTGCGCCAACCCGCCCCCCCCCTCCGCCGGTCTCTCTCTCCTCTCTCCTATCGCATATCTCTCTCTCTTCTATTCTCTCTATTATTATCTTTTATTCACTATTCTTTCTTATGCTAGCAGATTGTCAAGATATCATTCGATTCGGCTTTATATCGCCGTCGTGACTGCGACATATTCGTCACTCGGATCGACTCCGTTGGAATTCCGTGCGCCGTTCATCGTCGCCGTCAAGGTAGGCGTCTCGGCTATCCTTAGCACTCTAATATTTTTATTAAATCGTAAGAATCATGTTTAGATCACCAGGATTAGAATATTGTAGTTAATGGGCTGTTTTGGATTTATTAGCATGTTTAGTTAGAGTTAGATTAATTTGTCTAGATCGTGCATGCTTAGATTAATTCGGTTATTCAAGTATGCTAGTCATCATGATAGGTTTTGTTATGTTTTAATCTAGTTAGTTTAGTATAGTTGCATCACGATAACTTTTAATATATATCCCGATTTGTTAAAAAGCCGATGTAAAGTTTAGGCTTATGTTGTTAGAATTTATTTTATTTTTCTGTGATGTGATAGGTAGTCCTGTTTAAGCATGTAATTGTCATATTTAGGTTGTAAATTGCATGATCCTATTCATATGCATTAGTTTGTGATAAACTGTGGTATGGTATGCAAATATATGGTTCATAGAACCATGGGTGTTCATCTATGTATTTCATGTTTGATTGCCAATTAAATGTTCATGTGTTTACTGTCTGAGTTAATTATATGCTTGCATGGTGTGGAATGTGGTTAGTGCAGTGAGCTGCATTGTGATGGAAATGTACTTCACCAGACTAAATTAGTGGCCCGTGGGCAGCGGAGGTTAGTTGAATCTGGAGCATCCTTCGATCCCAGATACCGCGGTTCATCCTAAGTACTCCCCTGCCTAGGGGTACTATGGGATTTAGTTACTATATGTTACTTCCTACTATATGGTAAATACGGTGTTAGTTTTGTGATGTGACTACATTTTATCGGATGGAGCATGGTATTTACTCGAACGGGTGTTTAGTTGTGTATGTTGGCATAAAGGTTAGTGTTCTAGATGTGTCATTGATTTTATGTCAGGTTATGTGCATACCTAGAGTAGCCTAATGTGTAGGGTATGTTGGTTTTAATGCATTTGGAGTCATGTCATCATATGGGGTAGTTGATTGACTTTTGTAATCAATTAATTAAAGATATATGATTAGTTAAACCCTATGTATTAAATCTGATTTTTAGGCTTAATATGTATAGTATACCACTAGAATTGTTATTATAATGGGGTAGTTCGGGTGTAAGACCTACTGAGTCTGTTGTGACTCACCCCTTCCGTTGTTAATATTTTCAGGGGTGCAGGTTTAGCGCAGCAGAAGCGTAGTGGTGTTGTGGAATTCGAGGAGCTAGTGGATTTCTCATTCAATGTTGGTATTTAATTTGTTTAGATAGGTGTTTGTTTATGGTGATACATGTTGTAAAGTGTGGAATTATGAATTTGGATTGTGATTTTAGTCTTATTTGGTTCCAGACCGATATCCTTTCCCGTTACGTCGCCGGATTATCTTCCGCTGTGCATGTTAAAAATCCGGGTCGTGACAACCCTTGTAGAGAAGGGGTTTCCTCCGGAAGCCTCATTATGGCTCCCTCGCAACACCCCCCCCCCCACCCCGCGCTGCGGTTCCCTGGCGACAGCAGAAATCCTTCCCGGTGCTTCCCCCATTGTGACAGCACTCCTTGCAACAGCTACTTTGAGGTGCCATCCTCCTAACGCTTCCCTGTCGCGGCAACCATTGCGGAAGCTGAAGCCCTAATTCCTTTGTAAGCAGGTGTCCAGCCTGCTCAGGCCGTGAAAGCCCCTGTGTGACCACAAGCAGAAGCCCTTGCTCCCCAGTTTGTTGCTTGAAATTTTCATGGCAGAATGCCAACTGATGTCTTAAAAGGACAATGTTCTTATGAGGTATTGTTTTCTGAATCACCAAATTATAATTTTCTTAAGTCTTTCGGTTGTGCATGCTATCCGTCCTTGAGACCTTATCAACAACATAAACTAAGTATGAGGTCATAAAAATGTGTCTTCGTTGGGTATATCAAGAACATCCAGGATATAGATGCTATCATCAAGAAATAGAAAAAGTCTTCATAGCTTGGAATGTTGTTTTTTGATGAAGAAAATTTTCCTTTTAGATAAAAAAAATCAAAGGCTAAAATTTCTCAAACATCTTATCCAAATGGAACTTGCATAGTTGTTAGACTACCAGAAATAACAAACAAGATTGAAAAACTAGATTTCATAAAGACAACCCATTAGAAATTACAGAAACAAAAAATATAGTAGAAGACAAAGGAGATCAGAGAGATCAACAAAAATTCTAGTCTGATTCAATACATCCAACGATAACTAGAAATAGAGATGGAACTAGGAAACCCAAAGTTTTTGCTGACACTGTCAATTTAGACACATCTGAACCAATAAGTGCTACCAAGGCAAACAAATTTGAACATTGAAGAAGAGCTATGAAAGAGGAATATGAAGCCCTAATGAAAAATAGAACATGGAAGTTGACCCCATTCAGACCAAATATGCATTTAATAGATTCAAAGAGGGTATTCAAGGTGAAAGAAAAGGCCGATGGGAGCATTGAAAAATACAAAGTTAGGCTTGTTGCAAGAGGTTATAAACAACAAGAAGGGATAGATTATAATGAAACATTTTGCCTAGTCATCAAGCCAATCACCATTAGAATTGTTTTATCTTTTGCAATCACAAATAAATGGAAGTTGATGCAACTTGATATATTAAATGCCTTTTTGTATGGAGATTTAGAAGAGGAGGTTTATATGCTTCAACTACAAGGTTTCATAGATTCTAACTTTCCAGATTATGTATGTAAATTGGAAAAATCCTCGTATGATCTTAAACAAGTTCCACGAGCTTGGTTTAAGAAACTTTCAAATCAGCCGAGTCAACTAAACTTCTGCAGTTTAAAGACTTATACTTTATCGTTTATATACAATGGAAGAGGAGTGATTGCCTATTTTTTGATTTATGTAGATGATATAATTTTCACAAGCAACAGTCAAAAATTCATGAATGATATTGTGGCAAAACTTAGTAGAACATTTGCTGTAAAATATTTAGGTCAATTGCATTATTTCCTTGGTGTACATATTCATTATTTAAAAGATAGAATTATAATTTCTCAAGAAAAGTATATACAGAACTTGTTGAACAAAACAGAAATGGAGAGTACCAAGCCAGTTGAAACACCTATGGATGTTAACTCGGTTGTGTATGAAGAAGGAGAGCTCTTTGTAGACATTACAAACTATAGGAGTATTGTGGGATCTTTACAATACATATCCATGACAAGGCCGGACGTATCTTTTGCAGTGAATAAGGTATGTCAGTTTATGCACAGACTGAATCAGAATCATTAGATGGCTGTGAAAAGAATTTTGAGATATCTCAAAGGGACTTTCTCATATGGACTTCGATCATCGCTGCTGGTCTAGCTGGATCTTCAACCATGGTCTTCATTGTCGCCAAGCTCCTCCATCACCCAAAGTTCTTCAACCACTGCCACTACGTCCACACTGCTACAACATCTGTGTCGTCGGGCTGCTGCACTTTGTCATAGCTCCATCCTATGGAAAGTAACCATTCGTGGTCTCTCAGGGCAACAGGTTCTATTTTATTGTTCAAAAAATCATATCATGTCAATTTGATCACAAGGTAAGAACCTAAAGATACCCTAGCATTTAATTGGTTACATTGATTTTTAATAAATATTAGACGTAGGAAGGTTACGTTTTCATTTCTACATAGAAATTTTGAAATAATATCTATTCATGAATTTTATATGATGTAGGATACACAAATTAAGTTATAAATTTGTCTGTTTTTATGTATCATAATTAGCTTGAATAAAGTTGTTTCCGGTAGAGATTAAGTCATTTGTATCGAAATGATACTTGTGCCTATCTTTATTAAAGTTTAGTAATCTTTAATAACGTTTGTAAACTTGATATATTGTGGTATAAATTTTTATTAATTGAGGTTGCATTTATTTGTGACAGCATGTTAAACTTGATTAACATGATAATTATGTTATTTTTTGTTATTATCATATTAATTTGATATTTCGCAATATCTTGTTACATTTATTGTAGAAATTCTCTAAAATTAATGGCCAGAATGTTAGTTGCCATGAAATTGACAAAACGTGACAAACTAAATAGAATGAATTATGATATGTGACATAGAAAATTAGATATTATTTAATTTATGATAATATAGAATGTGTTATTGAGGATATTGCTTTAGACCTTGATGAAACTCTCACAGAGGAGGAAAAGAAAATATATGAGCAATGGATAGTTGGTGATAAGAATGCTAGAAAATTAATGTTATTGTTTATGAAGGATAATCTCATTAAGTTTTTTGGAACTTGTGAGACATTTCATAAACTGTGGCATACTATCATAGAAAGATATGTCATTATCACATAAACTAAAATAACTTGTTGCTACATAGGTATAATACAAGTAGAATACAAGAGGGGGAAGATGTGATAGTGCATGAAAAGAAAATAATAGTTAAGGCCAAGAATTTAGCTATATTTGAAATTGAGATTCTAAAGAAATTATTTATCACCACTGTATTGATTATGCATTTACCCTTATTGAATGAAGTTATCAAAATCTTAAAAATTGTTAGTGCAATTTTAGTTGTTATTATGTTGCCTTCAAGATTAGCAATAAAATTTTGTATTATAACTAAAAGGAAAGGACTAGAGTTAAATCTAAAAGAGGTCAATGCAAAAAATAGAAAGCTAATTGCTCCTCGACACCACAAGACAGTTCCTAAATATGCTTGTTATAATTGTAAAAAGTTTGGTCACTTCAAAATCAATTGTCCAAGTAAGTATAGAAATGTGTGTGAAAATTTACACCTAAAAGACAAATGAACTAGAAAGAGAGAATTTGTAGGCATTGTTAAATGTAATGTAGGTTTGACAAATTCAAATAAGTGGTGGGTCCGGGAGTTACTAGGTATATTGTAAAGACTAAGAAAGGGTTTATGTCCCTAAAAAATTTAAATGTTGAGAAACATAGAATAATGATGGGAATTGACACTTATATTAATTTGGAAGGTGTTGGTACTAATAGGATATTGAATATGATAAAAGCTTTAACTATATGATTAAATCGGTTAAGATTGACTATAAGAATTCTTTGTGACTATAAAATTTTAGTAAAATTGAAACAAAATATTTTATAATTAGAAAACAAAGACAGAGGCATAAAGATGTCATAGAGGGAGCCACAAGGATGATATATAAAATATTATATAATTATATAATATTATGTAAGATTGACTATAAGAATTCTTTATAGGATTAGTTCTTGCTGTGGGTTGTACATGTCGGCAGGGAGCCAGGATTAGTTCTTGTAGTGTTTGAGGTAGCGGTGGAAATCTCTGAAATACTCCATATAATATAACAGAAAAGAGTCTCTTTGTCAAAACACCGAACCATCGTCACCCCAAAATCTCTGCTCTCTTCCTCTCGCTCTGTGAATCATCTTGCCCCTTCAATGGTTTCAAAGCATGTCTTCGATCACGGTCGCTGCCAACGATGACCCTGGGTTAGAAACCTTTCCGCTATCATGTCTTGCTGGTCGTCCCGTCTCATCGTCGGTGCTTCAACAGCGCCGCCAACCTTTGCCCAAAAGGGGAAGGGGATGTCTACTGCATCTCTATCATTATCTACCGTGCCGTTCGGGCTCTTCCGATGGCTTCCCATAAAGGAGATCCTCATCGCCGATCTGGCCTCCGAGGTGGTTCTCGTTGACATCGCCGTAACTCGGAAGCAACTGCTCCTGTTGGTGGAAGAGGAAGCCACCTTATGGACACCATCTTCATTAAATGCCCATGCTACATCGTGCCGAGAACCCAGCCATCATCTACTGCATCCCCAGCCACCTACGCTCTCCTCAGTTGTAGGGTCGCCATCGAATTCAATTGTAGTTCTGTTAGCGCGTGCCCAACCATCTCAATTAAATTGAGAATGTCACATCATTTAGGAACAATAGAAAAATATGTTTTTCGAAAGAACATGGAAACAGTAATAGTTGGGGATAGAGCTGTAAAAGGAAACACTTCAAAAATAAGAGAACTATCGAAAGGACCAACAACCAATTCAAAGTCTCCATCACACTCCAAAAATGTTGCTGAAAACACTAGTATCAAAGTTAATGGGGGTGTTTGGTTGCATGATAATGGAGATTTTTATTTTAATTTTTAAAAATTATAAGAAAATTTGTTAAAAAAAGTGTTTGACAACCACGACAATTTTATGTTTTGAAAGTAATTTTCTTCTTAAACAAAAAAGAGGGTCTTACCTCTTTCTTTTTTCTTGTGGTCCCCCCACTTTGTTTGGTCATGTATGGTGGTTACTCTTTTTTGTTATCACATCCCTCCAAACATGATAATTTTATGTCATGAGTTGGTTCACTTTTTATTTTAATATATTTTTTTATCATGAAAGTGTACAGCAAATTATCATGCAACCAAACAAGTTATAAGGGTTCGTCCGCTACTACTGCTGTCTGATTGTCTCCTGCCACGTTCGCCCGCCAGCACCCCGTCCTAGTTTGTTCGTCGTGCATCGTCCAGCTGATCATCACCTCACCGCCCGAGGCCATCGTGCCTTGACCGGTAGTCGAACCTAAGGGTCTATTTGGTTTCATGTAAAACCAAAATCATAGAAAATGTCTTTCACCGATAACTATTTCCATGAAAATAAAAAACAACGCTAGCTATTTGGTTGTCCGTAGTTACTTTTCATTTAGTTTTCCGTAGTTATTTTTCTACAAAATTTTATCAAATACTTCAGGTAGAACATAATACCATTAGACATTTTTTATCAATATTTATATAATTAAATAAATTAAGTAAATTATTTTACATGAAGTTATTTTTAATGAAATTTAAAATATAGTTTATCATTTAGATATCAGTCAAATACCTTTCAGGAAAATAACATACATTAGTTTTTTATTTTAATTTTTTTTAAATTATTTTTAGTCAATCAAATATTTTTAAATCATATTTTAATTTCATGTAAAATTTTATTATAGTATAGTCATTTATTTACTTGAATATTTAAAAATAATTACTGATATCAAGTTTATATTTTAAAATTAATTATAGGATATAATATTTTAAAAATTAAAATTTTTATAGAAATTGTTTTACTCATTATTTATATTTTATAAAATTACAATGGAAAATAAATAAAATATGTACTACGTAATGGTTTAACACAAAAGGTTCTTGTAATTATTATGTAAAATAATTTAATTAAAAAAATAGCTCAAATACTTGCTAACTCTAAATTTTTATTACTAAATTTATTAAGTGAGTAATTAGTATAATAAAACAGATTTTAATAAAAGTATTTTATTTTTTAAACACATGAGAATAAAAATTTTCTTACTTACTGATACATACTTTTAAAAAGTTAATGCTTTGAACATAGTAATATCTTATTTAATAATATACATTTTTAAAAAGTTACACCGTGGAAAACGGCATCCGTTCCATTTAAGCGGATGCCAAAATCCCTATCGTTGTGTATTGCTGGGTATTTTGTTTTACGTGATCTAATTTTTACAGACAACCAAATACGTTTTTTGAAGACATTTTTCTGAAAACCAACGTATGTAGCAGATTTTCCATGTAAACAAACGTACCCTAAGCATCGTATGCTCGCCTCCATCTTCCCACACTACAGGCGTCACTGTGGAGCACCGTATTGGAGTCGGCTTCCTCTCGTTGCTGCAGTGTCAACTGGCTCTCCATCATTAAGGACTGTTGACACCTCCACTCGGTAGTTCGATCATCGCCACTGGTCCAGCTGGATCTTTAACCATGGTCCACCTACGCTCTCCTCAGCTGCAGCGCCTCCGTCGAATTCAGTTGCAGTTGTCGGCTGTAGATGTGCCTCCACCTCCAATGCATAACCGTGAGGTTGCGATAAAAAAGAAAAAATAAAGTTAGTAAAATTTCATTTATGTTATTAAGCATAACTTAAAGTTACATCTCATAGATCATTTCCTTATAATAGTGTATTGCATTTTGAATTGTATACATTAGTCCACATGCTTTGGCAGAAAATTAATGTTAATATTTTTAGAAAAGGAGAGAAGAAATCTACAAGTATCATGTGAGAACCTCATTTTTTTTTCAATGTTTAGAAAAATATCATGTTGCAAACTACTTAGAAAAATAAGTGGCATCCTATAAGAGTATTAAATAGTCCGATCATATTTTCAAAACATAGAATTGAGGTTCAGATTCTATGAAAATTTTATTTTGACCCATCTCCATCGGATGGAGCGAATATGCAGAGTTTTTTTACATTGAGGAATTGCTCGAATATCATTGATTAACTGTTACTATTTGACGGAGCATGCACATCTACATGAAATAACAATCAAACTCATGGGTCAGCCTTGCAAGCTTGATAAGATGCAAACAAATTAATTTTAAATTTCTATGAAGTGAATTTTATTTTATTTGAATGTGAGTTGAATTTTATATTCAAATTTTATTTTTTATTATGATTCGATTTAAATTGAATTCTATTTTTTTTTGAATTTTTTGATTTGAATTGATTTGATTGTTTTAATTATGTTGTTTGAAATATTAAATGAGTGGATGAAATATTTTATGATTAAATTTATTTTGATTGACACATTGATTGAGATAATTTAACTATATCTTTCTTATGTCGGTTTGAAATTTTGATGTTGATTTGAGATGAGTTGAATGTGTTTTGATTATTTAAATGAGTTGGGTGAATTTTGAGTGTATTGAGTATGTTTGTAAAAAATGGTTTTGGAAGTTTCGTTTGAAATTTTTTAATGAACTTTATGATCTGATTTTTTTATTTGAAAGGAATGTTTTTGATGATTTTTAAGTGTCTTGAGTATTGTTTATTTAATTTTCTTGAAAGTTATTTAATTATCACTCGATTAATTGATTCAATTTCATTGAATTAAATGAACTTAGGTGAGTTTTCAGATTATTAAAATCTGATTTTTATGTGTTTTCATATTGTTGAATGAGTCATTTTTGACATCTTTTAAATTTGATTAAATATGTTTTATGTTTGTTTTATTTTGTTGATCTCGGTTCGATTTGCATCTCATCCAATCTATCGGAGTAGCATCAATTGCATGATCAACATTCACAACGTTATTTGAAAGTTCTTCATTGAATAACAGGTTATCGTGGAATACATCAGCTTGGTTTCACGAAGTGAAATTTGAATATGTCGCACTTTCCTTTCCCCAAGATAGATTTTTTATAAGATCGAAAGAAAACTTGGCTATGTTTTTAGACTTGTCACATCAAGGAGTTGTTTACAGTAGAAACTTGTCCTATGTCTATGCCCGAATCGATGTACTAGGATGTACTTGAATTAGCTGTCCAATGGTGAGCACCCAAGCAATGGGTTTTTTTTATTCTGAATTTTATTAAGTTGATTTTATGTATGAGGCCCAGTTGGCCGGCTTTCAAGTCTTCTTGGGCCCTTTTGGGCAGGCTTACACTTTGTGGACCGGATTTCCTTCTTTGGGCCGAGAATGATTGCCCCACCCGAGTAGTTTCTTAACCGGTCGGACAGATTCCAAGAGGCCTGGATGTCAACCCTCATCTCAAGCCCTTAACAGGACCGTTTGATATGAAATTAGGAACTGTTTAGGGGCTGTGAACAGGAGGGTATGCCAGTTGGTTGAGGGCTGGAAATGGGCCGGTTAGAGGACTGTTTTGTGGGTCAGCATTGACTGGCTAAGGGGCTAAAAAAATAAGTAGATTAGGGACTGTTTGGGGTCTGATTTTTGGCGCCGAAATGGACTGGTTTGGTACTGTTTTGCAAGTTCTCACAGACCGGGTAAGAAGCTGGAAAATTTAGACCAATTAAGGAACTGTTTGGACCCAAGATGAAAGCCTCACCCAAGTAGTCTCTTAGCCCATCAGATCGATTCCAAGAGGCCCGAATGTTGACCTTTCTCAAGCCTGCGAGGGGACTGGTTGACCTTCAAAAAGACGCTACAAAAGGACTATGTAAGAGCCTGTTTAAGGGATTGATTTTGTTTTGGAACCGGGATGATGCGAGGTCTGGTTATGGGTGAAAACTGGGACAAAATGAGTGTAGGGGTGTCAATGGGCCGGGCTTGGGTTGGCCCGGCCCAAGCCCACTTCAACCCATATACATGGAGCCCAAGCCTATATAGAAAGCTCAACGAGCTTATGGGGTGTTTGGTTGCATGACAATGGCTATTTTTATTTTAATTATTGAAACTTGTAACGAAAGGGATCTTAAAAACGTGTTTGGTCCACTTTTTCATTTTTTATTTGAAAATGTTTCTACGCTTTTGTCCGTCACAAGAAAAAAAAGAGGTCGAGCCCTCTTTTTTTTTGAAAGCGACTCACCCTCTCCCCCGATTCCTCACCAGTGCTCCTCCTGGTCGCACCCTTCTTTAAGAGCTCGCGGCGGCTGTGCGGTAGCTGTAGCGGCAGCACATCCCCAGCCAGCTCTTCTCGCCACGGCAGTGGCGACGGCCTCCTCTTTTTAGCCCTCTTCTTCAAGGGTTTCAGACTTTCCGGCGGAGGTAAGTTCTTCTTCGTTGGTTCTTCTCCTTCGCCGCCTCCGTCTCCCGATTCTTCCCATCACCCTCATTTTCTGATTTATTCCCACCCCCTCTCGCGTTCTCGCCTCCCGCGCAATCTCCCCGTCGCCATCGTTTTTCTCTCCCTCTTTTCTCATCAGCCTCATCGCCGTCTCCCCTAGTCGCCGTTGTTGCCGATGCCGCAGCACTCGCGGCTACCTCTGGTCGCCACCCACCGCCTGCTCTCCCGCTCGCTCCCTCTCTTTCTCTCTCTATTTTTGGGCCACCCGCGCGGCTTTTTCTATTCCCGCACAATCTCCCCGCACCCTGAGTACCGCCGTCCGGTCGCATCTCGTCGGAGTTCATGGAGTTCCGCGCTTTGTTTCTCGATCCGGCTTCTCCTGTAATCGACGCGCACCTTTGGGCGTCCGAATCCACGATAAATACACGCTGTGGAGAGGGAGGAGGAGATACACGCATCGGAGATCAATGACGCGAGGCGGCAAACGATGCAGGCTGCTGTTCTTGGGGGCGACGACATACGACGTGCACAGATCGATCAGGAACAACGAGGAGCCCCCCTCCCAGGACCAGATTCGGTATCTCGACGACGTGCTGAGGTCCTCCGGCCGTCCGCCGCCGCCGCCACCGCCGCCGCCCGCATCCTCGGCATAAAGCTCTTCGCCTCTTGTGCTGGTGCGTATGGTGCCTTCTCCTCTTCCTTCTCATATTTTACCATTTTTTTAAAAAAATTTACCGGTTCTGAATTTCTATCTGGCATGTGATCGAACAATTAAAAATAATCTTATTCCCAGTCTACCAAACACCCCATTATCTTTTTTAAAAATTAAAATATTTTTGCCAAACACATTCATTGTCATGTTTTCACTTTTAAAAATTATCATGTTTGGTATTGTAATATAATTTTTTGTCATGAAACCATACAAAAAAATAAAATGCAACCAAACACCCCATTAAATTGTGTAAATGGACTTTCGCCCGCCATAGTCTATTAGTTCAACGGGTATAAGTTTTGTGAAACAATAAAAAAATAAAAAAATCTGTAAAAATTAAAAACTCGTTAAAATCCAAAAATAACATATTATAGAATCATCCATAAATTTCATAATTCAACTTAATTTAAAATCTAAAAAAAATAAAAACAAAAAATCTATCAATTTGTGAATTGCCATAATTTGAGAAATAAAAATTACAATCTGAAAATTTTTGAAAAACTCAGAATTCTACAAAAATACATAAATCTGATAATTGCATTATCAATGTCATCCGACCAGCGAGTGAGAACTCAAAACAGGACAAATAGGTCCTAAATAGTGCCTTAAACATGCCATAAATAACTATGTAAATGAAACATTCATTTTATCATGCAACCAAACACCTGATTGTCTCTTGTTTTGTATACAAGAATTATTTATCTATAAAACATTAACAATCGTTAGAGACCTTCTTTACAAAAAAAAAGTACTTTTCAAACACCACATTAAGCTTGTAGTCCCAATCATGAGAGAAGATGGGATGAGAACAAATGCAAGAAAGAAAAAGTACGATGATTCATGAAACTGGTCATAACATTGTCACTGCCCTGAAAACTACAACTCGTCGAAATAGTTCAAAAGGTTTGGACTATGCATTATAGCCTTGTAGTCCCCTTGTATTTGAATGAACTTATCCATGACAACCTTATGCCCTATAACATTTTGGCCAACAATATAGACACCGACAATGTTATTCATGTAGTCCCTACTAGAATAAGCATTTACAATGACAGATGGTATCCTTCTCTTGCTGTGAACCAAACATCATCAACTTTATCTCAATGTTCTTATCTTCTTCACCTGCATAAAACAGTTTCCATTACCTGTCAGCCTTCGAATTTTGAGGAAAAGGAAAAGAATATTCAAATTACTTGCAATAGTCATCACTGATAGGAATCGTCCATAAAAATTTGGTGCAGCAGAAGTGACAATTCCTATGAGTTCTTTTAGAATCTGTCTCAATAAGAACCGAACGATGAAAATGAAAACTGATCAAATCGGGTTCGAATATACTTGATAGGGATTCATATAATCCTATGGAGAGGAAGGAGATGAGTTTCTCAAGCTTTTCAAACCGTTCAAATGTCCGATCTCCAGCAGTATCCACACGAACTTCATCCACAGCAAGTTCTTCCTTCGCGCCGGCCTAGAGAACTCTTCTCGAACGGAGCTCCATCGACCATGGACACCTTCTAGAAAGAGGAGGAGGTAGGAAGGAGGCTAGGAACCTGGTTTTCACCTTTGGCTTGATAGGGTTTGGCTGAAACTATTAGTATTTATAAAGAATTTTAAATTTTTTCAAAAAAAACCCAAAATCTCCATAAATTACGCCATTGCCCTTGTACTTGTGGATAATTCCTTTTGTGTGTAACCCACTAGGCCCAATAGCCTATTTGGTTGAGACCTAAATGAAATAGAACGATTCTATTTAATTTAATTAAATCTGTTATCCGATAGTAGATTAATCAGCCTACCGATCATGAAGGGTACAAGCCACATCCCATGATCCAAAATGGCTTTAGGGATAATCTCATCTCCATTGAGCCTTTCCATCATCGGTTAACTCATGGATATAAACCCTCGTCCATTCAATGTTTCGGTCGGAAAGGAGTACGGTATCGACTGTCAACTCCTCATTATATCGACTCTATAGGATCTTATACTCGGAATTGGATCAATTGGAAAACCCCTTTTCCAATTATCCTATCTACCCAGGCCAAGGATTTAGAGTACTATCCCATAGGATATTCATTCTCACTTACCGACAGTGGACGATCCCTTGTTGTCCGCTCAATTGCCTCTATTGGGTTTTCCATGTACTCGATCCATTGCTATACTGAACCATCTATACGGTGATCTATAAGACAATGGTTAAAGCACAAGTTCCACCCAACAACGCATCTTTGGTGACTCAGGTCAAAAATCCAACCATGCAATCGTGATGATAGAAGACCCTGATTAACAGTTCGGTAAGATACCATTCAGGGTTTCTAATTTCGTCAGTTCAGTGAACTCATTCAACTAATGAGCACCTGTATATGTATCTCAGTGTCTCCATATTAATGACCAATGAGATCAGTCATCCTCATCACATGAGAAGACATCACATGCACTAGTCTATCCGGATCTTTGATGTCCCATCTCAAGTATCTTATGACTAGGAACATTTAAATCAATTATCTCTAGATGATCAATCACATTATCTTGATCTCATCATGATTTAATCATCATTGCATTTGATCAAGAACTTCATTATGATATTCGTATCTAATAAGAGCTTATAATGAAGATTTACCTAATTAATTGAATGAGACAAATCTATAAATGTCGAATCATATCATATATGATTGGCTTATAGGGCATACATTTCTATCAATCTCCCACTTGCACTAAAGTTAATCACCCATTTGTCTGATTTGTATCAGCTCGAGGTGAAGCTCAAACACTCTTTGAGTAACTACTTCAATTAGTGGATTTACAATGTTATTAGCGGTAGATATTCTATCTTTAATTATATCTTTATAAGCTGCAATCTCTTTTATTGTATGGTATTGCCACAAAAGTTCTAAACTTCTGATGAGACATCGGCTCTACCTCATTGTTTTCTCAAAACAATGGTACACTTTCAGAGAAAATTGGGACAATCTCATATCTTAGATAAAAATCTTCATCTAGACTACTTCTCAAGTAGTGTACAACCAATTTACATATGTTGTAGAATTTACAGTGTTCTTCCGCATAGAACTCTTCCAACTTACTACACCACCATTATTCTGACTTAATATCAAACTTATTTGATTAGAAGCTTATGTTTGCAAAACTATAAGATTTCAAGTCTTATCCTTCAGTGTATATACATACATTCTTAGTGCTTCACAAATACCAAATAATATATCTTTAAACTATCTAGTGACTTACACATGGATCTTCCTGATAAATGCTCATAACACTTAGAGCATTTATCACAACATGTATGTAGCATCACACTAATGATAGACCCTATGACAAAGGCATAAGAGCTTTATTAATGTAATCTCTTTATCTTTCAAGAAGTCTTCAAATACATCACTTTAGAGAGATCAACTCCACACCACATAGGTAATAAACCTATCTTAGAGTTTATCATGTCAAACCCTTTGACTATGGTGACTACGTACATTAACTGGGCATTACTTTTAGATCTATCTCCATAGATCTCAAAACTTAAATTATGTTTGGAGGATTAATTAGATAGCTAGGCTCACTTATGATAACACACTTACTTCATTCTTAATGAGTAGTGCATCATCCACATAAAATGTCAAGGAAGTAACAGAACTCCCACTTCTCTTGTTGATACACAAGGCTCCTCTTCATTCTTAACAAAGTCATAAGATTTAATCTCATTAAACTTTATACACGATCTATGGAAAGTTTTACTTTAATCCATAAATAAACTTAATACACACTCTTCTTGGATGTTATTGGGACTTGATTCCCTATAGTTGTATCATATACACTTGTTCCTCAAAATACCTTAGAGGAACATTATCTTAACATCCAATTATCTTATCTTATAATAATAGTGTGTAACAATCAAAATCCGAATGGATTAATCCATGAAATAGGTAAAAGATCTCATTATAGTCAACCATTTGATTTTGATGATATCCTTTTTAACTATTCTCACCTTTGAAAGTCTATACCTTCTAATCCACTCTAATCTATTCTTTAGTGGTCCATTTATTCCTTATGGATACTATACCCATAGGTGGATCTATCAAGTTCTAAACTTGATTAGAATAGATAAAGTTTATATCAGATTTTATTGTCTCTTCCCATTTATGAATCAATATCTCATATTGGTTCTATATAGATCTTAGGATCAATATCCTTATTATCTTATGCCTCATTTCATCCATTAGAGATATATCCCACATATCTCTTAGGTTGAATGGACACAAGAAAAGGCCTATGAATTGTCCTTGTGTAATAATTAATTGGTACCTCTTAATAGTCTCGTCATTGGGTTGTGGGACTGGAACATCTTCCATATATACCTTGCTCTTACTATCTTTCTTAAGAAGGAACTTTTCCTCTAGAAACATAGTGAGTTGAGCAATACATACCCTTATACATAAGAGTAGTATATTAATATCCAGAAGTTTTCTTTAGGATATCCCACAAGTCAACACTTCATAGTCTTATATTCCAACTTGTTAGAGTTATACTTCTTCACTAGGTCAGACTTTCTAAAATCTTAACTTGATTAATGTCAAGTTTTAACCTCTTTTCCATATCCTATATGGAATAATTAGAATCAAGTGGTTATAACGAGTACTTAGCCAAAAATAGATAAAAAAGAAATTTTGTAAAACTTGTCATTATTTATATTATATCTTACATAATATTACTTCTCTTTTTAGCTACTTAATTAAGTTAAAGTGTGTAAAGAGGTGTCCATTAGATTCTATTATTTTTTATTTATATGTGAATTATGTACTTAAATATTCCCCTCCTTGATCTCATCAAAGAGTTCTAATACTCTTTCCATTAGCATCTCTATTTCATTCTTAATATCAGATAATTTCTCAAAGGTCTTAGATTTGTACTTCATAAAGTACATATATCCATACTAACTAGAGACATCATCTTTGAAATAATGAAGTATAAATATTCTTCTTTAGCCTTAATAGATATGGGCTAACACACACGTATATGTATGAGTTCTAGCAACTCATTAACCCATTATCCATGTCTATATTAAGCTAAAGTATAGATTGATCTAAATCAACACATTTCCTCTTAAAAGGAGTATTCACACATAACATGAGAGCTAATATAACAAATATGATTAAAAAATTCATTAATCTCTCACTGGCAAGCACTTTGTCATTCAATCTTTTAGATCTATCAATTTCATAGCTTAGAATAAATCAATATTTATTCAAGCATAAAATCATACAATATTCTTGTAGAAAGATATAATAGCAATCTGAATTATTAAGACATCTCCATAAGGCTATTAAAGATTTGTACCTCCCACTAGTAATGATGCAACTTTTGCACCATTTCATGTGTAGGTCAACATCTTCTTTATTAAGCCTTCATTTACTTGTCATCATTTACAACTCCTTGTAGATATAATATGCATATCCGGTATCTCATACCATTAGATGCATCCATAGTTTTAATATTATGATATACACATAGTATATAATACTATTAAGTGTATATTTAAAACAAGTAAATGTCAATGACTTGGATGCATGAAGCTTCTCAAGCTCCACCTTTGCATTATATACAATACACTTTGTACTTTATCTTCCACTTACCATCATCATGATAATGTAAGAATTCTGTCTTATTCTGGCTTTATTATCTTGACCATCTTATTTTACTATTAACTATCTCCTATTTCTATCTAATGATTTTACTTCTTTCTATTGGTCTCACTAACTAAAAGTAATTAAGATGTATTGGTGTTCTAACTTGCCCTTAGTTAGCTCATCACTATGAGCCATGATAGATCTCATATCCGTCTATCTATGTTATCTCTATAATTTATATCTCATAGAGACTAACATCTAGTTTAAAGTAAATAATGCATATTGCCTATAAGATAAGATGTTATCTTTCTTTCACATCATTGGATAATCTAAGAGACACCTACTTCTCAAGTAGGATAGTTAATTGGTCAACTATGAGAATAATTTTTTTAGTTCTAAACCGGTCTAAGAAGTGTGAACCATTAAGTTATTTGTCATCTAGTATGTCATATTAATGGTGGTTTATCATCGTATTCTACAACTGAGATATAATTTTATTAATATAACATTGCAGACATTCATGAAATATTATCATCATATGGTCTTTCATCCTAATTTATGCTCTCACTAACTTTCGACGAATTTGCATAACCCTCACTATGCAAAGATGAGATATCACAATGAAATCCTAATGGGGACTAAAACCCTATTAACTTTATGGTGATGACCTTGTGGTAGCACAACAAATCACTCCATACTTAATAGGTAGGCAACTATTTCCTATTGCAACTCTTGCAACTCTTAGTCATTTAGCCTCTAGAGTTATGACCTTGTGGTAGCACAACAAGTCATATACTCTAGTTAGGTCAAACCCGCTTGTTACATTATGAGAATGGATTCTTCACACAGCCCTTGTGGTAGCACAACAAAGCCATGCAAATAGTCCACCCTAAGGTTCGGCAAATGCCTTAGCCATGATCACCAATCCCTTGCTAAATAGGCCGTGTGGTAGCACAACAAACCCATCCAATTTAAGAGGCTAACTAGGCTACGTGAGTCATTCTTAATATCACACATTTATCAACCTAATTCTAACAAGGAGGAATTTTATTTTAGTCTCATCAATAATATGTGCTAAGTAGATATAATATCTTTGGAATATCATATATCTAAGGTATAACCTGTAGCACACATCCACATATCAAATATGCCTAAAAACAGATGACCATGGACTTAACCCTAAGTATGCACCTAAGACACCCCTATAGGTGCAAATTCTTGCTTCAAATGCTTGAGTTGGCATGCTCCCACTTCAGAACGGTGCTTCTCCAAGTGGTCCTACTCTCCAACCTTCCACGAACTAGCTTCTAACTCTTATAAGCGGCTTAAGGGTATACAAACCCACAAATGTACACAACTTAATAAGAAACTTTGGTTTTAACCAAGGTGATTACATTAATGGAGGGAGGTAGAATGTACAATCAGATTGTATAGAGAGAGGAGGCACACGCAAGCCCCATTTAATAACATAACCAACACAATTAAAAGCAATCACAAGCCAAGCATAATTAAGTCCATGATCAACTTCATACACACTAATATTCATCACATGAACATAGAACACATACGTGATAATTATAAGAGATATATCATATATATCAACATAAAATTACACACTATATTTTTTATATTCTCCATTTCATACATGTTGAATTTTCATGAAATAAATAACATGAAAATAACATGACAACAATGTATAAATAATTTATATGAAATAAACATACACATCTAAACTATTTAGAATATTCATACATTCCCAATACTGTGCAAAGTTAGAAATTAATGTCCCAATTTCTATTCTATAAAATCTCATTTTACAGAATTAATTAAGATAATAATTATTTAAGTTAAAAATTTAAAACAATTTTAAAGTTTAACCATGAATGAATCTATGTAAATAAGGCTTACCATTATCTAAAATGTCATTAAACACTCTAAAACATGTTAAATAATATTATAGAATTTTTCAAAAAAAATTTCAGAATTTTTTGACAATTTTTTGAATTTTCTATGATTTTAAACACTTTAAAATCAATAAAAAAAGAAATCAGTGCATTGAACCGCATTGCCGACGCACTACGCATGTTCGGCATGTGCCCGCGTGCGCCGCTGGGTGCGCTGGTCTTTTGCTGATGTTGCGCCACCTTTGTGTGCCCACCTGGTGCGCCGGCCAGTGGTTATTGTAGCAACCAGGTTCAAATTAGACCCGGTTCGTCTCCTCCGCCCGATAAGGGCGCGGTCGGAGTACTCTTCCCTCGGGAAGAAGATTTTCATAAAATCAGGTCCTTATCTCCTCATTCCGAACTCCAAAAAATATGAAACAATATGCGTTGGAATCCTTATCGAATAAGGAATCCAAAAAAGTTGGCCTCATATCCAGGAAATATCTCAACCGACCGTAAAATGAGAAAGAAGTAGTGGCGGTCACCGAGATTTCGTAGCAGAAATCACTATTTTGCAACGAGAATAACTCCTTATCCCGAAAGCCAAAAATTCTACAAAAATACAATTTAGATTTCTCATCAAATGAAGTTTTAAAATATGTATATATCCATTTTGAGAAAAATTCTCTAACAACCAAAAAATAGGCAAAAATAGGTCGGCGCCGCCAGACTCTACAGAACCCTAGTTCATCAGAAAATTCTCAAATTCTCTTCCTCCGCCGCCGTTCAAAGCTAGATATCATGAGTAAAGGTTTGGTAATCACAATACCCATCTCCTAAAACCTTTCCCAGGCCTCAATTTCATCTGTGGACGGCAAAATTCCCAAATTCGGGTGACAATTTGTGCATGTCAGAAACACCAACTTTTGGGGCTTCTCCCGAACTCTATATAGATCAAAACTTCTAACAGTTTGCGGCATTAGAAATCCCTATATCACAAGATTCTACCAGAGCCAAAAAATATTTTATTTGAGGCATACACAGATTATAGTGGCCTCATCAAAATAGACGTTTGCACATATTCGGGAACACAAACTGCATGAAATAATGTAGATTCGACGTTGGTTTCAATCGAGACTTGAACCGGGCTCTGATACCACTGATAAGAATTGTCCATAAAAATTCGGTGTAGTGGAAGCGACGCTTCCTATGAGTTCTTTTAGAATCTATCTCAATCGGAACCGAACGACGAAAATCGAAAACCGATCAAATCAGGTTCGAATATACCTGATAAGGATTCATATAATCCTATGGAGAGGAAGAAGATGAACTTCTCAAGCTCTTCAAACTATTCAAATGTTCAATCTCCAGTAGTATCCACACGAACTTCATCCACAACAGGTTCTCATTTCGTGCCAATCTCGAGAACTCTTCCCGAATGGAGCTCCATCAAACATGGACACCTTCTAGAGAGAGGAGAAGGTAGGAAGGAGACTAAGGATGTGGTTTTCACCATTGGCTTGATAGGGTTTCACTGAAACCATTAGTATTTATAAATAATTTTGAAATTTTCATAAAAATCCAAAATCTTCATAAATTATGCCCTTACCTCTATACTTGTGGATAAGTCCTTTTGTGTGTGAATCACTAGGCCCAACAACCTATTTGGTTGAGGCCTAAATGAAATAAAATAATTGTGTTTAATTTAATTAAATCCGTTATACGATAATAGATTAATCAGCCTATCAATCATGAAGGGTACAAGTCATAACCCGTGATCCCAAATGGCTATGGGGATAATCTCATCTTCATTGAGCCTTTCCATCATCAGTTACCGCATAGATATAAACCCTCGTTCATCCAATGTCCCGGTTGGAAAGGAGTACAGTATCGACTGTCAACTCCTTAGTATACCGACTCTATAAGATCCTATACTCGGAATTGGATCAATTAAAAAACTCCTTTTCCAATTATCCTATCTACCTTGGCCAAGGATTTAGAGTACTATCCCATAGGACATTCACTCTCACTTACCGAGAGTGGACGATCCCTTGTTGTCCGCTCAATTACCTCCATCGAGTTTTCTTTGTACCTGATCCATCGCTATACTGAACCATCTATACAGTGATCCATAAGACAATAGTTGAAGCACAAGTTCCACCCAACAAGGCATGTTTGGCGACTCAAGTCAAAGATCCAACTATGCAATCGTGATGATAGAAAAATCCTGACTGACAGTTCAGTAATATACCATTCAAGGTTTCTAATTTGATTAGTTCAGTGAACTCATTCAACTAATGAGTACATGCATGTGTATCTTAGTGTCTCTACGATAGAAATGTATGTCCTACAAGCCAATCATATATGATGTGATTAGACATTTCTTGTATCATCTTATTCATAATAAAAGGCATGTATTCATTACCATCTATCTTTAGATACACATACTGTAATGAAGTCCTTAATCACATGCTATGATGATTGAATCATGATGAGATTATGATAGTGAGATCAATCATCTAGATGCTAGTGATCTAAAAGTTCCAAGTCATAGGTCCTTGAGATAGGACATTAAGGATCCGGACAGACTTGTGTATGTGATATCTTCTCATATGATGAAAATGACTGATCTCAATGGTCATTAGTGTGGAGACAATAAGATATACATATAGGTGCTCATTAGTAGAATGAGTTCACTGAAATGACCATCATAAAAACCCTGATCGGTATCTTACTGAACTGTCTATCAGGGTATTCTATCATCACTGTGGCACGGTTGGATCTTTGACCTGAGTCGCCAAAGATGTTTTGCTGGGTGTATCTTGTATTTTGATTATTAACTTATGGATCACCACCATGATGGTCCAGTATAGTTAATGAATCGGGTGCAAGAGAAACTCGGTGGAGATAATTGAGTGGACAACAAGGGATCGTTCACTCTCAGTAAGAGGAAGAGAATGTCCTATGGAATAGTACTATAAATCCTTGACCAAGGTAGATAGGATAATTGGAAAAGGAGTTTTCCAGTTGATCCATTCCTGAGTACAAGATTTCATAGAGTCGGGTTATTAAAGGGGTTGACAGTCAGTGCCGAAGCCCTGACCGACCGGGACATTGCTTGGACGAGGATTTATATCCGTGTGGTAACTGATGATGGAAAGGCTCAATGGATGTTATTTAACTCTCCAAAGTCATTTGGGATCATAGAATGTGACTTGTACCCTTTATGATCGAAAAGCTGTCAAATCTGTTATTAGATAATAGATTTGATTTAATTTAAAAGAATTGTTCTTTTTAAAATTTGGCTTCAACCAAAATGACTATTGGGCCTAGTGGGTCACACATATTAGAACTAATTCTAAGGACAGGGGCAAGGATGTAAATATATAGAAGATTTGTGTTTTTGTGAAAAATTGCATCTTCTATATATACTATGCTTAAGAAGCTAAACCCTATCAAGCCAAAGGGTGGGAGAACGTCCTTGGCAGCCTCCCTCTCTCCTCTCTTCTCTGGAAGGAGTCCCCGCATGGTCCAACTCCGTTCTGGAAGAGTTTTCGAGCTTGGAGCGAAGGAGAACCGGTCCTTGGAAGAAGTTCATGTGGATACCGCTAGAGGCCATCCACTTGAACGGTTTGAATTAGCAAGGAAAATCCACTCTTCATCTCTGGTGAGAGATTTTTCAAATCCCAAGAAGGTATATTCGATCTCCTTCTTAATATGTTCCCGGTTTTGTCGTTTTGGTTTCAATAAAGGCTAAGACCTTGGATTCAAGGAATCAAAAATATTTTAAATACTTAGAATGATTCCTTACAGTGGTATCGGAGCCATGTTCAAGCCTTGTCACGCGACAGACGCATCGGGTGGCCTTCGCTTATGCGTGGGCAACGCGCGACGATTTCCCCGTTTTCCCCCTTGCCATTGGAGAGCATCCAACGTAAGGAAAATATTTTTTTATATGTGCTCTCTCTCCTACGGGCATCCGCTGATCTCCTCTCACACGCAAGTTTTCTCCCAGCGCCAGGAATGCTCCTCTCTTCCGACGGACTGCTAGTTTTAGTGCTGGATTTTCTGTTTTCCTCTTCATCTTCTTGGCTAGAAGCACACAACACGAGATCAATTCGTAAAGCTCTTCTGAAGGACATACTGATAGGAGAGAAGGGTCTCGCCTATCCGAGCGTCATCGTATCTCTAGGAGGACGTTGCAGTGAGAACCGCACGTCAGTTGGCAATAAAACTCTTAGTTCTAGCGATTACGCGCTTCGACCCAACAAACTATGTTTCTAATTTTATTTACTTAATTTTAATCCACCCGTATCGTTATGTTTTTTGTCAATTTATAGGAAGATGACCCAACAAATTAAGAGTTCTATTTTACCGGCATATCATTTTTGTGTTAGAAGCATCTATACATGTGAAAAAAAATCGTAGTCACCCATATATATGTTTTTATGCATTTTTAGTTCTTTTTTAGACATTCTTATCTGAACATCGTCGTTTAGACATTCTTATTTGAACGTTGTTGCTTAAACGTTCTTATTTGAACGTTCATTTTTGAATGTTGTCATTTAAATCTTATTTGAGTGTTATTGTTTAAACGTTCATACGTTCTTGACAAGACATACGTAGACATTCTTATTAAGACGTACTTAAACGTTCTTGTTTAAAAGTACTTAGACGTTCTTGACAAGACGTATTTAGATGTTCTTGTTAAGGTATACTTAAATGTTCTTGGTTAAATGTACTTAGACGTTCATGTTTAAACGTGCTTAAATGTTCCTGCTTAGCCAACATAAATTAATTGTATTCTTTATTGGTTTAAAATATTGACAAATATCTTTATATATTCATTTATAGATTGGTGTTCCTCTATTCTCTTATGGCTAACTTAATAAGTAGAGAAACCCTTAGCACTAAACCAGAAAAAATTGATGGAGGTAATTTTAGGAGATGGCAGAACCAAATGCACTTTTGGTTGACCACCCTTGGTCATATTTCAGCCATTAGCAATAGTACAACAGAAAGTAGAAAATTTGATACTTCACAAACTATTACTCGTAGAGTTTAAACAAGATTATCTCATCCCCAAACTAAACCTGGACCTTCCACTTCCACAACAACCAAAAAATTTGATTATCATTGTCTTCATAGGATTTTAGGATCCCTTTCTGATAAACTCTATGATCTTTACTACAACTCAAGAAGTGATAGTGAGTTGTGAGATTTATTATAAACCAAATATTGACTCGATGATACTGGAATTAAAAGGTTCAAGATATCAGATTTTAACAAATTTAAATTTGTTCAAAACAAGTTAATGAATGATCAAATACATGAATTTAAGAACCTAGTCCATAAACTCAGAACCACAGGATCACAACTTGATGAATCATTTCAAATTGCATGCATTCTAGATAAACTACTCCCATCTTGGTTTGACTTCACTAGGACAATGAGTCGTACTCCAGGAACTCTTACCTTGACCCAATTGTTTGGTGCACTTAGAATTGAAGAACAACATAGGGTAAGAGAGAGTTTGACTCAAATTTATAAACCTAAGGCCAACATAGTTGAGAACAAAACTTTTAAATCTTATAGAAAATATTTTCATCATAAGAATAGAAATTTCAAGAAAAATCAATGGCAATATAAGAAAAAGTCTTAAAACTTGAACCCTCACAACAACAAGCCAAATGAGAAGAAAGAAGAGAGATACTGCTTTGTATGTGGAAGAACAAATCATCTTGCTCATCAATGCTTTTATCGGAAGAGGCATCCGCTAAAAGAGAAAGGACAAGATTCTTCAAACAATAGCCCCCAAGTCAATATGGTTTCTACAAATGGTGGAGCATTCACTTCCGGACTTAGGCCAGTTCTTTTAAACCTTGAATCAAAATCAATTTTTGATTGGGGGATTGACACTGGAGGTAACATTCATATATGTACTGATCATTCTTGGTTTTCTACGTATCAGGACTCAAGTTCAAGAACTGTGATGATGTGAAATAATGCTAAGACAAAGGTGCATCGGATCAGAAGAGTGGATCTTACTTTAACTTCTAGGAAGACATTGACATTGCAAAATGTTCATCATGTTCCTAACATTAGGAGAAATCTAATTAGTGGATCTCTTTTAGTTCAACAAGGTTATAAATTAGTCTTTAAGTCAAATAAGGTTGCAATAACCAAAAGCCTATCCTTTGTTGGAAAAGGATTTATATATGATGGGCCTTTTAGATTGAATATAAGTTCACCTTCTATTAATAATAAATCTATGGTATTAAATGTTGAATCATCTTCTATTTGGCATTCTAGATTGAGCCATGTAAATTATAATTCTATTAAAAGGTTGATGCAATTAAATTTGATTCCAAAAGTTAGCATACAAAATGAAGAGAGATGTGGTGTATGTGTTGAAGCTAAGCTACTTAGGCAATCATTTAAATCAGTTGATAGAGATTGTGATATTTTAGAATTAATACATAGTGATGTATGTGATTCTAGACGAATTTCAAGAGGTGGTAACAAATATTTTGTGATATTTATTGATGATCTTTCGAAATACTGTTATATTTATTTGATAAAGACTAAGGATGAAATGATAAATAAATTTTAGATTTATAAGGCTGAATCTGAAAATCAACAAGAAAATAAAATTAAGATACTTAGGTCAGATAGAGGAGGAGAATATACCTCTCATGCTCTCACTCAATTTTGTCAAGAACATGGAATAATTCATGAGATAATTGTTCCATATTCTCCACAATCTAATGGTGTAGCAGAGAAGAAGAATAGAACATTGATGGATATGGTTAATTCTATGTTAATTAGTTCAGGAGCACCTGAGAATTTGTGGGGGGAGACACTTTTAGCTTCATGTTTTATTCTAAAAAGAATACCTTTTAGACAAAGTGATTTTACCCCTTATGAAGTTTGGAAAAAGAGAAGACCTAACTTGAATTTTCTTAAAGTGTGGGGGTGTCTTGCAAAGGTCAAAATTCTTGAGATTAAAAGGAAGAAAATTGAACCTAAGACTGTGGATACTATTTTTATTGGATATACCACAAATAATAATGCTAAAAATTTCTCTAGCAACACAATAGATTTTTAGTGATTAATTCTGAAATAAGAGATATTTCGAATAATACTATCATTGAAGCTAGAGATACAGTTTATTATGAGAATACATTTCATTTCAAATTTGGAATTGAATCTATTGTGAGAAGTAACAGTTATGGATCTAACCCAAATTTAGTTAGAAATAGAGAAGAACAATAGGAAGAACTAATAGAAATAAGAAGAAGTAAGAGAACTAGGACAGAAATAGTTTTTTATGATTTCTATGCATTATTAGTAGAAGATTTTCCAATCACTTTTAATGATGCTGTGAATTTCATAGACTCACCTTTTTGGAAGGAAGCTATAGAAAATGAAATGAATTCCATAACTCAAAATGGAACATGGGTGCTTAGTGATTTACATCCTAGTTGTAAGACAATTGGATGTAAATGGGTTTCCAAGAAGAAATTAAAACTTGATGGATTTGTAGATAAATATAAAGCTAGACTTGTAGCTAAGGGGTTTACAAAAAAAGTTAATGTAGATTATTTTGATATGTACTCACCTGTGGCTAGAATCTCCACCATTAGTGTCTTGATTATATTAGCATCCATACATAAATTGATTATTCACCGAATGCATGTAAAAACTACATTTTTAAATGGTGAATTAGATGAAGAAATTTATATGGATCAACCTGAGGGTTTTATTATTCCAGGTCAAGAAAATAAAGTGTGTAAATTGATTAGATCATTGTATGGATTAAAACAAGCACCCAAGCATTGGCATGAAAATTTTGATAAGATCATTCTTTCTTATGATTTTAGAATCAATCAAGCTGATACATGTATTTATTACAAAATGTTTGGTGAACATATTGTTATCTTATGTCTATATGTTGATGATATTTTGATCTTTGGATCTAAAATGCATGTTGTAGATAAAGTTAAGGATTTCTTATCTCAAAATTTTAACATGAAAGATCTTGGTGAAGCTAGCTTGATTTTAAATACAAAAATTATAAGAAATTCAAATGGAATATCTTTATCACAATCTCAATACATAGAGAAAATCCTTAGAAATTTCTATTATATAGATTGTGAGCCCTTATCAACTCCTTATGATGCAAGTGTTCACCTAAAGAAAAATTTAGATAACCCTACACTACAATTAGAATATGCTCAAATCATAGGCTCACTTGGTCTTCTCACAAATTATACATGGCCAGACATTGCATATGTTGTAAATAGACTAAGTAGATATACTATAAATCTAGATGAAAGTCATTGGAAAGCATTAGAAAGAGTACTTAAAAATTTAAAAGGTACTATCTCATATGCTTTGCATTATAGTGGATATCCTTCTATATTGGAAGGTTTTAGTGATGCTAATTGGATTAGTGATTCAGTAGATGTAAAATCAACATCTGGATTTATTTTCCTTTTAAGAGGAGGTGCTATATCAGGGAAATCTATTAAACAAACTGTGTTATCTAGAAGTACAATGGAATCTGAAATGATTGCACTTGACGCCACATGCATTGAAGCTGAATGGCTAAGAGATTTCTTTATTGATATTCCGTTGTTTACAAATCTTTTGCCTCCTATATCTTTTTTGTCTGATTGCAGGTCAGCAATTGATAAACGTATGCAGGACAATGTTGATGTCAAGATGAATTGACATCTAAAAGTGAGGCACAAGTCCATAAGAGACAAAAATGAAGCAACAGTCGATAGCATTAAATTTTGTGAAATCTGAAAGAAATCTTGCAGATATTTTCACAAAAGACTTGCCTAGAACGGTGGTTCTAGAAGTGTTGAGGGGGATGTGATTGAGCCTATAAATAAAAAGTTACCACGGTGGCAATCCAACCTCACAGAGGTTCCATGGGTAGAAACAAGCTTATGGGTAACAATGTGTACAGCACTTATATATTATGTTCTCATCCCTACGATGATAGTGCTCATGTAGAAGCAAGTGGTAGGATGAGTTTTAAACTCTTAATGAATCTAAGACCCAAGTGGCAGGGTGGTTCCTTGCTCTCACCCTTAGAGGATACACCAACATATGTGGAGTCGTGAAGCCGCGACTGAGATGTGGGATGTCTTCTAAAACACACATGAGATACCTACACAAGGCCTTTAATAACGCAACCCGCATGAATTTGATCTTGCGATACTATGTGTGGATTTGGGAAAATTTGAATCATGGAACTTGATTCAAGGTGAAACATGCATCGAGTGTTCTACAGGAAATCTCAAATATCACTAAGCGAGGATCAAACCGAAAGGTACTTTCACCTATTACATAGTATAAAAGTGCTCACTAATATTTATCCGTTGATATTATTTTCTTTTGATTTGATATATTTTTGCAAGTTTTAAAAACATATGTGGGGGATTGTTAAGATAGTTTCTTAAAATATATATATAAATAAATAAATGACTTGCCACCCGACAGATGCATCGCACCGCCTTCGCTCACACGTGGGTATCGCGTGACGATTTCCCCATTTTCCACCTTGCCGTTGGAGAGCATCGAACGTAAAGAAAACATATTGTTTTATATGTGCTCTCTCTCTCTCCTATGGGCGTCCGCTGATCTCCTCTCGCACGGAAGTTTTCTCCCAGTGCCAGGAACGCTCCTCTCTTCTAACGGATTGCTCGTTTCAGTGTTGGATTTTCTGTTTTCCTCTTCTTCTTCTTCTTGGCTAGAAGCACTCAATGCAAGATCGATTTGTAAAGCTCTCCTGAAGGACGTGCTAACGGGAGAGAAGGGTCTCGCCTACCCGAGGGTCGTCGTATCTCTAAGAAGACATTGCCGAGAGAATCGCACGTCGGTTGGCAATAGAACTCTTAATTCTAACGACTACATATTTCGACCCAATAGGCTATGCTTCTAACTCTATTTACTTGATTTTAATCCATTCACATCGTTGTGTTTTTTGTCGATTTACAAGAAGATGACCCAACACCATTGTCTACACGGTGCCACGGGGTGTGCGCAGGCTTGCCACCAAACTGCTCTTGCCGCCACGGGAGACACCTGTCCTCGCCACCATCGCCGCAAGGGCCGATGAGAATCACCATCACCAAGGGGATCGCCGATTGCTGTCGTTGGCATCCATGGGAGGCCCTATTGGGTCGTTTTCCTATAAATCAACAAAAAACACAATGATATGAACTAATTAAAATCAAGCAAATGGAGTTAGAAGCATATCATATTGGGTCGAAGCGCGTAGTCGCTAGAACTAAGAGTTCTATTGCCAATCGACGTGTGGTTCTCGCGGCAACGTCCTCCTAGAGATACGATGACCCTCGGGTAGGCGAGACCCTTCTCTCCCGTCAGCACATCCTTTAGGAGAGGTCGAATCGATCTTGCATTTAGTGCTTCTAGCCAAGAAGAAGAAGAGGAAAACAAAAAATCTAGCATTGAAATGAGTAGTCCGTCGGAAGAGAGGAACATTCCTGGCACTAGGAGAAAACTTCTATGCGAGAGGAGATCAGCGGACGCCCATAGAAGAGAGAGAGAGAGAGAGAGAGAGAGAGAGAGAGAGAGAGAGAGAGAGAGCACATATATAAAAAATATATGTTTTCCTTACATTGGATGCTCTCCAACGGCAAGGGGGAAAATGGGGAAACCGTCACGCAATACCCGTGCGCGTGGGACAGTCACCCAACACGCCCGTCAGGTGACACATCCTTTTTTTAAAAAAAAAATACCTTAACAATCCCCCACATATTTTCTTAAAACTCATAAAAATACATCAAATTAAAAGAAAATAATATCAACAAACAAATTCTAGTGAGCACTCTTAAACTATGTAATAGGTGAAGGTACCTTTCGGTTTGAACCCCACTTAGTGATATTTGGGATCACGTGTAGAACACTCGATGGATGTTTCACCTTGAATCAGGTTCCATGATTCAAATTTTCCCAAATCCACACATAGTATAGCAAGATCAAATTCATCTGGGTTGCACTATTAAAGGCTTTGTGCAGGTATCTCATGTGTGTTTTAGAAGACATCCCACATCTCATAGTCACGGCCTCACAACTCCACACATGTCGGTGAATCCTCCAAAGGTGAGAGCAAGGAACCACCCTGCCACTTGGGGTTTGGATTCATTAAGATTTAAAACTCATCCTACCACTTGTTTCTACATGAGCACTATCGCCATAGGGATGAGAACATAATATATAAGTGCTCTACACATAGTTACACATCAGTTTGTTTCTACCCATTGAACCTCTGTGAGGTTGGGTTCCCACCGTGGAAACTTTTTATTTATGGGCTCAATCCCATCCCCCTCGACACTTCTAGAACCACCGTTCTAGACAAGCCTTTTGTGAAAATATCTGCAAAATTTCTTTCTGATTTCACAAAATTTAAGCCTATTAATTGTTGCTTCATTTTGTCTCTTATGGACTTGTGCCTCACTTTAAGATGTCTTTTCATCTTGACATCAACATTGGTCTGCATATATTTATCAATTGCTGACCTGCAATCACACAAAATAGATATAGGAGGCAAAGGATGTGTAAACGACAGAATATCAATAAAGAAATCCCTTAGTAATTCGGCTTCAGTGCATGTGGTGTCAAGTGCAATCATTTCATATTCCATTGTACTTCTAGATAACACAGTTTGTTTAGTAGATTTCCTTGATATAGCATCTCCTCTTAAAAGGAAAATAAATCCAGATGTTGATTTTACATCTACTGAATCACTAATCCAATTAGCATCAATAAAACCTTCCAATATAGCAGGATATCCACTATAATACAAAGCATATGAGATAGTACCTTTTAAATTTTTAAGTACTCTTTCTAATGCTTTCAAATGACTTTTATCTAGATTTATAGTATATCTACTTAGTCTATTTACAGCATATGCAATGTCTGGCCTTGTATAATTTGTGAGAAGACCAAGTGAGCCTATGATTTGAGCATATTCTAATTGTAGTGTAGGGTTATCTAAATTTTTCTTTAGGTGAACACTTGCATCATAAAGAGTTGATAAGGGCTCACAATCTATATAATAGAATTTTCTAAAGATTTTCTCTATGTATTTAGATTGTGATAAAGATATTCTATTTGAATTTCTTATAATTCTTGTATTCAAAAACAAGCTAGCTTCACCAAGATCTTTCATGTCAAAATTTTGAGATAAGAAATCCTTAGCTTTATCTACAACATGCATGTTAGATCCAAAGATCAAAATATCATCAACATATAGACATAAGATAACAATATGTTCACCAAACATTTTGTAATAAACACATGTATCAGTTTGATTGATTAAAAAATCATAAGAAAGAATGATCTCATCAAAATTTTCATGCCATTGCTTGGGTGCTTGTTTTAATCCATACAATGATCTAATCAATTTACACACTTTGTTTTCTTCACTTGGAATAATAAAACCCTCATGTTGATCCATATAAATTTCTTCATCTAATTCACCATTTTAAAATGAAGTTTTTACATCCACTTGATGAATAATCAATTTATGTATGGATGCTAATGCAATTAAGGATCTAAGGGTGGTAATTCTAGCAATAGGAGAGTACACATCAAAATAATCTACATTAGATTTTGTGCAAACCCCTTAGCTACTAGTCTAGCTAGCCTTATATTTTTTAGAAATCCATCGGGTTTTAATTTCTTCTTAAAAACCCATTTACATCCAATTGTCTTACAACCAAGCGGTAGATCACTAAGCACCCATGTTCCATTTTGTATTATAGAATTCATTTCATTTTCAATAGCTTCCTTCCAAAAAGGTGAGTCTATGGAATTCATAGCATCATGAAAAGTGATTGGAGAATCTTCTACTAGTAATGCATAGAAATCATCAAAAGATCTTTCTGTCCTAGCTCTCTTATTTCTTCTTATTTATATTGATTCTTCCTCTTGTTCTTCTCTATTTCTAGCTAAATTTGGGTTAGATCTAGAACTACTACTTCTCATATTGGATTCAATTCCATATTTAAATGAAAATGTGTTCTCATAATAAATTACATCTCTAACCTCAATGATAGTATTATTCGAAATATCACCTACTTCAGAATTAATCACTAAAAAGCTATTTATGTTGCTAGAGAAATTTTCAGCATTATTATTTGTGCTATATCAAATAAAAACAATATCCACAGTCTTAGGTCCAATTTTCTTCCTCTTAACTTCAAGGATTTTGACCTTTGCAAGACACCCCTACACTTTAAAAAAATTCAAATTAGGTCTTCTCTTTTTCCAAATCTCATAAGGGGTAAAGTCACTTTGTCTAAAAGATATTCTATTTAAAATAAAACATGCATTTAATAGTGCCTCCCTCCGTAAATTTCCAAGTACTCCTAAACTAATTAACATAGAATTAATCATATTCATCAATGTTCTATCATTCCTCTCTGCTACACCATTAGATTGTAGAGAATATGGAGTAGTTATCTCATGAATTATTTCATATTCTTGACAAAAATTGAGTGAGAGCTTGAGAGATATATTCTCCTCCTCTATCTAACCTAAGTATTTTAATTCTCTTTTCTTGTTGATTTTCAGATTTAGCCTTATAAATCTGAAATTTATTTATCCCTTCATCCTTAGTCTTTACAAATAAATATAAATGTCTTTCGAAAGATCATCAATAAATGTCACAAAATATTTGTTACCACCTCTTGAGATTCATCCAAAATCACATACATCACTATATATTAATTCTAAAATATCACAATCTCTATCAACTGATTTAAATAGTTGCCTAGGTAGCTTAGCTTCAACACATACACCACATCTCTCTTCATTTTGGATGCTAACTTTTGAATTCAGATTTAATTGTATCAACCTTTTAAAAGAATTATAATTTACATGGCCCAATTTAGAATGCCAAATAGAAGATGATTCAACATTCAATACTATAGATTTCTCATTAATAGAAGGTGAACTTACATTCAATTTAAAAATCCCATCATACAAAAATCCTTTTCCAACAAAGGATAGGCTTTTGGTTATTACAACTTTATTTGAATCAAATACTAATCTATAACCTTGCTAAACTAAAAGAGATCCACTAATCAAATTTCTCTTAATATTAGGAACATGATGAACATTATGTAGGGTCAATGTCTTCCCGGAAGTCAAAGTAAAATTCACTCTTCCGAACCCATGCACCTTTCCCTCAGCATTGTTTCTCATCATCACAGTTCTTGAACTTGAGTCCTAACATGTAGAAAACCAAGAACGATCAGTACATATATGAATGTTAGCTCCAATGTCAATCCACAAATCAAATTTTGAATTTGATTCAAGGTTTGAAATAATTGGCCTATGTCCAGAAGTGGATGCTCCACCATTTGTAGAAACCATATTGACTTGGGGGCCAATGTTTGAAGAATCTTGTCATTTCCCTTTTAACGGATGCCTCTTCCGATAAAAGTACTGATGAGCAAGATGATTTGTTCTTCCACATACAAAGCAAATGAAGAATCTTCTCATTTGGCTTGTTGTTGTGAGGGTTCAAGTTTTAAGACTTTTTCTTATATTGCCATTGATTTTTCTTGAAATTTCTATTCTTAGGATAAAAATATTTTCTATAAGATTTAAAAGTTTTGTTCTCAACTATGTTGGCCTTAGGTTTATAAATTTGAGTCAAACTCTCTCTTACCCTATGTTGTTCTTCAATTCTAAGTGCACCAAATAATTGGGTCAAGGTAAGAGTTCCTGGAGTACGACTCATTGTCCTAGTGAAGTCAAACCAAGATGGGAGTAGTTTATCTAGAATGCATGCAATTTGAAATGATTCATAAAATTGGGATCTTGTGGTTCTCAGCTCATAGACTAGGTTCTCAAACTCATATATTTGATAATTCATTGACTTGTTTTCAACAAATTTAAATTTGTTAAAATTTGATGCCTTGAACCTTTTAATTCTGGCATCATATAGTCCATATTTGGCTTCTAATAAATCCCACAACTCACTAGCACTTCTTGAGTTGTAGTAAAGATTTTAGAGTTTATCAGAAAGGGATCCTAAAATCCGATGAAGACAATGATAATCAATGTCTTCATTGTTGTGGAAGAAGAAGGTCTAGGTTCAGTTTGGGGATGAGATGATCTTGTTTGAAATCTACGAGTGATGGTTTGTGAAGTATTAGATTCCCTATTTTTAGTTGTACTATTGCTAATAGCTGAAATAAGACCAAGGGTGGTCAGCCAAAAAACGCATTTGGTTCTGTCATCTCCTAAAATTACCTCCATCAAATTTTTCTTATTTAGCACTAAAAGTTTCTCTACTTATTAAGCTAGCCATAAGAGAATAGAAAGAACAGCAATCTGTAAATGAATATATCAAGGTATTTTTCAATATTTTAAACCAACAAAGAATACAATTAATTTATGCTGGCTAAAAAGGAATGTCTAAGCATGTTTAAACAAGAACGTCTAAGTACATTTAAACAAGAATGTGTAAGTACATCTTATCAAGAACATCTACGTAGGTCTTGTCAAGAACGTATGAACGTTTAAACAATGATTTTCAAATAAGATTTAAACGACAATGTTCAAACAAGAACGCTTAAACAACAACGTTCAAATAAGAATATCTAAACGACAATATTCAGGTAAGAACGTCTAAATAAGAACATTTAAACAAGAACTAAAAATGCATAAAACATGTATATAGATGACTATACTTTTTTTTCCACATGTAAAGATGTTTCTAACACAAAAATGATATGCTCGTAAAATAGAATTTTTAGATTGTTGGGTCATTTTCCTGTAAATCGACAAAAAACACAATGATACGAACTAATTAAAATCAAGCAAATGGAGTTAGAAACACAGGTTGTTGAGCCGAAACGTGTAGTTGCAAAAATTAAGAGTTCTATTGCCAACTTATGGGCGGTTCTCGTGGCAACGTTCTCTTAGAGATCGACGACTCTCTGGTAGGCGAGACTCTTTTCTCCCTTCAGCACACCCTTTAGAAGCGCTTAGTAAAACGATCTTACATTGAGTGCTTCTAGCTAAGAAGAAAAAGAGAAAAACAAAAAATTCAACATTGAAACGAGCAGTCCGTCCGAAGAGAGGAACGTTCTTGGCATTGGGAGAAAACTTCTGTGCGAGAGGAGATCGGCGGACGCCCATAGGAGAGAGAGAGCACATATGTAACGGCAAGGGGGGAGACGGGAAAACCGTCGCGCGGTACCCGTGCGCGTGGGACTGTCACCAGACGCGTCCATCGGGTGACATGTTCTTTTTTTTATTTTTTTTAGAAAATACCTTAACAGGCCATGCCGTTGCTGCTATCACCACCACGGGGAGCTGCAGGGACCGCCGACGCCCTCTGCACCTGCCGCTGCTGTCGCAGCTTGGAGGAGTTTCCATCGAAGCCATCAGGACCACCGGGAGCCACCCAAAGGACCGTCGAAAGCTACCTCTAAGACCGCTGAGAGGGTCTACTGCGAACGTCTGCCCGCACTATCGTGAAGGTCTGCAGGAACCGCCAGCTCTCCTTCCCTGTTCTCTCCCTTGCTCTGTTTCTATTTTTTTTATCCGAGTGCGAGCCGTGCGATCTATCGGGTTCCTGCCGCCGGGATCTCCTCCCTCAGCTGCAGTTGGGACTGCCAGGTGTCACGACCCGGATTTCAACCTGCACAATAGAAAACAATCCGGCGACGTAACCGGGGAAACAACCCCAAAAACATATCGGTTTGGAAAAACTCGAAGACAGAGGTCCCAGTTCACTATTCTAACCCTATTCACTTATCTCAAATCACATAATAAAAGTTTCAATCCAAACAATCATATACTGGTCTAAATTGCACAATAACCGCTCAAATTATTCCTTGGAGTCCATACCACCAAGCTTCTACTACGCTAAACCTGATATCCTGAAAAAAATATAATAAAGGATTGGAGTGAGTCATAACGACTCAGTAGACATCCCATCATCCACCAAATTGGATAGCCAAAGGCCCTAACATGATACATATACATTACCCAACCTGCACTTGATACATACCATATAAAACTAAACAATATATATATATATATGAAAGTTGGCATTCCACAAATTTTAAGACATACAACCAACCTACCAACCACTAGGACCAAAGAGGGCTTCTCACAAATATATCTAATACGATGAAGAGGTTATGCAATGCAACACCAACTAAAGGACTTACCATGCATATCATACAGAACATACATGCTTAAATGAACTAATGAACACAACATAAATGCTAACACCAATACCACTCTACAATGCATCTATCCACTTCATGAAACATTAACATTTTCATTTTCGCAAGGAAAGCGTCGTCTTGCGATCTCGATGAGCTATGACTAGATCTACCATATATAGAGTAATTGTATAGCTAAGCTAAATCCCGTAGTGCACCTAGGCAGGGGTGGCACTTAGGATAACCCGCGGGATCTGGGATCGAAGGATGCACCAGACGGTTCTAAGCTCCGCTGCCCACGGACACGACTACTAGTCTAGTATAGCTCGGTCTCATTAAATGTCTTTAATGCACACATGCATCACAACATCTCATGCTTTGCCATGAGTTTCTCACAAATATGCAATCTGTTTTGCAATGACAAACTATCACATTCAAGATGAAGACATGCCACCATGATAGACACTAAACAAACTAATGAACCATCACTACGCCAAAACTCATCTTCACCTACGTGAACCCATCGCGTAGGTGAGAATTTGGTAGGTATATGTATCATTTACCGACATAGTATACCTACCAATTAGTTGCTCGTAGGTAAATGTATCAACACCTACGGATTACCTACGCAAGACATCCTGTAGGTAAATGATGCGGACGGCTGAGATCGATCCAACCATTTTACCTAATACCAAATCCCGCTCGATCGACCATCTCCTTGCACAGCCCCCGACACTCGCTTCCGCTCTCCATCGTCGGCGATTCCCGCTCTCCACTCGGCGCTTCCAGGCGTTCCATCGACGGCGATTCCTGCTCTCCATCCTCTGCGATTCCTGCTCTCCATCCTCGGCGCTTCCAGGCGGTTCATCTTCGGCCCTTCCCGCTCTCCATCCTCGGCGATTCTTGCTCTCCATCCTCGGTGCTTCCAGGCGGTCCATCATCAGCAGTTCTAGGCTCCATCATGGACATTTCCAAGCTCTCCACCGTGGGTGAGTAAGTTCTGGTGAGGCGATTACCTGCACAGCGAGGCGGGGCGGTCGACTAGTGAACCGTAGGGGGAGCTGTCGTTGATTGGACCAGTCGTCCGAGCGACCTACTTGTAAGTGTTTCGCGCCTTTCCTTTATTTGGAACGATTTTGGGTTCCATATATCTTAGCTCGTTCAATACGTATAGTAAGATTTGGGGCTTTATAAGATGTTATTCGAACTATGTTCTGCCCATCGTTTTCCAATGATGGGAGTGTTACAATGGGGGATCAAGTAGAACACTTAGGACCAAGGGGCATTCGTTTTAGGGTTCAAGTAGTTTATTGTCTTGATTATTTTTTATTTTTCAATATCATGAACAATTGCCTAAGCTTATCGGTCTTAATACCATAATCAGTTCTTCATCTCGAGGAACATGGCTAGCTAGGACAATGGGTAGATCAAGTAGTTATGTCATAGTTAATAGTCGAATTCATTAGTATCATCATGAAATTAAAGTATGATAAAGTAGAACATTTGCTTAAATGTTTTAAAGTAAACATTTCTGAATGAATTGAATTTAACTATGATACGTACGTCTTTACTTTTAGGTGCTAATATCTGGAGTTAATTGATTAGATTACCCTCTTGTCACTTCGAAAATGAGGTAACACTTATGCCATAAATTTCTGACTATATTTTGTCAATCATTCATCCTCTTGTTAGAATTTTATATTTTCATTAATAATTTTGTTTGTAGTTGCATTTTTTCCCTATATCTGACTATACATCTTCTCATTTGCTATCGGACACATGTTCACTATATCTTTAGCAATAATATGTTATAATTTTCTTTGTATCCCACTTATTACATATATAGGAATGACTCAGTATACATCATGGCCTTGGAATCAATTGAAATTCTCACTGTTCTCATCAGAGCTCATCAAATGAGGTATTCGACAATAGAGAACCAGCAAATAGGTACCGACATCTTGAACAGTTAAGACAAGTCACCAAGGATACCTTGTGAAGAGTTCATTCATCATTTTCCAAAATTTTTTAAATCCAAGAATAACCATATAATACTTGTCTACGCTCAAATCATCGAAAGTATACGGAACACTATCTCAGCAAACTATCATAGTGCTCATAACAAATCATAGAAACTCTATTAAAAAATTTTAGCTAAAGGAAAGAAATGATTGGATAGCTAGAGCAAAGGATCCCAATGCACATAGTCAAAACAGGTTTCATATAACTCAATCAAGATCAATTGATCCAACTAATCACATACACAAAATGGATTGGAATAAGGACAAATCCTGCATCAACAATTGAATTCACATCAACAATTGAATTCAGAAATAGATTGTAACATCTACACTAGGAGATGTTTCTTCACATAACCGGTCCACATTATATAAAGGATCAATATCAACAAACTAAAGTGGAATCATAGATCTCTTAATTAGATCTGGATTGGAGAAGGAGCAGTCATCAGTATAAGGAATTACTATCCGACTAGAACATTTTGTTCAATCAATGTAAGCACTATCATCATATGGAAATTAGAATAGTTAAAAAACTTTATTGAAGCTACTGATGGAATAGAACCTTCGAGGCAACTCCATTTAGGGCTCTTCACAGAGGAAACATCAACAGGAAATGGATACAACAGATTCAACAACCAAGAATAGCTCAGGATTAGAAAATGCCATGAAATAGTATAGAAAATAGTCGCAACCCTTTTGAACAGTTACCACGTCACTAGATCTGAGGACTAAAGCCCGAAGATGGCATTATGAAGTTAGGGTTTACCATTCGTCTTCAAAAATAAACCAACTGTGAAGGAGAACTTCACCATAGAAGTAGAATCACTTGAGGATGGATAGATCCGGCTTTGATAGCTCCTGTATGATAGCTCAACGAGCCGATCTTTAGTTGAGTCGAGATATTTTAGCAACAAGCCACGAATGACTTCTCTAGCTGGAGAAATACTCCTTAGAAGGGGTATGTGTAATAATAGAAGAGATCCAAAGAAGAAACCCACTCTATTAGCAACCGACATTGTCAGAATCTTTGAATAACAAAGTCTATTGGAGCTCGGATCGTAAAGAAAAAGGTAGAGAAAAGGGTGGAGATTAATTTTCTTTAAAGGAGCTACCGACGATGATAGTTGAAAAGGGAGATCAGAGAAGGAGAAGGAGATCTAGGGTTTTGCCATTGCGAGAGGAGGGAGAGAAGCAGCAGTAGGATCAAGCTGAACTAACTGAACTGAGGAGAGAGACGAGCTGCATACATTAAGTCATCGAAGTTGTGAGGTATAACTGGAAGATGAGGGATCGGGAAATGTGCCAGAAGCCAACGCGGGAGAAAAAGAGGAATCGAACAGTATTTCAATTTTCATTTCAACCTTTCATATCTATATAGTAGCGGGTGCCTCTATTTATAAAAAAACCAAAAATCAATAAAATACTCAAAATTAGAGTAAAGGCATCTGGAAGATACCAGAAAATGCCCAAAATTTTAAATAAAATTTTATTAGACTTAGTAAATGACTAACAGAAAATACTAAGGCCTACAAAAATTTTAAAAATTTACAAAATAGATCTATAACATGTTATAACCATCGGATGGGCTAAAATTCAAAATCACTCAACCAAATGGACTCCAATCAATGTCACCTATGCCGATAAATCTTTTCAAATTGGTCTCTTCCTCTGGTGTCCTCACCAATTCTTCCCGACTAAGAGGAATTTAACACTGCTGAATCTGGACCATTAGCAGCATAATATTTCCCCAAATAGTCTAAATATATCCTTAGCAAATCATCCTTAGATAGCCATGAGTCATCATTATGTGGCCCCCATCTTGTATAGTACTCACCTGTTCATCCATTATATACTCAACTTACTCATGCTCATAATGTACATGGTCAGTAAATTCAAATCATCCTAAGCATTTTCACTCCAAGAGGGGAATTATGGTCAGTAAACTCACTAGACAACGTTGTCGGCTCTTGAAATGTTACTAAATCAAAAATGTTAAAAGTTGAACTAATTCCATAGTCAGGAGGTAATTCTAAAACATAAGCGTTGTTACCAATCCTTTTAATCACCTTAAAAGGACTAGCATCTCGGTTATGCAATTTCTTAATAGTCCCCATCGGAAACCGTTCAGGATGGATTTTAATCATAATAAATTCTTCTACTTGAAATTCTTATATTGTGCATTGTTTGCTTTGATATGCTGTCTAATTTGACCATGTAGATTTTTGATATGCTTTACAAATGCTTTTGTTGATGTGGACACTCTATGTATGATGGAAGTTGGAGCCAAGTCCAGAGACCTTCTAGGTTTAAAACCGGTGACAATTTCAAAGGGCGTATGAGTTGTTGACCTATTTACAAAATCATTGTAAGCAAATTCAGATAATGAAAGGATGGAATTCCAAATTGTAACATGTTCCCTGACTAGGGATATGAGAAGATCCCCAAGGCTTCCGTTTACCATGTTAGTTTGCCCATCAGTTTGGAGATGATAGGCAATGGAAAACTTTAGTTTGGTTCCTAGCATGTGCCAAAGGGCTTTCCAAAAGTAGCTAACAAATTTGACGTTCCGATCAGAAACTATGGTCTTTTGTAGACCATGTAATTGGACAACTTCTTTCAAAAATATGTGTGCCATAACAAAGGCATTTGAAGTTTTGGCATAGGGTATAAAATGAGCCATTTTTTAGAATCTATTCACCACAACAAAGATGGAGTCATACTTTTTAAGAGTACAGGGTAGGCCTAGCACAAAATCCATGCTGATGTCCTGTCAATGACTATCTGGAATTGGAAGGAGAGTGTACAACCTCATGTTTTGCTTTCTCGTTTTGGCTATGGCACAAGTATAACATTGGGCAACAATATTAGCGACATCTCTTTTGATGCTAGGCCAGAAAAACCTATATTCAACTAAGTCAATGGTCTTATTTTGGCCAAAATGACCAATAAGACCCCCTAAATGTAGTTCCTATCCTAAGAAGTCTCGGACTGAAGTTATGGGTGTACACAACCTGTTTTCAAAGAAAAGGTAACCATTTTGTATAATAATTTAGAAAAGTTTTGAGAAGGTCCATCATGCAACAAAGAACATATATTAGAGAAATCAGGACAGCCCTTGTATTTTTATAGATCTGTTCAAACCCAGTCACTTCTTAGTTGAAAGAAAAAAGGAGAATGACCCAACGACTAAGGGCATCAGCCACCCTATTTTCCACTCTAGCCCTATGTTTCAACATAAAGGTGAATGCTTGAAGGTACTCTACCCATTGACTATGTCTAGGATTGAGTTTCTTTTGAACCTACAAAAATCTAAGGGCTTCATGGTTAGAAAAGAGTATGAATTCTTTAGACAAAAGATAATGCCTCCAATATTTCAAACTCCCTATCATAGGTTGAATACATAAGTTTAGCATTTAAAAGTTTCTCACTAAAGAAGGCAATTGGATGTCCCTCTTGTGAAAGCACCCCACCTATTCCAATTTTTGAAGCATCACAAGCTACTTTGAAAACTAGAGAAAACTCTAGAAGACGTAGAATAGGTGCTTGGGTCATCAAGGTTTTGAGATTTGAAAAGGTTTTTTTAGTAGCCTTGGTCTAAACAAAAGTCCCCTATTTCAAACAGACAGTTGTAGGTGTTGTTGATAGAAATGTATGCCCTACAAGCCAATCATATATGATATGATTCAACATTTTTAGAAATATCTTATTTAAATAATTAGACAAATTATTCATTACTAACTTTTATTAGATGTGAATATCATAATGAAGTCTTTGATCAAATGTAATGATGATTAAATCATAATAAGATCATGATAATGATATTGATTATCGAGAGATATTTGATCTAAATGTTCCTAGTCATATGATACTTGAGACGGGACATCAAGGATCCAGATAGACTAGTGTATGTGATGTCTTCTCATGTTATGAGGATGAACGATCTTATTGGTCATTACTATGGAGACACTGAGATACACATACAGGTTCTCATTAGTTGAATGAGTTCACTGAACTGATCGAACTAGAAACCCTGAATGGTATCTTGCCGAACTGTCAATCAGAGTTTTCTATCATCACGGTTGCATGGTTGGACATTTGACCTGAGTCACCAAAGATGTCTTATTGGGTAGAACTTGTTCTTTGACTATTAACTTATGAATCACCATTTTGATGGTCCAGTATAGCGATGGATTGAGTATAAGAAAAATCTAATAGAGGCAATTGAGAGGACAATAAGGGATCGTCCACTCTCGGTAAGTGAGAGTGAATGTCCTAAGAGATAGTACTCTAAATCCCTATCTAGGGTGTAAATACACCAGTTTGGCCTTATTTGGAGCTTAAACCCTTATTCCATTGGCAACATCTCTTTTAGACAATTAAAATCAAGTTGAATCATTCTTTTGGATGAGCTGAGGAGCTTACTTGAAATCTAAAGACGAGTTGTTGATTCCTGGTCGAAACTAGGTGTGCCGAGCGAGGACCATTATGTCATGTCCTTTCACTGAGTCATCATAAGTTTTTTTCTTATTGTTATGGTTTCCCGGTTACCAACAGGTCATTCCAATCAATAACGGGGTGGAATAGAGCATACTAGATTTGTCCCATCATTTCCGGTCGTCAACCCAAGTTATACGGATTACCACTGGCTTTTCCAATCATTTCGAGTATTTTGGTTTCTCCCCAACTTTTACAAACATCTCTTCAAGTTTTTTGGGATCCTCTCGTCATTTTTGGTCATCAACCCGAGTTGTATGGGTTGCTGCTGGCTTTTTTAGTCATTCCGAGCATTCTAGTTCATCCCCGGCTCTTCCGACCACCTTACCCAGTTTTTCGGGTTCTTCTTATTGTTTCTAGTCATCAACCCGAGTTGTACGGGTTGCCACCAACTTTCTGGGTCATTCCGAAGTTTTTCGCGTTGTCGTCACTTTTCTAAGTTTTGGATCATTGTCTGGGCCTTCGGCGCCATCAGGAGGATAAATCAAAAGTTAGAGCCCCATACAGAAGTCTGGGGATGTGTTCCCGCTGGTTTATTGACTTGAGGAGCTGTAGTTGAGAGCCCTCTTTCCAATGCAACAAACGGGAGTCAAATTAGATGTTCCGTTTGTAGGTTATGGCTCGCGGAACACGTGTGCATAGCAGAGAGAGAGTGTACCGCACCCCCGAACTGGGGGCATGATCATCGCGTCTTCACAGTGAAGGCGTGGCCTGTGTGCCCTCAGATTGAGGGCGCAGTCTGCGTGACCCCAGTCTGAGGGCACGTTCAGTTCCAATAACCGGAAATTACCCCACTTTGATCTTTCTAAACTAATTTTTGAGAAGTTTTCTCCTCTTAAAACACTTATTTTGACCGCACCCCTGAGTCGGGGACGCGTTCATTTTGTCAACCCCTATTTTTAGCAATTTTCTAGAATTTTTCGGAGGTTTTTAGCAATGACACATCAAACGCGTCCCCGAAGTGGGGGTACGCTCACCATGCCCTCAACCTGAAGGCACGGCCTGTACGCCCCTAAATCGGGGGCGCGGTCGGTCAGTTTCCAAGTTTTGCACCGGTTTTGATCCTCTATAAATTTTAGCCATTAAGGCATCCCCATCCTTCAGCACTCTTCTCCTCATCCTCCAGCCACCCTAGGTTCTGTACCAACCTTCCCAAATCATCCTCTCTTTGTCCCAGTGTCCGGAGATCATCCCGAAGTGAAAAGAAGCCGATCTACGCTCTGACGTGTTGCATTGATGATCATCGGATTATACAGATCTTCCTGATCATTTTCCAGCCAAGCTATTTTCATAATAAGTGTTCTTCATCGATCTTTATTTCATCTCCAATAAATGAAGATCAATTCTGACATCATCTTGGCTCGTGATGGCTTCTACACCGATGCTGTGCAGATAGATCCGAAGCCTCCTCTTTTTAGTCATCATCTTATCAGTCAAATTAACTGCACTTAATTAAAGATTAAACCCATACATTCTTCAAATAAATTTTCCCCGATGAGTCTTCTTTTATTTAAAATAAAAATTATTTAATTTGGACATCTGTGGTACCCGTGGTACATCCTAAACCGATATTGCGCTGGTGGTTCCCAGTTCTGCAACTTCCAACAACAGAACAATCAGGTAAATTCATACCACTTATGAAAAAATTCAAGAAAACTTGTATGTATATTAAATCACCCTCGGTGAGTCCTCTTTATTTTGAAACAAACAGAACTCCATTCTGAGATTTGTGTTGTCCATTGCGGTCTCTACATCAAAGCCGGGCAGTCTACATTGAATCTGTCCAACCTGGTTGCCACTTTGCCTGGGTTGTGTTATCTTTAATCATTCATATTATTTTTGCTAACTCTTCATTCATCTCATTTAGTTCATATTTTAGCATCATTTTTATTTAGTTTTTGCACCATTTTATATATCATAAAAAATAAAAAAGGGGTTAGGGCTAACTCCGAATCTGGTAAGTTTGTTTCCAATTGACGTTATATGTTATTATTTTTACAGTTACTACACTTCACTCAGTTCTAATCCTTGTTTCACTTGTTTTCTTGCCTTCTTTGTTTACTAGTTGCACAGATACATCAAGCTAGCATCTTTTGGAGACTCTTCTTCATCGGCCGGCCAAATAAGGAAAAGGTTGAACCCGTACACACTCTTTCTCGCGTTAAGGTACACACAGTCAATTCTCTCTCTTATTTCATTTAAATAGGAACCCACGGTTCCTGGCGACCACATCCTCCAACTTCTTTATGCATTAAGTTCTTTCATTTCATCCTCGCTCTCCTCCCACATGACCCGAACTGTCTCTCTAGTGCTCGAGCGATGCCGGGAGTTGAAAGTTTGGGGATCAATGTTAGTGTGGGACCGGGGTGAGAGTGTTTTCCGTGTTTTCCTTCCTTCTCTCTCATACCCTTTCTTGAGGTGCCAATCTATAAGACGATAAACTCATTTTTGGAGTCGACAACTTTTCGGTGACCATAGTGGGACAACCGATGTCTTTAACCATGCTAGCTTGATTCATCCATGCAACTAGTTGTTTTCCTATTTGGTTCTCGCGCGAACCGGCTCTTATTTCACCCATTTTCATGTCGATATACTCTTAAATCTTGTTGTTACCCTTTCTTTAAGATTGTCCCCTTTGTGGACTTGACTTGCTTTTCTTTAATTTCAATTTGGTTCCCACACGAACCACTCTTTTCTTCTTATAAACCGGTTCCCGCGCGAACCACCATTCTTTTCCAACTCAGTTCCAACATGAACCAACTTATTTTCAGTTCGGTCCCTGTGTGGGCCACCCTTTGCAGCCCCAAGTGGCCCTCTTTCTTTTTTGTCATCTTTTACACTGGTTCCCGCATGAACCACCATTTTCTTCTTAAAAACCGGTTCCCACGTGAACCAACCCTCTTTTTAACCCGGTTCCCGCGTGAACCAACCCACTTTCAGATTGGTCCCCACATGGACCACCTCATTGCATTACTTTCACATTTGCCCCACGTGGCCCTTTTTTGTCAACTTTTAAACCGGTTCCCGCATGAACCACCCTTTTCTTTCTAAAAATTGGTTCTCGCATGAACCAACCCCATTTCTAAACCGGCTCCCGTGTGAACCAACCCACTTTCAGATTGGTCCCCGCGTGGACCACCCCTTTGCACCACCTTTAAATTGGCCCAACATGGCCCTCCTTTCCTTTTCCAACTAAATAAGCCAGTTCCCGCGTGAACCACCCCTTTCCATCAAAAAATTGGTTCCTTCGTGAACCACCCACCTTTATAAAACACGGCTCTCGCGTAACCCACTTTATTTTTAGATCATTCCCCACATGGACCACCCTTTTCCGTCCAGTTTAGATATGTCCCCATGTTGACACTCATTCACAAACTGGTTCCAGCGCGAACCAGCTTTTAGTTACTAGTTTCTAGTTACTTGTCTTGTTCTATGATTGCTTGTTTTGCTTGCATTTGATTGCTTAGTTTCATTTCATGTTTGCATATTGATTGCTTCTTCTCCTCTTACCCTCCACTTTTACTTTTGCATTAGCTTTTTGCATCGGGTACCGGACTTGTTCCGATCCGTAGGGCATTCGAGGCAGGAGCTCTATCTCTCAACACACCCTCACCCTCCAAACACACTCTTGGTAAATTCTAACATCTCTTATGGTATATTTCTTCCTAGTTGATTTCATTGTTTCCAACAAGGTCTTCATAAGTCTCCATCCGTGGAGTATTCCTCTCCGCACGATTGGGCTGGTTGTACCATTTTTCAAAACCCCGAAGAACCCAAATACCTACTCATGGTGATTGAGTGACAACCTTATGCCCTTTTTGGTTAGAGTTTCATTTTTGATACTATATAAATATTGATATTAATATTTTCAAATGTTGGAGTATCAATATTAAAGTAATACAAGTTGACACTTGTATTACATAATATGCTTTGTTTGTACTACAAATTTTAAAATTGATACAATTAACCAAACACCTCTTAATGGTTCCTATCAACATCAATTTTAAAATTGATAGTGGTAGAGGTACCTAATAGTGTTACCAAATAGGGTGTTAGCTCTTGAAGATTGGAGCAATAGGAACCATACCCAACTTGAGTGAACAATTGCTAACAATCTATCTAATCTAAGGTTTGAACCAAAAAATTGTTGAGTAGTCATTTAAAAAAAAACTTGCTTGTACAACTTTCTTGCTCACCCAAATTGAAAACAACAACAAAAAATTATTCCTTCTTTCAAAACACCTAAAACAAATTTTTTTTTAATTTTATGTACAACTTGTTTGCCAACAGTAAAATTGAAACAAAAAATCAAACAAAACAAAACATAACAAAAAATATTTAATTGTGTGCTCCACTTGCTTTTCTTTTTTTAACCATTTTTTGTTGAAAGATCAACATGATACCTGTGATGCTAAGGTTCGGAACCCATGTTGGGAGGTCGGACTACTACAAGCAACAAGAGTACAAGTTGGGTCTCTACGAGCTTTAACAACAACCCATGGTCCAACCAGAGAGCCATGTCAATGCTACTATGAAACCCAAAGTGCAAGGGATTGCCCATCAATCCGCTCCATACAGTTTGGAGCAACTCTTTAAAGAACTATCTTTTCATCTTGATCCTAAGGCATTGTCAATCAAACAATCTCTAGCGAAGAATACGACACCTGTCAATCAAGGACCAGCCAAAGTCAACCGAGTTGCCTCACCTCCCCAATCAGTGGTTCGGGCTCTTACCATAATTTCACCTGGGCAGTACTACCATGTTACTTCACCTACTCACTCCATTGTGGGTCATTCTTCAACTTGCACACCAACTCACCTCCCTCCCATCCGAATTCCACGTGCACACTCTCTGGTGAATTCCTATTTACTTGTTGCCAAGGATAAATAAACCCTTGAATTTCCTCTCTATACTATCTACATCCCTCTATCATAAATGTCAACTTACCATTGCTACAATGGCTTAGGTGATCCCTTCACCTATGTCAATGATTTCTTGAGTAAATCATCTCGATGGCTAAATGATCGAAGAGTTCTTGCTTTTCTTTTTAGGCGATCTTTAGAGGGTGCAGCCCTAGAACGGTTTTTTTCACTAGGGAAAATAGAAATACGGGATTTAGAAATTGTCAAGGAAAAATTCTTGCAATGATATGGACCGGGCTATTCAATAATTGGGGAAGCAAAAGTGGATGTGAAATTAATACAATATCTTGATGATTTGAGCCCCATGGCTGAGAAAAACATTGATGCTATGCACCCACCTAGGAGCTCTCCTCAATTCCATTCAGATCATCATTATCGGCCAACTCCTCGATGCCAATTGATTAGGCCACCCATGCCCCAACCTCAGCCGGTCATGCAACCCTTGCTAATGGCACAACCAACTGTGCACAATCAAGTTCCTCTTGTTGCTTGTGAAAATACCTCATTACCTAAACCGACCACACAGCCTTTGACTTCACCAACAATTTCAAAGGCCTCTTGCCCAATCATCCGACCTTCACTTTCTCTATCTATTTCACCAATGGCCTCTTAGCCGACCACTCAGCCCTTGGCTTCTCGGCCTATTCCACCAACCACCCCTCAGCCAACCATTCAAGCCTTGACTCCTCAACCATGTTTACCAACAACTCCTCAACTCGAACCGACTTCTATGCCGACACCAATTGAACAACCCTTGGCTATTCAATCAATTCCACAAAATAGGGTTCACCTTAAGTCGGTTAAGGCACTTGTTTCGTCTATTGCTTATGCCTTGATAGAAGAACTAGTCACTTCTACAATTCATGATTCTACCCCAGCAGAGGAACCAATCCCTACCACCATTCATGCTCCTGCCTTGGTAGAGGAACCAGTCACTCTGATCATCCATGCTCTTGCCATGGCAGATGATTCAGTCACTTCGACTCTTCAAGCTTCTGCCCTGGCAAAGGAATCAATCACTCCAACCATTTGTGCTCCTGCCCTGGCAGAGGAATCAACTTCTCATCATGTCATTGCTATATCTCCAGATCAAAGTCAGCCAGTAGGGGAGATTGAACCAAACCCTTCTACCTTTTTGGAATCCCCTAAACTAGGTATGCCCTCTTCCATAGAGAAGCCTACTGTAGGGAGCTTAGATGAAGGAATCATAAACTTAGTTAAATGTCAATCCAATGAAGGACGATGCAAGGATTTGTCAGGCAGTGATCAACTGTTACCATCATTGGAATTGATCAATGAAGATGGTCAGATTGAATTGACCCCTGAACTGGGAAGTAAGGAGACTGAATTGGTCAATGAAATAGGGAGTAAATTCATAAGCCTTCAGAAGGATGTAGACCTTAGCAAGGGAATACTGGGACCTCCTCTAGATAGGCAGGCAAATCCCTTAACATCAATCTTAGGACCACAACCCTTACCCCATTCTCCTCCTAAGCAACAATCCGTCCCATGGGCCCACAATTAATCAATATTAGGGCCACAACCCTTTCTTTATTCTTTTCTAAATCAATGATCAGGCCCATGGGCTCACAATTCCTCAATCTTAGGGCCACCACCCTTCCTTTATCCTACCCACAACCATCAAATGGGCTTATGGGTCCCCAATTCTTCAATCTTAGGTCCACAACCCATATTTCATCCCACTCAACTGGGCCCTTATGCCCCATTCCTTCAACCGAGCCCACGTGCCCCCTTTATCCAATTAGGCCTGCATGCCCCTCTTCATCAACCGGGCTCTTATGCCCCTTTCCTTCAACCAGGCCCACGTGCCCCTTTTATCTAACTGGGCCCCCGTGCCCCTCTTCATCAACTGAGCTCTTATACCCCTTTCCTTAAACCGGGCCCATATACCCCTTTTATTTAACCAAGCCCGTGTGCCCCTCCTCATCAACCAGGCTCTTACGCCCCTTTCCTTCAACAAGGCCCATGTGTCCACTTTCTTCAACTGGGCCCATGTGCCCCTTTTTCTCAACTGGGCCCATGTGCCCATTTCCATCAATTGGGCCCACATATCCCTTTTAGTCAACCAGGCCCACATGTCCCTTTTAGTCAACTAGGCCCATGTGCCCCCATGATCCAATCGGGCCCATGTGCCCTTTCCATTCAACCAGGCCTATGTGCCCCTTTTTATCAACTGGGCCCACGTGCTTCTTTTCTTCAATCAGGCCCATATGCCCCTTTCCTTCCACCGGGCCCACATGCCCACAATTCTCCCCAATCGGGCCCATGTGCCCTTAATTTTTCTAAATCGGGCCCGCATGCTAGCAATTCACCTCAATCGGGCTCACATGCCCACATTTTTCTGCAACCGGGCCAATGTGCCCAAATTTCTTCTAATCAGGCTCACATGCCCACCTTCCATCAACCTCGGGCACACATGCCCACACTTCTTCAATTTCGGGCCAATGTGCCCCCATTTCTTCACAATCAGGCCCGCGTGCTCAGACTTCAAAATTGGGTCCCCGTCCCCCCACTTCTTCAACTTTGGGCTTGCGCACCCATACTCTTTAATGACGCCCACGAACACATCATAATTCTTTCAAATCACAATCATGCTCCCAACCATATAAATCGGGTCGATGTGCTCTCTCCTTTCATTGGGTCCCTCGGGCTCAACCTCCAATCGGGCCTTCGAGCCTATCACCTCTAATCGGGCCCTCATGCCCATCAACATCAACTGGGCCCTCTGGCCAGCATTCAACTCTTGGCCCCGCGTGCCTCTTGATTCCAACCAATCTTGGGCCTGCAAGCCCACTCTCAACTCCTGGGCCTAAGAGCCCATTTTAACTCACTTTTATTTTTAAGCATATTTCTTTCACTTTTGAATTCTCTCTCCTTTTTCAAATTTTACTTTCAATAAAAATCAAGGGTAGAGAAATTTCTAAGGTGACACCACAATCTTTGCCTTTTGCATCATTAATCCTGACTTTGCCATGCCAAATCGAATCCTCCACATCTTTCACTTCATCATATGACTCTAAATCTTCAATCCAATGTAATATGAAGCCTATCAAAAGTGGAAGTAGCAAGGCAAGGCAAGGCAAGGCAAGCACAAGCAACGTCGTCACCAACAATGAACTCCTTCTCTTAGGTATTACATGAAATTGCATTCATCATCATTATGTCATCCACAAGGTAATATTTTTTTGAAATGATTTTGAATCTCACATGGCAATCTTACTTGAGAGAAAATTTATGATTGACGATAACTACTTTTTGTTTTATCAAAATGAATTATTTACATTGCTAACAATTGATTCACCATGGAATGTAATCTACCTCCAAAAATTGAGATAACTACCAGTATGACTTAAGTCCGTATGTCCTAGGTTGTTCTCTAAAAGTCGCAGGTGGATACCATCCCGCACTCAACACATCCCAATCCCAAATACTGGATGACATGACACCCAAGAGAAGCTACGCAAGGCTCAAAGGTGGAAGGAAAACCCTCACCCTGTTATCTTCTATTTGGTCAGATAGGTGAAGGGGACTAGAGGGGGGAGTATCGAAAGCATCCGCCGCCCTAGTAGGAGGCCGTCTCAAAAGGTCTGACTTCTTAAAAGAAAAAAGGGTGCCAAAAGATGGGCAATGAACCCCACAGGTTTAAACAAATATGAGCCTACCTTAATGAGTACCCAAAATGTAGAAAATGAAAAAAAGGCACCAAAAGATGGGCAATGACCCCATAGGTCAAAGCACCTGTCCGAATGTGTGCCACAAAAATATGGTTGTCAATAAAAAAGAAAAGAGCCGAAGAGGCCGAATCCTGACAGGCAATTGGGTGCAAGTAGAGAAATTCCTCTCGACAACTCCAAAGCCTATCAAGGACTTCCTATCAATTCTTCATCCTTAACCCCCCAGGGTGTGGGTGGACTAACCAAATTAAAGCTAAACTCTACCCAATCAGAGGTTGAAGGTCAAAAAGATTCTAGGTAAGGAACTCCTTTTGCACATAGTGTCTACCTCCGAACCTAGAATAACAACCAAAGTGATGAGGACTCTTGTCAACTAATTTTTCTCTCCCAAAAAATTGAATATTTTCAAAAATGCCAAAAAAATTGAATATTTTCAAAAAAAAACCAAAAAATTGAATATTTTCAAGAATTCAAAAAAAGGCGATTACTTTTAAAATCCAAAAAATTGAATTATTCAAAAACTCCAAAAAATGAAAATTTTCAAAAAAATTATAAAAATTGAATCTTTTCGCAAAAACTTCTTTTTCAAATTTCAAACAAAAATTTTCATCACCGTGCTTGGCTTGAATTTTCATCTTTGCTTTCAATCTCTTATGTTTCAAAATTTTCATTGCATATTTGTCGCTTTATTTTTACACCCTTAAGAAGACTCTCACCCCTTGACAAAGGTCAAGGTAGACTGTAACATGCAAGGGGGATAAGCCATATTGTCATTCTAATCTCCCTTTCTAAGTGTTTCAGGCACGAAGAACAAGTATGGAGAACTTTGCACAACGAGGCAATTGCTCATCACTTCCCTCCCCTGAGGATTCTTAGGAGGAGGTGTCACCATAATCTTGGCCTCAACCTTGCCGAGGAACCTTTTGTAAGACTTCAACAAGGCGATGCTCGCCACTTCCCTCCCCTAAGGATTCTTCGGAGGAGGTGTCATCATAATCTCGGCCTCTACTTTGCCAAGGAACTTTTGCTTTGTGTGAGAATGTGTGTCATCACATCGCAAACTCACCATTATCATTTTACTTCATAGCATATATTAGGTGCATTACTACTTATTTATGCATTGATGTTGAAGACTACGAGTGCAAAGAAGACCCGGCCCGAGATTCCCTCCATCAAAATCCACGATGGTCGGGTTATTCTTTGTGCTCACGGATAAGCCAAAATTAAATATTGAGGGATGATAGTTCCCGATGGGTATCCTAATCTCTGATGTTCGATTCATATCTTCAACTAGTTTGTTAAGTAAAATTTTGACTTTTTTAGCTCAACAAGCATCATATTATTTTGCATTAGTCATCTCTGCATCCCTCTGTGGTCATCACATCCTCTATATCCCAACAGGTACATTCTCCCAATATACATCACAATTCTGATCTTTTCAATATCCCACCGTGTTCGTTAATCCCATCGTGTCACCGCGTCCATCATCTAACACAGTCACCATGTGTCCCTCAACATCTTTCACTTTTATCCCACCGTGGCCATTACAACACTATCTTACTATTCATGCCACCATGACAGTCACCTCATCCCACCATGGGTACCCATTTTGATCATCATTCTTGAACCACCATTATCCTCATGGTCTATTCTTGCGCCTAAACATTGGCTTTTTGGAATCAAGATCATTCTATTAGAAATCAAGTCATGTTTCTTGGAAAACTTAAACGAATCTGAGAGCCTGAATATGTTTAATTGGGATTCTTTTATTTTATAAAACAAATCTTTTTTTAAACTTTACCTTATCATAGTACATGAACACTGCAAAGATCGGGTTATTGGTTGATGATGAACCCACGAATCCATAATTCGGGGACTCCCCACCGCGTTGGGGGTTGGCTACTCTTATCTTGTGCCCATGGCACATCTTTTACCAATTAAATGTAAGAAGGCTTAATGAAACATGGCAGAATTTCAAGAAACTTGAAGAGATTCACTTTGTCGAATGTGGTCAATGAGCGTGTCTATATCTACACCTTGATGCCACATTTTCAATCCATCGCTATTTTGCTCAACTACATTCTATTACAATTCATTTTGCTTCGCTACATTCCTCTACATTTCACTTCACTTCGCTACATACCACTCCCTTGCAAAGTTGGACATCAAGGCGAGGCAAGCTGTAGACACTAGACACGCCAATTTGGCCTTATTTAGGGTTTAAACCCTTAATTCATTGGCAACATCTCTTTTAGACCATTCAAATCAAGTTGAATCATTCTTTTAGACAAGCTGAGGAGCTTAATGGAAATCTGAATACGAGTTGTTGATCCTTGGTCAAAATCGGGTGTGCCAAGCGAGGACCATTGTCTCATGTCCTTTCGCCGAGTCATCGTACATTTTTTGCTTACCGTTAGGGTTTCTCGATTGTCGTCAGGTAATTCCGATCAATAACGGGGTGGCATAGAACATACCATATTTGTCCCATCATTTTCGATCGTCAACCCAAGTTATACGGATTGTCGCTGACTTTTCCAATCATTCCAGGTTGTCCCCAGCTTTTCCGAACATCTCTCAGAGTTTATCAGGATCCACCCGTCGTTTTCGATCGTCAACCCGAGTTGAACGAGTTGCTACCGACCTTATTGGTCATTCTGAGTATTCCAGGCCATCCCCGGCTCTTCTGAGTATCTTTCCAAGTTTTATTGGATCTTTCCATTGTTTTTGGTTGCCAACCTATGTTATATAGGTTGTCACCGGCTTTTCCGATCATTCCGAGTATTCAGGTTCATCTTTGGCTCTTCTGAGCACCTTATCAAGTTATTCAGGTTCTTCCGGTCATTTTCGATCATCAACCCGAGTTCTACGAGTTGCCACCAGCTTTCAGGGTCATTCTGAAGTTTTTCGCTTTGTTGTCACTTTTCTGAGTTTCGAATCTCCGTCTAGGCCTTTGGCGCCATCAGGTGGATAAATTGGAAGTTACAGCCCCGTATAGAAATCTTGGGATGTGTTCCAGCTGGTTTATTGACTTGAGGAGCTACAGTTGAGAGCCCTCTTTCCAATGCAACAAATGGGAGTCAAATCGGATGTCCCGTTTGTATGTTACAACTCACGGACACACGTGCCTAAGAGAGAGAGTGTACCGCACCCTCGAACCGAGGGCGCGATCACCGCACCCTCAGAGTGAGGGCACGGCCTACCCGCCCTCAAATTGAGGGCACGTTCTGCGTGCCCCCAATCTAAAAGCACGTTCAATTTTAGAAATCGAAAATTACCTCGATTTGAACTTTCTAAACCGATTTTTGGGAAGTTTCCTCCCCTTAAAACGCTTATTTTGACTACGCCCCATGTCGGGAGAGCGTTCATTTTGTCAACCCCTATTTTTAGCAATTTTATAGAATTTTTCAAAAGTTTATAGCAATGATGTGTCGAACGCATCCCCAAAGTGGGGGCGTGCTCACCGCACCCTCAACCTCGAACCAGGGGCATGATCGGTCAGTTTCCATGTTTTGCACCAATTTTGATCTTCTATAAATTCTGGCCATTAGTGCATCCCCATCCTCCAACACTCTTCTCTTCATCCTCCAGCCACCCAAGGTTCGTAACAACCTTCCTAAATCGTCCTCTCTTCGTCCTAGTGTCCGAAGATCATCCCGAAGTGAAAAGAAGCCGGTCTAAGCTCTGACATGTTGCATTGCTAATCATCAGATTATATAGATCTTCCTTATCATTGTTCAGCCAATATTTCTTCATAAGAAGTGTTCTTCATAGATCTTTATTCTATCTCCAACAAACGGAGATCAATTCTGACATTGTCTCGGCTCGTGACAGCTTATACACTGATGATGCGTAGGTAGATCCGAAGTCTCCTCTTTTTGGTCATCATATTCTCAGTCAAAGCCACTGCACTTAATTGAAGATTAAGCTCATGCATCTTTCATAGAAATTTTTCCCTGGTGAGTCTTCTTTTATTTACAATAAGAATCATTTAGTTTGGACATTTGTGGTACCCGTGGTACATCCTACACCGACATTGCGCTGGTGGTTCTAGGATCTCCAACTTCCAACAACAGAACTATCAGGTAAATTCATACTACTTATGAAAGGATTCAAGCCAACTTGTCTGCATATTAAATCACCCTTGGTGAGTCCTCTTTATTTTGAAACAAACGGAACTCCATTCTGAGATTGGTGTTGTCTATTGCGGTCTCTACATCAGAGTAGCACAGTCTACATTGAATCTGTCCAACCCGGTTGCCACTTTACCTAGGTTGTGTTATCTTTAACCATCCATATTATCTTTGCTAACTCTTCATTCATCTCATTTAGTTCAAATTTCAGCATCATTTTATTCAATTTTTGCATCATTTTATATATAATAAAAAACAAAAAAGGTTATGACTAACCCCAAATCTGGTGAGTTTGTTTCCAATTGACGTTTTATGTTATTGTTTTTACAGTTACTACACTTCACTCAGTTCTAATCCTTGTTTCACTTGTTTTCTTGTCTTCTTTGTTTACTAGTTGCACAGATACATCAAGCTAGCATCGGTTGGAGACACTTCTTCATCGGCCAGCCAAAGTAGGAGAAGGTTGAACCCGCACACACTCTTTCCTGTGCTAAAGTACACATGGTCAATTCTCTCTCTTATTTCATTTAAATCGGAACCCGCAGTTCCTAGCAACCACATCCTCCAACTTCTTTATGCATTAAGTTCTTTCATTTTGTCCTCACTCTCCTCCCACATGACACGAACCATCTCTCCGGTGCTCTAACGACACCGGGAGATGAAAGTTCGGGGATCAATGTGAGTGTGGGACCGAGATGAGAGTGTTTTCCATGTTTTCCTTCCTTATCTCTCATCTCCTCTCTTGATGTGCCGATCCGTAAGACAACAAACCTATTTTCAGAGTCGACACAGGGTAGATAGAAAAATTGGAAAAAGGAGTTTTCTAATTGATCCAACCGACAACATGGTCCTATAGAGTCGATATACTAAGGAGTTGACAGTCGATGTCGTACTCCTATCTGACCAGAACAATGGATGGATGAGGGTTTATATTCATGTGGTAATTAATGATGAAAAGGCTCAATAGAGATAAGATTATCCCCATAGCCATTTGGGATTAGGGGTGCAAACGAACCAATACACTCGACAAGTAGCTCGAAGCTCGACTCGTAAAAACTTGACTCGGCTCGTTTATTATGTTAAATGAACAACCTTGAACAAAAAATAAAGCTCGACTCATTAAACGAGCTGAGCTTTAACAGACTCCTGCTCGACTCAATAAGCTCGTGAGCAGCTCGATTAAATATTATATTACATATTTATTTTTAAAAAATAAATTTTAAGTATTATTATTTATATATTGTCACTTAAATATATTAAATAATTCAAAAATTGAGTTTAAACTTAGATTGAGTTTCATAAATGAGTTAAATCTAAAGTTTCACAAATGACTTTTCATTGATTTTGACTTTATAAAAGAGTTTGTATATAGCTTAAGTTTGAATATGAATTGAATTTTAGTCTAACTACTACTCGAGTTCGAGCTCGACTCAGCTCGATTAATAAATGAACCAAACTTGAACAAGGGTTCCACATACTCGCTAAAACTCGAGCTCGAACTCGAACTCGTGTAAAATAAACGAGCCGAGCTTGAACACCATACTACTCGGCTCGACTCGGCTCCTTTGCACCCCTATTTGGGACCATTGGATGTAAGGGTGTAAACGGAATCCGATAATTCTAAATTTCGATTCGATTCCGATAAAAACTAACAGGTTTAGAAACTGTTTTTGTATCCTATAAGCTATCGGAATCGGAATCGGATATTCCGATAGCTTACCGGAATCGGAATTAAGCGATTCCGTTTTCGTTTATCCGATTTCGATAATAAATAAATAAATAAAAGTAAAAATAATCAAAATTAAATCAAATAAATCATAAAATATAATATATAAATTGATAAAATGATATGGGAATTATTAATGAATTTTTGAATAAAAATTAATATTTAATATCAGAATCGAAAATTATCGGATTTGATTCTGATTTCGATAACGGAATCAGAATCGGATCAAAATCGGAACATGGTGATTCCGAAATTATCGAAATCGGAATCGGAACACCTTATCCCTTATCGAAATCGGAATTAAATTTTGTGATTCCACTGCCGAATCCGACCCGTTTACATCCCTAATTGGATGTGACTTGTACCCTTCATGATCGATAAGCCAATTAATCTATTATTGGATAACAGATTCAATTAAATTAAATAAAATTATTCTATTTTATTTAAGCCTCAACAAAATAGATTGTTGGGTCTAGTGGGTCACATACATAAGGAATTATCCATAAGTGCAGGGGCAAGGGCATAATTTATGAGTTTTTATAAAAAGTTCTAAATTTTTTATAAATACTAATGGTTTTAGCCAAACCCTATTAAACCAAGGGTAAAAACCACATTCCTCATCCTCCTCCCTACCCCCTTCTCTATCTAGAAGGCATCCATAAGCGATGGAGCTCCGTTCGAGAACAGTTCTTAACGCCGGCGCAAAGGGAGGACCTGCTGTGGATGAAGTTTGTGTGGATACTGCTAGAGACAGAATATTTGAATAGCTTGAAAAGCTTGAAAAGCTCATCTCCTTTCTCTCCATGGAATTATATGAATCCCTTCAAGCTCACACCTTTGTCTTCAACTCTTTTGAATGCACCATCTTGCTAAAAAAGGCAGAGTTGTTTCTTGGACTACCACAAACTAGGAAAGGTGAGATTGCGAACATGTTTATCTCTCCTGGATTAATGTCTTGCCTTGAGTTCTTAAAGAATTTCATGGAGACTGAGCAAGTTAGCTCCCTTATTGTCGGCAAACGGATTAACCTTCAAAAACTAGCTGCTTGGACCATATCCACTTTGTCTTCTCGCGACCTTGATGAGACACAGTTTCTTCATGGCTCCAAGGGCATTGCTACTTGCCTTGTTGCCGTATTCTTATTTCCTACAGAAGATGGCTTTTTGAAGTAGGGTCAACTCTCATTTATTCACGGAATTTGGTGTGACAAGTGGCTTGGTCCTTCAGTGCTCGACTTTCTCTACTACGGCTTGTCTTCTTTATGTGTGGGACGTCCTTTGTTTGGTAGTGCTCTTTTGTTTGCTTGCTGGGCAGATCTTCACTTCAAGTTTGATCTATCAAGCAGTGCTACTACCACTTCACGGCTTTTCCAATGTAGTCCTTTGTACCCGTATGCTGCGGCTCTCGGCTTTCCAGACACAGTTTCTAACAAATATGCTTTATTGAAGAATCAAGGAGCGGCCAACATGCTGTTAAACTTAAGACTTTGGCACCAAACTATATAACCCGACCTAAAATGAAATGAGAATGGTTCAAGCGTCAACATGTGATGTTCAAACCGGGTACCGAATGTTAGCAAGATAGACCAAATGAGGTGCGGACCCAAATTAAAAAAATAAGATAAAAAACAAAAAGCAAAACCACAACAATAAAACTATTCATTACATCTAAAAGTATAAAAAAATAGATTTTTAAACAACTCCAAAAATCAATCTAAAATATACTTAACACATGGAACTAAATTCTTTAATTAAATGACAATTAAATAACATCAAAGAAAATTAAATAAACAAACTCCAATGTATTAAAAATCAATCAAAATAGTATGTAAACACCAAAAATCAGATCTTAAAATAATTTTCAAAGAAAAAAATCAAAAAACATATTTCAACAACCTAATCAAAACTTTAAATTAATTAAAATACATGGAATATACTTAAATCAACGTCACAACCAAAAGTAACGTATAAAATTAAATAATCTTAACAATGCTTTAATCAATAAATCAATCTCAAGTTACAAGATATCTAATTCATTTAACTAAACCTTAAGTCTAAAGCAAAATCTTAATCAAATTGAAATTCAACAAAATAAATAAATAAAACTCAACCCATTGAATCAAAATCTTAATGGAAAGATCAAATTTAAAAACAAACAACTTGAAACATCAAATCTAAATCAATTGGTAAAAATCACATCTTAATCAAATAAAATCAACGTCAATCAAATATAATGTAACGTGTTCGCATCTCATCATGCCCGCAAGGCTACGACTCTTTAGTGTACTATTTTGTATGGGTATTCGCACCATACGGTGGTCAAAATTAAAATTTTAAAGAACTCAAACCTCAGTTATAATAATTTTAAATGTATCATCAAACTAGCTAGTGTTTTTAAAAGTTTATCACCTATTTTCTTAAATAGTCTAAAGAAGATACGAAAATATTTTGAAAAAAAATAAAAAATAAAAAATGAGGTTCTCACAATATGCAAGAAGATGCTCATCGTGGCTTGATGTCCAACTCTGATGGTTGTGATAGAGAAAGATGTTGCTAGGTTTTTTATCCTTGAGATTGATCGACCTCTCCATGCATAATCCCAATAGATATGGCGAGCAACTTTCTATTTTTCTTTTCTTTTCTCAAGATCTATCACCTTTCACTCTCCATTTCTTGATATCCACAAGCAATATCCTACCTTTCTACATCTCTCTCTAAAGGTAGTCATCTTGTCTAGGACAAGTTTATGGACTTAAAAAGGGTGAAACTAGAAAGGGTGGCTATTGAAGACCAAAGATTGCCATATCGTATCACGACTTTATCTTTGAATGGATAAATAAAAGAGATCTATGAGAGATTGTAACGTATGGTATATTTTTAAGGTTAAATATTATTTAATATAATATTTAGTGTGAATTTTATGTATATTAATTATTATAATTATCCTTTCCCTTATTTCTCTCATGGTTTCCATATTTTACTCTCTTCTCTCTCTCTCTCTTCTTCCTCCCGCGAACGCCCCCCCCCTTCCCATGTTGTAGTTTTCTTTTTTCTCCCTCTGTGGCACACCCGAGCCCGCCACCTGGCCGCCTGCGCAACCGCATCGCCGGCCACGTTCGCCCGCGCGCGCGCCGGCCAAAACCACCGCGCGCCTCGCCGCGCGATGACGCCATCTCCCCGCGCGTCCGTGGCCTTGCTGCGTCGCCCCACCCCGTCAGCATCATCCCGCTGACCCCCCACCCTCGCCGCCGGTTGCCCTCCCCGCCTCTGCGAGCGCGCCACCGCCCGTTGACGCCCCCTCGCTTGCACCGTCCGCGTCACGCGTGCGCGCTGCCCACCAGCGCGACCGCGGCTTCGCCAGCCGGCGTGCGCCAGGGCACCTTCCGCGGTGCGCCGCTCCGCTTTGCACCCGCTGCGCCTGGGCTTCCCCTACCACCGTGAGCTCCCATTCTCTCTCTCTCCTATTCTCTTCTCTCTCTTTTATCCATGATATATATTCCTCTAATTTTTCTCTATCCCTTGATCCGATGACCTAACCCCCCATTCTGTCTTTCTCCAGCAACTTTAGTGGAGGGAGATATCTTATTGGAGTTGCTTGGATTGTGCACTGCGTCGCCATGTTCGGTATCGCTTTCAGTCGCCGATTCTCTGATTTTTCTCACATCGATCTGGTAGGCATCATTAAATTCTTATTTAATCCTCCATGCCTTGTAGTGATTATTATTGAGTTAATTAGCCGATTTAGCATGTTATTAGGCTAATCTTTGTTGCCTTTTTGAGTTAATCCCTTTGCATATGTGTGGTGATAGGTTAACAAGGTTAATTAATGTTTTAGCTAGCATTTTTAAATCTGTTTTGGCTATGTTATTGTCATTAATTTAGGTGATAGGGTCTGATTGGGTCTGTTCTTATCATGTTAGTATTTACTTATTCTTGTCATTTTATGGTTCTAGATCATGCATAGGTTGTTTAGGTGTGGTTGATCATGCTATTTGCATTGGTGGTATATTTGTTCATTGTATGGTATAGTTTATATCATTTAATCTTGCATAAATGTGATCATGGCATGGCATGATCGAGGTGGATGCATGATGCATTGAAATTATAATGAAAACAGCTACACCAGACTAGTTAGTCGCGAGGGCAGCGGAGGTTAGAACAGTCTGGTGCATCCTTCGATCCCGGATGCCGCGGTTTGTCCCTGTGCCACCACTGCCTAGGTGCACTATGGGATTTCGTTTAGCTATATGGTACTGCTTTATATGATAGATCTGGTGGTAGTTGGTTGAGGTGGCAAGACGACGCATTCCTTGCTAATAAGAAAAAAGGTGTGGTTCTTCTTAGAAGATAGGTGCATTATTTCATAGTATGGTATAGGTGGTCTAGTGATGCATTTTACTTGTTTATCTCTTATCATAATATGTTGCATGATGTAAAGTAAATGTCTCGGTTATAGTCCATCATTTTATGAAGCATATATAGGTGTCTATGCATATGTTCATAACATCTTTTTAGTTCAGGTTATGGTGCATATAGGTGCTGATCGGGGTTATCCTAGGTGCTGGTTGATGGTTTAAAAATGTGTGGATTAAGTCATATATCTAATATATTGACTAGTATATATTTGTATATAATTGGTGCAGGTTTGGGTACCCATTTTAATTAACATCTAGGGCCTTTTAACTATCCGATTGGGCGGATGATGGGGTGTCTACTGAGTCGTCATACTCATCCCAATCCTCTTATCAATTTTTCAGGTAATCAGGTTTTGCGCAGCGGAAGCGTGGTGGATTAATTCTCGAGAAGACAATTAGATGATCTTTATGTCATAAATTGGTGTATGTTTTTAGATTGTATTATTACCATGATATATTAGAAGGAATCTTGGGAATTGTGATATTAGTCTCATTTGTTCCAAATCGATATAATTTTTGGGGTTATTTCCCCAGTTACATCGTCGTATTATGTTCCGCTGTGCAGCATTAAATCCGGGGCGTGACAGCTTGGTATCAGAGCATTAACTCGACCTTAAGGTCTATTTTTGACTAGCCCGAGTTTATGATATCGGTTTGGATTAGATTGAAATTGATGTTTGGAAGAAAATGATCTTGGGCAGACTGAATAATTTAGGTTGTCTATTAGATTGAATGACATAGAAGTTTGATGTTGGATTATTATAGGTTTACATTGGATAAATACTGATATCATTTTATGATGATTTAATTTTCAGATTTTGTGTATCTTGGAGTTTGGATTTATGTTTATAAGATCAGATTATCAAATTGGATTTATTGGGTTTTATCATTATAGGGTGATCAAGTCATGAAAGTTTTAAATTGAATAATTAATTTGTGATGACTGAGTTTCAAGTTTGATTGATCTTGTGGTTTGACTCGATTAAGAATTTCTTTTATCAATCTTAAGGTAAGATTCTTGATTTATATATTAGATTATCGAATGATTGATATATGATGCTAGATCATTATTAGGTTGGTTTATACTTTAAGTTTGAATTTTCATATTTAACATGATTAGTATTTTGGATGGATGGTAAATTCAATGGTTAGACTCATGATGATATCATATGATTATTAGATTGATTGTCATACTGTGATTAAATGTAGTAGATGAATTAGTTAGACCAAAATTTATTAGATAAGATCTTTAGATAAAAGATTGTAAGAGGAATAGCTAAGGAATTTTCTTCCATATTGTGGATTATATGATCAATACCAATAATATGATGAGATAGCTTCAGATTTAGTGAACCAAATCATTTTAGTGATGATGATGAAACATATCAATCTTTAGATAAGATATTGGTTGGATCAATTAAATTGATATGAGATCATAATTAGATTATTAGTTAGATAAGTAGATTGTGTCGTTGATAGCACCAGGGATGTATGCTATGATGTTAAAATTTTCAGATTGAATATATTTGAAATTTTAGATAGATGATGATCAATGTTATCAATCTTAGACAAGGTTATTAATTTGAGCAATGTAGGGTCTGTTGGATTATTGAATACTTTTGTGAATAATACTTGATCCATATCATTTTGATCTACAAAATTTTTTAGATTTGGTATATGAATATTGGATTAATGGTCATCTGAATTAAGGCTACGAGGTTATGTGATTGGATGATATAGATAATTTAGATTGATAGATATGTGGATAGAGAGTTTGGTCAATATATATATATATATATCAAGATTCAGTAGCAAGGTAGAATTTTGAAAAGATTTTTATGATAGATATGAGAATAATTAGATCAATTCATCTGGTCTATGTGAGAATAATGAACTTAGGTGATATATGTGATTTGGGAGAATGCCTATATGATATGAAATGTTTTCATAGATTAGAGATTTTGAAGATTTGATTTTCATTATTGTAGGATATTTGGATTATGAGATTGAAGTGGAGAGGATATTGTTAACTAATAAGGTTACATTGAGGATGATATTAGTAGAAATAGAGATGAGACGTCTTCACCCGCAGTTCTTTTTGATGAGTTCAGTTAAATTTTCGAGGACGAAAATTTTTGTTAGGAGGATAGATTGTAACGTATGGTATATTTTTAAGGTTAAATATTATTTAATATATTATTTAGTGTGAATTTTATGTATATTAATTATTATAATTATCCTTTCCCTTATTTCTCTCATGGTTTTCATATTTTACTCTTTTCTCTCTCTCTCTCTCTTCTTCCTCCCGCGAACGCCCCCCCCCCTCCCCTGTTGCAGTTTTCTTTTTTTCCCCCTATGTGGCACACCCGAGCCCGCCGCATGGCCGCCTGCACAACCGCATCGCCGGCCACGTTCGCCCGCGCGCGCGCCGGCCAGAACCGCCGCGCGCCTTGCCGCGCGATGACGCCATCTCCCCGCGCGTCCGTGGCCTTGTCGCGTCGCCCCGCCCCGTTAGCATCATCCCACTGACCCCCCACCCTCGCCGCCGGTCGCCCTCCCCGCCTCTGCAAGCGCGCCACCGCCCGGTCAGCGCCCGCCGCCGCCCGTTGATGCCCCCTCGCCAGCACCGTCCGCGTCGGGCGTGCGCGCTGCCCACCGGCACGGCCGCGGCTTCGCCAGCCGCCGTGCGCCAGGGCGCCTTCCGCGGTGCGCCGCTCCGCCTTGCACCCGCTGCGCCTGGGCTTCCCCTACCACCGTGAGCTCCCATTCTCTCTCTCTCTCCTATTCTCTTCTCTCTCTTTTATCCATGATATATATTCCTCTAAATTTTCTCTATCCCTTGATCCGATGACCTAACCTCCCCATTCTGTCTTTCTCCAGCAACTTTAGTGGAGGGCGATATCTTATTGGAGTTGCTTGGATTGTGCACTACGTCGCCATGTTCGGTATCGCTTTCGGTCGCCGATTCTCTGATTGTTCTCACATCGATCCGGTAGGCATCCTTGACGTGTCTATTAATTATCATTAAATTCTTATTTAATCCTCCATGCCTTGTAGTGATTATTATTGAGTTAATTAGCCGATTTAGCATGTTATTAGGCTAATCTTTGTTGCCTTTTTGAGTTAATCCCTTTGCATATGTGTGGTGATAGGTTAACAAGATTAATTAATGTTTTAGCTAGCATTTTTAAATCTGTTTTGGCTATGTTATTGTCATTAATTTAGGTGATAGGGTCTGATTGGGTCTGTTCTTATCATGTTAGTATTTACTTATTCTTGTCATTTTATGGTTCTAGATCATGCATAGGTTGTTTAGGTGTGGTTGATTATGCTATTTGCATTGGTGGTATATTTGTTCATTGCATGGTATAGTTTATATCATTTAATCTTGCATAAATGTGATCATGGCATGGCATGATCGAGGTGGATGCATGATGCATTGAAATTATAATGAAAACGACTACACCAGACTAGTTAGTCGTGACCCGAGGGCAGCGGAGGTTAGAACAGTCTGGTGCATCCTTCGATCCCGGATACCGCGGTTTGTCCCTGTGCCACCACTGCCTAGGTGCACTATGGGATTTCGTTTAGCTATATGGTACTGTTATATATGATAGATCTGGTGGTAGTTGGTTGAGGTGGCAAGACGACGCATTCCTTGCTAATAAGAAAAAATGTGTGGTTCTTCTTAGAGGATAGGTGCATTATTTCATAGTATGGTATAGGTGGTCTAGTGATGCATTTTACTTGTTTATCTCTTATCATAATATGTTGCATGATGTAAAGTAAATGTCTCGGTTATAGTCCATCATTTTATGAAGCATATATAGGTGTCTATGCATATGTTCATAACATCTTTTTAGGTCGAGTTATGGTGCATATAGGTGCTGATCGGGGTTATCCTAGGTGCTTTGGTTGATGGTTTAAAAATGTGTGGATTAAGTCATATATCTAATATATTGACTAGTATATATTTGTATATAATTGGTGCAGGTTTGGGTACCCATTTTAATTAACATCTAGGGCCTTTTAACTATCCGATTGGGCGGATGATGGGGTGTCTACTGAGTCGTCATACTCATCCCAATCCTCTTATCAATTTTTCAGGTAATCAGGTTTTGCGCAGCGGAAGCATGGTGGATCAATTCTCGAGAAGACAATTAGATGATCTTTATGTCATAGATTGGTGTATGTTTTTAGATTGTATTATTACCATGATATATTAGAAGGAATCTTGGGAATTGTGATATTAGTCTCATTTGTTCCAAATCGATATAATTTTTGGGGTTATTTCCCCAGTTACGTCGTCGGATTATGTTCCGCTGTGTAGGATTAAATCCGGGGCGTGACAGAGATCTTGAAAAAATCTTGGGAGATCAGGTTTCTGAGTGCATGTATGATTGTAAAATGGGTTGATAATCTCATTAAAAATGGTTGAATTTGAGAACAAGGACTAAGACAAACTAACAAAGGAAACCAAGACTCAAATACAAGAAGGGTGAGCATTGTCCACAAGGAATGCATCAATAAATTTGGAATCCTAAATTGGATTCAGACTTCAACTTGACCAATTTAAAGAAAGATATGATAGAAAGATGTTCTTGGGAGATTGATGTGATATATTTGGATCATATTTAGTCATTTAATAAAAGATGAAAGAACAATACCAAGATAAACTTTTTAAATAGATGCATTAATATACTTATTAATGTAAGGAATAATCTATTAAAACTTGGTGCAGTGGAAGCGACGATTCCTATGAGTTCCTTTAGAATCTATCTCAATCGGAACCGAACGACAAAAAACCGAAAACCAATCAAATTGGGTTCGAATATACTTGATAGGGATTCATATAATCCCATGGAGAGGAAGGAGATGAACTTCTCAAGTTCTTCAAATCGTTCAAGTGTCCTGTTTCTAGTAGTTTCCACACGAATTTCATCCACAACAGGTTCTCCCTTCGTGCCGGCCTCGAGAACTCCTTTCGAACGGAGCTCCATCGCCCATGGACACCTTCTAGAGAGAGAAGAAGGTAAGGAGGAGGCTAGGGACGTGATTTTCACCCTTGACTTGATAGGGTTTGGCTGAAACTATTAGTATTTATAGAGAATTTTAGAATTTTTCATAAAAACCCAAAATTTTCATAAATTATGTCATTGCCCCTGTACTCGTGGATAAGTTCTTTTGTGTATGACACACTAGGCCCAATAGCCTATTTGGTTGAGACCTAAATAAAATAGAACAATTCTATTTAACTTAATTAAATATGTTATCCGATAACAGATTAATCGGCATACCGATCATGAAGGGTACAAGTCACATCCCATGATCCCAAATGGCTATAGGGATAATCTCATCTCCATTGAGCCTTTCCATCATCAATCACCACATAGATATAAACCCTCATCCATCCAATGTCCCGGTCGAAAAGGAGTACGGCATCGACTGTCAACTCCTTAGTGTATCGACACTATAGGATCTTGTACTCAGAATTAGATCAATTGGAAAACTCCTTTTCCAATTATCCTATCTACCTTGGCTAGGGATTTAGAGTATTATCTCATAAGACATTCACTCTCACTTATTGAGAGTGGACGATCCCTTGTTGTCTGCTCAATTACCTCCATCGGGTTTTTCTTATTCCCGATCCATCGCTATGCTAGATCATCTAAACGGTGATCCATAAGTCAATGATCAAAGTACAAGTTCCACCCAACAAGGTATCTTTGGCGACTCAGGTCAAAGGTCTAACTATGCAACTGTGATGATAGAAAACCCTGATTGATAGTTCGGTAAGATATCATTCAGAGTTTCTAATTCGGTCAGTTCAGTGAACTCATTCAACTAATGAGCACATGTATGTGTATCTCAGTGTCTCCACACTAATGACCAATGAGATCAGTCATCCTTATCACATGAGAAGATATCACATACACTAGTCTATTTGGATCCTTGATGTCCCATCTCAAGTATCCTATGACTAGCAACATTTAGATCAAATACTTCTAGATGATCATGTAAGGAATCAATACATGACAGCGAAAAAATATTTGATTCCTTGAAACCATGATTTTTGCCTTAGTCGATGCCAAACAAGTAAAACCGAGAACCGAATATGAAGTAGAACGAGAGTACCTCATGGGATTTTTAAAATCCCTCACCATGGATGAAGAGAGAACATTCCTCCTTACTGAAAACCAATGAAGTGTCCGGTCTCTAGCGGTATCCACACGATTTGCTTCAATAGACGAGTTCTCCCTTCCTTTGAGCCTCTAGAAACCTTCCAGATCCAAGCTTGACCATGGGAGATCACTGTAGACATGCCAATTTGGCTTTATTTGGAGCTTAAACTCTTATTTCATTGGCAACATCTCTTTTAGACCGTTAAAATCATGATGAACTACCATTTTGGATGTGCTGAGGAACTTATTGGAAATCTGAGGATGAGTTGTTGATCTCTAATCAAATCCAATTTTCCCAAATAAGAGTCCATTCTAACTTATATGTTGCTCTTGGTGGTCTTTGCACTAAGGTCGCGCCGCTTAGTTGTGTGCCAGATTATGCTTCTCCTGGCATCTCCTCTAATTGAAAATTTTTCATAGGATACTGTGGACATCTAATGATGAAGTGTTCAACATAAATAATCTTCCTCTATGAGTCCTCTTTTCAGTGCAACAAATGGCATTCAATTCTGATCTCCCATTTGTCCGCAGCGTTTTTCGGAAAGCAGATGCAGAATTCTATCCGCACGCACCCTTGATCAAGCTCAATTGCATGCAAGCCCAGCCCATTGGGCACATCTCTGACCAATTCATGACCTTACCTTCCTTTCTCCTCCTCCATATCACTTGGTAAAGTATTTAGAAGCTTCATGGTCGAAATTAGCATCATCAAATGATGGCAATCCAACTTGTTGTCATATACATCAAAACTTGCTATTTTTAGACTAAATTTATTTCCTCTTTGAGTGGAGACATATTTTGAACATGGGGAAGGCGATCCACGGTTTTAAATCCCTATAAATCAGTTGGGTAAGTTTTTAGAAGCCTAATGATGAAAATTAGCATCATTAAATGGAGGGTATCCAACCCAAGGTCGGATGTATCAAAATTTGCTATTTTTTGACATGTTTCTCATCCCCTATAAAGGGAGACTCATATGAACGACCTAAGGAGGGAATCCTCATCCTCCAGCACTGTTATCCTTGTCTTACAACCACCCTAGGCTCATCCCATCCTCTCTAAATCGTTCTCTCTTCATCTCGGTGCTTGGAGATCATCCCAAAGTGAAGAAGAAACCGGTCTATGCTCTTACGTGCTGCACTGCTGATCATCGGCTTCTATAGATCATTCTAGCCATTTTTCGGATTGACTTCCTTCATAAGAAGTGTGTTTCATCAAGATATATTTCATATCCAACAAATGGAGATCAATTTTGACATTTCCTTTGCTTGTTACAGCTTCAACACCGGCGCTACACAGACAGATCCGAAGTCTTCTCTTCTAAGTCATCGTCTTCTCAGTCAATTTCAATACATTTAATGGTAGATTTAGCCTATACATCCTTCATAGAAATTGTTCCCCAGTGAGTTCTCTTTTATTTACAATAAGAATCATTAAATTTATATATCTGTGGTGCCCATAGCACGTCCTACATCGACATTGTGCTGGGAGTTTCTAGAACTTCACTGTCCAAGATTCGGCTTATCTGGTAAATTCAGATTACTTATCATAAGATTCAAGCAAACTTGTCTTCATATCAAACCACCCTCGGTGAGTACTCTTTATTTTGAAACAAACATCACTTTATTCTGACATTGGTGTTGTTCGTTACGGTCACTACATCAGAGCCGTGCAGTTTACATTGAATCTGTCCAACCCGGTTGCCACTTTGTCTAGGTTGTGTTGTCTTTAACCATCCATATTCTCTTTGCTAACTCTTCATTCATATAATTTAGTTCATATTTATGCATATTTTTATTCTATTTTCCATCATTTCATATATCACAAAAAACCAAAAAAAAGGTTAGGGCTAACGTCGAATCCGGTGAGTTTGTTTCCAGTTGTCGTTTATGTTATTTTTTTTACAAGTTACTACACTTCACTCAGTTCTAATCCTTCTTCACTTTTTTTCTTGTCTTATTGTCTTCTAGTTGCACAAATACATCAAGCTAGCATCGGTTGTGGACTCTTCTTCATCGGCTGGCTGAAGAAAAAGAAGGTTGAACCTACACACATTCTCTCCCGCGCTAAGGTACACACGGTCAACTCAATCTTGTTTTTATTCTATAAAGCGGAGCATGCGGCTCCTGGTAATCACAATCACTTTATTTATGTTCTAAGTCATTCTATTCCATGGATATAAACCCTCATCCATCCAATGTCCCGGTCGGAAATGAGTACGGCATCGACTGTCAACTCCTTAATGTACCGACTCTATAAGATCTTGTACTCGGAATTGAATCAATTGAAAAACTCCTTTTCCAATTATCCTATCTACCCTGGCCAGGGATTCAGAATATTATCTCATAGGACATTTACTCTCACTTACTGAGAGTGGACGATCCCTTGTTGTCTGCTCAATTACCTCCATCGGGTTTTTCTTGTACCCGATCCATCGCTATGCTGGATCATCTAAACGGTGATTCATAAGTCAATGGTCAAAGCACAAGTTCTACCCAACAAGGTATCTTTGGCGACTCAGGTCAAAGGTCCAACCATGCAACTGTGATGATAGAAAACTCTGATTGACAGTTCGGTAAGATATCATTCAAGGTTTCTAATTCGGTCAGTTTATTGAACTCATTCAACTAATAAGCATTCGTTTGTGTATCTCAGTATCTCCACACTAATGACCAATGAGATCAGTCATCATTTTCACATAAGAAGATATCACATACACTAATCTATCTGGATCCTTGATGTCTCATCTCAAGTATCTTATGCCTAGCAACATTTAGATCAAATACCTCTATATGATCAATCTCATTATCATAATCTCATCATAATTTAATCATCATTATATTTGATCAAGGACTTCATTATGATATCCACATCTAATAAGAGCTTATAATGAAGATTTGCCTAATTAATTGAATAACATATATCTAGAAATGTCGAATCTTATCATATATGATTGGCTTGTAGGGCATACATTTTTATCAATCTCCCACTTGCATTAAAGTCAATCGCCCATCTGACTGATCTATATCAGCTCAAGGTAAAGCTCAAACACTATTTAAGTAACTGCTTAAGTTAGTGGATCTGCAATGTTATTAGCGGTAGATACTCTATCTTTAATTCTATCTCTATAAGCTGCAATCTCTCTGATTGTAAGGTATCACTACAGAAGTTTTAAACTTCTGATGAGACATCGGCTCTATCCTATTGCTTTCTCAAAACAATGGCACACTTTCAGAAAAAATTGGGACAATCCCATAGCTAAGATGTAGATGAAAATCTTCATCTAGAGTACTTCTCAAGTAGTGTGCAACCACTTTGTAAACTTGTTTACATGTTGTAAGATTTATAGTGTTATATCGCATAGAACTCTTCCAGCTCACTGCACCACCATTATTCTAACTTAATATCAGACTTATTTAATTAAAAGCTTGTGTTTGTAAAACTACAAGACTTCAAGTCTTATCCTCCAGTGTATAGAGATACATTTTCAGTGCTTCTCAAGTACCAAATGATATCTCTAAACTATCCAATAACACTCACCTGAATCTTCCTGATGAATGCTCATAACACTTAGAGCATTTATCACATCATGTATGTAGTATCAATTAATGATAGACCCTATGACAAAGGCATAAGAGCTCTATTAATGTAATCTTGTTATCTCTCAAGAAGTCTTCAAAGACATCACTTTAGAGAGATCAACTCCACACCACATAGGTAAGAAACCTATCTTGGAGTTTATCATGTCAAACCCTTTAACTATGGTGACTACGTACATTAACTGAGCATTGCTTTTAGATCTATCTCCATAGATCTCAAAACCTAAATTATGTTTGGAGAATTAATTTGATAACAAAGCTCACTTATGATAATACACCTACTTTATTCTTAATGAGTAGTGCGTCATCCACATAGGATGTCAAGAAAGTAACAGCACCCCCACTTATCTTGTTGAATACACAAGGCTCCTCTTTGTTCTCAACAAAGTCATAAGATTTAATCTCATTAAACCTTGTATACGATCTATGAGAAGTTTTACTTAAGTCCATAAATGAACTTAATACACACTCTTCTTGGATGTTATTGGGACTTGATTCCCTATAGTTGTATCTATACACATGTTCCTCAAAATACCTTAGAGGAACATGATCTTAACATCCAATTAGCTTATCTTATAATCATAGTGTGGAATAATCAAAATCTGAATGGATTAATCTATGGAATAGGTAAAAGATCTCATCATAGTCAACCATTTGACTTTAATGATATCCTTTTCAACTATTCTCACCTTTGCAGGTCTCTACTTTCTAATCCACTCCAATCTATTCTTTAGTGATCCATTTATTCCTTATAGATACTATACTTTTAGGTGGATCTATCAAGTTCTAAACTTGATTAGAATAGATAAAGTTTAGTCCCTATACTAGATCATCAAGACGGTGATCCATAAGTCAATAATCCAAGTACAAAATACATCCGATAAGACATCTTTGGTGACTCAGGTCAAAGATCCAACCGTGCTATTGAAACATAAGAATAACCTGATAGACAGTTCGGTAAGATATCGATCAGGTTTTTCCTAAATTAGTCAGTTCAGTGAACTCATTCTACTAATGAGCACCTATGTGAGTATCTCAGTGTCCCCACACTGATGACCAATGAGATCGGTCATTCTCATCACATGAGAAAACATCACACACACTAGTCTATCCGGATTCTTGATGTACCGTCTCAAAGATCCTATGACTAGGAACATTTAGATCACATACCTCTAGATGATCGATCTCTTTATCATGATCTCATCATGATTCAATCATCATTGCATGTGATCAAGGACTTCATTACGATATACGCTTCTAATAAAAGCTAGTAACAAAGTTTTGTCTATTTAATTGAATGCGATATTGCTAGAAATGTTGAATCATATCATATATAATTGGCTTGTATAACATACATTTCAATCAGATCAATCTCATTATCATGATCTCATCATGATTTAATCATCATTGTATTTGATCAAACTTCATTATGATATTTGTATCTAATAAGATCTTATAATAAAGATTTATCTAATTAATTGAATAAGATATATTTAGAAAAGTCAAATCATATCATATATAATTGACTTGTAGGACATACATTTCTATCAATGAACACATGTAACAAACTTAACAGGGTCATCTAAGTAATATAACAATTCAAAATAGAATGAGAGACAATGAGAACAATAAAGATAATTTCATCAATATGGGTCGGTGATGTAGAAGTATCAACAAGTGTTGAAAAAATAAGGATCCTATATATTTATATAGATATTGTGATTATGATGATCCCATTTCTTAAATGATTAGAGAGATAGAGATGATTCCTGGGAGATCGCATTCTATGTTGAAAACATAAACTCATATATTAGTATTAACAAGTGGACCAAAATACAAAATACGTTTTCGACTTCAAGTATCAATCTAAATCCGATAAAGAATATTTTGTATATCTATCTTCATATCTAGATCTAACTTAACGGGTTCAGATTTGGATCTTAAAAATTCCGACCTAGATCCAACCCATTTACACATATGTGTACTATTTCACAATTCATCCCAATTAGAGGTCAACTATTTATTAGTTACCATCAAGAGGAGAGGAGAGGGGAGAGAGAGAGAGAGAGAGAGAGAGAGAGAGAGAGAGATGGGGTGTATATAGGAATCCTTGATTATCAAGATTTAGTCCCATTCAATAATATTTATTAAAATTTAATTTTTTTATAAATATATAATTTTTTATAAATTATGTTTATGCCTTTACAAATAGATAAATGTCATTGTGTGCGACTCATTGAGTTCAATACACTATTTGATTTGAAACCTAATAAAATAATTTCTTGTGTTAAATTAAATATATTATTTTATTGGCATTTAAATCATGTAAAGTATAAGTCATTTTGTATGATCTCAAATGACTTTGGGCATAAAATTTTTTCCATTAAGTATTTTCATTGCCACTTACCACACGGACATAAACATCATTCATTTTATACTTCGATCAAACATGTGAAAAGCTGAAATGCCAAACTCTTTAAGATCCCAACTATTTGGAATTTTATACTAGAAATTGAATAAATCAAGTAACTTATTTTCTGATTATCTTCTCTACCATAATAAGATATTTATTATATCATCACATATGATGTTCTCTCTTATTATCAAACTAAGTAAATACTTCTTTATTATTTACACATTTATCTTCATTGAGTATTCTCTCGATCTATTGATTACATTTAACTATCAAATTAGTGATTTATAAATCAATGACAAAGCATGTGATACATTAGTTAATGCCTTGTTTGGTTTGAGTTTTATTTTTGGTACTATATCAATATTGATATTAATATTTTCAAATCTTAGAGTATCAGTATCAAAAGTAATACAAGTTGACACTTGTATTACATAATATACTTTGTTTGTACTATAAATTTTAAAATTGATACACTTAGCCAGACACCTCTTAATGGTTCCTATCAATATCAATTTTAAAATTGATAGTGATAGAGGTACCTAATAGTATTACCAAACAGGGTGTAAGATACATTTTATGATTCAAGTCAAATGACTGATCATGTAATTGTAATAGTAGGTAATACATTATTTAGAGTTCTTAAGTTAGATTAGTTTGGCAAACTAATTCATTTAATGAGTGGTTATATATGTATCTCAATATTAATAATTAATGAGATCTATTATACTTATATTCATGAATACCATCATGTATATTATTCTATCTATAATTTTATTATCTCATCATAAGAATCATGCGACTGAGAATATTTATATTATATATACTAGTCTATTACGCACGCTAGTCATGTAACAAGTATTGAAAAATTATGAAATCCATCAAGTGTCCAATTATGCTAATTGAATTTAACATGAGGTTCAATGGATGAATATCTTTAATAGGGCGTTCATTGTTTTATGGCCTGTTTGGTAACTGTATTAAGTACTTATATTAGTATTAATTTTAAAATTGATATTGATACAAGATGATATAGAGTGTTTGGATACTTATATCAGTTTTAAAATTATTAGTTTACCATTCTTTCAAATTCAATACAGGTCAGTACCTGTTTTAAAATTAATACTGTCCGTTCGCTACGCCCTAACTCCATCGGGCCGCCCTCCCCGTTCGACCTCGGCAGACGCCCGATAGCGGCCGCCCTCCCCGTCGACCTCGCCCTCCCCGTTCGACCTCGACAGACTCCCGCTGACCTCGCCCTCCCCGTTCGACCTCGGCAGATGCCCGATAGCGGCCGCCCACCCCGTCGACCTCGCCCTCCCCGTTCTACCTCGGCAGACGCCCGATAGCGGCTGCCCACCCCGTTCGACCTCGGCAGACGGCAGGAGCTCACCTCTGTGCGACTCCTCGGCCGCCCTCCCCGATCGACCTCGGCAGACGGCAGGAGCTCACCTCTGATCGTGCGACTCCTCGGCCGCCCTCCCCGATCGACCTCGGCGTCTTCGGTCGAAGCTCTCCCAGGGGTATGAACTTCTTTCCCAAAACCCCCTTTCGGTCGAAGCTCTCATCGGCCACTCCAATTTCTCCCTCGCGATGCCTCCCTCCCTCACCCGCGGCCGCGGCCGAAGCACCTCCCGAATTTGCTCCCCCTCGGCCTTCGCGCGCGAGCGCCTCCCGGTGTCGACCCCGCGGCCTCCCTTTCACGGCTATTGAGGCTCGGCGTTTCTCCCATGGCCTTCGGCTCCCAGATTTGCTCCCTGCCTCCTGCGTAGCTCCCTCCGCCAGATTTCTCTCTCTCCCTATTTTCTCTCTTGCGCGCAACTCCCTCCCCCTTCCCAGATTTCTCTCTCTCTCCCTCTCTTGGTTTCTCCCGCGCTCACCCCCCCTCCGCGGTGCCTTTGCCCCTTGCGCACGCAGTCCCCGCAGCTCACCCCCTCGGACCGCCTCATCCGCGCGCGTGCGCGCCCGCCCACCGCCCGGCTGCGGCCCCTCAGCCCCGGATGACACCCCCTATGTGCGACCTGGCACCCAGCTGCGGCCACGGCTGTCTCTGCCCTCCTGCGGCCACGAATGACCTGTAGTTTTTTTAATCTGAAAGTGGGAGATTTCAGATGAATCTGTAAGGGGTAAATATAAGGTGTATAATCATGTTAGTGGATATTATATCGTTGATCTTTCTCTGTATTAGAATATTTCGTCAGTGCAACTTTATATCATTTTTTTTTAGTTTTTGTTTTAAATTTATTATTTAAATTAAAATATGTAAATATATATTTAATTTTGTAAATAATATAGATATTTTTATATTTTAATAATAATTTTGGTATTAAAATATAATTTTGATGCTAATTAATCAAAATATTTAATAGTGATTTTCATATTGATATTATATTATCAAACACCTAATATCAATTTTAATATAACATTACCAAACGCTTAAAAAAACTTGATACTATCACTTTTGATATTGATATTACATCTTCTTGGAATATCAATATCAAAATTGATATTGTATCAATTTTGATACTCAAAACAAACAGGGCGTTCATTTCTCTCTGTGTTTGCTTCATTTTCTGATGGAGAGTTGACAAATCGTTTTGGCACTAAATAAAATGACCTTTTTGATAAAAAATAGACATTAAGACCCTGTTTGGTAACACTATTTGACACCTCTATCACTATCAATTTTAAAATTGATATTCTTATTAATCACGAAGAAGTGTTTGGTTAATAGTATCAATTTTGAAATTGGTAGTGAAAACAAAACACAATATGTAATACAAGTATCAATTTGTATCAATTTTGATATTGATACTCCAACTTCTAAACTTATCAATATCAATATTGATATAGTATCAAATTTGAAACTCTAACCAAACAGGCCATAATAGAGTGCTTGGTTGCACAATATTTTTTGTATATTTTTTTTGATAAAAAATTGTATTAAAATAAAATTACACTAGTACGAAATTATTATGTTTGGAAGGATGTGGTAACAAAAAAGAGTGAATATGATATATGGCCATATAAAAGTAGCAAACTACAAAATAATAAAAAGGTGAGAATCTCTTTTTTTGTCTAAGAAGGACATCGTTTTAAAAATATAAATTTGTAATGATTATCAAACACCTATTTTAACAAGTTTCATTACAAAAATAAAAATATAGTAAAAACTCAATTTAACGTGCTACGAAACACCCCATAAACAAAATGACCTTTCTATTCCCGTATCATCTATTTTGATTAAAGAACGAAGTATGTTCAATATTGCAAGCAAAAAAATATATTTTCAACAAATATTTGCACCAGGTTTGCCAAAATATGAACGCTAACGCTGCTGCTTCTATAAGCTCACCTCTTGTGGTACCTTTTGTTGAGCTTTTCACCGTACAATGTTTTGTTAATAAGAGTTTTAGAAACGACACTTTTATGGCCTGTTTGTTTACTGTATCAAGCACCTGTATCAATATCAGTTTTAAAATTGATATTTATACTTTGCATTGGTAGGTGTTTGGATATCATTATTAATTTTAAAATTGATAGTTAAAAAAAATATCAAAAACAATACAGCTCAGGACTTGTATTGAAATCAATCGCGCGACGTCTCCCCCGCGGCCGCCCTCCCCGAGTCTCTCCCCGCCGTCGCCCCCCTCGCGGCAGACGCTCCCCCCCGCGGCAGACGGCGGCCGTCTTCCCCGAGTCCCCCTCGCCGCCCCCCTCCCCCGCGGCGGACGGCGGTCGCCCCCTCGCGGCGGACGCTCTGGGCACCACCCTCGGTGCCGTTCCGCCGTCCGCCCCGCCGATCTCCGCCCCGACCGCGCCGCCTCCTCCGTGAACTCCACCTTGCTGCGCCGGCCTCCGACGATCCGGGGGAGGAGTTCCCGAGGAAGCAGGCCGAGCAGCTCCTCGACGGCACCCTCCCCCCCGACCGACCCCTTCCACCGGTCCTTCTCCACTGGCGCCGCCGCTTCCATCCCCCCCCTCCGCGCGCGGTTCCCCCGCCCCTCCGCCCGGCCCCCGCCGAGCCCCCCCCCCCCCTCCGCGCAGTTCCCCCGCCCCTCCGCGCAGCCCCCCGCCGGAGCCCTGCCGTGCAGCCCCCCGCACAGCGCCCCCCGCGCGCAGATCCCCCTTCTCGCGGACACCTCCGCAAATACTCATCTAATATCAATTGTAACATTGATATAATTTTATCAAACACATAGAAAATTTGATACTATCAATCTTGAAAGTGATATTTCAATTTCAAAAATTATCAATATCAATATTGATATAGTATCAAATTTGAAACTCTAACCAAACGGGCCATTAATGTCCCGTCGTATCTTCTTCATTTTATGACTTTCAAGATTTCACTGAAGAGTTTTTAGAGAACGAACGAATAAGAGAGAGACATCAAAGAAGAAATAAATAAAGTAAAAAATATTTAAAAGTATGTTAATGGAATTTTTTGAACAAATGGACCGTTAAAAAGATCTCGTTTGTCACGACCCGGATTTTTAATATGCACAGCGGAAGCTAATCCGGCGACGTAACGGGAAAGGATATCGGTCTGGAGCCGAATAAGACTAAAATCACAATCCAATTTCATAATTCCATACTTTACAACACATTAACACTATAAACAAACACATATCTAAACAAATTAAATATCGACATTGAATGATACTCCACTAGTTCCTCGAATTCCAAAATACCACTACGCTTCTGCTGCGCTAAACCTGCACTCCTGAAAATATTAACAACGGAAGGGGTGAGTCACAACAGACCCAGTAGGACTTACACCCGAACTACCCCATTATAATAATGATTCTAGTGGTATACTATACATATTAAGCCTAAAAATCAGATTTAATACATAGGATTTAACTAATCATATATCTTTAATTAATTGATTACAAAGGTCATTCTACTACCCCAAATGATAACAGGAATCGATATGCATTAAAAACCAACATAACCTACACATTAGGCTACTCTAGGTATGCACATAACCTGACATAAAACCAATGACATATCTAGGACACTAACCTTTATGCCAACATACACAACTAGACACCTGTCTGAGTAAATAACATGCTCCATCTGATAAAATGTAATCACATCACAAAACTAGCACCAGATTTACCATATAGTAGGAAGTAACATATAGTAACTAAATCCCATAGTACCCCATAGTACTTAGGATGAACCGCGGTATCTGGGATCGAAGGATGCTCCAGATTGTTCTAATTCATCTGCTGCCCACAGGACCGAACCATAGTCTGGTGAAGTATATTTCCATCACAATGCAGCTCACTGCACTAACCACATTCCACACCATGCAAGCATTTAATTAACTCAGACAGTAAAATAGGAACATTTAATTGGCAATCAAACATGAAATACATAGATGAACACACATGGTTCTATGCACCACATATTTGCATACCAAGCCACAATCTAACATGAACTAATGCATATGAATGGGATCATGCAATATACAACCTAAACACATTACTCACATGCTTAAACAGAACTATCTATCACATAAAAGAAAAATAAACTAAACTCTACCAACATTATGCCTAAACCTTACATCGGCTTTTTATCAAATCAGTATATACATTAAAGATTATCGCAATGCAACCATGCTAGACTAACTAGGTTTAACTATAAAGACATGCCTAACATGCTAACATGCATAATTGAATAATTATCTAACATGATGAATAATCATGAATATAGAACAATCTAAACATGTATGATTAAATAAGCTAATCTAAACTCTATCTAATCATGCTAATAAATCCAAAACAACCTGTTAACTACAATCTTCTAATCCTGGTGATCTAAGCATGATTATTACGATTTAATCAAAATATTAGAGTGCTAAGGATAGCCGAGACGCCTACCTCAACGGCGACGGCGAACGGCGCACGGAATTCCAACGGAATCGATCCGGGTGAAGAATATACCGTCGTGGTCACGACGGCGATATAAAGCCGAATCGAATGATATCATGATAATCTGCTAGCATAAGAAAGAATAGTGAATAAAAGATAATAATAGAGAGAATAGAAGAGAGAGAGAGAGAGAGAGGCGATATGAGAGAGAGGGCGCTAGGAGAGAGGAGAGAGAGACCGGCGGAGGGGGGCCGCGGGTTGGCGCACCGGGGCGCAGGGGGAGGCGCACGCGCGGACCACGCGCGGAGGGGGGGGCACGCCGGCGGGCGCCGGCGGGAGGGGGGGCCGGCGCGCCGGCGGCGGCGACGGCGGGCCGGCGCCGGCGGTGGCGACCGGCGGAGCCGGGCGCGCCGGGGCGGTGGCCGGCGGGAGACGTCGGGCGACGGCGCGACGGCGCGCGTGAGGCGCTCGCCGGGCGGCGGAGGGAAAGCACGGCGGAGGCGCAGCGGTGGGCGGCGGAGGGTGCGGGTGGCAGGAAGGCGTCGACGGCGCGGGGAGGGTTGGCCGGCGGCGTCGACGGCGGAGGTGGCCGGCGCCGTGCGGTGTGGCGCCGGCGGGCCGGCGGTGCGGCCCGGCGGGGTGGTGGCAACCGCGGGGGCTGCGGGCGCGCGCGCGCGCGGGAAGGTGTGGGCCGGCGGAGGGCGCGGCCCGGGCCCGCCTGGCGGCGTGGAGGGAGGCGGTGCAGAGGGTGGCGCCGGCGGCGATGTCGCGAGGTGGCCGACGGCGCGCGCGCGCTCGCGCGGAGGAAGGCGGCACCGAGGGGGGCCCGGGGCGATGGCGGGGTGCGCGGCGGCGGAGGGGGAGCAGCGGCGGCGCCGGAGAGCTCGCGAGGGGGGGTCCGGATGGCGCGGAGAGGGGGGCTGGCCGGCGGTGGTCGCTCGCGCACGCGGGAGGCCGGCCGGCGGCGTCGGCCGGACGCAGCGGCACCCGCGGAACGAGAACCGCGGAAGGGGGGGTGTCGCGGTTGTTGCACGCGCGGAGGAGAAGAAGAAGAAGGGCGGGAGTGGCGTGGTCGCCGCGCGCGCTCGCGGCGCAGAAGGAGAAGAGGGAGAAGGAGGGGGCCGCTCGTCGGGTGCGCTCGCGGGAGAGGAGAAGAGGGAGGCGTGGAAGGCGGGGGCTAATGCGCGCGGGGATAAAAATAGAGGGGGAGGAGGGAGAGTCCGACCGGGACCAGGAAAGAGAGGTAGAGTTCGATTGGGAGAGGGGGCGGCGGTTTAGGAAAGTTATCGGGATGGAGAGAAATTTGGAAAGAAATAAAGGAGGAAAGTTGATTAATATAAATAAAACTAATAATAAATATAATAACTATATTTTTTTTAATTAAATATCCGGGGTATTACATCGTTGCTGGGTGTTGAATAATTTTGATTAATATATTGTTATTTGATACTTGTTTTTTATAAAACACACCAATTATAATTTGTAAAAAAAGATATATCTTCTTGTTTTTTATCTTCTGTCGTATCTTCTTCATTTTATGACTTTTAATACTTATTTAGAGAACGTTATCAATAAGAGAGAACAATCAAAGAGCAACTAGAAAATGTAAGAATAAATTTAAAACAAGTTAATAAATTTTTATGAACAGACGGACCGTAAAAAACATCTAAAAGTTAGAGGTGAAAATAAATCAATACACTTTATAAATAACTTGAAACTCTCTTCAATACAATTTTGACTCGGCTCTTTTATTATATTAAATGAATAAATTTGAATAAAAAATAAAGTTCGACTTGTTAAATAAGTCAAGTTTGAACAGAGTCCGGCTCGACTCAATAAAATCATGAATAATTCAATTAAATATTATATTGTTGGCCGAGCATGGCTCGACTGGCACCGTCCCTGTGCCTGGGGGCGCAGAGCGGGGGATCGAGGCCTCCCGGTAGCATCAGCGGGGCACCCTCGAGAGAGGGGGGGTGAACTGTGAGGATCGAGCAGTAACTCGATCCTTTGCCACTCCCGGTGCGGCGGGAGTTAGGGCCGCTGGGGCACCCGTGAACAAAAAAAATTCAACTAAATAATATATTATATAAATTTTTTTAAAAATTAAATTATAAAAATTAATAATTATATATTGTCACTTAAATATATTAAATAATTTAAAAATTAAGTTTAAATTTAGATTGAGTTTCATAAATAAGTTAAATATAGAGTTTTACAAATATTTTTTTATTAATTTTTAATTTTATAAATAAATTTATGTATAACTTAAATTTGAATGTGATTTGAATTTTAGTCTATGTACTATTTGAGTTCGAGTTCAACTTGATTCGATTAATAAACGAATTAAATTTGAATAAGAGTTGAACGAACTTGTTAAAACTCAAGTTCGAATTCGAATTCATATAAAATAAACGAACACACTTTTTTTTGATCACATGGTCCAGTGGCCAACGGTGCCTGCTGCACTGCAAGTAGCGAGGGTTCGAGCCCCAATATAAATGATTAATATATTGTTATTTGATACTTGTTTTTTATAAAACACACCAATTATAATTTGTCAAAAAAGATATATCTTCTTATTTTTTATCTTCTGTCGTATCTTCTTCATTTTATGACTTTTAATACTTATTTAGAGAACGTTATCAATAAGAGAGAACAATCAAAGAGCAACTAGAGAATGTAAGAATAAATTTAAAACAAGTTAATAAATTTTTATGAACAGACGGACCGTAAAAAACATCTAAAAGTTAGAGGTGAAAATAAATCAATACACTTTATAAATAACTTGAAACTCTGTTCAATACAATTTTGACTCGGCTCTTTTATTATATTAAATGAATAAATTTGAATAAAAAATAAAGTTCGACTTGTTAAATAAGTCAAGTTTGAACAGAGTCGGACTCGACTCAATAAAATCATGAATAATTCAATTAAATATTATATTTCTGGTCGAGCATGGCTCGACTGGCACCGTCCCTGTGCCTGGGGGCGTAGAGCGGGGGATCGAGGCCTCCCGGCGGCATCAACGGGGCACCCTCGAGAGGGGGGTTGAACTGTGAGGATCGAGCAGCAGCTCGATCCTTTGCCACCCGCGGTGCGGCGGGAGTTAGGGTCGCTGGGCCACCTGTGAACAAAAAAAATTCAACTAAATAATATATTATATATAATTATTTAAAAAATAAATTATAAATATTAATAATTATATATTGTCACTTAAATATATTAAATAATTTAAAAATTAAGCTTAAATTTAGATTGAGTTTCATAAATAAGTTAAATATAGAGTTTTACAAATAAATTTTTATTAATTTTGAATGTTATAAATAAATTTATGTATAACTTAAATTTGAATGTGATTTGAATTTTAGTCTATGTACTACTTGAGTTCGAGTTCAACTTGATTCGATTAATAAATGAATTAAATTTGAATAAGAGTTGAACGAACTTGTTAAAACTCGAGTTCGAATTCGAATTTATATAAAATAAACGAACACACTTTTTTTTGATCACATGGTCCAGTGGCCAACGGTGCCTGCTGCACTGCAAACAGCGAGGGTTCGAGCCCCAACTGAAACTTCACTGGTCATCCCCCCCCCCCCCGGGGGGGTGCCCGACGCGCCCGACAACGAACGCAACTTTGAACGCTCAATCTTTCGGTTCAACTTGAATTATTTGTATCTTTAAAATGAATAATTTTAATTTTATAAAATTATTAACAGTGGGTCCGAGTTTATTCTTCTCGGCGTGATAAATTTGTTTCGTCTCGCTGCCCGCGCGGTGTTCCAGGCACAGCGTTAAGCCTTCGTCGAAAACCCTAAACCCGCAGTTCCAAAGGAGTGGGATGGGGCGGCGTAAGGGCGGGAACAAGACTTGGGCGGCCACTCCTTCCTCTCTTACCCAGAACCAGAGCAAAGCCAGCATCGGCGGCTCCAGGAGCATGGACCTTTACGATATTCCCACGAAGATGAGCATTGTGGGCGAAGAGGAAGCAGAGGAGGTCGTGGAGGAGAAGACAGAGAGCTCCTCATTCCACAACCCCCCGGAAGACCTTATTGGCTGCGATAAAACCAGCGCCGACTACTACTTCGACTCCTATTCCCATTTCGGTGAGTGCGATGCCCAGTGCATCCACCTAACCACAAACTTTTCCGTTTGGGTTTATATTCCGCTTCTATTATGCTAATATATTGCTTTTGCACTCGGTAAAAGCTTCTTCAGTTGTATATTGCTTTTGAATCCGGTGATTCTTTGGGTTTCTATGAATTTGACGTCTCGCTTTGTTTGCATATTGCGAGAATCCATACTGAGCTAAGTGCATCTGCGTGTGGCATCTTGATGTGTAATACATAACCTTTTAAGTTTTAACATGCTTTTGTCTCCGATTCATGTGCACCTTTCATAAGAAATTTGTGCCTGCTGGTTTGTTCCTCGATAATTGGGAACTTGGCATTAGACCAGTTCCAACCGTCATCTGGTTTATTACTCGATTAGAATATATAGTTCACCAGGAACTGAGCTTTAAGCTGCTGCTGTTTAGTGTTGCTACCTCTAGTGTTGCTACCAAGTACATCATTCACTTAATCATGTTAAACATAATTGTAAATGATGCTAGTATGAGTAATTTGCGAGGTCTGCTGTCATCTGGCGATGTGTGCTAGGTATTTGCCTGCGCAGAATAGGCCATCCCAAATCCTTTGATTGCTATTCATCTGTTTATTTTATTTTTTTTGATTATAGTCACTTAGTTGTTTGATAAGATTAAGTTGTTTCCCGCCATTGAACTTCTGTTTACTTTTATGGCTTATAGTTCAGATATCATCATAAGCTAAGCGCTAATGTGCATGTTCACCCTATGTTCCTTATGTAGTATAGTTTTGAATTTAAGGCATTTGCCTTGAGACCTAAATAACTACTTAAGATTTAAGGAGTGCCTAGATTAAATTTTCATACAAATTTTTTGGTTTTTTGGCTTGTTTTTATTCTTTTCTTTTTTTGACTCCCATTGTGATGGCTATCACCATGTATAATACACCATGTTTTCCTTGTTAAATTCAGGTGTGAAAATCTACCTGCACTTGGGGCTTAGGCATTTGCGTTTTAATCTGCTCCAGTATTTTCTATTGATTCTGGTAGTTTCACGATGATTTAAAATTGCATTTCACCTTTAAGATCACATAATTTATTATGTCTTTCATTTATTTGATTCAACTTTCTTACTCTAAATTGCCATTCTGTTTTCCGAGCTGTCTAATTTTTTATCCTGATATCTTTTTTACCTTTACTTTTTTTGCAGGTATACATGAAGTAAGTACAAACATGATGTTTGATTGATGTCCAATTGCTCACAACCTGTAGCTTTAATTCTGTCGATGCTGTGGATTAAAGGAAGATTTTCATGGCTATTGGCTTTATTACTCTACTAAAACTCAACTCTAGTCTTAATTCTATTTTATTTGGGTTGGTTATATTGATTCTCTTTTTACACTAATGTCGCTTTTGAGTTATTTCTTCATAGGTACTCAACTTATCCGAATCATCTCACATAACACTATTCTAGGTTGGCTTAGGTCTACCATATCTTATGTTGTCAGAAGTGGGAGGCACTCAAGGTGAGGAGGCCTTGCTTCAATCTAGGCTCTTGAGGTTGGCCGATGCAATAATTTTTTAATATATGTATTATATATTAATTATAATACGACATAGTGATGGGGAACGGACTCGATCTAAGGTTAAGAGGCTCGCTAGGTGCAAAAAAAATATTTCCCAAGTCAGGTTCTGGGTTTATGAAGTTTTGGTGTTCTAGTTAAGAAATTTGAAGTTCGGTTTGCTTTCTCTTTTAAAACTAATCAGAACTAGTAGAGAACGCCAATTTTGAAAACCTAATTAGATTTTAAAAATTAGTTTTAACTGTTAACGAATCAAATTTTAGTTATCTGGAGGTTGGTTCATTCTAATATTCTTGCCAAAGACCAACAACAATTTTATAAGCTGGCTAGGACCTAAATCGCACCAAGCATGGCATTTCGAAACTGAATAATAGAAAGACAATGTTTAACCATACAAGGCAAGCAACCTCCACACTTGAGTGTGGGGAAGAGATTCTTCAATTGATAGATAGGTGCCGCTTTTAATACAACTGATTAACAAATAAGTACAAAACCCAAATTGACCCACACCTCGCAATGTGATAACAGGTCTACAATCAATTTAAGGGGTGCCGATCTTCAGGTTGACAGAACCGCCAATATTTCACCAAGAGATTGCAGTGCTTTCTTTAAAATCCTTTCGGTCTTCCAGTGCGAAATCTGCACCACGATCTGATCACTAATAGCGATCGGTTGTATAAAGGAAAACTGAACTCAGATCTCAGTTAAATTGATTTCATCACTATCATGGCTCAGTGTATGTCATCACAGCCTAGTGAATTCGTAGAAGCCTTCATTTATCTCATCGGAATTTTCTCAAAAAGAAAAATAAACTTTTAGATTTATACCGGCATCTCCCAGGGAGTCACCAAGGTAACTCAGCTTCATGACTGTACCAGTGGGGTTGCTCCACTATGTCATAGCAACCAAGATTGTTCGATTCCAACTGAGGGAGGAATCTCCAGATCGTACAGCTCAGGGAACACATCATAGCAAAATAGGCGACAAGGAACACGTAAACTGGACCAGAAACAATAATTTCTAGAACCTCGGCAGATCAGCAACGTTGAACCACAAAGGTATTTCAATGCCAACAGATCAACTCCAACTGAGAACAAGCAACTGATCCAGAACAAGAAAGGATCTCGGAAGTTGAAAATAAACTCGGTATCTGTACAAGGACTGGAGAAGGACCAGTTCTTAACTCAAATCTTCAATAACCAACGTTATTCAATCGTAAGAGATAATAGATCCACAATGAAGCTCCATCAGAAATTAGCCAACCAGAACTAGGTGGGTAGAGATTTCACAACAGAATAGGACCGGAACTCACAATCTGAATAGGGACCAGAAGAGAGACTAGTCCTAACACTAACGGAGCCGTCAGATTTAAAACACTGTAGAAGGCCAATCCCAGCCTAAGATTGACAGACAATAATAGAAGGTTTCTCCAGTTTGGCTACCATAAAAAAAGAGATTCTGAGGCAACAACAAAATCAGAGTGATCTAACTTGTTTCCAACAAGAGGTGACCTAATTCCCACAACAACCAGATCTATTGTTCGTGAGATCTGTCGTTTGGAACACAAAATGTCACCAAACTGATGTATTCAAGCTTCTACGTGGCAAGTGGCATCACTAACCTTAATGAAGAACGGTCAAGAAACCGAACAGTCGAACCGGATTGAGATCCAGAAAGCCTGTCATCATAGGAACTGGCCTCAAAACTTCATAGAGTTTTCATCATCAGCAGATCTGACCAGGAGATGACCCCCGTAGATCGGTGATAACAGCAACGGAAGGGATAGTTGAAGATACTTTCTAGTTTCCACAGTAGCCACCAGATCATGACGTCGGTAGAGGAGCACCAGGTTGAGCACCGAACTGAAAGGGCTGGAATATATTTAGACGAGTGAAGAAAGTCCACAAGAGCTTGCCGGAATCGTCTCCGGATGAAGGAGATCAAGTTAATCTCAAGAGAGGACAACTGCCGTCGAGTGAAGGATCACCTTCACAGGAGCTCGCCGGATCCAGTTAAAGAATGGTCCAACGCAGGACGACCACGGGATGATAAGGATCGAGTAGGACGACCTTGCCGCTAGGGTTTCACCATCAGAGAAGACGGAGGAGCTCACGGTTGACTATCGATTCGCCACGGAGAGAGAGGGAACGATTTAAGAAACTCGGGGAAGGTAGAACCGGGATAAGGAAATCTCTACGGATTTTTTTATTTAATATATCATGGCCACTTATTTACATCAGGCTCTATTTATAGAGTAGAGCTAAGAAAATACGGAAATGCTGAAAAAAATGAAAGAAATGTTGAAATGAAAAAAAAGGCATAAATGGTTCGTAAAATGCCTAAAAAATATCTGGACATTTTATATAATTCTAAAAAAAATGACAATGACAACTATGTCACTAAAAAATGTAAGGGCCAATATCTCCAAATCATAAGGAACCTAATTGTCTCCGTCGTCGTACTAAACGTGTCTAAATTAGTGCCAATTCCTAGTCAAAGTTGGAAATATTTTCTTATATCAAGTCAAATATTCTCTAACATCAAATCAAAGTAATGGGCATCACACGTCCAAAAGAAACGAGAATGCATGGATATTAACAACCTTTGTGCAACTACATAACTAGCCTCATTATCAATCACAATTTGGATGATATTTTTTCGGCCTACCTTTACCACAAGTTTGTTCAACAAATTAGTCAACAATTTTGCATTTCTAACTTGTGAAGATGGATCCATTGATTTTAAAAACATTGCCTATATGTGTGTATTTATAAAAAGTTTATTAATGTTCTCTTCTTTCTATCGGTTAAGTCATTAGGCACGATGGTATGCCCAAATTTTGCTCCACTTGTTTTCTTTTTCAACTAATTTATGAGTTGATTCATTCTTTTTTACAAGTAGATTTTTACAAATTTCATGATACGTTGGACTTTTCAAACTCGGCCCAAATTGTCCAACAACTTTCAACATAGTTTGAAAACTGTTTAAGCATACAATGTTAAAAGGAATACTTGTTTGCTATATCCAATGAGTAATGTATTGCACAACTTTGTCATTTTCTTCTTTCAAACTGCTTTTTATCTTTTACACTTTTGTCTTTAGACACTTCTGGATTTGGTACAATAAATTGATTCATAGTACCTCATATATGGGGAGGCATAAATGTCAGATTACTAATAATAAGAGTGTCTTTGGTGCTTGCATCCAGAGGATTGGATAAATTATCAAGGATATTATCTCTTTCTTTCATCTCTTTTGTCACGGCAATATATGGAGTTGCTTGATCTCTTCCATTGCCTTAGGTGTAGCATTCTTACAAGTGATTGCATAGGTAGATAAACATGTTGTATGTTGCTTCAAGATGCATTTGTCACTCTTATAATTTTTGTTGTAAAAAGTAGATCTAAATAGATTCTTATTTTTTAGATTTATCAGTATTTTGTATTTACATCCAAAATCTTTTGATTTAGGGGTATGTCTTGTAAAAATCTATTGTAGTTGGCAATTAGATGTTTGACCTTGTCCCAGAATTATGATCTTGTTCCACGGATTGAGTCATTTTTACAAGATTAGAACCTAAGAAGCAAAAAAATATGTTAAGTAATAAAGTTAATAGAGTAGAACCTAAGGTCACCAAAATCCATATTTGGGGGTTTTCTATAATCACATGGGAAAAAAACCAGTGTTAGAATGTTCAAAGTTGAACTAAAACAAGAAAACAAATGAAAAAATTAAAAACAAAAAATGCACTATTCTCTAGCGAGCTCTGACGAAGAGGAAGAAAGCGGTTTCTTTAATAATAAGAATATATTAGAACAAAAATGAAAATCAGAAGAAAAAGAAAATAATCTGTTGTCGAAACAAAAAATCCCGACTCTTAAAAAAGGGGGCATAAACATGTGTGCAAATAAAAACTAACGTACGTGTCAATCAGTAAACCCTGACATCGGTATGTCGAAACCGAAACTGGAAGGGATAAACCTCAACCGGTTAAATCTTCAACTGTTTGCTAAATTAATTTGTTCCCCTTCCAAAAGAGGCAAACAAGGTCCCCCTACCGGTTAAATCAATCAGATCAGAACAATGGTTGAGGAAATCGATCGTTTGGAAGAAAACTAAAAGGGCAGTATCATCGAAGGAAGCGGCTATTAAAGATCTCCCACCGTCATCATTGTCGATGTTGCAAAACAATGTTGACATCATTGTCAAAACTAAGCCCGAAGGCCCCTGCCCACCAAACAAAAAAGAGACAAGGCCGAAGGCTCTTTACCACTGTCGACGTCGTTCATGGATTGCAGAATTGGTCGATTTGGATCGGGATCAGCCGATTCTTGGATCGGATTGGTACCTGTCGATCCGATTTTGGCCCGAACTACCAATCTGGCCAAACTTCCAGCCGGATCGGTCAGAATAGCTGGAATCGGACAGATCCTAGAATCGGTCGATCCTGAACGTCGATGCAGCTACCAATTTGGCCCGAAGGGCCCTTGTGCGCCAAAGAAGCTGAAGGCTTTTGCCATCACCGTTGTCAGATTAAACCAATGCTGTTTTTCCTATTGCCGCTGTCTCTGCAAAGGAGAGTCGCAAGGAAAATCCTTGTCGATGGAAGACCGAAGGGAGAGCTTTTGTGAAGCTTATGTGTGTCAGGAAGGAGGAAAAGGAGGGACTCGAACACATTGTTGACGCTACCGAAAGAAGGGCCCAAGGTCACCAACATCGTCATCGTCATTGTCCAACGTGATAGCTATCACCAGGAGCCGTTGTTAACGTCCTCACCAGTCATGATCATCGTTGTTATCGTCGATTGTTGTCGCTGTTGTTATCTTCAAAAGTCACTGCCTTCGAGCCTTCAGCACCTCCGTCGTTGAGTAGAAGAGATCAAGGAGAGAGAGGAAGGGGGACAAAAGGGCTGTCAAGTCCATTGTCGTCGGACCACAGCCGCCGGTCACTTTGCCAAGGTTGTCGGGAAGAAGGGCCGTCGCAAGCACCACTTGGGCGTGCCGTGGTTGCAAAAAGACCGCACACCGCTATCGTCAGAAGAGAGGGAGGGGATGGGAGACAACGCCGCCGTTGCCGCCTTCACCAGGCCTTGCCGTTGTTGCTAGGCCAGCCAGGAAGAAGAAGCCCACCGCGGGCCTTTTGCGTTTTCGATGCAAAAAAAGAGAGGAGGTGGGGAGGGAAGAGAAGCCGCTGCCACGGCTCGCTTGTTGCCTCCACCCTTTAGCATCGTCACCATCGGACCATGCCACTGTCGCCTTTGAGCCTGTGGGGAGGAGGAGAAGCCTGCTGCAAGGCTCCCTATGGTGCTCCCATCGTGAGAAAGGAAAGGCCGAGAGAGATAGGGAGAGTAGGGGAGAGGGAGAAGAAGGCCGTTGCCACCACCTTTGGGCTTCCCTATTGTCGCCAGAGCCTTCTCCAGCAGAGGATCTCGCTGCCATCTCCACCTCCACCTCCACAACCATCGTCTCTATCAAGTCTGCCGCAAGAGAGAAACGTTGGGGAGAGAGATGTCGTGGGAGAGGGCTCTGGTGAACAGTACCCGGGTCAACTCCTGGTCAATTGGGAGTGAAAATGGAAAAAGACAGAAAAGAACACAAAAAAAAGTTCTGTTGCCTGGGTCGGTGGGCCGTATGCCACCTCCCGGTCAAACTAATTCCTCCTGGTCAAATTGGGGGAAAAAAAGAAGCGAGTGCCAGCTGCATGGGCTGATGGGCAGTGGGCCGTGTGCATGCGCACGTGGCGCCGTGCCTCCCCCAGTCAACTCAGGCTTTCTCGGTCAAACATATCCAAAGAAAAAAAGGAGAAAGAGAAAAATGGGGGGAGACCCGGTCAAAATCTGCTTCCCCATGTTACGAGGGACCCGAGAATGCACCCACTCCTTGGATCTGGTCACCCCCAGGTGGCATTAACTACCAGTTTGATCGTCGAGCATTAACTACCAATTTGATCGCCGATTAAACAGAAGCTTTAAAGATGGAGAAAAGGGGGTAAGTTTACCTCGGATTTGGTTACCTTCCCATTATTGTGAAAATGGAGATGATAGGGTGAATTTTGATGACCAAAATGTCCCTTCAATACTTCTATAAATAGCCCCCCTTGGCTCATACGTGAGGGAGACTTTAGAGAGAGATTTTTAGAGTCGAAGTTCTACTGGAATTGTGTTTAGGAGAGAAGGTCTATTTTTTGAATTAAGTCTTGATTTTTTAATTGACTTTTGGCCGCTCGAAAAAGAATGAAGAGTTTTGCCCGACCTTTAAAGAAAGTTCCAATCATCTTGAATTGACTTTTGGTTATTCGAGAAGGGAGGAATGGTTTTGCTTGACTTTTAAAGTCCAATCGATCCGAGTCTCATCTCCCTCGGGGAGGGGAACCGAGTCGCTTGCATTTAAAAATGCGAATTTAAGCGACTCGGGATGAAAAGATAGCCCGATTCGATAAAGTCAAAATACTAGTAAAATCTAATGGGATTCAAAAAGAAAATCCAAATTGGTAAAGTTGAAATATCGACAAAACCGAATGGGATTCAAAAGATAGCCCAAATCAGTAAAGTTGTAATGTCGGCCAAATCGAATGGGATTCAAAAAAGAAAACCTAGCTCGATAAAGTCGAAATGTTGGCCAAACCCAAGGAACTTTGATGTGTACTGAGGAGCAATGCTTGCATGCCTCCTCATTTATTATACTTCTATGTACTCAAATCGACATGAAATAAAATTCAAGTTCGATTGACCCGACGTGCTGTTTCAAAATGACATCGAATCTCCATGAACTTTAAAGAGGTGGATAAAAGTTAATTAAGTCATTTAAATAATTTAAAACATAATAACATAATTCAACTTGACTAAATCAATTTAAATGATGACTTATTTATTAACAAAAATACCATCATAAGTAAATTAAATACATACTATAAAATCCTGCATAAAATTGGCCACAAATGGTTATAAAACATATTAAATTTGAATTCAATTTAACTATAAAAAATCAAATCAAATCAAATGGATAATGTTAATTAAATAAGTGTACATAACAAAATTCAAATCAAATGAATGATTAAAATGTTAATATGTTAACATAATCTAACCAAAATTATGTCATTAAATAATACATATAAAAATGTCATCCAATGACTACAAAACAAGTTAAGTTGAATTAAAATCAACTATGAAAATTTAAATGATCAATATTATTAAGAACAAATCTTAACAAATTCACAAAATGTTAACAAACACATAAAAAATTGAAAATCAATTCCAATAATCAAATGAAAAAAGAGATCAACTTTAAAAATTATCTAAGTCAACCATAGTTGTCCAGGCGACAAGGCGCCCAAGGCGCCCAAGTCGTTGAAGGCGATTCCGCTTAGGCGACAAAGTGGCCGCTTAGACGGTGAAGGCGGTATTCAAGGAAGGTTGGGTTGGGGGTTGTTATACATAAAAATATGCATAAATATAATTATAATTTTACGTTATAATTGAATATGAATGTTATATCTATGTATATAAGGAAATATGATGTGTGTGAAAGAGAAAAGAGTTAAATAGATTTTTATAAAATTTAAGTATATTACACATTTATGATTATAAAATTTATATATGTGCGATAGTATAAGTGATAGTGAAATATTGTTATAATATTATTAAATGGGGGCGTAGAGTAGTCGCAGATCGACTTGCTCGGTCAGGTTGTGGGGGTCAAGGGGACGACACCCCTTGTGGGGGGGGGGTTGTCGGGAAGGTGAAGCCCCCAAAAGAAAAAAATGTAATAGTATAAGTGATTTTATATATGTAATTACGGAAGTGTGGGTATTTATTTTTGGATAAGGAGTTAATCTTGATAAATTAAGAGAGACAGAGAAATGGAGAAGAAAGAGTTGAAAGAGAACTTAATTAAATATATAATATATGTTAATAATAATAAATTTTAAATATATATGATAGTATAAGTGATAGTGAAATAAATTAATATGTTCAAACTATCATAAAATAGGTGTCTCTTGTGAGGAGTATCAAGAGGACAAAACTCCTCAAAATTATTTTTTTAATCATATAAAAATACCTAGGGCGCCTTGCCTGGGCACCTTTTTGGCCCCAGACAAAGCGTCCTGGCAAGGCACTGTTGGAAAAGCGCCTTGCTGCCTAGGCATACGTCTTGACAACGATGAAGTCAACAAATGACCAAAGTCAAACAAATCAATGCAAGTCTCAAACAAAAAAAAAAGAATCAATGAACCCAAACGAGAAAGTTTAAAATTAGTTCAACAAATTCTATTTCACAAAATTATGAGGATGTCTTCCAACTTTGTGTTTATGTAGATGAATGACTTCTGTTCGATATGTTATTGTAATGGTTAATTAAGAGTGTTCAAGTATTTATTCGATATAATTAACACCAGAATATCGTAAGTCTAGTGGAGAGAGGTCAAAATTTATTTTTCAAAGAACTCAGAAAACTTGACAAATCAAGTTGTGGCTCAGATCATCAAAGTGGTGGGTGATACCCATATTGACACTTAGCAAATTTGTGATATAATCGGTATTCTTATAAAATAATACCACATCAAATTAGTTAATAGTCTTATGAATATCATTATTTTCATAGTAGTTAATGCTATCACAAAGAAAGAAAATAATTTCAAAAAGAATTTCATCAAAATTCTCTCTTCCAAATTTGAGAGGTTTCAACAAATGGCACACTCGAGAAGACCTCTCTTAGGGGTGGCAATGGGCCGGGCCGGCCCACGGGTTCGCGGGCCGGGCCGGCTGCGGGTCATTTGACGGGCCAAACATTTTGGCCCGCGGGCTTTAGTCGGGCCGACATACGGGCCGAAGCGGGCCGACGTGGGTTAAAACGGGCCAAATAACTTTCAATTTTTTATGTCAAAAACATCATTTTTATTTATTAAAAATATATTTTAATTAATTTATTATTAATTTTATAATATTATCTTAAATAATTAAATTTATCATATTTAATAAATATTTATTTATAAAATATATAGTTGGGCCGGGCCGGGCCGGGTCGGGCCAAGTCAATAATTTTTGCGGGCCGGGTCGGGCCGGGCCAACAATGTAGTGCGGGCCGGGTTGGGCCGGGCCAATATATTTTGGACCGGGCCCTAAGCGGGCCGACCTCGGGCCGGGCCGGGCCCGGCCCATTGACACCCCTAACCTCTCTCTCTCTTCATCTTTTCGTCACAACAACTTAGTAAAGTCATGAATCTACCGATTTCTTTTAAAAACCTTTACATCCTTTTAGTCAATCTTTGTTCTTTTAGGAAAACATGGAAGCAATTGACACCAAGTAACGGGAGAGGAGATGCAAATCACCTTCTCAGAGGACTACATTATTGGCTGCATCAGGGGTATCTTGATGTACCCATGACTTTCGGGGCCTTTTCATCAATTATCCAACGTCCGGACTGTCTCGGGTTGGAGCTTGCCATCCCGGCGACCGAGGACTCGACCTTGAGTTCTTGACAAGTAATCATCACTGCCACTAAGGCAATGTAGCATCTGCTCCTTGCGATCAAGATTGACGTGGTATCAGTTTCAGTGTCACTTATTGTAAATCAAGTCTCGATTGTTACCACACAGCCAAAGGTCAAGAATTTTGGAAAGGGGCAAACTTTTACTTCTTTCTGCTCGCGCCGATCTTTCATGGCTGGCTAGATGCGTATCTACTGGGATGGGCACCAGGCAATCTATGTCAAGTGCCTTGCTGAACGTGCTTGTAAGGCCACCTGAAAATGATTTCTTAGAGAAGAGGAACATGTCTAGCGAAGAGGAATAGTTCCAGCTAGGGCGGCAGTGACAAGCGGTGGTGAGTTCGGCTAGGATTCTGTTGAGGGTGTTGAGGGCTTATTGGGGGAGAGACCAGTCGTGGTGGGGGGAGAGAGAAACCCCTGCAAGGGTGCTTTAGTTGTCGGATCTGGGCCTGAGGAGAGGTTGCCTCATTGCTTTGCCTCATGTAAGGTGATTGCTTGGGGTGTCCACTGGCGATGCAAGGCTGGTGGGCTCTGCCTTTCCTAGGCGACTAAGGCGGTTGTCTCCGATAGTAGAGACCATACTTTTTTTAGTCTATTATTTTGATAATTTGTATTTCTTAAATTGAGCTATGATATCCCATCACGAGATGATGAGGGGTTCATCTCACTTCAGACATACGGGGCGAGGCCAAGTGTGTTTTTGAGATTTATTTTATTATTTTGTATTTGTATATACATGAGATACTAGTAAATCATATATTCAAAAATAAAGTATAAAATGACAGAATTACAAAAATATAATTAACTTTAAAAACTAACATTTATTAGATAGATACGATGTTTTCTAATGTAATTTTACTACTTTACAAATGTATATATACATGAGATACTAATAAATGATAAATTCAAAAATTAAAGCATAAAACGATACACATACAAATATACAACCAACTTAAAAACCAACGAGAATTAAATAACATCAGTTTAAAACTGAAAATTAGGCATGTTAATGGGTCGGATAATAACAATATTCATATCTGTACCCTATAAGCAAAATGTCTCCTTTTACCGTTTATTAACTATCAGAAAGAAGTATATCTGAGACCCCCTTCCACTGTCTGTTAAGAAATCGTTAACAATTAGTTAACAAACATACAAAGATAACATATACAAGGATCAAATTAGATCACTCAGACGAGTTGGATTAAATTTAAACATGAACAAAATCTAATTTTGTTTGTAGCTTTAGATCAATTTTTATGCTAATGAATATCTGAAGTAAATATATTGAAAAATTTAATATAATACAACTACAACTAACTTTAGTCTACCATACCTCATATCAACTCATCAAGTTTTGACTCTTAATTTATGTGATTAAGGGCGATCGCCTTGGTCGCCCAGCTGACAAGGCGAGGTGAAGCGCTGGTTTTTTGCCTTGCCTTGGTCTATCACCTTGGCGGCCTCTGTCATCTAGCGACCACCCCTACGGCCCTACCTCTTTGCCACCTTATCCACCTCACCTATTCATACGTCCAAGGCCTAAACCATCTATCGGATCTATATCCATTATTTGTTTGGATTCGATAAACTAAAAATTATTATGCATTTGGCTTAGGGAGTCTTAGTCTTAGTCTTGAGATTATATAATTGACGGCAAGGTTTTAGATTTTATTTTTTTTCTGGTTGATGTTACTTAGTCTTTTTATGTTAAAATTTTTATTGTTGTTATTAACTTGTTATAAATGAATTCAATTAAGTTTTTATATTTTTTCTTGTTTTAAATTGATGTTATTACTTTTTTTGTTTTAAACTTTTTGTAATCTTTTTGTCAATTTATTGTTGTTATTAAGTTGTTCATCATTTTTGCAATTTTTTTGGTTTATTGGTCTTATTTAATCATTCATTGACATTGAATTATCTCTGCTGTTGGTTTTGAATAATCTATCCTAAGCTAATGCTATTAAGTTGTTTAAAATTCATGTTATTAAATTGATGTTTTTAATTTTAAATTGATTTTATTGATATATTTTGTTTTAAATTGATTTTTACTTGTTTTTATTTTTTTAAGTTAGTTATATTTTTGTATTTCGGTCATTATATATATATTTTGAATTTATGATCTATTAATTTCTTATATATACATATATAAAATAATAAAATATAACTCTATATTTTAAATTATATTTCGTTTAAAACATCTAAGGCACAAGTCTAAAATGCCCGAGGTGAGGCAAATCTCTCCTTGCCTTAGCGCTTTGTAGTTTTTAATTTGATTTCAATTAATTAAACTTAATATATTATATATTTAACTTTATTTTTACTCTAGCTTCAACAAACAAGCAGTAGATTAGATAATATGCGTAAATACAAGAAACGCCAATAGGAATCTATAACTATTATATTACAATCATTCTACTGGAAGTTTCTTAAACTAAATATTTACATTTTTTAGATACAAGTGTCAAGGTTGCTAGAGAATGAAGAGGCAAGAGCTATCAAAAGAAGAAAAGATCAGAATTGCCATTAGAATGAGAGGCCTGAGCTACTGCAAGAAGGGAATGTTGGTTGGATTGAGTTGTGAACGGAAAGAGTCAAGTAGTGCCACATTTGTCTAATGTTGTACACAGCTTTTTATAATGAGAAATATGTCATGGTCTGTTATTTTTTTCTTAAACTTAGAATTGTTGGATCGTCTTATTAGTTAACATCTACTAATATCAAATATCGGGTTTAGTTTAAGGTGTATTTGTATTTGTATTCGTTAGGGCCCGCTTAATATTAGGTTATTTAAGGGATAATTCTGGATGACATGGATAGAAATATCAGAATCAAAATCAGAATCGGTGGACACCTGGGTAGATTGACCTTCATTCTACATACTTTTACAAACAGTTTTTTAGGATGAAAATTGTTGGAGTCATTTTCTTAACTTCAACATGACCAAGAATCTAGAGGAAGCTAAAGCAGAGTAACCTATATGCAATTTTATAGAGTAGGGGATGCTAGATGCCATAAAGGATATATAGATCCTCACAAAGTATTGAGCCCTGATGGTTTCTCCACTGACCTTGATATTCATCATGGGATATCATCGAGGAAGAGTTTGTGGCCCTGATCATAGATTTTGAAAAGAACATAGCTCCTTAACTTGACTACATTGGTTCTACTGCGTAAGAAAGAGAGAATGTGGATGATACAAAATACTTAAGGCCGATTAGTCTTTTAAACTGTATCTATAAAATTATCACTAGAGTTTTAGTAGATAGGTTCTTTAGGTATATTGATAACCTGACCAACTCTTCTTGGTCTGCTTTCATTCCGGGTATATTTATCTTGGACAATTTCATGATAACTCACGAATGTTTACATGATCAGAGACTCAAAACGTATATAGTGCATGTTGAAGTGGGATTGCTCTTTTAGAATCATATGAAGCTTTTGACTTTCAAGAGCAAGTGGATACTGTGGATCAAAAGTTGCATCACTATTGCAAAGTTCTCGGTTGACATCAATGTGAACACTTTTGGTTAATTTTCTTCCTTGAAATGTCTTAGGCAGCGAGATTCTCTATCTTCTCTTCTTTTTATCCTTGGTAGTTAAGTACTCAAGGCTTAGCTAGCAAAGTCGATTGAAGGTGTTGAACTACGAGCTATAGGGAATGTCACACCGAAGATTGCCGGATCGGAATTGGTTTCATGATCAGCCAATGCTGATTTGATCAAGATCCGATCGGATTGATTTGGGCAGATTCTCCGAGGGGATTCATTTATTTATTTTCTTTTTAAAAAACTTGGAAAAATTATGGTAAATTTTAAAAAATATGAGTGCCTAGAAAATATAAAAAATTAAAAATAACATATAAAACATTTATATGACTATCACTCTTAATGAGACATTATGATGTGAATACAAACTAACAACAATATTTGTTCAATAAATATAGAAAATTACAATTCATATGAAAAAATGATAACTTCTCATTATCACTATTTACGGTATTGGCCATTATAGTTTTTATCATCTTGGTTTTCTTGAATGCACATCTAAGATTGGTTTGTCTTAATTGTTCCATATACATATGAAAATAATGACTCGACTATTTGACTAAAATTATATACAATGTTTGATGCTAGAGATGGAGGTGATGATGGATAATATGGCTCGAAGTTTGAAACAGGTTTTGGATATTGTGCCGTCCGTTGCGTGCTTATTAAAGAAACCATTCTGATTATAGTGTTGACTTCTTCCACTTAAATGTTGATGGTGACCCAGATCATTAGGTCCTGCTCCACTCATGTGTGTTCATAGTTGTCAAGGCGACAAGGCGCCCAAGGCGTTGAAGGGTAACGATTCCGCTTAGGCGATAAGGCGGCCGCTTAGGCGTCGCCTAGGCGGTCAAGGCGGTATTCAAGGAAGACTGAGTCGGGAGGTTGTTATATATAAAAAACATAAATATAATTATATTTGTTATGTTATAATTGAATATGAGTGTTTTATCAATGCACATAAAGTTAAATAAATATTTATAAAATTTAAGTATATAACTCATTTATGATTATAAAATTTATATATGTGCAATAGTATAAGTGATGGTAAAATATTGTTATAATATTATTAAATGGGGGGCGCAGAGTGGGCGTGAGGGGTATCAAGGGAGAAAAATCCCTCAAAATTTTTTTTAATGATGTAAAAATACCCAATGTGCCTTGCTTGGGCGCCTTGGGCGCCTAGGCTGGCGCCTTGGGCGTCTTGGCGGGCGCCTTGGGCGCCTTTTTGGCCCCAGACAAGGCACGTTGGCAAGGCGCCCTTGCCGCCTAGGCGGCGCCTAGGCGGGCGCCTTGACAACTATGTGTGTGTTACTGGAATTGGAACCACCTTCTTTTTCTTCTCTTTCTCCACCTTCACTTGAACCAAGGAAGGGGGAGTCGGGGGTCGGGACAAGGTCGGTCGGGCCTTAAAACCGACCTAAGTCGGTTGGGGTCGCGACTCGAGTCGGGTCGGGGTCGGGAAAAATAATAATGATAAATTTATTTAAATTTGTTAACTGGGTTGGGGTCGCGGGGCTGGGTCGGGGTCGGTCTGCCCAAAAATCGACCGGGTCGGCCGACCGGGTCACCGACCCCGTATACCATGACTTGAACCACCTTGACTTTGCTGTTGTATAGGTGGAATCAATTCTTCTTCATCATCATTTGAGGAAGGTGCCTGAGTATTGTCTGTGGGATTCTTAGGTTTGCGCCTAACAACTAGTTTCATCTTTTTTCTCGTTTTCTCTTTTTACATTCCCAGTCTAATGCTGTGTTGGTAAACTTTTTCCAATGATTTGAATTTTTTAAATCTTTCTTTCATGTTTACTCTTCTAGACATTAGAAGGACCTGGAGCTGTTGGCTCTGAAGCTATGGTGTGATATGGATCTTGCCGGACTTGAATTGTACAAAGAGTCTGGGATCTCTTTGTTATTGCATTTGTTCATCATCATTATCGAATACGCTGTCAAGCTCTTCTTCGGTCTATGTTTGATCATTAAGGTTAGACTTAAAGAACTGATTTGACACCCTTATCCTACATCTATGCTGATAGTGGATATTCTTTTTGAAATAGATATTCCAAGTCAACATTCCCTTGTGATAGTCCCTTAGTCTCTTATCACCTGCATTGTGCCTACTCATAAGGACCATATGCAAATCTTGCAAATCGTTTTTTAGAAAATTTTTGTTAATTCTTAATGTTTTTGATTCTTAGCCATATATTGTAGTAACAAAACACTAGTTTGTCTAATTTCTCACTTTTTGACATTTTTCTTCTTCTGTGCATTAGGTTGAAAGTGCTATAGTTTGCTCATACTATGAAGAATTAGTGCTTTGACTCAAAACTTGTACAATAATAGTGGCTAGTGAATTGCATCAACTTTTATCGGATTCTTGGATCTACCACTCAAATAAGGTAGATATAAGTGTGTAATCTCAGAACAAAAATTATTAACATAATCTAAATATAAGTAAACAAATCAACAGAAACCTTGTTATATGAGTATTGTAGATTTGGATCTTCGTAGACTCTAATACGATGTTATACAATATTCTTTGAAATATGATATGAAATAAAAATTAATTTATGAATGTCATTCAAAATTTAATTACTCATAATCATTCATTTTAATTTCCGTTTCTGTTTTGTCTTGCAGAGTTTGACATAAATATAGAATGTGCCTTGTATAATCTTTTAGTCATTGGATACTTGCCGTCATATTGTATCCTTAGGTTCAAGAAATATCCTGGCAAAAGGAGAAGACAACTATTAATAACAGTTTATACCATGGTTCGTCGGGTTAGCAACCCGGTCGGTTTTTGGGCCGACTGACCCAGCCCTGGCCCAACGACTCTGACCCGGTTGTTAATTTAAAATGAAATTATTATTATTTTTCCCGACCTCGACCCGACTCCGGCCCGACCCAGGTCGCGACCCAACCGATTCAGGTCGGTTTTAGGCCCGACCGACCCGGGGCTGACCCCCGAGTTTTCCTTCTTTGGTTTATACATTAAAACAATGAAATGTATGAAATATAACACAAAAAACCAATACCTACATTATGGATATTATGGTGGAGTCTTATCTGCTATGTATTATCTTTTACCATTTCTTATAATCCTTTGGATGTTTCTATTTAATTTTTATTTTCGCTTTGTACATTGCATTATGAGTATTCCATGTGATTTATGTCATCTGAATCAACTAATCTCAACACGTGTTCTAGGGATTCTATCACTAACAAGTAATACTGTATTCTTTCCCACTTGTTATTCTTGTTAATGTGTTCCATCTTTGTTAATATATCGAACTATTCTATTCTACCTCGAAGGTCAACTATGTAATCGATGTATGCTAATAAAAGTATGAATCTTTCGAGTCATGTCGATGTCTTAATTGGTTTTCTAATGTAAGAAAATGTGTGGCAAATCTTGTTGGACCAGGTCACATTAGATCATGATTGTCAGTATGTTTTCTCATGATATACAGGAGTTTAGGATGTCCATATATAAATGATGCCACCAATAGTCTCTGACTCACTAACAGATGGCTCAGTCTCAATGTCTTCCAACATCAAGTATATGGAATGTGCAACATGAGGCATCTAAAACAATTGTGGTCTTGTCTCTATCAACATTTTTTCTTCAACATTATAGAAAATTTCATTGTCAGTGACAAATTGAACAATGTTGTCTTTTTCTATTTTTTTGACAACATTATTTATGAGAACAAACAAGTGATCTGCATTCTTGATTTGTCTAGAGACATCAAAAAAATTTAAAAATTTGGTGTCCTTAGATGAGAAAGTTGATAATTGATTTATTTGTTATTCTTGTCTATTCATCGCATATCAAAAGACTGTCTCTATCTTTCCATATTGCTTTGAAGTCATCTATCCACGAGGTTGACTCATCAACATCGTCATCCAACCCACCGTCATAGATGCATTTTGAATTTGAGACTTTTAATCTTGATCTAGTCTCATTGATAGCATCTATCGTTGTTTGAAAATATGAATTCTTGACTTCAAGTGCATGAATGCCTACGTCAAGTCAACATAAGATAATGTTATTAATATTGTTTCAAATTTCAATAACATCCAGAGACATTCAAATTAAGTGAATTATTATATATATATATCTTCATGTAAAAATTATTTATATGTGTTTCACAGCCTTCTTTGTAGCTCCCGTTGAACTCTTAACTCTTTTGAAAGTTTGCTTGATACTCTTGTTCTCGATCACTCTACCTATAGGTGGCAGTATTCGTCGGTGGTCAAACTGACTATGACTGACGGAACTCACTTTCTTGACCCACATCGGTAAGTGCTAAGATCCACATATGAAGATCTAGCCAAAGATTCTCTTGCCCCTTCTCATCTTTCCATACCTGAGCCGTACTTGCATGCATAACTCTTCTCATTTGTAACTCTTCATCATCGGAACTTGACGAAGACACCTCAACCTGTGCGACCAACTTTTTTTTCTACTTCTTTTCATGAGATTTGTGTCTTGCTGTCTGAGCAACTCATCGTGTAATTTGTCTTTGCTCAATTCGGATCTTTCTTTGTGATGATTGATTGGTTAAGTATGTCCACATTTTTACTTTAAGTTTTGTGGGTATCTTGTTACATTTTTTTTACGTTTCCACCCACTCCACTTATGTGTTGTTTGAGGTGATAGACACCTCTTTTCATTTCTTTTCTGTTTCATTTACATTTAACTCTTGTCTTGTCCACATCTAACATATGCCATTGTTGCCATTTAATATCCTTGTGTGCAAAGGCAAGTTGCTTTTCTTCTGACATTTTTCTTACATAAAAAAATTAGATCAGAATGCAAAAAACAAATAGAAGACAAGTGGAGTCTCAGCTCCCCTTCAACTCCTTTCGACCAAAGATTACCCCTTCGGGTGCCTGTTTAGAGGTGCTTCCGCCCCAATCCGTCACTCCCCCTTGGACCAAGTTCAGGGTGACAATCACCGTTTGAGTGATTTTAGGGAGTTGGAGGACTCCTCCCACCTCTACAGTCACCACCCCTAAACCCTAAACCCTTTTGGGGTGGTACTTGTCATCCATCGGGGTGAGTGATTCTTCCTATAAGTGGGGACCTTTCATACCCATTTGGGGGTACCCCCAAATGAGGATCGCATGTGTGTGTGTGTGTGGGGGGGGGTACCCAACACATGGGGTGATGACGGGGTCAACTATGAGGAAAACCTAAGGGAGGAGAGAGAGGAGGGGTGGAGAAAAAACATACCTTAAATGGGGGATGGAAGCTTTCGTTGGAGGGGTCACCGGACAGAGAGGGGAGGGCAAGGATTCCGGAATCGGAATCGGAATCGGCCGATTCCTGGGAAGGGAATTGATTCCGGAATCGGTGGAATCGTTTTTTTTTTTGAATTTTTTTCTTCGTCAAAAAATCAAAAAATTCATAAAAATTCTAAAAAATAGGAAATGAGTTAGAAAAAATTTAAAAAATAAGATTAGCATTCATCCACAGGACCACATCGAATAAATACTAATGAACTCCACTTGAAGTTAAGTACATATTCCATTGATTCAAAAATCAAAGAGTTGATACATCATGAAAATAAAAAAAATATACATTTACATCATATCAATCTACTATCAATATTTAGGATATAGATATTGGTCTTCCTCATCTCCTTACTGCTCTTGATGCTCCTCCCTTGTGTTCAGTCTTGTATACTGTCTGGGACCATATCCATATGAAAATAATGCCGATGCCATGCTATCAAGGTCGTATGGATCGGACTGTGGGACGACCGGGACGTAAGCAGAGGATGGTGGAGCTAGTGGTGTAATCCACTGCTGGTCAGCCTGGCCAAATGCTAGATACTGTGGCTCCATAATATAAGAATCAGGTGTTTGCTCATCCAGCGTGTAATACGGCTTTGGATGCCGTGAATCAGGAGACTCGGCTGCTGCTGATGGCTGCGTCGCTGGTATGCACTCCTCCTCATCATCAATTGAGGAGTGAGGAGCCTGCGTGCTGTCATCTGGGCTGACAGGATGCCTGACCTCTAGCTTCCTTCTCTTCACTTCTTCAGCCATCTCTGAAGTACCAGAACCCAAAGTTTTTTTAAACTTTGCAAATCACCGAGTTTAGCCATGCTCGGAGTCGTCGGAAACGTGTAAAAATAGACGTACGGGATATCCGAAATTTTTCACGTGCAAACAACATCCAATCTAATAGTTCATAACTTAAACGGACTTGTTCGGTCGGAAATCACAACGTTTAACGACGCTCAGACTCGTTGGAAACGCATAAGAATGGACGTAGGAAGTTTTCGGCGAAGAAATCTTACCAATAACCTTCTAAAGATCGAAGAAGAGGTTGAATCGAGGCCGATCGGAGCTTGGATCAGCGGAATCCCTTGAAGATGTAGCTTGGAATTGCCGGAATTGCCGGAATCGCCGGAAACGCCGGAATCGGTGCTGGAATCGCCAGAGAATCGGTGCTGGCAGCTGGGATCGATGATGGAATCGCTGGAATCGTCGATTTCGTGCAAGGATCGCATCGAAAAGAGGAGATCTCGAAGGTAGCCCGCCGCGGGATCGCCGGAATCGACTGCGGTGGTCGATTCCGGCCCTTTTAGGGCCGGAATCGGTTTGATTCCCAGTCCAGAATCGAACCGGGAATCAAACCGGTCCAACGTTTCCGGTCGTCCGACGAATCGTTCGGGATCGATCGATTCCGCGGAATTCATGCCGGAATCGGTCCTTCCGCATGGAATCCACCGATCCGATTCCGGAATTGGTCAGAATCGGTCCGATTCCACCGATTCTGTAAACAATGGGGGAGGGGAATCGCTGGATTGGGGAGGGAGAGCCCTAGAATTACTGAGAGGGGAGGGGAATCATGGTGGGGGGGGGTCGGGACCAATTCATCTTGTTCAGGGGGGATTGGATCAGAATCGGGTCCAGAATTAGACCCGATTCCGGGGAGATTTGTTATTTATGGATTTCTGGAGAATCGTCTTGGATCGGTCGATTCTCGATCCGATTCATGAGAATTGGCTGATTCGATCCTGGATCGGTTGTTCAGGCCATGGATCAGATCAATCCAAGAATCGGCCGATTCTCTAAACTGAATCACACCTATTTGTAGATGACATGTCGCTCTTTGCAGAGGGGAAACTGATCAATGCTTTCTTTTAAGAATCATACTTTCATTTTTGCAGACAATGATATAGCTGAAAATCAACAAGGAGAAATGCAAATTTATTGACATCGACATGAATGAGACCCAATAGAAGTGCCTGTTAAATTCATTTTGGGGATGGAAATTCCACTCAATTCTGGCATGAAAGACAGATGGGCAGATGGACTCAAGGAGTCTTTTTCACCTGTATAATTTGCATCCATTCAGAGGATGCTCTGTGGCAGATTGTTGGCACTCTGTCTACCTCTACCGTCTCAAATTGCTCCACTTTATCAAAAAGAGAGTTGCTTCAGAACAAGGCCAGATATTTTACACAACTTCTGCATCAAATTGATCATGTCAAAATGGATACTAATAGCAAAGTCATTAGGGTTGGTGCTAGAATAGGAACAACTCATTTTATGTTAAATCTATTTGTATTATATTTAGGGAAGGTGTTTAAGTTGATGATTGGCTGAGTAAAGTATGCATTATAGTGCCGCCCTTGAAAATTAAGGTATTTTTTTGGAAACTTCTGGGATTAAACTCCCTACACCAGCCAGAATTATGTGGATCAGAGAGAGATTGTGCACTTTCCGTGGATGCCAGGAGGAAGATCAGGACTACCTCCTCTTACACTGTGGGATCACTAGATTGGTCTGGATGATTTGCTCTTGGCTGCTCGACAGGACATCAGGACAGAAAACTAATTTACAGTATATCTTATGATGGAGCAATTGGCATCTAACTCATTTCAACGAACTAACAAGACCTGCTGTACTGTAGAGCATATGGAAAGTAAGGAACATGGGAGTGTTCAGGAATCAAAAAATTCCACCGAAGCTGGCTTTCTCTCTTTCTGGTAATTTGGTTTCAGAATTAGGCTTTATGTTGTTATGGGGAGCCTCCAGATGTGGATTCTTCATGTCACACTTCGAGAGGGAGATAATTTCTTTCCTTGCTGCTCTGTCAGCTGGAGTAGTTGTGTTTGCAAATGTTGGGTTTTAGGGGCCATTTCTTTTACTTGCTTTACGTAATGTTTTAACTTCTAGATTGAACTTCCTTTCTGATTGGGAGTACCCTTTTCTTTCCTAAGTATAGAACTGCCTGTCATATTTTGGGTGTGCTTTTAAAAGGTGAAATGGAATTGAGAGGAAATGATGACAATGTTTACAGCCAAAAAGAAAGATATGTATCAGTGTAAAGTACTTGTAATAAAAAGAGCAAAAAGGCAATGGAATTGGGAAAGTTAAAAATTGTTTTTTGTAAATGAGAGATATGAATGATCAAGTTGTGAAAGGGTCACAAGTCTAAACCTTCCATATGGTTCTACCTTAGCCATCTAGGCAGCTGGCTTTTACAATCTGCTTGAGGCACATGGATTATTGGTGCTAGGCAAACACTTTGCATGTCTTTTTGACATAAAAACTATAATTTGATGATATGTAACAAGTTCATTGTTGAATTGACATGATATCATAGTTGTCAAGGTACCCGCTTAGGTGACAAAGTGCTCTACTACCAACATTTTGCCAGGGTGCCTTTTGGGCAGCCCAAAAGGTGTCCGCCTAGGTGCTCAAGGTGCCCACGATTCTTGAGTGCCCATTTATGATAGTGTAAACATATTAATATATTGCACTCACTTATACTATCACATATATAATATTTATAATTATAAATATATGTTATATACTTAAAATTTATAAAGATTTATTTTAACTTTTTTTTCTCTCTAAGACACATCAAGTTTATTAAGTTTAATTATTTTTTAAAATAAATATATACCTATGCATACATAATTACATAAAATAAAATCACATTTAAATGTACGAACATATAAACATACACATTCAATTATAACATGTAAATATAGTTGTATTTATGTATATATTTGTATGTATGCATAAATATATATTATACTAATATTTAATTATATATATGATTGTGTATATGTATATACACATGTATATATATGTATATATAAATATCTAATCTTACCATCTTGACTGTCTAAGTGACACTTAAGCGGTCGTCTTGTCGTCTAAGTGGAATTAACACCATTCAATATCTTGGGCGCCTTGTCACCTTGACAACTATGCATGATATATGCTAAAAATTTTACATTGTTGATTATTTAAATCATAGTAATAATTTTTGGAAGGTTAGGTGATATCTACATTGATTGCTTAATCTTACTGAGGCTCTCATGTGACGTTGTCTTCTTGTACCTTTAAAAACATCTATGTTTTTCTGAATTGTGGTTTTGCCCATCTTCAAAAACATCCATCTTTTTTTTTGAAAGCTTTCAGTTTGTGGTAAGCGTTGGCTGAGCGTCTATGGGATCATGTTTCAGGAAATGCTGAAGGATACAGTGAGGACAAAGACATATCAGAATGTCATCTGTCAAAACACCTTTTTATTCAAGAACAAGGTAGTTCTTGACGTGGGTGCTGGGACTGGAATCCTTTCTCTGTTCTGTGCAAAGGCAGGTGCAAAGCATGTTTATGCGGTAAGATTTATGTTTTTTAGGCAGTAAACCTTGTCAACACTTTCAACCTTTTCTTATCTTGAGAGAATATTCCTGGAAGCTGTAAGCTAATCCTTTTCATCTTATATCGAGAACTTTGGATGTAGTCTTGCAGAATCCATAATTTCCAAATTCTCTCAATATTTTTCATATCAAGCTTTTCTGTCTGGATGTAAGCTGAAGAGACGGCTGGAATTGCTGCTGGGATTGGCTATTGGCCCCAAAGTGGTTCAGAATTGACTGATCCAACCAAACCTAGCTTGATCCTGGCAGAAGTCAGCATCAGGATCGAGCTCCCTCTGGATTGGGGGTACATGCCAATCCCTATGGATCAGCCGTTACTGCAAACTGTTTTTCATATTTTTTTAGTCTTGGTTGATCTGACATGGTTCTCACTTTATTTAACTTTTGCTTATTGGCATGGTTCCATTAATCATTGTCATGATTGTTGGTTGCTAATATCACTGATGTATTATAGAAATTACTGGTTTCACAACGTTTGTTCTTGTTTGCTGGGCATAGCTTGGATATTTCTTTGCTCCATCTTTTAAAAAACAGATACTATGCTTGTGTTGACTGGTGTTATTGCTAGTATATGCAGGTTATAGATTATAGGAATGCTTTTTTCAGGAAAATGAGAGTGTTTTCATGGTTCTCTTTCATTGTTTGCCCACCATAGAAATCGTGGCAATTTTTAATTGGTAAGGCAAGGCTCATTTTGTACTATTCTAATGTCTTATCACAATTCCGTTGACCATTATGTTCTCCCGGGCGTCAAAATACTCCTAGTTCTTGTAGTTTTACAGGTGTATAGGAGCATAATCCAAAATAAGTACAACTATATTCACAATTTCGAACTTTTTCATGGAGTACACGTGGATCAGAAGAATATTTTCCTGTTTGTTGTTTGGCAAGTGTACTGTCTTTGTACTGGTTAAGCTGATATTTCCTGATTGAGTCCGCATGTCGTTAGCTACTAGTGGGGTGTAATACAAGCCAAGGATTGCGGGATCGGTGGGTACCGATCCGATCCGAGATCAGATCGGATCGGACCGATTCCGACTGATCCAATGGAAGAAAATCGAACCAGAATCGGTAAGCAAAAAAAAAGCAAAAAAAAAACAGATCCGATTTTGATTCCGATCCGATTTCGGACCGATTTCAGCCGATCCTGGTCGATCCAAGTGGAATAGCAAAAAATGAAGAAAAACAATTCGATTCCTATTCCGATTCCGATTTCGATCCCGACCAATTCAGCCGATCCGATTCCGATTCCGATCCAATTACGGCCGATTCCAACCAATTCTGCCAGAACTTTTTTCTAGATCGGTCCTTCGGCCAAGAATCAGATTGGCAATAGCCGATCCGATCTAGGAATCGGCTGATTCCGTGATCTATGATACAAGCAATGATGTCAATGTTTACGAATTTCCAGGCACTTTATTGATGACTGTGTGAATCTCGTTTTTTACATCTGTTCTCGAGAAAGAAAGACTTTTATCAATACCCCGAACTTATCTAGCAAAGTAGATGATACCTTAAAAATATTAGGTAGTCCGGTGATAGTTTAAAAATATAAAAATCGATGTTTGAGTTCTTTGAAAATTTGATTTGATTTTTGACCCCTCTCCGCCGGATGGTGCGAATATCCGGCGTTAACTTACAGCAAGCAACAACTCGAATGACCTTGATTAACCGTCGTAGCAACCTGTGTTTGCAGAGCGTGCACATCCACAAAATAAAATGAACTCAAAAGGTTAGCGGCCTTTTGGGCCTGATGAAATGCAAACTGATTTGTTTGGGGTTTGTTTTATTTGGTTGTGTTGGTTTTAAATTTGGGTTGACTTAGAGTCGGTTTGTTTTTTTCGGTTTTTTTGAATCAATTTGTTTGATTTGTTTGTTTGTTGTTTGTTTTGGTTTTGGTTTGGCTTTTGATTTGTTTTGATTTGAGTTTGGCTTTTTGATTTGTTTGTTTTGAATTTGATTGATTCAATTTGTTTTGGTTTTGATTTTGATGTGCTTAAAGAGTTTTAAGCATGTTGGGATTTTGGTTTGATTGATTTTTTTGAAAGTTTTCTAAATCTGAATTTTATTATCAATCTGAAATTTGGTTTTAGATCTGAATTTTCAGTTTTAAGTTGATTTTGACCTATTTTAGGTGTTTGGAATGTTGTTATTTAGTTTCTTTTGGAGTTGTTTAATCTTTTTTTTGGTTGAAGGTTTGATTACATAGGATTGAGCGACTTTCTTAATGAATTTTCCAGATTATTGAAATCTGATTTTTTTTAGTGTTAACAGATTTGACTTAAATCTGAAATTTATGTGTTTTCGGATTGTTTGAAATCTGATTTTTTCTTTGAAGTTTGATCTTCAATGATATCTTTGTTATGGTTCGGTTTTTTATTAAATCGGGGTGGTTTTTAAGTTTAAATTTCAGATTGGCTTTAATTCTGATTTTTCTATTTTTATGTTGAATTTCCAAATTCATTTTGTTGTTTTGTTAATTGTCATGTGTTGGCACCAAATTTTTCCACTTAGCTCGTTTGATACATATTTCAACAATGCCGAAGTCGGTGTGGAATATCTAACCCAGATTCGAAAAATTCAAGAACAGATGATGCAAACAGGCTCTGGAAATGCCTTGGCATGACTTTACATGCTACAATGGCCAAGATAATGTGCTTATTGTATAGTCCCGATCGAGAGCTTTGCAACGGTGCCCAAAATATAGAAAACGGACACCGGAAGGCCGAAATGACCATTTTGCCCCCGACACTTTGGGACAAGTTGGGATTCTAACATGGAATTCCAACTTTACCATATTGTCAAGGTTGGATAGAGCTAGGCAATGCTCAAAACGGATCGAAAATCCGACCACTGGATGAAGAGATATGCAATAAAGATCAAATCTGGACGGAAAGTCGTATGTCTTCGCACCAGGGGCATAATGGTCCGATCAACTCCCGGATCGACCCATGGGCTGAAAATTCCAATTTGCATGGCCCAAAACATTTATCTCATGAATATTGATGTATGAAAAATAAATTTGGCCAATTGGAGGAGGTAATTGCATTCAATTACAGTTTCTGGCATTATCGATGATCGAGATCGCACCGATCAGAGAAATCGGTAAAATTAGAGATCCAGAGCAATTTGGGAGATCTCAGCCACACATCTTGGTGGATCACATGATCAATGGTCATCATAGCTTATTCCATATTTTTTGGGATTAATTCAAGATGCATTTAATTGATTTCGGTCAGGATTTATTGTATCCGTCGGATTGGGAGCACTTCGATCAAACTCGGGTTAAAATTAATCTGAATTGGGCTAACCCAAGCTGCATCTGGCTGAACCCAGCTCTTTCCCACCTTCATTGAACGTTCAATGCCCTGAAATATAGGATTGGGTGCGCCAACACCCTATAATGTAGGGGCAGGTGCGCTAGCTTCTCATCTCACACACACATGGCTGATGAGAAGTCTTCTTGCACTAGGACTCTCCCCAACTGACCTTTATCCATATCCCATCTGAGGCTTATCATCCAAGGCTTATCTTAACCATCAGATGGGCATGCTTTGGTCGAACTTCAACCCATTCCCACCTGCCATGTGGGCACACTCACCTAAAAGGCAGGAGTTGGTGCGCCAGATTGCATCTTACATACACCACACCTTGGTTAGATGCCTAGCCTAATTAAAAGTCTAGTAAAAATAGAACTCTTTGGGAATTAGGACTCTCAACCTCTCAGCCTCGTCTTCAGCTTCAGATAGGTCTCCAATCCTCTATAAAAAGGCCCCCCCATCTGGGCTTGGTCGAAGCTAGCTTAGCCCACCTGTGTGCCAGCTCTGCTCCAACCCATTCCTCTTTTTGGTGTGCCCTCTACCCTGCTCCAAGCCTTCCTCATCTTGCTTGGACGTCTTCAGCATCAAGACAGCAAGCTCTCCTACCCATTTTAGGTGTGCCAAGTGAAGAAGAAGAAGAAGAAAAGAGCTTCCTCCAGCAGGTGCGCCAGCAACAGGTGCAACCAGCCCACCTGATTGGTGTACCAACTTTAGCAAGTGCAGCAAGCTCTCTTCATCCCTTTGCTCCATCCATCAACATCAGCAAGGAGAAGACCCCTTTTCTCATCCAACAGCAAGAGAATAAGGGTTTGGTGGCACCTTCAGCCCATCATCTTGAACACCACTTGCAGTACAAGAGAGAAGAAAAAATCGGTGAGTAGGAGAAGCGTGCTCCGATGTAGTCCTTTAATTCTACTCTTCCTCTTCTCTTCTCTACCAATCTCCATGGTGGAATACCCTCTGAGTATTGCCCATTCAACTCCTTTGAGTGCCCTCCACGTTGGTCTACAGAAAGCCATCCTTTAGCCCCAAGGGTACCCTCTATTTGGCCGTCACAAAAACAGCCTCTTGCTGTCCCTTAAAATAGGCCTCTGAACCAGCTCCTTTGTGCACCCTTTTGGCCCTCCATTTCGGCCCCTAAACCTTCCACTATCATGCCTTGTTCGACCCCACTTATGGTCACTTGAACATGCACCTCCTGTCTCCCCCAATCAGGCCCCGAATGGCATCCCAAACAGGGCCCCTTACTGGCCCAAGTTCTGCCCCCCTTGTGAGCACCCATGTTAGGCCTCTTTGATGGTCACCTAGTTTGCCCTATGTGCAACACACCCAATATAGCTCCTACAGCACCCCCAAACAAACCAATCATCCTCTTTGATGTGTGGAAGGAGGGGTGACAGCCTGGGCCTCGTGGAATCAGCCAGACGGGCCAAGAGTTAAGCAGGGTGACCCTAATTTCTACATATCAAAATGCCCTTGTGCTACCCCTAAATCAAACCCCATGTGTCTTGTTCTCCTTCCCCTTAGAGTATAGGGTGAAGGTCGACGCTTTAAGATTCTCGAGATCCGCCGGACGGGTCGAGACTACTCGGGCGGGCCTTTAATTCGCATGCCCTTTGTGCATTCCTAAACCAGTCCTAGTTCACACCTAAACTTGCCCCTTGTGTAGTCCTACCAAAACCCCACCTGAACAACACCTTAGCCAATCCATTCCAGCCCCTCTGAGGCTCACCTACCCCGCTGCTATAGTAAGATGTCAAGGTGCAAAAAAATGGAGTGCAAATCAGGCCAACCGGGCCATGGAGCTGCAAATCAGGCCCATTGGGTCATGAAGCTCAAAACAGGCCGCCAGGGCCCATGAAGCTCATGATTGGGCCAATTGGGCCGACATGATATGAAGCCGGCCTTCTCAGGCCATGAGACATGAAGACTAGCCCATTGTGCTTGTGAAGTTGTCCTATTGGGCCTTGGACATTAAAAATCACATTTAAATAAATCTGAGGGCGAGATGTCAAAATTAAATAAGGAGTTTGCACCACCACGTGAGCGCTCCACCTTGGGCGGCTCATCCAGCTTGCACCGGAACGCTGACCCGGACGTAGGCGTGGGCCAGCTCCTGTTGCAGACGATCCTTCCCACTACTTGGAAAGTCAAAAGACTATGCCATGTAGGACGGGTAAAAATTTCACACTGATCGGAAAATAAGGCGGCATGCTGCCAAATTTTTCCTGATCGAGTGGGATTTTACACCAAGGGAAAGACATTCACACATTTGCACTTTGACAATCATTATTCATGGCATATGAACTGCCACATCTGATGTACACCAACATGAACATGAAATACTTTGAACGTGAACATTTCAAGTGCCGAGTTGATTGCATGTGATTGGGCATCGACACTAGTTTGACAGACCGGATGTGATGCACACCGAACAAGTGTTAACAAAATTTGAAGTTAACTTAATTAAATCTGAAAATACATTCAAACCAACCTTAAAACATGCTTAAAACAGATCATTAAAGCTTTAACATTTAACAAAAATTAGATTTAATATAATCTAGAAGAATTGATTCAATGCATTTAATCTATTGTAGTTCAATTTCCTAAACAAGTATGTCGACACCCAAAATTTTCACAATAATTGGAGCCCACCTCAATTTTTAATTCAATCAGAAGGGCCCAGATGGGTACCCTCGTACAGTCAGCAATTAAAGTACCTAATGGGCTAAATTCTATTTAAAAAAGGGAGCTCACGTCGGTGTCAAGATAGGCCCATTAGATTTAACCCCCGGTCATGGCTCCTACAAGATGGGTATACGTGAGGATAAAAAGAAAGTCTAGTCAGGGATCCAGTAGGTATCCGATGATCACAGGAAGATCATTGGAATCTTCTGATAGAAGGAAGGATATTAAGGCTATCCCGAGCTTCCCGTAATGGCCATGACAGTCACAGCAAGTTGACGTAGCCCTCTACAAAGTCGAGAAGGGGTATCGTTGCCAAGGGCAAGTCGATCCCGTATGTCCCGGGGTTGCTCCGAGTCCGCCTCGGAGCCGGAATCCCCTTCGCGGCAGGTTTCCTAGCGGAAGGAGTCCCCCCGAAAGCCACACGGGCCTATAAAGCCAGCCGAGGCGACAGAGGACCGGGGGGAGAGGGCGAGGAGACAGAGGGAAGACCAGAGAGACAGGCCGAGGCGACAGAGAGGGAGGAGAGAGCGTCACCTGCCATTGCCGGGACCGCCGGACCTCCGCCTGCTTCCGTAAGCCACCACCGTTGCCGTCGAGGCCAATAGCCTTTGTCGTCGCCGCCGGAGGGAGCTTCCTCCTCTTCCCCTGGGGCCGCCGGCCCCGTCTTCACCTTTCTTCGGAGCTGCCGCCGTCGAACAAGGCCAAGGACGCCGCCGCAAGCCGCCGCGAGGCCGTCGGGTGCCGAAGAAGCCGAACAAATCGTAGCCGGGAGAAATATGTCTCCCGACTATAGTCTATGCCGAAAAGGTCGCGGGGCCCACCGGGAGGAGAAATCGCAAAAAAAAAAAAGGAGGGCCAGCGCAGCCGGCCGGCCGTCCCCTCGCGGAAGAACCGCCCGGTCCGGAACAAAGGGACCGGACCTTGTGTTCGGCCGGTAGCCCCCGCATGCAGGCCTATCAAAAAAAAATCATAAATTAAAAGGATCTTCACCCTGGGACCGTGGGATGGCCATGTGCTAAACCATAGGCCAATGAGGTGACGTCCTTGGGAGGTCCTCCACAAGTTCTTACGGACCGGAGCTACTTTCCCTTAAAATTTTAATAATTGTGGGGTTAACTTCTAATTCCCCAAAGTTCATTCAAATTTAAATCTCTTAACGCCCATAGAGAGGCTGTGTGAGGTTTAATTTCCTTTGTGGGGTCGATTTTTGATGCCCAAAATTCATTTGAGATAAATTTCTTAATGCTCACCAAGGACTACAAGAAATTCAATCTTAAAAAATTGCTATGCAAGTTAATACTTGAACTCCAAGTTTGTTTTTTTTATGCCTATGTAAAGCCATGAAGAAAATAAACTCGGAGTTAAATTCTTGTGAAATATCTCCGTACAGGCAGGGTATTCATGTGCTCCTGTTATTTTTATTTTTATTTTTCTTTTCACATCCCAAAATCCAATTTAATTTAAATAAATTCAAAGGGATCCTAAATTAAATAAATCAAGTTAAATCACAACACATGTAAACCAATTTTAACCAAATAATTAAAATAACAACCCATAAATAAAACTCAACTTCTCAAAAATAACTCAAAATCAAATTTCCAAACAAATTTTAATAAACAAACCAAATCCAAAGATAAGTCAAGCAAATTTAAATCAAACTTCTTAAATTAAATTCAAGCACCAATCGAATTCAATTCAAATCCAACTCTTAAATTAAACTCAAGATAATCAAACAAAATTAAACCAAACAAATTTCAAGCCAAATCTAACTTGAACACATTTAAATTAATCCAAATCATTTTTTTTCAAACCCTAAAACAAGTTAACTTTAACCAAACAAATTTAAAACAAACTGAAATTAAATCAATCTATAAACAACTTTTAACTCAAATTAATTCTAACCAAATAAACCCAAATTCAAACCAATTTCAATCAAGTAAACTAAATTGAATAAACTCAATTTCAAACCAAACTCCTTAGGCAGAACTCAAAATCTGCAACCAAAAATCTGAAATAAAAAAATACAGCAATTTGTAAATCTGAAACATTTAAAATCCGAAATCTGTGATCTGTACAAAGTCAGCCCATTTCAAAAATCTGAAGTTTAAAAGAATCTGAAACATGTAGAATCAGAAATCAAAATCTGCAGGAGAAAAGGGAATCCGAACTTCTGTAATCCAGGAAATTGTAGAATCCGAAATCAGAACCTAAAAGTCCTGAAGCTGTCATATGGAAATCTCTGAATATGAAATTGAGACATGCAGGTTTTAAAAATCTGAATGTCCCATCCGAAGATAAAAAACTCTGTAATCTACGTCAACTTGTAAATCTGAGAAATCTGTAAAACCCAGAACCTGAACCAAGTCATAAAACAAACCACAAATCAAACAAATCTCAAAACTGAGCGTGAATCAATCACAGATTAAACCAAACTTGATAATAGTTCTGTCAAACAAACTCCCAGTTTAAACAACCTGTTTAATTTCAACCAAACAAACAAAAATTGAACAATTTAATTTAAGCGAACCAAACTGGCACCCACAAGCAAACTAAATTCAAGATTAATAAATCACAATCAATTATAACCAAATTAAACTAACAACTCTGAAATCTAAAAAAAATGTTAATTAAGATCTCTTTAAACAAACTCTAAATTTAATCAAGTTGCAAGCAGAATCTAAATAAAACATAATTGATCAAATAAATTCAATTCAATTTTCGAATCAAACTCGGATCAAATCCCCCAAATCCAATCAACTTGAATCAACTCCCTAAATAAAATTCAACTCAAACTTAATGAAATCCAAGTGAAACAAACAAGCCAAAATTCAAGTAAATCCCATACAAATAAAAAAATAAAAATAAACCAAACTCAAATTAATCAATCAACAAACAAATCCAGACTGAGTCAAACTTGAAATAAATTCAATGAACAAATTCAAACTCAAACCCAAATCATTTTAAAAGTCTGAAATTTGCATGAAGCCACAGAACGTCAAATTCACCCAAAACAAATTCAACTCAAATCAATTTTAACCAAAATCAAACTGAAATTTAAATAATTCAAATTCCAACAAAATCCATTCCAAACAAAATCCAAACTAAAAGCAATTCAACCAATTAAATTCAACTCAAACTAATTTCAAACCAATTCAAAATTTAATCAAACCAAAATTCAAATCAATTCAATTCAACTTAAATTAATGCAAATCAAACCAATTTAACTCAATCAATTTTAATCAAATCAATTCAAATCAAATTCAAAAACAAATTAAGTGCTTGCCTTCTAGTAAGTTCATGGAATTGTTTTTTTCTCCTATGTGTGAATGTTTATTTTGTGGATGTACGTCTTCTACTTCAATGGATTGCTATGACGATAATCAAGGGTATTCGAGTTATCTCGATGTAATTAACGTCGGATCTTCGCACCATCCGACGGGGAGAGGCCAAAACAATTTTTCAAAGAACCTAACAACCTCACCATATAATTTTGACCATAGTTAGTACTTTTATGGAATACCATCTATTTTTCTAAGAAGTCAATACTAAAGTCTAATTCAAATCCAAAAGGAAAATGAATTTCCAAAACATAAAAACTCTAAATTTTGAGGTTACACCAAATGGCACGCCCGGTGGGACCTCTCCTTCCCTTCATCTCTCCGTCATAGCAATTTAAGAAGACATACATCCCACATTCCATATATATCTAACACCTGCTTTTCTCCTTTTGTGCGAGGAGGAGGCGGAAAATATCAAAGGATGAGACCCGGTGGGGTCCAATGATCCCGCCATGAAAACTTCATCCTGATGTTGCAAACATCTCAAGAAGCCACTCTCGGAGTTCATCCAGCATCGATAATATTTCAATGGTCAAAGACCCTATTTTCAAAGAGCTTACCACGGAAGCTCCCCAACAAACAACTCCGGGGGCAGGGGGTCATGGATTCTGTCACCACCAACCCTCAAAGAAGTCAAAAAGGCATCAAACATGCCGTCTCAAGACCCATGCAACTAAATACCCAAGTCAGTTTCTCATACCTGACCAAGACAAAAGGAAGACAACGCCAAAGCAAAGTCCAACTCCTCCATCTCCAACAAGCGCAAAGCATCGGGGAAACTACAACAAGACGATGTCGAAGTTTGACATCAAATAAAAAATATTGCCGGCCAACCTGCGGAGAAATCTCCCAGACTCAAGCTGGCAACAATGTCATTCAGCAGGGAACAAATCCCTAAGTTCAAATGAACTCTATCAACCATATCTGGTCAAGCAATGGCCATGCCAAAGACATATTCTCAACTCATGAGATCACCATTGCTGGCCAATCGGTGGAGAAATCTCTTAAATTCAAGATAGTGATGTCGTCATTCGGCAGGGAATAAATCTTTAAATCTGGATGAACTTCGTCAATCAAATGGAGGCAAAGAACAAATCCTTCGCCCAAAAATTATATCTGGTCAAGTAATGGCCATGCCAAATGACATGTCAAGAAGAAATCAGTCCTTAACTCATGAAACTGTCATGGCCCTCAGTCCAAGGATGGCAGGCCGATTAACGGTCCACGAAGTCATTGATCAACTAAGGGGGTTAAGCTTCAGCTCGATACTCCAACAAGTCATGCCGACTAACAGCTTGGTTAATTCATGCTTTCATTAAAGCAAGGAATCAATCCTTTGTCTGCTCATATGTCGTGGTCAACTAATTCTCATCTGAGCTCAAGAAAAAATTTTGGGCAAAGTAGAAATCAGGTGCCCATGCTGCAGCCAACTCGATGAAAAGCTCGTCAAACTCAACATGAACAACAAAAGCAACTCGGAATTTTATACTTGACTGGGGGCAACCGCCCAGCCACACCATGACAGTATGGACCAGAGACAAGCCTCATGCCCAACATGTTACCGAAAGATCGAGGGCGAAGCGATCCTCTGCCCAAGAGGAGGAACCAGTGCAGGTTCAAGCACATTTCCCTGTCAGCCATGTCACAATTACCGAAGAGGCTCCTAAAACCACCAAAGCCACAAGTTGGAAGGACCCCCCCACTCCATGCTCTCCATACTGCAGTTAATCAAGGGTGTTCGAGTGTTTGCTCGATGTAAATGAACATAGGATATTCGCACCATCCGATGGAGAGAGGGCAAAAATATTTTCACAGAACCCGAATCTCGGTTCTATACTCTTTTAATATCACCCGGACTATCTATTATTTTTATGGTCTATCACCTATTTTACTAGAAAATTCGTATGTCGATATTTCAAAACATACAAAAACAAAAAATCTTTTCTAAGAATCAAAATGATTCCCGAAGTTCCCACATCATGTTTTGGCAATTTGCATCTCATCTGGCCCATCGGGCTGCCAATCGGTGCCCATTCTCATGCAATTGTGGTGCCATTTAAAGGACATTTCATTTCATTCATTGAAGATGGAGTGCATTGATGTAAATGATAGGCGATCCTTCCCCCAACATAGGTTCTTCACCGATTTAGAAAAATTTCGGCATTACGACGGCATGCCGATCATTTTCTAACTTGGTGAAGTTTACCTATCCAATATGGCCAGCCTTGACTTAGCCACGTTGGGGGAAGGATCATCGGCATACGGGAGCGTGCCCACGCCGACGTTCGGATCGACATCCCGGGACGTACCCGGGGGAGCCGTCCAAAAGATAGAGTACCCGGAGAGGGTGTTTCACTCCTTAATTTATTTTGGCATTTCACATTTCTGATTTTTGTTATTTGTTTTTTTTTCAAGGTCGCTTGGGCCGATTTTGAGTTCCATCGACGTTCAAAGCCGGGCTTCAATCTTCTTAGGCCGGAAGGGCCCATCTTGGGCTGTTTCAGGCTGGAAGGGCCTGCTGGATTAGTGCTTGCACGCCTCCATTGTCTTGATGGTAAAGTAAGGGCCCGCCCGGACAAACGATCAGCCCATCGTACGGATTCCGAAAGGGTCCGGGACATCACCCCTACCCACCAATGTTGGAAATGGGCAGTTTCTGCACTTCTTGTTGCATGCCGCAGCGCTGTCCTCTTCTTTTTGAAGCACCACAAACTGTTGTCTTCCTGGAAGGCCACAAGGGGGACTGCTGGAGAAGACTTCAAGCTTTTCTCTTTTTTTTTGAGGTAAACCGGGTAAACTGGACCGGTTTTTGGGGTCTGTTTGGATGGGCTTATATGAGCCGAAATGGGCCTGCACAGGGGCATTTCAAGGGCCTGATTCAGTTGCTGGACAGAGACCGGATTGGGGGCTGTTCAGGTGGGCCGAAATGGGCCTGCACAGGGGCATTTCAAGGGCCTGGTTCGGGTGCTGGGCAGGGACCAGATTGGGGTCTAACTTGGGGACCGGTTGAGGCCGGTGTAGGGGTCTGATTTGGAGACCGGGCAGGGGCCTGCTGAGGTCTGGTACAGACCTGATTGGGGCCTGTTTTTTGGGGAGGGGGAACTGGGCCTGATTGGGGCCTGTTTTGGGTACCTGCACCTACAGGTGGACCTGCAGGTGGCCGAAAATGTGCTTGCACATGGGCTGAACGTGGGCTGGCCGGACCTGGATTGGGGGCCGCTTATGGGCACCTGCAGGCATAGTTATCAAGGCGACAAGGCGCCCAAGACGTTGAAGGGTACTGATTCCGCTTAGGCGACAAGGCGGCCGCTTAGGCGGCACCTAGGCGGTCAAGGCGGTATTCAAGGAAGGCTGAGTCTGGAGGTTGTTATATATAAAAATGAGCATAAATATAATTATATTTTTTATGTTATAATTGAATATGAGTGTTTTATCAATGCACATAAGTAAATATAATGTGTGTGAAAGAGGAAAAAGTTAAATAAATTTTTATAAAATTTAAGTATATAACTCATTTATGATTATAAAATTTATATATGTGCAATATTATAAGTGATGGTAAAATATTGTTATAATATTTAAATGGGGAAAGCGCAGAGTAGTCGCGGGGGTCAAGGGGGCAGCGCGGGTCAAGGGGGCAGTGCCCCTTGTGGGGGGTTGTCAAGGGGGCGAAGCCCCCCGAACCCAAAAAAGTATATAATAGTATAAGTGAGACAGAGAGAGAGTGAAGAAAGAGCTGAAAAGAAACTTAATTAAGTATATAATATATGTTTATAATCATAAATCTTAAATATGTATGATAGTATAAGTGATAATGTAATATATTAATATATTCAAACTATCATTAAATAAGTGTCTCTTGTGAGGGGTATCAAGGGAGAAAAATCCCTCAAAATTATTTTTTAATGATGTAAAAATACCCAAGGTACCTTGGGCGCCTAGGCTGGTGCCTTGGACACCTTGGGCGCCTAGGCGGGCGCCTTGGGCGCCTTTTTGGCCACAGACAAGGCGCCCTTGGAAAAACGCCTTGTCGCCTAGGCGGTGCCTAGGCGGGCGCCTTGACAACTATGCCTATAGGTGGGCTCAGATGGGCCGAAAATGGGCCTGGATATGAACTGAACATGGACCGGTTGTAGGATGTCTACAGGTGGACCGAGTAGGCCTTGAAGAGGTTGGATAGGTTGCCTATGTCGGTGAAGGTCGGCTTAGGCCATTGGAGGGGTTGAGAAGAGAACTTAGAAGAGGAGGAAGGGGTGCCCTTAAAGGGCTACATAGTTAATGTGTATGCCCCTACCTTTTCTTCTTCTCCTCTCCTTTTTTCTTCTTTGACCACTGGCAGGTATGCACATGGGCAGGAGGTGGGCAGCAGCTCTCTTCTTCTTCTCTTCTTTTCTTGGCTGCTGGCAGGTGCAGGTGCAGACGTACAGCAGCAAGCAGAAGGGCAGCAGGTACGCCAAGAAAGGGAGTAGCAACCGGCAGCCTGTCGGCATCTTTTCCAACCCCCCTTTCCCTTGGGCGGTCCTCTCTTTTTATAGGAGATGGGAGATATGAAAGGGCAGATGGTGGAGTATGTAAGATGGCTTTGGGTGGTGGTCAATAGGTTTTAATTTCTTGAATTTCTCCTAGGTCATTCAATATTTGACTTGACCTTTGAGTTCTCCCATGGCATTAAGTGTTGAGCTGTCCCTTGGTTTTCCCCATGCAATTAATGGGTCAAGGATGAGGTGGCAGGTTGAGCTGGCAGCTGACATGGCTGAATTGGGCCTGTTTTCAATGGCCGCAGCCCACCCAGCTCCCCGTTTTATTGGGCTGTACGAAGGTGGGCTATGGGAGCCTGGAAAATATTTTATTTTTTAATAAAAAGTGGGCTGGGACAGCTGGAAAAGACGCCAATGAGACGTCCTATGGTCTGATTGGGCCTAAATGGGAGCTTGTCCAATTGAGAACTGGCCCAATGGGGGGGTCGATCTAGCTAGAAATTGGTCTGGACCAATTCTTCTGTTTTCTCCCCTTTTTTTGCTGTGCTACGCCGGTCGCCAACAATGACCTGTTGACTAGATGATGCAGATTCATAGTTGCAATAGGTAACTAATCATTGACTTGAATATGAGCAGTCAAACAGCATCTTCATTTGTTTGGCAGTTTTAATGTTAAGGGTGTATATGGATATTAATTAGGTCGTTACTTGTTGACTGTAACTTTTCCATGTTCAACCATTTTCTTTGTATTTGAGGATTGTACAATGCAAGTATCGGACTATACAGATGCATTTTTATGATGAACTTTTTGCAGGTTGAGTGCTCCCTTATGGCAGACATGGCTAAAGAGATTGTGGAAGCAAATGGGTATTCAGATGGTGATTCTTCCTTAAAATGATCAGTTCATAAGATCGTTCTGATAATGGATGAGATCTACTTATTTGTTTTTCCTTTCATATTTACAGTAGTAACAGTTATGAAAGGAAAAGTAGAGGAGATTGTCCTTCCAGTCAGTCACGTAGACATTATCATTTCTGAATGGATGGGCTACTTTCTACTGTTTGAGAATATGTTGGACACGGTTCTATATGCACGTGACAAGTGGCTTGTACGTTTTCTGTCTTCATGTGATGCTTCAATTTGTTTTCCCATTTGCTTCTGATTTGAGCGCTTGGTCAGTTATCAGCTTGATTAGAGTTCTTCGTTATATAGAATAGTTACTTATTATGATCATATCACCTTGTAAGTTTAATTCCATGTCATGTTTTAGTTCATTTTGAGTTATGTACTTAATGCCATTGTGTTGCACCCAAAAAAAGGATTAGCCTACCCCGCACACTGGGTCTGAGGAGGAGGGAATTGTGTTAGGAGTGGAAGAAGAGGAGAGAGGAGGAAGAAGAAATGAGGAAGGCTCGATTCAGTTGCATTTCTGCATTGGTAGAGGAAAACAGAAAAAGATTGCCACAGCTGCCCAGCCAAGCGAGGAGAGAAGAAGATCGATCTCCACCACCTGGCTGAAGAAGAAGAAGAATAAGAAGACGATGAAGAAGAAGAACGAGAAGAAGAAGAACGTTATTACTGCTCAGCCAAGGAAGAAGGGGAAGAAGTATTGCTGCCACCGGTGCCTGGATGAACAGAAAGGGGCACCAAAAAAATATCCTAATGCATCCCACTTGGAACTTCTGTGGGCATCTAAGGGATGAAGAGCAAATTGGGAGTGGGATGACCAGAGCTGAGGTTTTGATCCCCCTTTTATTTGACCCAGTCAAACAACCAAAAAATGAGGAACAATCGGGTTTTTTTGTTGATAAAAATAGCCTCTGCCACTCTAAATAGGTCTCCATGACATCATTTGTAAGGACAGGTTGAAGGCAAGAAACTCCTTGCACAAAGAGCTTTCAATGAGCTTAAAGGAAGTCCCTAAGAGATCATCTTCTAAGGAGGGGAAGAAAAATATGTAAGAAGAGTTCAAAAGTGGCTAAGGCACAAAGGAAGCCTTCAACAGCAAAGATCACGGGATCAACATTGGTACTCGGATTGGTGGGTACTGATCCCGGTCGTTCCTCTGGGAGGAATCCCAATCCGGAATCTGGATTTTTTTAAATTATTTTTTTTTTCTGACTTTGGTTTCGACCCTGATCTCAATTGCGATTCTGATACCATTCTGATCCCTGTCGATTCTGTTGGGATTTTATTTTAGATCACCCCTCTGGGTAAAAATCAGATTGACATAAGTCAATTTGATCTAGGAATCGGCCAATTCCAATTCGAATCGGTTGATTCCTCAATCAATGTTCAAGAGCCCGAAAAGTGCCCATGGCACGAAGGAAGAAAAGCCCACAAGGGAAGGCACAAAAAGGCTCTAAGAGGTCTTAAAGTGCCCAAGCCACAAGAGAAGGCTCAAAAACCCTCCAAGAGATCCAAAAATGCCTGAGTCCCCAAATTGGATCCAAAAAAATGAACGGGTTGATGTGAGGTTATCCATGTAGTTAAAGAGAAGATCAAGAAAAAAGTCTAATGGTCTTAAAAAGGCAAGGCTGTTAGGTTAATATATATCATATAAAGACTATGATAGGATGCTGAACTTTAAAAGTATCGACCCGTAGCTTATAAATGTATATTCTATCATATATGTATAAATATGCCAATGGCTAAACCCGATTGGGAGTTAATATGTAAGGGGTGTGACCGTACTTGATAATTCTATCCATGCTCTGTAGATATTTTATAATGCTAAAGGATATTATATGTAATAAGCAGAAGACCGCCATTGGCTGTTTGGATGTAACTTTTTCTTGTTAAAAGTTTTGATTTTGAAAGTTAATTATGCGATGCATAAGAATACAAAAATTAAAATTTAAAGCACACCCAACAGATATGTTTGGTAAGAAAAGGATAATTATTGAGAAATGTTTGGTAACCGTAGTGAGCAACTGAGCATCTCTTGAAGATAGGGCGTGGATGGTGCCATCTTTCCACATTCTTGGTAGCTTCCACCTTCTGTATCCTTTTTAAAAATAAAACAAGAGCATTGCTATTTATTTTGATAGATGTGAACAAAGGGAAAAGCACCTTTTTTAAGATTATCAAAGACAACCAAATACATAAGTATACATCTATCCCTATTATTTCTATTTTATGAAATAAAAGGGCAATATATATATTCAAACACCTTACTAATATCTCATGACATCCTTTTGTGCTCATGATATATGATTGTTTCAATAGGGTTAATGGTTTTTTTATGCCTCCTCATTTCATGTATAATGGAATGCACTTTTGCATTGAATATGAACGGAAATAGAAAATTTCTTTCATAGTCACTGCTTTATTATGTTGGGGCAAATTGTACCCTATGATTCTTTTAATAACATTAGCATAAATAATAATTATAAGAAATCATGTACGTAACTTAGAAAATAAGAATAAAATTTAATAAAAAATCTCAACCAAATAAATAAATGTAATAGTGAAAATTAAACAATAACTTTAACACAATCCATAGTTGTCAAGACACCAAGGCATTCAAGCATATCAATTTTACTTAGGCACCAAGGCAGCTCATCTATATGGTAGTATTAGATGTTTATATATAAATATGTAAAATATATGTCAATACTTTATATATATTTATGTATACATACAATCATATAGACACAAATACAATTACATTTGCAAATGTGAGACTGGGAACCTCGAGAAATATTTTTTTAAGTGTTTAAAAGATTTATTTTTGAATGTTGAAATATCGTACCTGAATTTTCTAATAAAATAAGTGATAGATCATAAAAATACTAGATAGTCCGGGTGATATTAAAAGAGTATAGAATTGAGGTTGGGGTTCTATGAAAATATTTTTGACCCCTCTTCATCGGATGGTGTGAATATCCAATGTTTATTTACATCAAACAAACATTCGAACACCTTTGATTAATTTCCATAGTAATCTTATTTGACGAGAGCATGTACATCCGCAATGTGTAAAGAACACAAAGGGTCCCGGTCTTTCGGCCCCATGAGATGCAAACAACAACAAGTTTGTTATTTAATTGGTTGAAAAATGTTTTACTTGATTTGAGTTTGATTTCATTTGGTTTGAAATGTAGATTTCAAGTTTGATTTGAATTTGAATGTTGATTCGTTTTAAGTTGGTTTGGTTCGATTGCTTTTATTTCAATTGGTTGAATTTGCTTTATTTTGCTTTTAGTTTGGAGTTTTAGATGTGTTGAGATAATTTGACTTATTTAGGTTTACATGACACGAGTTAAGTCAATTTTATGTTGTTTTCTGATGTCAGTTGAGGTTTTAATACCGAATCGGGTGTGTTCGGTATGTTTTTAAACATTTTGATCTTTGGTTAAACTTGATTAGATTTGATCTTCAGATTGTTGATGATCTGAATTTATGTGTTTTAAGATGGATTTTAGTTGTTTTGAGGTGTAGTTAACATGCCTTATTTGATTGATTGTGAATTTTTTGATTTTCACTTGTTTAAGGAGATTAAGTTTCAATGGTTCAAGTGTTTTAAATTTGAATGTTCAGATTATATTAAACCTGATTTTTATTCTACTTTCAGATTTAATAACATGGTTTAAGGTGTATTTTAAGGTTGTTTTAAGTGAGATTTCAAATTTGAATTGTTCTCATTTGGTTCAGTCCGGTTCGCATCACATTTGGTCCGTCGGGTTAATATCAATGCCCGGACACATGTCAAGCCAAGTTGGCACTTGCATCTTCGTTGAATTGCAATATTCATACTATTATACATAGTTCGATTGGCAAATCATATGCCGTCAATGATGTTATCCAATGTGAATTTGTCAATGTATGCATACTCTTCCCTTGGTGTAAAATCCCATTTGACCGGGAAAATTTTGAGTCGTCTTATTATCTGATCGATATGGAATTTTTATTTGTCCCACATGACAGTCTTTTGACTTTCCAAGTAGTGGAAATGGTCCGTCTGTAGTGGGAAACGTGTCCCATGCCTATGCCCGGGTCAGCATACTGGAAGCATGTCCGGGCTAGCCGCCTGATGGAGCATCCAATTGTGAACTAACTCCTTATTTAGTGTTGGCATTTCGTCATCAAATTTAATTAAGTGATTTTGTCCCAAGCCCAATGGGGCCAGCTTTATGTCAATGGCACAATGGGCCGGTCTTCAAGTCATGTCAACCTGGTAAGGCCGGTCTTCAAGTCCTCTTGGTCTGGTTGGCTTGTTTTGAACATCTTGGGCCCTGGCGGCCTGATTTGCTCCTCAAGGGCCAACATGGCCTATTTGTAGCACCTATTTTCTTTGCACATTGTCCTTGCTGTAGCAGTGAGTTAGGTAGGCCTCAGAGGGGTTGGAATGGGTCAATTTAGGTGCTGTTTGAGTGAGCTTTTGATGGGATTGCACAAGGGGCAGGTTTAGGGACTGATTTGAAGGGGATGTCAAGGAGATTTGATGGGTGGAAATTAGGGCCACCCGGCTTAACTCTTTGCCCATCCGACGGATTCCAATAGGCCCGGGCCGTCACACTTACTCCCCCACATCAAAAGGGTAATCGGTTTGTATGGGGGATATTGTAGGAGCTGTTTTGGTGGACTGTTTGGATGACCTGATTGGGGATAGGTCTAAGCACACAGGGGGCCTGATTGAGGGGAGATTCAAGGGCACTTAGGGGGCCTGATTGGGGTGCTCAGAGGATCTGAACATGGGACACACAGGGGGCCCGATTGAGGTGGCAGCAGGGACTGGTCTTTGGAGGATGCTCAAGTGGCCAGCAAGGGGGTTAATCAGGTGCTGATTTGGGGGCCTGATTGAGGGGCCAAGAGGATGTGCACAAGGTGCTGATTTAAGGGACAGTGTCTTTGAAGGCCAAATGGGAAGGCCGAAGGGGCTGTTTGCAGGCCATCTGAGGACTGTGCACCACGGACAGCAAGGGGCCTGATTGGATGTCTCAGGGCCTGATCAGGTTGGCCAAAAGGGGGGCGCCCAAGGGGCTCTATGGTGTGGCCAAGATGAAAGTCAGACCAAGGCTGTGGCTGAGGGCATATTGAATGGCCAAAAGGGAGGCCGAAGGGTGGAGAAAGAAGTGGAGAGGGAGAGAACATTGAAAGGCTACATGGTAACACTTTTACTTACTCTTTTCTTTTTTTACTTCTCAAAGTGTAGGGATTGATGCTTTTGTTGGAGAAGGTGACAGCCTCCTCCTCCTCCTTCCTCTTGTGCTGCAGGTGATGCTGGTGGAAGCTGATGCTGCTGTTGGGGTTGGTGCACTCCTGCAGGTGCTGCTAGAGGAAGCTGATGCTGCTGTTCGGGTTGGCACACTCCTACAGGTGCTGCTGTTGGAGTTGGGACGCAAGCCAATGGAGGGTGCCTTTTTCTCTTTGTTTCTTCTTCTCCTTGGTTGCATGTGATGCTGGAGGAGACTTGAAGGTGCTTGGCTGCTGCTGATGGAGCTTGGTTGCTGCTGGAGTTGGCAACACCAGAGGAGTTGGAGGGGCTGGTGCAGCAGGGCTGGCGCAGGTGCATACTGGTGTGTGGTGCGTCCATGGCCAGATGAGGGGGGTTTAAATTGAGGTTGGGGGGCACCATCTCCAGGAGGGGATCTGGCTGGAGGCTGTTGAGGGGAGATAAGGATAACTCAATGGAGGTTGAAGATGATAAGGATAACCTATAGTTGGTAGAGCTGGAGGTTGTTAAGGGGCGTGCGCACCAACCTAGGGGGAGCATGTTCGGCCAGCCTTCTATCTTCTAGGGGATTGAGCGCACCATGCATGTGGGGAGGTTAGTTCGGCCAGCTATCAGATGAGGATAGGTCATGGGTTGTTAAAGGGTCTGTTGGGATAGAGATAAACTAAGGGAGTTAGGGTGGTTGGAGGATAGAGCTCATCTTTGGGATGTTGGAGATAAACTAGATGGGAGATAAGAATAGAATGGAGTGGGGATGAATTGACGCACCAACTCTCAGATTATAGGGCCTTGTGCACACCTAGCAGGGAGAGGATGAGCTGGGTTCGGCCAGCAGCAATCTTGGTTAGCCCATCTCGGGTTAGGTTTAGCCCTAGTTTGATCAGAATATTCCCGATCCGACGGATATCGTAAATTCTGACTGAAACCAATTAAATAAAACCCAAATTGACTCAAAAAAAATCTGGAACATGCCCTGATGGCTATTGATCCTATGCTCCATCATGATGTGTGGCTGGGATTGCTTGATTTATATCAGATCTTTGATTTTACCGATTTCTTCGACCGGTGTGATTTCGGTGGTCGATAATCCCAAAAATTGTAATATGAATTCAATTAAATTATTCTGTTAGTCAAAATTTAAGTTTCATGCATCAATATTCCCAAGACTAAAGTCTTAGACTAGGAAATGGAAATGTTCAGCCCGTGGGCCGATCCGTAAGGTGATTGGATCATTATACCCTTGGAGCGACTGGATATGGACTCTTGTCCAAATTTGATCTTTCTTGAATATTTCTCTGATCAATGGTCAGATTTTCGATCCTTCTAGAGCATTGTGTAGCTCTAACATAGGCCGACATTGTGATGAAATTGATTTTTTCTAAAGGAGTCTTGATTTGTCCCGAAGTGTCAGGGGCAAAATTGTCATTTTGACCTTCCAATGTCCGTTTTACGCGGTTTGGACACTATTGCAATGTTTGTGACCGGAGTTGTACAATGAGCTTAGTGTCCTAATGTCTTGGCCATTTGAGACCTATCAAACCATGCCGAGACATTTTCCCAACCTGTTTACATCATTTGTACTTGAATTTTCCGAATCCGGGTCGAATTTTTGCAACCACCTTTGGCATTGCTCAAATTTGTATTCAGTGGGCTAAGCGAAAAATTTTGGTGCCAGTATCCTATAATTAAATATGTGTTTATGTGTGCATACATATAAATGTGATTTTATTTCTGTAATTATGTATTGTTTGGGTATATATTTTTCGAAAAAAGCTAATCTTTATAAACTAAATGAGAAGGAAAGAAAAGATGGTTAATTGATAACTATGGTTGTCAAGGCGATGACCAAGGCAGCCAAGAGATTTTTGACTATTTAAGCGACAAAAAGTTCACTTAAATGCTGTTAAGCAGTAAATCTAGTGTGGTCATATAATTAAAGTATTTTTAATAAGCGGAATATATAAACACAAATTTTGATATTTTACTTAAAGAATAAATGCAAGAAACTTTATTTTAATGTGATATCTTGACAAATGAAATTTGTATATAAAAGATGACTTATCAAATATTTTTAACCTCTTCAAAGAAATTTACAAAATAATTATTTTTAACATACAATATGCAATCAATTTTTTTATAATATGAAAAATATGTCAAATAGATAGCAATGACAAAGGCAAATTTAAATAGGAACTTAATACGCTTGTCCTTTCCATCAAGCAGATCCAATTCGCGCAAGAAGTGCCCATTTTGGGGTGCTTTGACTCTTAAGAGCCTTCAGCAGGCACTTTTTCTGTACATATAAAAGCAACTGGTGCTCAATAGTGCACAACCACTTTGGCATTTAAGTGGCACTTAAAGCAGCCATTTTGACAAACTATAGAGATAATTTTATAAATTTTTAAGTATATAGCATATATGTATATTTATAAATTTTAAACATATGGAATAGTATAAATAATAGTGAAATATATTAGTATATTTTCACTATCATTAAATGGGTGACAACCATAGATTACGGAATCGGTGGAATCGGACCGATTCCGACCGATTCCGGAATCGGATCGGTGGTTTCCGATCCGATTCCTGGCGGAAGGACCGATTCCGGGAATAATTCCGCGGAATCGGTATGAATCGACTGGAATCGGTCGGAATCGATCCGATTCCGACCGATTCCTTGTGGAATCGGTCGATCCGACCGATTCCGATGGAAGACCGGCCGAACCGGCCCCGGTTCGATTCCCGGTTCGAGTCTGGACCGGGGATCGAACCGACTCCGGCCCTAAAAGGGCCGGAATCGACCGCCGCGGTCGATCCCTTCGGTCCCGCGGCGGTAGGGCTCGTCTCCGCGATTCCGCGGCGATTCCTGCGGCGATTCCGGCATCGATCCGGCGATCCAGCTCGATCCGAGCGATCGAGCCCGATTCCGGCAGCCGATCCGTCGATCCGGGCGATCTCGAAGACCGATTCCGGCGATTCCGGCGATTCCTCGGGCGATTCCGGCGATTCCGCCGATTCGGACCGATTCCTTCAGCCGATTCCGCCGATCCAAGCTCCGATCCGCCTTGAATCAACGTCTTCTTCGATCTTTCGACTAGCTGCAAGATTTCTTCGCCGAACACTTCGTACGTCCATTCTTACGCGTTTCCGACGAGTCCGAGCGTCGTTAAACCTTGCGATTTCCGACCGAATTAGTCCGTCCAAGTTTTAAACTATCCGTTTAAGTTCATTTCGCACGGGAAAAATTCCGGATATCCCGTACGTTATTTTCGCGACGATTTCCGCAACTACGTAACCCTTTAAACATACCGAATGGTGTGTTACTTGGGTTGTCCGTTTCCCGAACAGCGTCTAAATCATTTTTTATGTTATCTAATCAATTTTAGTGCATTGTTTACAATTTTTGCAGATATAAGCAATGGCCGATCAAGCAAAGACGTGCTTCCGACGTGGGTTGGGAACACGGGCATATGGTAGACCTAGTCGTGAAGAGGGTGCAAAAGGTGCAAGTGGTGCGGGAAGGAGATGAACGGGGGTGTTCCGCCGAAACAACATATTGCCGAACAGTGGAATGTAAAGAAATGCGACAAGGTGCCCAGGGAGAAGAGCGAGGAGATGAGAGGATACACGGTGTGCAGCCTCTCAACGGGCCGTTCGGATCGAGCAGAGGAGGAGTTGCAGGACGAGCTACTCGAGAGGAGGAGGGACCGCGATTTGCCTACCTCCAAAGGGAAAGGCGGGGAAGGCGCAGCCTCGGCCCGAGCCGAGAGCGAGAGCGAGGACGAGTCCACCGACTCCGAGCCGAGACGTGCTAGGCACGGCCAGCAAGCGTGCATCGGCCGAGGAGGAGGACGGGGAGGAGGGGAGCAGAGGGTCCGGGGTCCGCAGTTGACCCGGCCTGGGCCGATCCGCATCGGCTCGCCCTACTCGGGACCGAGAGCCCGACCCCAGGAGACAGAGCCCTACCGCCGTTCCACTTCCACCAAGACTCGATTTACACCGAGTGACGAGTTTTTATTTAGAAACGCAGTGCCGGCGTACCTGGGGATAAAGCAGGCAATGAAAGGGGTGAAGGCTACAGAACGGCCGCAAAGAGAGCCGTTCGCCACATTGTCGTGGTTTTTACACGCAGTATCACTTTTTAAATTAAATTTGACATTATGCCCGTTTCATTTACTAAAACTTAATTTTACCCCCGATCCCATTTTTTTAACTTCGATGTAGGCATCCCGGCACGTACCACCACCCCTACTTCCGCACGACGGTGGATGCCGTGCGGGTGAGGCCGGACCGGGTTTCCGCAAGCCCCGGCAGCGGACACATATACGGCGCCGGGCCTCGGACGAGGAGGTCCAGGGAGTTGAGGGAGTGGACGGACGGGTTCAAGTTGGTGTGGAAGGAGAGGGGTTGCACAATCATGCGCGATGGGTGGACAGGTATCACCAAGAGGAGTATGATAAACTTCTTGGTGGACTGCTCTGAGGGGACTACATTCTTGGAGTCGGTAGATGCTTCCGCGAAGATTAAAAAGGCCGACTTCACTTTTTCTCTCGATGGATGGAGTGGTGGAGGAGACGGGGAGGAGAATGTGGTTCGTGTTGTCACCGACAACGAACCATCATATAAGGCGGCCGGGAGGAAGTCGATGGAGAAGAGGAAGCACATCTTCGGGTGCCCCGTGCGACATTCCATAGATCTCATTTTAGAGGATATAGGCAAGGAGGAGGGTGTATCTACACTCGTCGTCGGGCGTGTACCATCGGTTCCTTTATCTACTCGCAACCCCCCCTCCTACATCACATGAGATCTCACACAGCAGGGCCCGATCTTGTCAGGCCCGGTCCGACACGATTTGCCACGAACTTCATTGCGCTGGAGAGTTTACACCGGCACAGATTTGCATTGGTTAGGTTCACACAGTCTGAGGAGTATTACAACTATATGGTGGACAACTGCGTACGACAAAAAGAGCAAGCAGATTCTTGTCGTGTCCGAGAAGCGCATCACCGACAAGAGGTTTTTGGAGAGGATTGCCTACTATTTCGCAATCATTGAGCCACCGGTAGTTGTCTTCGAGGTTGGTAGACTCGGATGTGACAGGGACCAGATGGGCACACTGTATGATGCTATGGACCGGGCAAAGCTGAAAATTAAAGAAAAAAATCCCAGAGGTTACAAAAAGTGGTGGAAAATCATTGATGAACGATGGGACAAGACCTTGCACCACGATGTCCATCGTGCAGGTAACTTGGTTCTTAAATTAATTTTGATGTATAATTATCTTATATGCGCGTGTTAACTAATAAAATCTTGCAGATACTAACCCCCGCATCCAATACGGAGGACAAAGTGGTGAACGACAACGAGGTGATGCGGGGTACACTTGCAGCTATCCAAATGGGTGTGCCGATCTCGACAGGACAGATGTAGGCCGAGATAAGTAAGTTAGAGTTCATTAAATACCTTGACTAGCATTAGCGTGCAACTAAATTTTTTATTTAAATGTTTCAGATGCAAGTACGGGATTTGAGGGTCGGTGTATACTCGTATGCCGACTCGAAATATTCAGCTGACAAAGTGTCACCCGGTATAGTAATAGTTTCGACGAGCAATTTCTTTTCTTTTCATACAAGTTATTCTCGATGATGGGCTAATTGTTTTCCTTTTCTCTTCTTGTGTTTTTCTTGCAGTGAGTGGTGGACTCAGTGAACACCAGAGTGGATGGAATCCACTTGCGTCATCGGGTATCGATTACGAGCCGAGCACCGCCCTCCCGCGAGAGGAACTCGGAGTACATTCAACCCGATACATACCAAAAGGAGGAACAAAGCTGACCTCGGACCGGCCGAGAAGCCGGTCTTCTCGTCATTATAAATACGAGGCCGCGCATAAAGAACATCGAGGATCGGCGTAAGATCGGCGAGGAGCGATTTCGCACGGTTCGCAGTGGCCCGTACGAGCAGAGGCATTCCTCCGCCACACCACCACCCGAGGAGGTGGACATGGACTAGATTTTCCAGGAGGAGCATGCACTTGCCTCCTCTGGATAGGAGAGGAAGCCAGGGATCACGTACCGAGTTTGATCCCGATGACCGCGTACGGGCGTAAGGAGAGTTGGATGGTGTTGAAGCCGAGGAGGATGCTCCACTCCACCTCCATCTACTACCACGACTCGGAGCAGGCCTTCTTCTCGCCCCACAGCCTACATGGGCAGCCACCGGCCGTTTAGCCCCGCCTCTGGGCCCAAATTTCCGGCTCCGTACCACAGCCTGCTACCTGCGGCCCATTCGCAACGGGGAGGACGAAAACAAAGGTGGATCGCACGGAGAATGGGAGGATTTTCGCAAAGTTGAAAAAAACTTTGGGTTCCGGACTTTCTGGTAGTTCGTAGATGGCCGAAGAGGTAAAGAGAAGGAAGTTGTGAGGTCGGCGTCCCGCCGGGGCCCCGGATGACAAGACGCAGTTCCTTCTCACTCCTCGGTGATGATGACGAGGAGTGTATGCACCAGCGACGCAGCCATCACAGGCCAGGTGAGTCACCCGATTCACGGTTTCCAAAGCCGTATTACACGCCGGGACGAGACACCGCAGCCTTATATTACGCGAGCCACAAGATTCAAAGATTTGCCAGTTGACCGAGCGGGATTACACCACCAGCTCCACCATCCTCTCGCTTACGTCCCGGTCGTCCCGCCGTCCGATCCATACGACCTTCGATGGCATGGCATCGGCATTATTTTCATACGGATATGGTCCCGACAAGTATTCAAGACCGAGCACGAGGGAGGAGCGTCACGAGCAAAGGAGAGGAGGACGACCCACATCTTTATCCTAGATATTGGTAGTAGATTGATATGATGTAATTTTTTTTTTGATGATGTATCAACTCTTTGATATTTCGAATAAATGGAATTGGAATATGTACTTAACTTTCAAGTCTTCAAGTCTTCAATTGGTGTTCATTAGTATTTGTATGATGTGGTTTTGTGGATATCATGCATTGGTGATTTTTTAAAATTTTTCTAACTCATTTCCTATTTTTTAGAATTTTTTCTGAATTTTTTGAATTTTTTTGACGAAAAAAAAAATCCAAAAAAAAAAAACCGATTCCGACCGATTCCGGAATCGATTCCCTTCCCAGGAATCGGCCGATTCCGGCCGATTCTGGGAATCGGAATCGGAATCGGTCCCAACCGATTCCGATTCCGATTCCGATTCCGGAATCCTTGGCTGACAACAAATTGTGGATTGATCTGCTGGGTTAGGTCATGAGGGTCAAGAGGCAGCGCCATTGTGGGGGGTGGGGGGTATCAAGGGGGTGTTGGCGCCAGTTTTTTTTCAAAGCATATATAAAAATGAAGAAATGAAAAGACGTGCCGGACCAAGGATCCAGCTGGCCCGGTTCTTAATTGGCCCAAAAGAGGAGCAATTCAGCCCATTGGCATACCCACCAGCTGGTCCGGCCCTTAATTAGTTAAATGAAATTATTTTCAACCCACTTGGCAGCACATTTGGGTTGCCCATTTAGAGGAGAAAAATGTGGGCTGTGGTCAAACAAATTGGCATAGTCAAATTGGCCACATCAGCCACCACATTAGCAGCCATATCAGTTGCCACCTCATCCCACCCCATTAATGGGTCAACATGGGACAATGGGCAAGTTTATGAAGTTTAATGAAAGAGCATTAAGATGGCCTAGGGAAAATAAATGGTTAAGTTATTTAATAGCATGGGGGAAGGGAAGGGTCATCCTACAATTAATCCTATCTTAATCCTTCATCTCTCCCACTTCCTATGAAAGAAGGCCTCAATCTAAGGGAGAGAAGCATGGGGGAAGGGAAGGGTCATCCTACAGTTAATCCTATCTTAACCTTTCATCTCTCCCACTTCCTATAAAAGAAGGCCTCAATCCAAGGGAGAGAAGGTTACACTCCATGCCATCAGCTGCTGTCCCTCTGTGCGTGCCCATCGGCCACTTGCCCATGGCCAAGAAGAAGGAAAGAAGGATAAGGAAGAAAGGAAAAAGAAGGGAGGGAGCCTCTTTTGGTCTCCCTTGCTCGCCAATCTTCTCTAAAGTTGAAGTCTTCATGGCACCAGCTGCTGTGGGCTTCCACAATTGACGCTAAGGGAAAGGAAAAAAACGGAAGGGAAAGAAAAGGTAGGGAAGATACATATATTAATTATGTAGCTTTTTAAGGGCATCCCTCTCCACCTCTTCTAAATTCTTTCTCTAACCATCTCACAGCTTAAACTGGCCTTCATCGTCATTGGCAACCCGTGGCCTTAAACAAAAATCTTATTCAATCCCTGTGTGGCCCATCTGAGTAGCCTCTAAACAGGTCACTTTTAGACCCTCCTCAGCAGACCCTGTTCAGCCCCTTCTGTAGTCCTCTAAACAGGTCACCATTCAGTCCATCCCAACACCTGTTTGGCCCACCTGAGCAGCCTCTAAACAGGCCATTTTTGGACCTCCTTAGCTAGCTCCAATCAGTCCCCAATTAAGCCACTAAAAGGTCACTATCGGCCCATCAAAAATGCCCTTACACAGTCACCTGTCAGATCCCTAAAAAAACCCCGATCAGACCCTCAAAGGAAGTCATTTTCAGGCACTTTTCAAACCCTTTACAAGGTCCCATCTTTGATCATAAAAAACCCTAAACTCCGGTCCCTAAACAGACCCTTAATACCCCAATCGGGCCCCAATGCTGATCTCCAGACAGACCCAATTTCTGTCTCCTAAACAGGTCCTCAAATAGCCCCTTTGCGGCCCACTCAGACAGCCCCCTGTGCAGGTCACCCTCGGCTCACCAAAAGCCCCCTAAATAGGCTCCCAAACTGCCCCTTTGCGGCCCACTCAGACAGCCCCTTGTGCAGGTCATATTCGGCCTCTTCAGACTGCCCTTTGACAGTCCCCTAAACAGCCCCTGTGCAGGCCCCTTTTGGCCCATCCAAATACCCCTTCTACAGGTTTTGTTTGGCCCTTCAACACAGTTTCGAAAGAGCTCTGCTTTATCTCTCTTTTCCGACCTCATCCAGGTCCCTCCCAGCCCCCTTTGTGTGGCCTTCCCTTCAGCCCCTTTGTGGCTTTCAACAGAAAATCCCGCAGCTACCTTGTGGCTCACAAAAAAAACAAAGAGAAGCAAAAAGCAAAAGCTGCCCCTCCGCGGCTTCACAAAAAAAGGCAAGGCAGCTCCCTTGCAGCTCCAAGAAGAAAAAATGCTGAATCTGCTCTCTCTGTGTCGAAGGTGGGGGTGATGTCCCGGGTCCTTTTGGAATCCATATGACGGGTTGATCATCCACCTGGGTGGACCTCCATCTTACCATCAAGCAGATTGTGAAATGAAAGTTTGAAATGACCAGCAGGCCAACTGTGTCAGATATGACTTAAGGCGGGTTCACCGAGCCCAAGAAGTCCCGAAGGCCAACCCACCAGGTCGATGAGACTTGAACCAGCCCATTGGGTCTTGATAAAAATAATTACAAAAATAAAATCTGTAATGCAAAAAGCAAAATTAAAATAAGAGAGTAATTACCCTTTCACGGATACTCTGGTTTAGATGGCTCCCCCGGGTATGTCACGGGATATCGATCTGGATGATGGTGCAGGCAAGTTCCCATAGCCGACGATCCTTCCCCCAATATGACGAGTTAAACACTTGTCATCTTAGACGGGTAAATTCCATATCAGTTGGAAATGAGTCAGCATGTTGTCGTAATGTCAAGTTTTTCTTCTAACCTTATGGAAATTTACATCGGGGGAAGCAACATCGATTTTTTCTCCCGGCGTTATTTTACATATACATTTGTACTCCAACGCATGGTATGAAATAAAATGGTGTTTAAGAACTGACTTGGAATGAATGAAGTCGGGAACCGAATGGCAATTGAACAGATTGGATGACATGCGAATCCAAATTGAATAAAACAAACCAGAAACCAACATGAAACACAACCAATACAATCTTAAAAAATATAAAAAATCAGATTTACAACGAATCTAGAAATTCAACTAAAACCCACCAAATTTAATAAGATTGAAATTTTAAGACAAGTAGTTTTAACTGATCAGATCCCGCTCGTACCCGGACCCAGTATGGGCATCTTCCCTATTTGATAGGGTGGGGAAGAGCCGCAACAGTCTGCTATGGTGGTGGTTTAGCCTTAGTGCTAGAATCCTGTGCTGATTCAACCTAGAATGGGTCCAATTGAACCCTAAGCTCCATAGAAACCTATCAATGGACTTATTTTTAAGCCTTTTTTTGTTTTATCATATTTACGTAAATGAAATCTGAGATTTGATCTTCTATGATTTTTCTAATATTTTCACGAGATCTCTTCTTTTTCATCCTTTTGAGATGAAGTCAAGATCCGAAACAACAATCCTTGATTTGGAGTTCCTTTTAAGTCATTTTCTTTACATTTTAATCCTTGAACTACTTGCTGCCATTATTTTCTCTTAAGCTGGTTTAGTTTGGGATGGTTGGTGTAGGGTAGTGCACACAAACCCAGTTCATAGCCGGTTTAGTCTAGTTCGGGCTTTTTGATTGTAGCATCGACCGATCTGGATTGGGATTTGCCAATTCCCAGATCAGGTTGGCCCTTGGTTATCCGATCTTTGTTTGAAGGGCTGATTTAACCTGATTTCCCATTGAAATTGACCGATTCCGGAAATTCCTTGAGAGAATTGGCAGGAAATGCCACCACATGATCTTCCCCTTCTTATTAGGTGGAGAATACTGTTGTGTCACTGCGGCCGCATTTCGGGCCTATTTTTAGCTCAAAATCAGCCCTAAACGGGCCTAGATCAGATAGGTTCAGATTCTGTTTTTTGTTTTTGTTTTTTAGGACTTTTGAAGAACCAATCCAAATCGATTCCAGATTGATTTTTCTTCCGAAAAATCAGCCTGATCAATCATTTTGATCCCGATTTGGATTGGATTAAGACCCACCGATCCAGCTCTTGATTCCAATCCCTTGATCTATGTCAAGGCCAGTTCAATGGCTTTTCGACTGGTTTAAGTCCGATTTTCTTCGTTTTTGTTTCGTTTTAGCTCATTTGCTTGTTTTGCTGCTTTCAGCTTGGTTTCCGCTGGGCCAAACTCTAGGGATAGGCAATGAAAAAAATAAAATCAAGTCCTATTGTGCTCGGTAAAAGGTAAAAGCTAAGTCTTAGTTTTCTTGGGTGTTTGCATGCTTAAAAGGGACCTGACTTTTTGACTTGCTGATATGCAATGTATCTCAATTTGGAATGGGGCAATTTGTTTTAGTTACCATCAAAAATTAGTTTGAGTTCTGGATGTCTCTACTATTGTAACTCATTTTGTTTTGGCTTCTGGATTGCACAATTAGTTCTTTGGTGCCTATTGAGAGAATTTTTTGTTTTATTTACATATTTTCTTTTTTCTTGTGGACATCAAGTCTTTTCTTCTTCTGCTAATATGCATGCAGTATTTTTTCTAATTTGAACTGCCTATTAGCAGATTAAGGATGGTGCTGTTTTGCCTGACAAAGCTTCCCTTTATTTGACGGCAATAGAGGATGCAGATTACAAAGAAGACAAAATCGAATGTAAGTTTTAATGCCTGTATATTTGTGCACAAAATTGAATGTAAGATTTAATGCTTATATATTTATGCAATAAATACAAGTTTTAACATGTAACATAGATGTTAATTTCTTTGGTTTTTTTAAATAGAGATATTTGTGAAAATAGAAGTCATATGTAAGATTCTATAGTATTTACATGCAAATGAATCAATTTGCAGTATATCTGCATTATAGATGCTACAAATGAACATGTAGCAAGTACAAATGTGATTTTCATTCTAAGGGTTATTTAGGTGCCAAAAGACATTATACCCTTTGTATATATCTTTTTTTCATTTTATTCTAATCTAATGAAGAAACGTTCTTCCTTTTGTGATTAATTTATTTGTATAAATTTAAACTTCTCTAATCATGTGCAGTTTGGAATAATGTCTATGGCTTCAACATGAGCTGCATTAGGAAACAAGCCATGATGGAGCCACTAGTTGATACTGTAGACCAGAACCAAATAGTTACAAATTGCCAGTTGTTGAAGGTATGTCTCCCTCAGCTTTGTTGTGTCTGGATTCTTGGTGATGGTGTCTGATGGATTCTATTCATTTAAGTAGACAATGGACATATCGAATATGTGTATTGGAGATGCATCTTTCACAGCACCATTCAAGCTTGTTGCAGAGCGTAATGATTACATTCACGCTCTCGTGGCATATTTTGATGTCTCATTTACGAAGTGCCACAAACTGATGGGCTTCTCCACAGGTTAAGTTTCTTTTATAAACTTTATATTTTTTTAGTTGCTTACATGTATGTAACATGGCGTGTTGGTGCACTTTTTTATTAAAATTTACAACTAACACCTCAGCGTTTGTAACAGCTTCCTGATTCAGTCAATGTGCTTTTCAATCAGTTCAGTTAAAAAACCTGTCATGCAAGTAATGTTCCATGATTATTATTGTTTTTTTTAAATGCATTAAAAATGTATTGCCAAATTGTTTATAGTTAGTGGTTGAAGATGACATTACTTAATACTTGATAACTTTTCGCTTCATGGGTTGCAGAATCAGCTGATCCAAAGTGGGATTGGTTGATACTTGGATAGGATCTACCATGGTTGATCTGATCGCCCCCCAACAACTGATCTGGCAAAGACTTCCGGCCGAATCGGTAGGATGAATCCCGGATCGATCGATACTACCGAATCGCGAATTGGTCAATCCTGACTGAGTAGCCAAAAGGCGGTAAGATCCGGAATTGGGTTGATCCGGGACCTGATTCTATACCGATCTTCCCCTGATAAGGGGGATATCGGTCGATTGTCCCCCCTCCCCGCCGATTGTCCCCCTCCCCCCTCATCCTAGGGCTCCCCTCCACGGATTCGGCCCCCCCCCACTGGCGATCCCTCCTAAGAGGTAAACCCCTTGATCCCCCCTTTCCTTTCCCGCCTCCCTTAGCACCCCCCACCGACTTCTGGGGGCTCCCCCGAAGGGGTGTTTGAGCACAGGCACCCTTTCGGGGGTCGCTCGAGTCACGTGACCCGGCCATATGACCGTTGCCAACGGCTTGGGGGGGCTCCACCCCCCCTCCATTCAGCCCCTTGGGGGCTATTTAAAGCCCTCAAGGGGCTCCCCTTACTCCCACCTCTCACTCTCACTCTCAAGCTCCCATTACTCTCAAATTTTACTCTCATTTTGTTTTTCATTTACTTAATTATTTCATTAAGTACTTCATTAGTTCATTTAGTATATTTATTTAATACTTATTTCATTGATTATTTAGTTAAGTAGTTTCTTCTTTTTAATACTTACTTACTTATTTACTTATATAGTTAGTTAGCTAAAAGATTAGTTAGATATTTAGTTTAGTAGTTACTTAAGTACATAATTTGTTAGACGGTATAGTTAATTACTTACTTAGTTACATAATTAGTTAGTCATTTTTTACATAATTAAAAGTTTATTTAGATTATTAGTCACTTATTAATGTCATTAACTTTTTTAAATAGTCAATTACTTACTTAAGTAATTATTTAGTAAATAAAATGTCTTCTCCAAGCCAAACAACCCAAACTATCGGCACGACCCGGAGTGATCCGGCTTGGTTACATTGCAACTTGATCTCCATGGCGGAGAGAAAAATGCAATGTAAATATTGCGAGAGTAATATTCGGTGGTATTTATCGTTTAAAATTTCATTTTGCAGACATGAAGAGAAACGTTCTTCCTTGCACACGGACTCTACCGGAGGTCAGAGCTTAATTTCGTAGGCACCTACAAGCGATGGAACAAATGAAGGGAACTAGCAAACGGTATAAGGAGACCGTCCGAGAAGAATTGCTACAACCAGGGAGATGTTCCATGCACATTTATGGGACCGGACAAGAGAGGCCGGATATTTTTGGAGACGAAGAGTATGAGGGTATGTTTGTTTTACTCATAAACATAGTTCATTCTTCTATTTTAAAAGATAATTAAGTAGTTGAATATTTTTTAAATTGTTGACCTCTTACGGGGAATGGAAGTAAGTCGAAGATCATTCGTCGACGAAGAGTTACATAGACACACCGGCCGAATGATGGGTCATGGGTCTGGAAGTGGGAGTGGTCGAGGAAGTGGAAGAGGATCCAACAGCTAACCGCAAGATAAGGTTCACGATCTCACCTAAGACGACGACCCGATAGTAGGTCCCGTGGATCCCTTAATCACCAGACCATGACAACGCCAAACGACAATCACGACGGCGATGAAGAACCTAAAATTATGTAAGGAGAAGATTAGCCGGGCAACGTCAAGGTGGTTCTTTCACCACAACATTTCGACAAAGGCCGCAAGGGGACCATACTACGAGAACATGATCGACACGATTGCAGACGTTGGAAAGGGAGTGTCTGGTCCAAACCTAAAGGAGATATACAATGTATATCTTCCTATGGAGGTGCAAGAAACAAAGAAGTATGTGGCATCATTTGAACAAATTTGGGAGGAATGAGGTTGCACATTAATGACCGACGGATGGACCAGTAAGTAAATTTTCTTGTACTCATTTATATTAAATGTATAAACATTCTTTTTAGTATAACTTAGTTAATATCTTATACGTAACAGGTATAACTAGGAAGACAATGAACAATTTTCTAGTGTACAGTCAAGCCGACACAGTCTTTTAGAAGTCGGTCGACGCATCAGGACAGGTAAAGAATGCGGAGTATCTTTACCAATTGATAGATAGAGTGATAGAAGAAATATGAGAGAACCGGGTAGTTCAAGTAGTCGTAGATAATGCGGCCGCATACAAAGCGACCAGACAGATGCTTATGGTCAAAAGACCAAAGTTGTATTGGACACCTTATTCCATCCACTCCTTAGACTTGATGTTGGAGGATATATATGCAAAGATCCTCAAATAGACAGGTTAGTTAAGCTAGTCTAGTTTATTCTTCATTTATTTACAACCACAACTTTGTCTTTGTACTTATGAGGGAACACACCAAGGGGCGAGAGTTGTTACGACCCGGTGCAACCCGGTTCGCCTCCCACTATATTTCGTTAGAAAGTTTGTTGAGTTAAAGGAGAGCTCTAACTCAGATGGTTATTTCATCGGGTTGGGGTAGTTGGATAGCTAGATGTAACCAATCGGATAAGAGAAAGGGAAGAAAAGTAGAAGAGACAATAGAGAGTGGAGATTTTTGGAAAGTTGTAAAAAAAACGTTAGACATCGTCCAATCCATAGTGAAGATACTAAGGATAGTTGACGGAGATAGGAAAGCAGACATGGGGTATTTATACGATGCAGTTGAGAGAGCGAAGGAAGAAATCTTCAAGACAGTGTTCGACTTTGCCAAGTGGTGGGATATCATAGATCGCCACTGGGAACGTACGTTACATCAACCCACACATGCAGTATGTATATTTTCTTAAACATTTACTAATCTTTTTTTAAATGTCATATATGTATAAGTTGTTTACAAATGTTATTTGGTTCATAGGTTACTTTTTCAACCCAAGGTATTGCTATAGTCCACAGTTCAAGGCAATGAACGAGCTATTAGATGACGTGAAGAGCGTCATCCGACGGTTGCTCGGTGATGACGACCAGGCTATTATCGCATGCAACAAGATGTACGATTACAAAATGCAGAGTTTTCACTTTGGAACGAGCAGAGTTGAACGAGCTGTGATGCTACTAAGTTCGTATACGTTGCAATTTTTTTATCACTTAATTAATCAAAGTTTACTTAGATAATAATGTAAGACATTCAATTTATGTAGCTGATTGGTGGATAGACCATGGTAAAGTATAAGGGTACGAGGACTTGGCGGACGTAGCCATCAGGGTCCTAAGCCAAACCACTTTGACTTCAGGCTGCAAGAGGAATTGGTCTACATTCAGCTTGATTCACACGAAACAAAGAAAAATGTTGACATCAAGGAGACTTGAAGACCTCGTGTATTGTCATTACAACATGAAGTTAAAGTTGAAGAATTTGTAGAGAATGAAACAAAACTAGATGGAACAAAAGAGTTGGATATTACAGGCGGCGAGACGTTCAGTTAAGGAGCCGCAAATTGAAGAGGAGGACATCAATTTGGATCAAATATTTTATAAGAATAACTCCTTAGAAGCTTGGGTCAACGACCGAGAAGGGTTGGGAGAACCGGAGTTCAATCTAGAAGACCGACAATGGGCCGAAGGAGTGCTCGATGACGGCCTTTTGGCCGAAGAATTTTAGATCCCTCCCTCCCTAGCAAAGCGACAGAGGACTAGAGAAGGAATTAGTCAAGGTACGCAAAGTAGGAGAAAAGGTAAACAAGTTATGACTGATCTTTTTGATATTACAGATACTGATACGGTCGAAGACGATCGAGAAGATATGCCGGAGTCGAACATCCGAGTGCAGTACCAGACTTTTGAGGATTCGTCGTCAAAGAGTAGCAGCGATGATGGTGCTGGATATGGGGGCGCGAGCATTTTACAAGTACAAGGGACTCCAGATCCTCCCATATCTCCTACAACGTCGTTACGTTTTACCGGCGAGGAGCAATATACCCATGCGACCCAAGACGCCGATCATGGTACAAGGCCGCAAAGTAGAGGAGGTCATCGTAGGCATGGAGCTGGAGAAGAATACCGCGTTATCTTCAACTATGCATATGATTCATTTCAAAGCTCTTGATTCCCTACATACGATCAAGAGTATTGTGGAATGAATTATGTGGAGTCATCAGATACTTTAATTCAATCGACCTATAGTTATGGTGACTTGTTTGGATCAAGTCTTAGGATATTTTCCCGAGGGACTGACGAATATGATTGTCATGTGTACATGTATCAAGCTGTATACTCAACCCAAATGACATGGGGAGTGTACATCAACTACTTACAAAATATAGAACACGTCACATTGGAATAAAGTTGATGTACTATTTGTTTAAATCATGTTTGTATTTTTTTGATTTTTTTTCGTATTTTTCTTATTTTTTTAAATTTTTTTTAAAAAATAATAAAAAAGTGGGGTTGCGACCGGGTCGGCCTGGGGGTTTCGCGACCTGGTGGCGACCTGTGACCCTTCCTTCCTTGGTAAGGAGCTGTGGCATATCTCCTATAACAGGTACATGGCCAAGATGGAGTCATAAAAGAAAGCAGTCACGTGCCCTTTAAGATGGGTTGGAGAAGGCTCTAGAAGGTGGTTAGGTGAGTGTGGAGAATTCTCCAGCACGAGCTTATTTGACTTGACATCTATAGCTCATTAATTATATAAAACTTGGGTTGTACGTGAGTTATATAGGTGGGTCATCTTGTGACAATAAATGGGCCTATGTATGCGTAAAATGACAGCCCACTAATATGACATAAAATAGACTGCAAAAATAATATAAAATGAGCCCATTAAATGAGTAAAATACAGCCTAATAATTGTCAATGCAGTGGACTACGAAATTGTCAACAAAAATAGGCTTATTTCTTAGTGGATTAGGCTCAGGTTGGGTCAAATTGGAATGAGAATTTATCCCATTAAATATATAACATGAGTTATGCAAATGCGTATAAAAAAGAGTTATTTATCAAAAAATTTGCAATGAAATAGAGCATAATAAATGGGCCAAATTTGAGAATGATTTATGATGTATTATTGATGGTCAAATTGGGTTTAATCCCACCCCATTGAGTATTGAATATTTTAGGTGTCAATACACATTAAAACTTGAGGACGAGTTTTTTGTAACTTGGAGGGTTGATACATTTTTTATTGGATCGCATATATGGAAGATAGACTCGAAGATTTCACACCATCAGTTGGATTTGATCAATGTTGATATCAAATTTATCATATTTTATTAGTATTATGATTTATGACTTTGTTTGCACACCAACTTTTAGTCTAAAGGTGTCAAGGCAAAATTAAAAGTTTAAACACATCTGAGTTGTAAAAAAGTAGTAGATGACTTTAAACTCTCTCTCTGATCTTCTACTTATTCTTTTTGTTCTAGTTCTTAATCTTTCTTTAGATCCCCCCCCCACCTGCTCTCCCTTGTAGTCAGAGGCAAACCTCGCTTTAAGTGCTCGAGATGAGTTTTATTATTATATATTATTATTAATTATATATTTGATGGTTATATAAAAGTGAAAAAAGTAGAAAATACTTCTAAAAAATACAAGTACATATAAAGAAGCAGAAAATACATCTAAAGAAGCTGGAATTACATCTAAAAATGTAAGAAATATGTATCTTTTTGAACCAAAAAAGGTACCTTACCGATAAGGCTTACAAACAGAAGCAAAGAACCTAAAAAAGAATAAAATAAATACGTTAGTGTTTAATGATCAAACTTAGTTGAGCTGGTAAAATAACCTGCAAAACAATCTAAAAAAAATTGAAAATATACTTTTTCGATAAGGTGCGGCTTTGCTAGATTCGGAGAAATTAAATTGATGTGGTAATAAACAAATTAAGTTGAACTAAGTAAAACTCAAAAACAGCCCAAAAAATTGCAAAGCTTTCCGATAAAGTGCGGATTCGCCGGATTTGGGAAAATGAAATCAGATTGTGCTACTGAACAAACTAAGTTGAACTAAATAACAAAACAAGAAATAAATAATAAAATAGGGAAAAAATGGTAAGTATACCTTTTCGACAACATTCGGCTTCTCCACCTCTCCGGCATGCTAATAAGAACAGTATATTACGTTAAAAATGCAAACCGAAAAAGAAAGGAAATAAATCGAAAAAGTAGATCTTCTTCGACATAGTTCTCCGATAAACTACACCAAGAAAGAACAACTAAACCCTAAAATAAAGATGTCTTAGAAGAATGATGAAGAATAAAAAACAAGAAAAAATGAAAAGGAAATAAAAAAATTCTAATCTACACCTGTTTAGGTCATTGGAGAATGGTGGAAACAACGGTGGCTTCGCCGGTGACCTTGGGCGACAGCGGTGGCTGTTGTTGCTGTGCTGCCTATTGCGCAGTATTCAGGTCATCAGGAGGGTGGGGCAGGATCTTCAGGTTGTTGGAGGGGGGAGAGAGAGCTCACACGCGGGCCTCAAGTTTATAGGATCCAGACCTAGCCCATATCCATTAGCACTGAGGTGGGCACCTTAGCACCTCACCCCACCTTGATGGCCTAGGTGGTTGAGGTGGAAAAGGGGACCGCCTTAGGCAGTTGCAGGCGAGAAGAGACACCAAGACCTTGTCTAGGCACTTTAGGTGACTGCCTTAAATAACACAACCTCTCTTAGCAAGTCACAACTCCACTTGCACTGGCTAGTGTCCATGGTCTCATGACTCTATTTAGACACTTACGCTAGAGTCTTTGTGGGTTTGATTTAAGTTGTTGGGCCTCCCCATGCTGGCCACCTTGAGCATCTTTGCCCTCGGATAAGCAAGCCTCCAGGCAAACCTCGTAGACGTCCACTAGCGCACTCTTGTCAACAACGACCCTTTGACATAGGTGATGCACCGTGACAACTTATCCACAGGGAAGTTGAGACTACGGACCTTCCTCATCACCAATTAAGAGTTCCTTCAACACATCCACCACTTGGACCAAGCGGCGCTGTGGCCCTCGTTGTTGTCATCAGAGGCTACAAGAGCTGCCATGTGCACTAGATAGCTCCCGCAGACATCCTAAGGCTTGCACCACCCCAATGTTCCTTCTCCATCAACAATTGGAGGTTGTGCACTAGAGCTTCTCGACGCTTATGAAGTAGTCTAGACCAACGAACAGCACCGCCCCACCATAAGAGTCCTTATCGTGCTTGTCTGAGTTGAATGCCCTGCCACTTGTGCCCCTTGGCGTCGTCTAGTCCCGCAACTCCTCCTGGAAACCCTAAGCTAACACGAAAAAACACTGTTGTTGTAGCACGAAGTCATCCTAGCCTTGATTTGAACTCAAAGCTAGCATACAAGTTTTGACGGATGAACAGTACCATGTAGCTACAGTACAACCCCTACTATTTCCCGCCACCCCTACTTTCTACTCTGTTTCAAAACTTTTGGTATTGAGAAGGATAGTTTGTAGGTATCTTTTTAGCGCTAAAAATATGCAATGAAGAGATCTTGGTCTAGATGTCCGAACAACTTAAGGATCGCGGGATCGGGATTGTTGACCACCGATCCTCCAGAAGAAAGGGCGACCTCGGATCGGTCTGGATCGGTCAAATTTTTTTATTTTTATTAAATCATAATTTTTTTTAAAAAAAAATCATAAAAATCAAGAAAAATTATAGGAATAATAAAAAATTAAAAATTAAAAAATAATGTGGATGACATTTTATCAAACAATGTCATATAAAGTAAGTTCATTTCAAAAAACTGTCATTTAAGTACAAACTATCATATAAGAGAGAAGATAGTTAAAATAGATCTTTATAAAAGTTAAGTATATAATATAATTTATGATTATGAATCTTTTATATATATGTAATAGTATAAGTGATAGGGAAATATATTTATATGTTTGCACTATCATAAGCAGGGTGCAGAGTAGTTGTGCGGTCAGGTTGCGGGGGTTATGGGGCAACGCCCCTTGTGAGGGTATAAAGGGGCCAACACACCCCGAAGATTTTTTTTTATGGTGGTAAAGGAGAGGGGAAAGAAAGGTTCGGCTGCTTCAAAGGCCTAGATTGCCATTGCTCAAGATGGATCGTTGGGGGAAGGGGTCCAGGGGGAGCCATAGACGATGAAGGGGAGGGGGGAAAGTGAGAATGAGGGGTGATAAGGGGAAATCGGTCTGATCTTCTACTTATTGGGGGGGGATCGGACCAGAAAATAGTCTGGAATCGGGTCATGAATCAATCCGATTCTGGACCTGTCCAGGTTCTAGGGAATCGGTCGGGATTGGTCCAAGATCAATCCAGTTGGATTGGTCAAGGATCGACCGATTCCAGCGATTTCAACTGATCCGGCCGGAAGTCCGGGCCGGATCGGTAGTTTCGTCCAGAATCGGATCAACGGGTACCAATCCAATCTAAGAATCGGCTGATCCCGATCCGGATCGGCCAATTCTACAATCCATGAACAGCCCTGGTCAAATTGATTGACTTTTTTAAACTTGACTAAAGCCGAATCAAGCTCAAACTAATTTGATTTAGTCAAGTTCAATCAATCTGGTTCAAGGCCGATTTACCTTGTTCATTCAAGTTTATGTTGATTATGGGCCAGGCCTATTTGGACAGCACCTTTCCTTGAAATATGTTGGCATAGAGACAGCTGGTAGAACTCCTCCCTTTCCCTTTCTCTTACACCCTCTGTTATAGGGAATGCCAGTGGATGAGTGAAGTGTGTATTTCACCCTCCCCTCATTTATGTGGTTCTGATTGGTTAATTACATTTGACGTAATTTTATTCTTCACACAATTATTATGACTCGCATTAATGCTGCGTCCATGCTGGATGCTACATTCATGAATTGTCAAATTACCAAGCATTGCCTGTGCAAGAATTTTGACATCACAATGTGTTGCCGTCAGTCATTGGTGATTATCATTTTCTTGATATGACACTATCCCTTGTTGTGTTAAGAAATTTGATGGCTATGTTCTCTTAGGTGCATTTGATGCATTTGTTTTTTTGGGGGACGGGGGTGATAAACCGACGGGCCACGATGCATTGAGGAGTCTGAGGTACACGTTGCAATAGCTGGTATGCACTGGATGCTGCATCTTGCACAGCGGTATGTATGATGGGTGCTTGCCACCCCGGAGGTTAGCATTGCTGATTCTTGTATTGGGGGATGCAATATGGAGTGCTTTTGTTTGGGGATCGCTAGAGGTTCAATGTCCACTTGTTGCCTCTGTGAGGATGATGGTAGAGCTCGCTGCACTGGCATATTTGTGGATTTCAACAAGTAGAGGAGAGAATGGCGATATCCTCAAAGTTGGGGAGGGAAGAGTAAGGACCAAGGTCTCTTGGCCAGCAATAGATGTATCTATATAGAGAGAGATCTGGAAGTGTGTGCACCTCTAAAGGGTTCCATGTGCCGAAGTTACTCTTCCTTCCATGGCTAGGCTACATGATAGGTTTTTTACACTTTTATCTATTAGACCCCAAGGACTTCTATGAGAAACCTTACTGTTTCAAAAAGTGTCCTAGCATCCAATTTTCTCATATGCACTTAAAAATGATATTTAAACATAAACGGAAGTCCTAATCCTCAAAAATCCAAAGCTCAATGCTGGTCAATGTCGCTCATCAAGATGCGCACTCAAAGTCCAGTCCTAGAGCTTGGCAGTTGTGATGATTAGGAAATCTAGCATGCTGTGGTGGTTGTACAGGCAGTGACTTTGAGATGCATCTTTGTTGGTAAATGTGCTTGATATTAGCATGGAGTCCCTCCGACATTCTTTGTAGGCTTTTCCAGTGTGCGATGAATGAAAAGAGCTTGATTCTTGTTGTTGACAGATGACTTTGCACTTCATTTTGTATTTGGGTGTTCGTAATTTAGTTGGAAACTTGTACTGTCTTCGTGTAGGGCCGAGATCAAAGGCAACCCACTGGAAGCAAACAGTTCTCTACTTGGAGGATATCCTGACGATCTGCGAGGGAGAAGCAGTTGTTGGGAGCATGACCGTGGAGCCCAACAAGAAGAACCCCCGTGACGTGGAGATCATACTCAAGTACACGCTGAACGGCCAGCGTTGCCAGGTTTCCAGGACCCAGTACTACAAGATGCGCTGATTCCTCTGCTCGTAAGCTCCGGCGTAGCTTGCTAACTACTCTTAAGGCTTGTTTATGTATACAGTTGGTGCCTAACCTCTAAATTATTCGAAGATAATTACTTGCCTTGTAAAGTATAACGATTTGCGTGTGAATCCTTCGCAAACGCCCTTTAATTGCAGGCTGCATTTTCCTTCGTGAGTATCTTTAATTTGGAGGGGTCAATTATTTTTATGTTTGTTCTAATTTGTTCTTCCGAAGTTAAACTTTCTAGTATTGTATTCCGACGTGAAGGAGTCAATAACAGAGAGTTTACTTCTACTTAAACTTCTGATTTGGGTTGACCCCAGAACATTTGTCTCCAGACATTCTCAACAAAGATTCTAATTGCTTGGCTACTCGCAAAGTTTTCTCATCCCTAGATGGATAGCCTTCTATTTTCGTTTCTGCTCGCTTTGTCAAGAAAGTATCAAGCTTTGGATGGCTATATATGCCAGTTTGAAGATTGAAGATGCCTGACTTCAACGCAGGTTTTACGGTGACTCGGGAAGCAGGTATCAATCACAATGGGAGCATATCCATACCACGGTTATGGTGCTATCATACTCGTCAACTTTTTCACATAGATTTACCGTGTCTTTCTACGCGAGAATCTTTGTTTCTCCATTTTACTGCAAATGTCGAAACTATGAGTTTATCGACAATTCGACATGCTGGAGCGGAGGGCTATTGCAGCGGCGCACCCGTATTAGCAGTTGGTCGCTTCCCACAGGTATATCTCTGGCGTTGGGTGGTGATTTGCAGAACTTGTACTCTCCGGGGAAACAACGCGGCCTTGCAATGCAAGGTTCGTAATACATGGATATTTGTTCATGAAGTCTTTTTGTTTACTTTTCTCCTTACGCTCGAGAGGTATGTATTGTAGGGGTGGCAATGGGCCGGGCCGGCCCATGGGTTCGCGGGCCGGGCCGGCTGCGGGTCATTTGACGGGTCAAACATTTTGACCCGTGGGCTTTAGTCGGGCCGACATACGGGCCGAAGCGGGCTGACGCGAGCTAAAATGAGCCAAATAACTTTCAATTTTTTATGTCAAAAATATCATTTTTACTTATTAAAAATATATTTTAATTAAATTATTATTAATTTTATAATGTTATCTTAAATAATTAAATTTATCATATTTAATAAATATTTATTTATAAAATATATAGTTGGGCCGGGCCGGGTCGGGTCGGGTCAAGTCAATAATTTTTGCGGGCCGGGTCGGGCCGGGCCAACAATATAGTGCGGGCCGACTTGGGCCGGGCCAATATATTTTGGACCGGGTCCTAAGCGGGTCGACCTCGGGCCGGGCCGGGCCCGGCCCATTGACACTCCTAATGTATTGTAGTGCTTCTATGTCACCATTCGGTTCTGGTTCTAGTTTGATTGTGGTGAAAATAAGAATTCTTCTTTGGTTGTGGTTAATACTGTCGCTAGGTGTGTGCATGGTTTAATTTAGCTTGATTTATGTATTTTTTTATTTAAATCTGACAATTGGGAACTTTAAACTGAACCAAACAAGATTGACTTTAATTTGATTTGTTATATGAATTGGGCTTTTAAACGCCTAATTGTTGTGTAGTCCAAAATTGACCAAATAATGTGTATCAAGAGAATCATCAAGTTAAAAAAGAGATAAATTTGGTACAAAACTACTCTTTTAAGAAAAAAATCCCTTCTCATATGTTGGCATACTTTTAAGTTCTAATACAAAGGAAAGTATTAATGCCAACTAAAAATAATGAAAATGTTGCATCTAAATTGTATACAAAAGACAAACAAGAATATGGAAATATAAGCGAATTTGCTGGCATAAATTTACCAAGAAACGTCGTTCATTCCCAAAGCCTCAGAACTCTTTTAGTGTATTAATTTTTAACATTCATAGCAAATACAATCAATACTGTGTAGTAGCCATGAGTCAAAACTTGTCATGCGACCATGTCCACAAAGATTCAAACCAAAGTAGGTGACAACTAGCGTAAAAACTTATGTCAATCTATTTTCATAAATTTGAAATTAAATTTTTTCTTGGGGCTGACTAGGTTGGAGCTCGAGGGTTAGAAGTACCGTGAGTTGGCTTAGGGTGAGATCCCTCCACCTAGGGTCGCAGAGTAGGGTGTATGTTGGGAGTGGTGTTTTAGGGTAGAGAGAGAGAGAGAGAGAGAGAGAGAGAGAGAGAGAGAGAGAGAGAGTTGGATTAGAAGGGGAGGGGTGGATTTGTCTACCTGATGTCATCAGAGCATGAGAGTGTGCTTGTCCAACCCTAGTCAAATAAAATTGTATACAAGATTATGCATTAGTACTTAGAATATAAGAACCTTCACAGGTAAATTGAAGAAACTGGTAGACATAATGGAGAGGCATAAGATTAATATCATCTGCATTCAAGAAACCAAGTGGAAAGAGGATAAATCCAAAGAGGTGGGAAGGTCGGGTTTTAAACTTGGGTACACAAGGCAGACAACTAATACAAATAGAGTTGGAATCATTTTGGATAGTACCATCAAGGACAAGGTGGTGTTTATGGTATGAGTGGGGGATAAGATCATCCTAATTAAGATGATCACTCATTAGGAGGTAATCAATATAATTAGTGCTTATGCACCCCAAGTAGGGGCTAGTAGTGAGCCAAAAGTTTAATTTTGGGAGGACATGGACGATATCATGCAAGGGATACATAATGAGGAGAGCATCCTAATTGATGGTGATCTCAATGGTCACTTTGGGTCCCAAGAAAGTGGATTTGAGAGTGTCCACGAGGGCTTTATGATAGAAATGTATGCCCTACAAGCCAATCATATATGATATGATTCGACATTTTTAGAAATATCTCATTCAATTAATTAGGCAAATCTTCATTATAAGCTCTTATTAGATGCGAATATCATAGTGAAGTCCTTGATCAAATATAATGATGATTAAATCATGATGAGATCATGATAATGAGATTGATCATCTAGAGGTATTTGATCTAAATGTTCCTAGTCATAGGATACTTGAGACGGGACATCAAGGATCCGGATAGACTAGTGTATGTGATGTCTTCTCATGTGATGAGGACGACCGATCTCATTGGTCATTAGTGTAGAGACACTAAGATACACATACAGGTGCTCATTAGTTGAATGAGTTCACTGAACTGATCGAATTAGAAACCCTGAATGGTATCTTACCGAACTGTCTATCAGGGTTTTCTATCATCACGGTTGCATGGTTGGACCTTTGACCTGAGTCGCCAAAGATGCCTTGTTGGGTGGAACTTGTGCTTTGACCATTAACTTATAGATCACTATTTAGATGGTCCAGTATAGCAATGGATTGGGTACAAGGAAAATCCGATGGAGGCAATTGAGCAGATAACAAGGGATCGTCCACTCTCGGTAAGTGAGAGTGAATGTCCTATGAGATAGTACTCTAAATCCCTGGCCAGGGTAGATAGGATAATTGGAAAAAGATTTTTCCAATTGATCCAATTTCGAGTACATGATCCTATAGAGTCGGTACACTAAGGAGTTGACAGTCGATGCCGTACTCCTTTCCGACCGGGACATTGGATGGATGAAGGTTTATATCCATGTGGTAACTGATGATGGAAAGGCTCAATGGAGATGAGATTATCCCCATAGCCATTTGGGATCATGGGATGTGGCTTGTATCCTTCATGATCGGTAGGCCGATTAATCTGTTATCATATAACGGATTTAATTAAATTAAATAGAATTGTTCTATTTTATTTAAGCCTCAACCAAATAGGCTATTGGGCTTAGTGGGTCACACACAAAAGGACTTATCCACAAGTACAGGGGCAAGGGCGTAATTTATGGAGATTTTAGATTTTTATGAAAAATTTCGTAATTCTCTATAAATACTAATGGTTTCAACAAAACCCCATCAAGCTAAGGGTGAAAACCACGTCCCTAGCCTCCTCCCTACCTCCTCCTCTCTCTAGAAGGTGTCCATGGTCGATGGAGCTCCGCTCGGGAAGAGTTTTCGAGGCCGGCGCGAAGGGAGAACCTGCTGTGGATGAAGTTCGTGTGGATACTGCTGGAGACCGGACGCTTGAACAATTTGAATAGCTTAAGAAGTTCATCTCCTTCCTCTCCATGGGATTATATGAATCCCTATCAAGTATATGCGAACCCGATTTGATCGGTTTTCGGTTTTCGTCGTTCGGTTCTGATTGAGACGGATTCTAAAGGAACTCATAGAAATCGTCGCTTCCGCTGCACCAAATTTTAGTGGACGATTCCTTACACTTTAGGTATGGGGAGCAGAATGAAGGGGGAAAAAATATCTTAGAGTTTACATTGGCCTACGGCCTGATCCTAAAGAATACTCACTTCATCAAGAGAGACTCCTGCCTAGGGACATTTAAGAATGGAAGGAATAGGAACCAGATTGACTTTATTCTTACTAGAAAATCAGTTGCATTCTATGTAAAGTTTGTAAAGTCATACCTAGTGAAGTGCATACAACCTAGCATAAACTTTTGGTCTTGGATTTTAAGGTCTCAGGATAGTTGCAAACGGTGTGGTAAAAGAGTGACTTAGGGTCAAATGGCATGAACTAAAGGAAAGTAAGTAGGAGGCATTTAAGAATGAGGCCTCCAAGCTTAAGGAATGGGTTCTAAATGATGAGGATGAATTAATGTGAGCTAACTTGAGATTGAAGATTAAGGCAATAGGAAAAAATGTTTTCGGAGAGTATACTAGGCAAGGTCCATCTATAAAGGAATCATTGTGGTGGAATGATGAAGTGTAGAGAGAGGTGAAGTGAAAGAGAGAGTGGTTTGAGAAATTACCCAACTATAACACTAATGAGGCCTTTGAACAATATAAGAGAGTTAAGAGCGACGCAAAAAGGGTAGTTAGACAAGATAGGGTATCCACATGTAGTGGGTTATATGACAAATTTGGCATAAAGGAAGGTGATAAGGATATTTATCGATTGGTTAGGTTGTGCAAGAGTAGATCTCAGAATTTAGGACAATTCGGTGTATTAAAGGGAGAGAGGGGAGGGTGTTGACCTAGGACAAGGATATCTAAGAACAATGGAATTATTGCTTTCAAATGCTCTTCAATGAGCTTATTCTGGAAAGTATAATGGAGTTGGAAGGGGACTAGAGGCAAGGGGTGGAGTCTTCCCGAAAAATTATCCTTCTAGAAGTGCGTCTTACGCTGGGAAGAATGAGGACCTAAAAGGCGTGTTATCCCGATAACATCCTGATTGAAGTTTGGAAGTGTTTGGGTGAGAGAGGAGTGGATTGGATAACTCTTCTTCTTAATAAAATACTTACCTTCGGAAGGATGTCAAATGGATAGAGAAATAACATCATCATCCTACTATTTATGGAGAAAGGGAACATTCAAGATTATGTAACTACTGAGGTATCAAACTCATATGTCAGATTATGAAGTTGTGGGAGAAGATTATGGAGAGAGAGAGTGTACTAAGACCTTAAAAAAATAATTTAGAATCATGTCAAGTAGATTGACTATAGAGGTTATCTTTCTAGCTAGATCATTAATAGAGAGATATAGAGACCTTAAGGAAATCTTCATATGGTTTTCCTTGGTTTAGAAAAAGCCTATGACCGAGTTCTAAGAGTGGTTCTTTGGTGGGTTTTAAGAAAGAATATGGTGCCTAGTGGATTCATTAACATTATCAGTGACATGTACGAGGATGTGACTGCCCAGGTTTCCTTCCCAATTGAGGAGTAAAGAGCCTTCCCAATGCCAATTGGGCTACACCAAAGATCCACTTTAAACCCATATCTTTTTGTCCCAATCTTAGATGAAATAATTAAGGATATACAAGAAAGTTTACTTGGTGTATGATGTTCACATATTTTATTTTAATTGATGAGACTCGAGAAGGTATTAATAGGAAACTTATGGAGAACCATGTCAAATGTTAAGAGATTGAAAATTAATATGATGAAGATGGAGTACATGCACTTCAGATTTAGTGAAACCCTACGAGTTGAAGAGGTTAAAGTTATTTTGGATGGAAAGGTCCTTGCACCGGGTATCCAATTAAATATTTGGGTTCAATCTTAGATGAATATGTCAATCATAAGATTAAAGTGGGATGGTTGAAATGTAGGCAAGCGATGGTGATTCTATGAGATGTAAAATCTCTCCAAAATTGAAAGAAATTCTAATGCATTGCTATAAGACCCGCCATGCTCTATGACAGTGAATGTTGGGAAACTAAGAAAAAACATACTGTCAAATTGAGTGTAACTAAAATGCAGATACTGTGGTAGATGTGTGGCCACACATGAGTAGATAGAATTCTAAGTGAGTGCATTGGGGATAAAGTGAGAGTTACGAGAATCAATGATATTGTTTAGGAGGGGAAGACTATGTTAGTTTGGGCATATCAAGTGGCGCCCTCTTGAGGCACCTATCAGACAAGTCGAGACCTTGTTGTTGCCGGCACATAAGAGGTAGAGATGTAGATTGGTAGAGATGTAGGCCCAAGTTAATTTGGCATAAGCATATCCAATATGACTTAGAAAAACTAAAAATGTGGGATGAGTTAGCGGAAGGCCATGGAGAATGGAAAAGATGAATCCATATTGCTGACCTCAATTAATTGAAACTAAGGTTTTGAGTTTGAGCTTGAGTATACTTAGTGTTTTTAATGCTCTAAGACAATCTTAATTGGAAATGAAGACTCCAACAATCTTAGGAGAAAATTACTTTTAAATGGATCTAGCATATGCTCCCCTAATACAAAATGCAGATTTTAAGCAAAAATAGATATATGCGTTGCCACCACATCAATTGTCTCTATTGGAAACTTTTTAAAATGTTATATATACTCACCTAATAATGCATTACACCAGAGTCTAGGTGTGAAGAAAAACACTACAAAGGTGAGAGTGCAAGGAATCACCCTATAAAATTTGGTGATTCATATCAATCTTGTCTCGATCAGAAAAGAACGATGAAAATTGAATATCAAATAAAACAAGTTTGAATATACCCTCTAGGGATTTATCTAATTCTTTAGAGAGAAGAATGAAGAAATCTACAAGCTCTTCAAATAGTCGAAGTACATGGTCTAGTGGTATCCACATGAACCTCCTCCATAGTCTAGTCTCCTTGCATGTCGGACCTTTCAACTTGTCCCAGATGGCTTTCTCTCACATCCTGAAGGCTACAACTATGGGAGAACATACTGGAGAAGATGGTGCATGAAATTGAAACCCTTGGCTTCATGGGGTTTGGCCAAATTCACTTATAATTATAAAGAAATTGAAATTTTTTATAAAAGTTAAAATCTTTATAAATTATGCTCATGTCTTTGTACTTAAGAATTAATCCTTATGTGTATGACCTACTAAGCTCAATAGCTTATTTGGTTGAAGATTAAATAAAATAAAATAATTTTATTTAATTAAATTAAATATATTATTCATATAACACATTTAATGACCTATTGATCATGAAGGGTACAATCTACATTCATGATTCCAAATGAATATGGGGATAATCTTATATTCGTTGAATGTTTACATTCATTATCAAATATCACACGGATATAAACTCTCATCTATTTAATGTCCCAATTAGATATAGATATGACATCGACTATCAACCCTTTAATATACACACCTTGAGATATACTCGACATTATATCAATTAAAAACTTCTTTTCCAATTATCTTCTTTACCTTGGATACGTATTTAGAGTACTATTCTATAGGATATTCACTATCACTTTTCGAGAGTGGACGATCACTTGTTATCCACTCAATTGCCTCCACTGAGTTTCCATTGTACATAGTCAATCGCTATACTTGTCCATCGAGTTGATGATATATAAGTCAGCGGTCAAGCACAAGATCTGCCTAATAGGACATATTTGATGACTCAGGTCAAAGGTTCAACCATACAATTATGATGATAGAAACCCTGATTGATAGTTTGGTTAGATAACATTCAAGTTTTATAATTTAATCAATTCAGTGAACTTATTTTTCTAATGAGCATCTATATGTGTATCTCAATGAACATATTTCTCTAATGAGCATCAAATGTATCCATCATTTATTGGACCATCAAATTGGTGATCCTCCATAAGTCAACTTTCAAAGCACAAGATCTACCAAATATGACATTTTTGGTGACTTAGGTCAAAGGTCCAACCATGCAACTATAATGATAGAAAACTTTGATTGATAGTTCAATAAGATACCATTCACAATTTGTAATTAGGTCAGTTCAGTGAACTCATTCCTTTAATTAGTACATATATGTGTACCTTAGCGTCTCCACACTATCGACCAAGGAGATTAGTCATCCTCATCATATCAGAATACATCACATAAACTAGTCTACTAGGATCCTTAATGTCTCATTTCAAAGATCCTATGACTAGGAACATTTTGATCACATACCTCTAGATGATTGATCTCATTATCATAAACTCATCATGATTTAATTATTATTACATATGATCACGAATTTTACTATGATGTATATATTTAATAAGAGCTAGTAATGAAAATTTACTTCTTTAATTGAATGAGATATTTTTAGAAATGTTGAATCATATCATATATGATTGGCTTGTAGGGCATACACCTCTATCAATCTCCTACTTGCACTAAGGTCAATCACCTATTTAATTGATCTGCATTAGCTTGAGGTGACACATGAACACTCTTCGAATTACCATTTCAGTTAATGGATCTACAATGTTACTAGCGGAATACACTCTATCTTTTAATTATATCTCTATGAGTTGCAATCTCTATGATATTATGATATCTCAATAGAAGTTTTAATCTTTTGATAAGATATCATCTTTACCACTATTTTTATAAAATGATGGCACACTTTAGAAGTTAGTTAGGACAATTCCATATCTAATGTGAATTTCTTCATCTATATAGCTTCTTAAACCATTTTGCAGCTGTAAGGAGTCAATACATGGTAGCGAAAAAATTTTGATTTCTTAAAAGCCATTGTCTTTACCTTGGTTGATGCCGAACTAGAAAAATTGGGAATCAAATATGAAGTAAATTGTGAATAACTCATGGATTTTCAAGATATCTAACAATGGATAAAGAGAGGACGTTTCTGATAGAAATGTATACCCTATAAGCCAATCATATGTGATATTATTTTACATTTCTTGTAATATTTTATTCAATATTAATAGTATTTTCTTCATTACTTGCACTATCTAGATGCGTCTATCATAATGAAGTCCTAGTTGCATGTAATGATGATTGAATCATGATGAGTTTATGATAATGAGATCAATAATTTAGAAGCATGTGATCTAAATGTTTCTATTCGTAGGATTCTTGAGACATGACATCAAGGATTCGATAAGACTAGTGTATATGATATCTTCACATATAATGAGGATGACCAATCTCATTGGTTATCAATGCGGAGACACTAAGATATGTGTATATGTGCTAATTAGAGGAATGAGTTCACTGAACTGACCAGTATAGAATCCCTGAATGGTATATTACCGAATTGTCGATCAGGATATTCTATCATCACAGTTGCACGATTGGATCTTTGACCTGAATCACCAAAGATGTCTTGTCGGGCATACCATGTACTTTGACTATTGACTTTTGTATCACTTAATGTTGTGGTCCTGTATAGTTAATGGATTGGGTATATGGGAAACTTGGTGGAGGCAATTGAGTGAACAATAGGGGATTGTCCACTCTCGGTAGGAGAGAGAGAATATCAAACGGATAGTGTAGACACGCCAAATTGGCCTGATTCGGAGCGCCAGACTCTTATTCCATAGGCGATACCCATTATCTGACCTCTATCTGATCCAAATTACCTCATGGAGATGAGCTAAGGACGTTGGTCGAGCTCCTCGTTTGTTAGGAATGGACCAATGATTTCCAAAATAATGTCGTAACCTTCAAGCGAGAGCCGTGCGTGAACCATGAAAGCACGAAGCTTGCTTGATGACTGACCTTGAATGGTTCATACTTGAACGTCTCAGGAGTTCCGTGTGTGTTCCGTGACATTTGGGATTTTCGACAAGTAATTTCTGTAGGCTTTAGTCTATAACGGTTTCTTCGTTATGGCTTTTCGATCTGTACTGACACGACTATCCCGGACCACGTGTTAGGCCTTTTCGGTCATCACCGGGTCTTTTCAGGTCATCCGGGTCAATCCTAGCTGAATATTTTCATCAATCAAGGCCATACGACCGTTTCGGTGAATTTTAAGGTTTCCCAGTTATTTCTAGCTTTTCTGAGCTTCGGTTCACATTTACCGGGTTAATCTCGGATTCTTCAATGATTTCGGGTTTTTCAATCGTACTGGACTTGTTCGGTCATCATTTTAAGTCATCCCGAGTTGACCCGAGATTCCTCGACCGGAACCGTGCCCTTTTGGATCTTCGCCACGGTTTTCAGCTTTTCGTGAGAGGGTAAACCGGTAGAAAACCTTGGGCAAACATCTCAGGAGTCATGCAGGCTGGTTTACCAACTTGAGGAGGTGCGGTTGAAGGCCCTCTTTCCAACTCAACAAACGGGAGCCGAAGCGGACATCCCGTTTGCAAGTTACGGCATGCGGAACACACGCGTAAGAGAGAGAGTGTAATGTGCCCCCACTCCCCTTGAAATGGTAGGGCGCGCCCTGAGCGCCCTCACCCTGGGGGCGCGCCCTGCGCGCTCTCAGTCCATGGGCGCACCCTGCGCGCCCCCGCTTCCTTTGAAAAGCGGGGGCGTGGTCTGTTTTCGGAAACCAGAAATTTCCTTGATTAGCACATTCTAAACTGGATTTTTGGAAGGTTTCCATCATTAATTATCGATTATTTTGACCACGCCCCCGAGTCGGGGGCGCGTTCATCTTATCAAGTTGATTTTTAGCAATTTCCGAAAGATTCCAGCGATTTTTAGCAATAAGACGCGTAACGCGCCCCCGCCTCCTTTGAAATAGGAGGGCGTGCAGACCGCACCCCGGGTTGAGGGTGCTCCCTGCGCACCCTCACCTCCTTTGAAACGCGGGGGTGCGGTTGGACTAGTTTTCATATTTTACACCGGTCTCCATTCTCTATAAATTGAGGACCATTCTCAATGACCCAAGGTTGAACCCCCCATGCCTAGCTCATCCTGAGGTCATCCAAGCTCTCTCCCAAGGCCGTCCCGACATCCAAAGCTGATCTGACGTCGAGAGATAAATCCCGAAGCGAAGGAGAAGGCTCAATCCGTGCGTTCTACAGCAACTGAACTTCATCGGCTTCTGTAGAAAATATGATGCTCTATATGCAAAAGTCTTCAACAGAAGAGTTGTTCCTCTCCTCGTCCTATTTCATTTTCAACCATCAACACTCAATTCCGACTTGCCGTCTCCCCGTGGCAATTGCTGCACTTAGGGCGCGCATCTAGGTTCTATTTTTTCCACATCCGCCCAGTTTAAGATTTTTTACAGACTTCGTAAAAAGGATTTTGGAGAAGTCGTCAACAGAATATATCTTCCTATCCAAGTTATCCATCTATAGAAACAAACAGCACTCGATTTTGATATCGGGGTCATCCGTAGAGTTCTCTACACTGAAGTTGCGCCAGGAGGGTGCAAGGCTACCTGAACCGGCTTCCTTCAACCAACTTGGCTTCAACTCAAGCCAATACACTCCATAAGCTTCCTAAACCCATTTCATTCAGTTTATTTACTATTTTAGAACATCTTTTAGTTTACTTTGCATCATTTTTATATAACTAAAAACACAAAAAAGGGGTTAAGGCTCACCCCGAAGCCAGTGAGTTCGGTTTTTCAATTGAAAATTTCACATCTTCTTATTTCAGTTACTACACTTCACTCAAGTCTAATTCATTCCTTCACTTGTTCTATTCTTCTTATGTTGCACAGATCAATCAAGCTAGCACCGGTTGGACTCTTCTTCATCGGCCGGCCGAAGAAGAAGAAGGTTGAACTCACATCTCAATCTCCTGCACTAAGGTACACACGGTCAATTCAACTTAATCTTGTCTTTTATTCCATAAAGCGGAGCCCGCGGCTCCTGGGGACCACTTTTTTTTATTCATGTTCTAAGTTCATCTCCTCCTCACTCTCCTCTCACATGACCCGAACCGTCTCCAGTGCTCGAGCGACACCGTGAGATGAAAGTTTGGGGATCAATGTGAGTGTGGGACCGAGGTGAGGACTTTTTACCACTTTCCGAGTGTTTTCCAATTCACTCTCTTTCTCCTATTCTATCTTTCACCTTCTCTTGAGGTGCCGATCCGGAACCCATTTTTGGAGTCGACAGCTTTTTGGCGACCACAGTGGGAATACCAATGTCTTCAACCGTGCTAGCTTGATTGATCCGTGCAACTAGTTGTTTTCCGATTTTGTTCCCGCGCGAACCGGCTTGTCCTTTACCTTTTCCATGTCAGTTTACTTTTAAACTTGCTGTTTACTCTTTCTTCAAGATTGTCCCCTATGTGGACTTGACTTGTTTGTCTTTAATTTCAGACTGATTCCCACGTGAACCGCCTTTCTTTTCCAACTCAGTTCCCGCATGAACCAACTTATTTTTCAATCGGTCCCCGCGTGGACCACCTCTTTACAGCACCTTCAGATTGGCCCCACGTGGCCCTCTTTTCATCTTGTCAGCTTTTACACTGGTTCCCACGTGAACCACCCCTATCATCATTAAAACCGGTTCTCGCGTGAATCAACTCCTTTTCTAAACCGGTTCCCATGTGAACCAAACCACTTTCCGATCAGTCCCCGCATGGACCACCCTTTACACCACCTTAGATTGGCCCCACGTGGCCCTCCTTTTCTTTTTCCAATCAAACAAATCGGTTCCCGTGTGAACCACCTACCTTTCCAAAACTTGGCTCCTACGTGAGCCACCTTATTTTTAAAATGGTCCCCACATGGACCATCCCTTTTATCTTCATTTCAGATTTGTCCCCACTTGGACACTCCATCACAAGCCGGTTCTCACGCGAACCACCTTTTAGTTGCTAGTTACTTGTTTTACTTTATCATTGCTTGTCTTGATCGCATGCACTTACTTGATTTATTTAATAGCTTTCATTCATTTCATGTTTGCATATTGATTGCTTCTTCTCCTCCTACCCTCCATTTTTCATTTTTGCATTAGCTTTTTGCATCGGGTACCGGACTTGCTCCGATTCGTAGGGCATTCGAGGCGGGGGCTCTCTCTCCCAATACACCCTCACCCTCCAAACACCTTCTTGGTGGATTCTAACTTCTTTTCTGGGATATTCCTTCCTAGTTGATTTGGTTGTTTTCATCAAGGCCTCCGTAGGTCCCCATCCGTGGAGTATTCCTTTCCGCATGATTGGGCCAATTGTACCACTTTCCCAAAACCCGAAGAACCCAAGTACCAACTTGTGGTGATTGAGTGACAACCTTAGGTCTTGAAGATTGAAGCAATAGGAACCATTCCCACTTGAGTGAATAATTGCTAACAATCTATCTAATCTAAGGTTTCAACTCAAAAATTGTCGAGTAGTCATTTTAAGAACTTGTTTGCATTACTTGCTTGCTCACAACAATTGAAAACAACCAAAAAAATTCTTCTTTCAAAACACCTAAAACAAAACAAAAAAAATCCCTTTAACTTTTGTGTGCAAGAGTATGATCTAGGTCCCTACAAACTTCAACAACAATCCATGGTCCAACCAAAGGACCATGACATTCAAGAACACAAAGTGCAAGGGGTTGCCATCAGTCCGCTTCATTTAGTATAGAACAAGCTCTTAAGGATCTATCTTTTCATCTTGATCCCAATACCTTGTCATTCATACAATCTCTAGTGAAGAATAAGATGCCTGTCAATCAAGGTCCAGCTAAAGTCAACCGAGCTGCCTCACCTCCCCAATCAGTAGTTCAGCCTCTTACCATAACCCCACCTGGGCAGTCTAGCCATGTTACTTCACCTTCTCACCCCATTGTGGGTCATTCTTCAGCTCGCACACCAACCCACCTCCCTCCCATAAGAGTGCCATGTGCACACCCCCTGGTGAATTCCTCCCCACCTGTTGCCAAGGATAAAAAAACCGTTGAATTTCCCCTATATACTATCTACATCCCCCATCACAAACACCATCCTACCATCATTACAATGGCTCTGGTGATCCCTTCACCCATGTCAATGATTTCCTGAGCAAATCATCTCGATGGTAGAATGATAGAAAGACCCTTACTTTTCTTTTTAGCAGATCTTTAGAGGGTGTAGCCCTAGATTGGTTTTTTTCATTGAATGAAATAGAAATATGGGATTTTGAAACTGTCAAGACCAAATTCTTGCACCGATATGGGCCAGGCTATTCAATAATTGGGAAAGGAAAAGGAGACGTGGAATTAATGCAATATCATGATGAATTGAGGTCCATGGTTGAGAGGAGCATTAATGTTATGCACCAACTTAGGAGCCCTCTCCAACCCCATCCAGAATCTTCAACCGACTCCTCGACGCCAGTTGATTAGGCCACCCGTGCCCCAACCTTAGTCGGTCATGCAACCCGTGTCAATGGCACAATCAATTGTGCATGATCAAGCTCCTCATGTCCATTGTGCAAATACTTCATTACCTAAACCAGCTCCCCAGCCTTTGACCTCACCAAAATTTCCAAAGGCCCCTCGGCCAATCATCAGGCCCTTAGCTTCTCAGTCTACTTCATCAACAACTCCTCGGCTAACAACACAAGCCTTGGCCCCTCAACCAATTTCACCAATAGCTCCTCAGCCTGAACCAACTTCTATGTTGACACCAATTGAACAACCCTTGGCTATTCAATCAACCCCTCAAAATAGGGTTCACCCTAAGTCGGCTAAGGCCCTTGTTTCTTCTATTGCTCCTACCTTGGCAGAGGAACTAGTCACTCTTATCATTTATGCTCCTGCTCCGGTAGAGAAACCAATTAATCTGATCATCCCTACTCCTACTATAGTAGATGATCTAGTCACTTCAACCATTCATGCTCCTAACATGGTAGAGGAACTAGCCACTCCGATCATTCATGCTCCTGCCATGGTAGATGATTTAGTCACTCTGACCCTTCGTGCTACTACCCTAGCATAGGAATCAATCACTTCAACCATTTGTGCTCCTGCCATGTTAGAGGAATCAGCTTCTTATCATGTCATTGCTATATCTCAAGATCAAAGTCAGCCAGTAGGGGAGATGAACCAAACCCTTTTACCTTTTTGAGATCCCCTAAACTAGGCATGTCCTCTTCCATAGAACATCCTGAGGAGAACCTACTGTAGGGAGCTTAGATGATGGAATCATAAACTTAATTGATTGTCAATCCAATGAAGGACTAGGCAAGGATCTGTCAGGTATTGATCAACTATTACCATCATTGGAATTGATCATTGAAAATGGTCAGATTGAATTGACCCCTGAGCTGGGAAGTAAGAAGACAAAATTGGTTAGTGAAATGGGGAAGGAATCTATAAACCTACAGAAGGAAGATGCAGACCTTAGCAAGGGGATACTAGGGCCTCATCTAGCTAGGCAGGCTAATCCTATAGCATCAATCTTAGAGCCCCTACTCATACCACATTCTCCTCACAATCAACGATCGGGCCCATGGGCCCACAATTCATCCATCTTAGGGCCACCACCCTATATTCATCTTCCTCACAATTGTTGAATTGGCTCATGGGCCCCCAATTCTTCAATCTTGGGACCACCACCCATACTTCATCCCATTCTATTAGGCCCTTATGCCCCTCTTCTTCAATTGGGCCCTTATTCCCCTTTCTTGGGCTCTTGCGCCCCTTTTTTTCAATCAGGCCCATGTGCCCCTTTTCATCAACCAGGCCTGCGTGCCCCCTTTATCCAACCAGGCCCATGTGCCCCTCTTCATCAACTGGGCTCTTATGCCCCTTTTCTTCAACCAGGCCCACGTGCCCCTTTTAATCAATCAGGCTTGCATGCCCCTTTCCTTCCATCGGGCCCACGAGCCCATAATTCTCCCCAATCGAGCCCATGTACCCTTAATTTTTCTAAATCGGGCCCACGTGCCCACAACTCACCTCAATCGGGCCCACGTGCCCGTAATTCACCTCAACCAGGCTCACATGCCCATGTTTTTCTGCATCCAAGCCCATGTGCCCAAATTTCTTCTAAATCGGGCCCACGTGCCCACCTTCTATCAACCTCGGGCACACATGCCCACACTCCAACTTCGGGCCTATATGCCCCCATTCCTTCACAATCAGGCCCGCGTGCCCATACTTCTTCAAAATTGGGCCCCCGTGCCCCCACTTCTTTAACTTTGGGATTGCGGACCCATACTCTTCAATGGTGCCAGCGAGCCCATCACAAATCACAATCTTGCCCCCAACCATTTAAGTCGGGTCCATATGCCCGCTCTTTTTGTTGGGTCCCTCGGGCTCAACCTCCAATCGGACCTTCGAGCCCATCACCTCCCATCGGGCCCTCATGCCCATCAACATCAACTGGGCCCTCTAGCCCGCCTTCAACTCTTGGGCCCACATGCCTCTTGATTCCAACCATTTCTGGGCCTTCAAGCCCACTATCAACTCCCTGGCCCAAGATCCCACTTTAATTCACATTTCTTTTCTAGCATTCTCTTTCCTTTTCCAAATTTTATTTTCAAAAAAAAATCAAAGGTAGAGAAATTTCTTAGGTGATACCCCAATCTTTGCCTTCTATGTCATCAATCCTAGTTCCACCATGCCAAATCAAATGTACCACATCTTGCACCTCACTGTATGACTCTTACTCTTTGATTCAATGTGGAACATATCAATAGTGGAAGCAGTTGGGCAAGGCAAGGCAAGGCATGGCAGGCAAGGCAAGGCAAGCACAAACAAAGCCGTCATCAACAATGAACTTCTTTTTCTTATAGGTATTACATGAAATTGCATTCATCATCATTATGTCATCCGCAAGGCAATGTTTTTTTGAAATGATTTTGAACCTCATATGACAATCTTACTTGAGAGAAATTTATGATTGACGATAGCTACTTTTTGTTTTATCCTAATGAATTCTTTACAATGCAAGGCATATTTTCAATTGATTCACCCATGGAATGTAATCTACCTCAAAAATGGAGAGAACTACCAGTATGACTTGAGTCCACATGTGGTTGTTCTCTAGGAGTCGAGGGTGGATACCATCCCACACACAACACATCCCGATCCTAGAATCTGGATGACTTGACACCCGAGAGAAGCTAGTCAAGGCTCAGAGGTGGAAGGAAAACCCTCACCCTACTCTCTTCTGTTCGGTCCAAGATAGGCAAAGGGGACTAGAGGGGGAGAGTATCGAAAACATCCGCCTCCCTAGTAGGAGGCTGTCTCATAAGGTCCAACTTCTCAATGAAAGAAAAAGGGTGCCAAAAGATGGGCAATGAACCCCATAGGTTTAAACAAATATGGGCTTGTCTGAATGAGTACCCATAAAAGTATAAAATGAAAAAAGGTACTAAAAGATGGGCAATGACCCCACAGGTCAAAGACTTGTCTAAGTGAGTGCCACATGTAGAAAAGACCTGAAGAGGCCGATCCCCAATGGGCAATTAGGTGTGAGTAGAGAAATTCCTCTCGATATTTCCAAAGCCTATCAAGGACTTCCTTATCAATTCTTCATTCTTAACCCCCCAGGGTGTGGGTGGACCAACCAAATCAAAGCTAAACTCTAGCTGATCAAAGGTTGAAGGTCAAAACAGATTCTAGGTAAGGAACCCCATTTTGCGTATGGTATCTACCAATGAACCCAGAATAACAACCAAGTGATGAGAACTTGTGTCAATATTGATTTTTTCTCTTCCAAAAAAATATATTTTCAAAAACTCAAAAAAGTTGAATATTTTTAAAAATCCAAAAAAAATAAGTATTTTCAAAACTACAAAATAATTGAATTTTTTCAAAATAAAAAATCTTTTAACACAACTTCTTTCAAATTCCAACAAAATTTTTAAAAAAAATTCATCACCATGCTTGGTTTGAATTCTCGTCTTTATATTCATATTTATTCTTAGTCTCTCATGTTTCAAATATTTCATTGCATATTTGCTGCTTTATTTTTTTTTACACCCTTAAGAAGGCTACACCCCTTGACAAAGGTCAAGGCATACTGCAACTTGCAAGGGGGATAAGCCATACTGGCATTCTAATCTCGTTTTTCGAGTGTTTCAGGCATAGAGAACAAAAAGGACAACTGCACAACAAGGCAATGCTCGCCACTTCCCTTCTCTAAGGATTCTTAGGAGGAGGTGTTATCATCACCTCAGCCTCAACATTGCCGAGGAACTTTCACTTTGTGTCCTCATTAGGACACATGAACTCTTTTGTGAGAATGCATGTCATCACATTGCAAACTCACCATTATCATTTCCTTTCTTAGCATATATTAGGTGCATTACTATTTATTTTATGCATTGACGTTGAAGACCATGAATGCAAAGAAGACCGGGCCCGAGATCCCCTTCATCAAAATCCATGACGGTCAGGTCATTCTTTGTGCTCACGGATAGGCCAAAATTGTGCTGTGAGGGACGAGGGTTTCCGAATGGGTATCTTGACCTCATAGACAATCTATATCTTCAACTAATTGTAATACAAGTTTTGTTTTTGTTTTCTTGAGCCCAGCATGCATCATGTAGTATTAGTTGCATTGCATTTTTCATTGTCATTGCATACATCATTCATGATCTTCTACTTTTGTCCGGATATTTCTGAACCCTACCGGGCCCCTTCTTTCCATCATGTGCCCCAATTCCAATCTTTCTAATCCCACCGTGTTTTCTAATCCCACCGTGTTCGGTAATCACCTTGTGCCTTCAAATCTTATATTTTTATCACCACTGTGCCACTGCAACATCCTTCTTGCTATTCATCCCACCGTGGCAGTCAACTCATCCTGCCAAGGGCCTCCTATTTGATCAAAACTTGCATTGCCATTATTTTCTCGGTCTGTGCGTCAACATTTGCCTTTTGGAATTCGAGATCATTCCATTTCGAATTGAATCTTGTCTCTTGGAAGACTTAAATGAATATGAGAACTTAAATGTGTTCGATTGGTATTCTTTTACTTTTTTAAAACAAATCTCCTTTAAAATTTTAGCCCATCACAGTACAAGAACACCGCAAAGATCGGGTTCCAGCTGATGATGAACCTACGAACCCATGTTTCGGGGACTCCCCACCGCATTGGGGGTTGGCTATTCTTCTCTCGTTCCAATGGCACATCTCTTACCAATCGAACATAGGAAGACTTGATGAAACATGGCGGTCATTCGGGACACTTGAGGAGATTCATCTTGTCGAATCTGGTCGTTGAGCGTGTTTATATCTACACCTTGATGCCACCTTTTCAGTACATCGCCATTTCGCTTTACTACATTCCACTACGATCCATCTCACTTCGCTATGTTTTCTTTACATTTCACTTCTCTTCGCTACATGTCATTCCCTTGCAAAGCTGACATCAAGGCGAGGCAAGCTGTAGACACACTAAATTGGCCTGATTCGGTGTGCTAGACTCTTATTCCATGGGTGATACTCATTATCTGACCTTTATCTGATCCAGATTACCTGGTGGAGATGAGCTAAGGATGTTGGTGGAGCTCCTCGTGAGTTGGGAATGGACCAATGATTTTCGGAATAATGCCATAACCTTCGAGCGAGAGCCGTGCGTGAACCATGAAAACACGAAGCTTGTTCGATGACCGACCTTGAATGTTCCATACTTGAACATCTCGAGAGTCCTATGTGTGTTCTGTGACATTTGGGGTTTTCAACAAGTCATTTCAGTAGGCATTAGTCTATAACGGTTTCTTCGTTACGATTTTTTGATCTGTACTGACACGGCTATACCAGACCACGTGTTAGGCCTTTCCGGTCATCACCGGGTCTTTTCAGGTCATCCAGGTCGATCCTAGCCCAATATTTTCATCAATCAAGGTCATATGGCCGTTTCGGTGGATTTTAGGGTTTCCCGGTTATTTCCAGCTTTTCCGAGCTTCGGTTCACATTTACCAGGTTAATCTTGGATTCTTCGATGATTTCGGGTTTTTTGATCGTACCAGACTTGTTTGGTCATCATTTTAAGTCATCCCGAGTTGACCCGAGATTCCTCGACCGGAACCGTGCCCTTTCGGATCTTCGCCACGGTTTTTGGCTTTTCGCGAGAGGGTAAACCGGTAGAAAGCCCCATGAGAACATCTCGGGAGTCATGCCGGCTGGTTTACCAACTTGAGGAGGTGCAGTTGAAGGCCCTCTTTCTAATGCAACAAACGGGAGCCAAATCAGACATCCCGTTTGTAAGTTACAGCTCGCGGAACACACACGTAGGAGAGAGAGTGTAACGCGTCCCCGCTCCCCTTGAAATGGTAGGGCGCGCCCTGAGCACCCTCACCCTGGGGGCGCTCCCTACGTGCCCTCAGTCCGGGGGTGCGCCCTGCGTGCCCCCGCTTCCTTTGAAACGTGGGGGCGCGGTCTGTTTTCAGAAACTGGAAATTACCTCGATTAGCACCTTCTAAACCAGATTTTGGAAAGGTTTCCATTGTTAATTATTGATTATTTTGACCACACCCCCGAGTCGGGGGTGCATTCATCTTATCAAGTTGATTTTTAGCAATTTCCGGAAGATTCCGGCGATTTTTAGCAATAAGACGCGTAATGCGCCCCCACCTCTTTTAAAATAGGAGGGCATGCAGACTGCACCCCTGGGGTGAGGGAGCACCCTGCGTGCCCCCAGGTTGAGGGCACTCCCTGCGCGCCCTCACCTCCATTGAAATGCGAGGGTGCGGTCGGACCAGTTTCCATAGTTTGCTCCGATTTCTATTCTTTATAAATTGAGGACCATTCTCAAAGACCCAAGGTTGAACCCCCATGCCTAGCTTGTCCTGAGGTCATCCAAGCTCTCTCCCAAGGTCGTCCCGACATCCAAAGTCGATCCGATGTCGAGAGATCGATCCCAAAGGTAAGGAGAAGGCTCAATCCGTGCGTTCTACAACAACCAAACTTCATCGGCTTCTGTAGAAAATCTGGGGCTCCTTCTGCAAAAGTCTTCAACAGAAGAGTTGTTCCCCTTTTCGTCCTCTTTCATTTGCAACCAGTGGCACTTGATTCTGACTTGCCATTTGTTCGTGGCGATTGCTGCACTGAGGGCGCGCATCCAGGTTCTATTTTTTCCACCTCCTTCCACTTTAAGATTTTTTTACAAACTTTTAAAGAAGGATTTTGAGGAAGTCATCAACATAAGATATCTTCCACTCTGAGTTATACATCCATAGAAATAAACAGAACTCGATTCTCACATCAGAGTCATCTGTAGAGTTCTCTACACTGAAGTTGCGCCAGGAGGGTGCAAGGCTACCCGAACCGGCTTTCTTCAAACAACTTGGCAGTACCCGAACCGGCTTCCTTCAACCAACTTGGCTTCAACTCAAACCAATACACTCCATAAGCTTTCTCAACCCATTTCGTTCAGTTTATTTACTGTTTTAGAACAACTTTTAGTTTAGTTTGCATCATTTTTACATAACTAAAAACACAAAAGGGGGTTAAGGCTCACCCCGAAGCCGGTGAGTTCGGTTTCAATTGCTAATTTCACATCTTTTTATTTTAGTTACTACACTTCACTCAAGTATAATTCATTCCTTCACTTGTTCTATTTTTCTTAAGTTGCACAGATCAATCAAGTTAGCACCGGTTAACTCTTCTTCATCGGCCGGCCGAAGAAGAAGAAGGTTGAACTCGCATCTCAATCTCCCGCGCTAAGGTACACATGGTCAATTCAACTTAATATTGTCTTTTATTCCATAAAGTAGAGCCCGCAGCTCCTGGTGACCACTTTTTTTTATTCTTGTTCTAAGTTCATCTCCTCCTCACTCTCCTCTCATATGACCCGAACCGTATCTGGTGCTCAAGCGATACCGTGAGATGAAAGTTCAGGGATCAATGTGAGTGTGGGACCGGGGTGAGGACTTTTTACCACTTTTCGAGTGTTTTCTGATTCACTCTCTATCTCCTATTCTATCTTTCACCTTCTCTTGAGGTGCCAATCTGGAACCCGTTTCTGGAGTCGACAGATAGTACTCTAAATCTTTGGCCAAGGTAGATTGGATAATTGGAAAGGGGTTTTTCAATTGTTCCAATTATGAGTACAAGATTCCATGTTGTCGGTATATTTAGGAGTTGATAGTCAATGCCATAGTCCTATCTAATTAGGACATTGAATGAATAAAGATTTATATCCGTATGGTTACCGATGATGAAAAGGCTCTTTGAGGAGGAGTTTATCCCCGAAGTCATTTGGGATCATAGGATGTGACTTGTACCCTTCATAATTAGTAGGCCGTTAAATCTATTATGAGATAACAGTTATAATTTAAAAGAAGTTGTTCTTTTAATTAGGCCTCAACCAAATGAGTTCTTGGGCCTAGGAGGCCACACACATAAGGACCAATTCGTAAGTTTGGGGGCATGGGTTAATTTATAGAACAAGGAGGGGGTTTTTTTGTGAAAAACTCTGAGTTTTATAAATAATAGCGATGAGAGCACATATCCTATCAAGCCAAGGGAGCCCTCTACACCCCAGCCACCCTCTTTTGCCATCTCCCACCCTAGCAGCCGCCATTTGATGGTGGAGTTTCGTTCGGGATGGTAGTTCATGTGGATACGACTAGAGGCCGTAAGTTTGAGCGGCTTGATGAGCGTGAGAACCCTTGATCTTCTCTGATCAATAGGGATTATTTGAATTTCACAAAGGTACGTGTTCGAAATCATTTCGAATATCGATTTTGGCAACATCATTCGGTTCCGACCGAGACCAAGACATTGATATACGAGGAATCAAAAAATTTTCACTATGCCAATCTAATTGGACTGATTCTTTATAGTGATATCAGATCCAAGTTGAAGTCTTGTTCGAATCCGACGTCGTTTCGATGTCATTTTTATATATTTAATGTTTTCCCGAATCTATACATACGTCCATCTTGACAGAGTAACCATAAATCGTATAGGATATGTTTTAATGATTGGTTACTTCTAAATGAATCTCTTGACAAAGGGCTTTCCAACATAGCAAATCATTCGAATTTTGGACCATCAGAGAGTCTAGTAGAGGGTTTGAAACATGGTGATTTTGTTTTACGAAATTCACCGGTTTGATTTGGGGATGTTTTTAGATCTTCTTCCATGCATGGAGACATTTGATGTCTTATAGATGACTTAGAAGATAGGTAATGTGATTACCAAGAGTTTCCCATTGTTCTTTGGCTTTGAACGACATTGTTGAAGATCGATTGAGCATTTTTACAAGGAGGAGAAGTTGTAGGGCTGGCGGCGTTTCTTTCTTATTTTTCTATTGATTAAGATTTTTTCATGGAAAGAAAATAATATTTTTGGATTTCTTATTCAATTTAGAATCGACCTACTATTTTTTGAGATATTTTGAAGTTTGGAAAGTCCGATTTTAAGGCCATGAAACCTCCTTTCGTAGTTATTGTTCACGTGTTATCAAGTGGGAAAGATGACCCATCGGGATCAGATAACTGAATCCGGCTCCGCTCAATGCGTCCACACACAGCTTGACTAGGGGTGGGACGTAGCATGCTGTGCGCTTGTTTAAACAAAATTTTTTTGAACGCATGCAAGTGCACCTGCACGCAGCGCGTGAGACATCGTCGTTCGCGGGTGCACCTACCGCGGCGCGAGACGGCGCCGTGCGCTGGTGCTTGTGGCGCATGGTCAGTGCACCAGAGCACAGAAGAAGGACGGCGCAATGCGCCTAGATCTTTTATTTGATTTAAAATTATTTTAAATTAAAAGAAAATTTAAAAAATGTCAAAAAAATCCATAAAATTTGTAAAAAATTATGGAATATCATATAATATATTATCAAAGTGTTTGGTGATCTGTAATGTGGTTTTGAGCCCCATTTTTATAGATTCATTGTTAAGTTTTTAAAATTATTTTAATGACTTAACTTGTGAAATTAAAATCTAAATTAATTATGTAATTTTTAAAAAATTATGAAATATCATATAATAGATTATCAAAGTGTTTGATGATCTATAATGTAGTTTTGAGCCCCATTGTCATAGATTCATTTATTGTTAAGTTTTTAAATTTATTTTAACGACTTAACTCTAGAAATTAATATATAAATTAATTCTATAAAATGTGATTTTTCTAGAATTATGTTTTGGACAATGATTTGGTATTTTGTACGGTTTTGGGAATACATATATTTTTCAAATTGTCTAGAGTTGTTTGTATGCTTCATATAAATTGTTTATATGGTTATTTCATGTTCTTTACTTCATGAATAATTTCATAAGTATGAAACTAAGAATTTCAAAATATATGATGCAAATTTTATGATATAATAGTTATATCATATTATTATCACGTATTCGCACAATGTTCATGTGATGGTATGTATATGTGAATGTTTGGATGATCATGGACTTAGAATGTGTATCATGTGATGATGCTTATTTAATGTTGGCATGTAATTAAGGGCCTGCCTGCCTAATCTTCTCTCTTATCAATTCTGATTATATATTCTACATCCCTCTAAAATGTATTCCCCTTGATTAGGATCAAGGTTTCTTATTTTAATTATGTACAATTTTGGGTCTACGTACCCTTAATGCTCTTGTAATGACAAGAAGACTGATCGAGGTGGAGGAGAGAGCGGGATGCAAGGAGAAGAGTTCTTCAAGACATGATGACATGTCAACACCGGCGTAGGATGTTGAATCCTTTAATGCATACCGATATGTCTCCGGTCATGCATTAATGAGATGAAAGTCCATGATCATCTATTTAAATTTTGCATATTTGATATGTATGTGTGTACACTAGATACCTTATGATGAGACTAAAATAAAAACTCTTTCTCATTTAAATTAGGTTGATAAGCATGGGACATTAAGAATGACCCACATAGCCTTCCGTTGTTGTGGTCTCGATGAGCCAATCTTAGATTGGGTGAGTTTGTTGTGTTTCCCACAAGGCTCACTCAGCAAGGGATTGGTGATCGTGGCCAAGGCTTAAAGCCGAACTTTGGAATGGACCATTGACATGGCCTAGTTGTGTTTCCTACAAGGGCTATGTTGAGAATCCATACCTATAAAGTAACAAGCGGATTTGACCTAACTAGATTATATGACTTGTTGTGTTTCTCACAAGGTCATGCTTTAAAGGCTAAATGACTAAGAGTTGCAAAAGTTGCAACTGGCAAAAGTTGCCTACCTATTAAGTATGGGATGACTTGTTGCGTTTTTCACAATGTTGTCACCATAAGGTTAATAGGATCTTAGTCCCCACTAGGATGTCATCATGATATTCCGTCTTTCATAACGAGGGTTATGCAAATTCACCAAAACTAGTGGGAGCATAAATTAGGATAAAAGATCATATCTTAATTTATTTTAAATGTCTGCAATATTTTCTAAATAGAACCATGTCTTCATTGTAGAATTAGATTCTTAACCACCAGTTATATTGCATACTAGAAGTCATTAGGATCATTAACATAGACTTTCTTGATTGGTTTAGAACCCTGAGAAGTGTTCTCATGGTTGACGTTGTAACTAACCTACTTTGGAAGTGGGTGCCTACTAATCATCTAATCTAGTAGAAGAATATGAGAGCTTCATCTCATTAGAAAGATGTACTATTTGCCTTACACTAAATGTTAGTCTTCATATGAAGTCTAGAGACAACATGGACAGATGGATATGAGATCTATCATGGCTCATGGTGATAATCAAATTTAAGATAAAAATTAAATAACATATATCTTCAATACTTCTTGTTGGTGAGACCAATGAAAAGAAGTGAGATCATTAGATGAGAAAATGAATGCATAGTTAATAGTCAAGAAGTTGGTCAAGAATATTAAGCCTAAATAAGACATAAGATTGCTCTTCTACTATATGATGATAATTGGTGGAAATGATGTAAAGTATATTGAATATATAGCAAAGGAGGAGCTTAAGAGGCTTCTAGTATGTTAGTTTTTGACTTACTTGTCATACACATACACATTAAGTATAAGATACGATTCATGTATATCATAGTATAAGATACTAAGCATATGCCTTATGGTATTAGATACCAGATGTGTATATCTTTTATGAGATATTAGGTATGCATATCTTCTATAAAAGGTTATATATGCATCTCTTGGTATGACGTACTGGATATGTATCTTATATCAGCAAAAGTTGCTGATAATGACAAGTAAATGAAAGCTTGATGTATAAAGATTAACCTACATATACAAATGATGCAAAAGTTGTATCATTGATTGTGGGAAGTATAAATCTTTAATAGCCTTTTAGGGGTGTCATTTTCTTGAAGATTGTTGGCTTTATCCTTCTATATGAACATTATCGATATTTCCTACTTGAATAAATATTGATTTATTTTGAGTTATGGAAATGATAATTATTCTAAGATTATGAATGGAAAAATGTTTGCCGGTGAGAGCTTAGTAAATAGTTTACTCATATATGATATGTAAGCTCTCATGGTATGTGTGAATGCTCTTCTTAGGAGGAAGTGGGTTGATATAGATAAATTTATTTTTTTAGCTAAATATAGACATGGTCATATCAATGAGAAAAGACATAAGGAGTTCCATAGGGATAGAAACATGAAGGTAAATGATTTTAAATCATTTACCAAATATGAGTCTTATCTCATTGAAAAATGACTAACTCTCCATTTATTGGAAATGGAGGGTGGACCAAGGAGTTATTAGAACTTGTACATTTGGATGTGTGTTGGTTTGTGTCTATTAAGACTAAAGATGGACATTCTTACTTCATCTTTAGTAGATAATTTCTCTAGGCATAGATATGTGTGCTTGTGAAGTGCAAATATGAGGCTTTGAGAAATTGACTATGGTTAAAAACGAAGTAAAGAATAAATGAAAAGAGTATTAGAGCTATTTGATTAGATCAAGGAGTGAAGTACTTAAATACTAGATTCACACATAATTTGAAGGATAATTCGACTTTGTCTTAATAGGCATCTCCCTATAACCCTTAGCTTGCTTGAGTAGTAGAAACAAGGATGATTGTGTTATGTGTGACATGACACAAGTAATGACAAATTTTGTAAAATATTCCTTGTCTATTTAAGGCTAAACACTCAATATAACCACTCTATATTGGTACCTTCTAAAATTATTTTGATTATTCCATATATGATGTGGAAAAGGAGGTTAGCGCTTGATCTTAAGCTTGTTAAGATTTCAAAATGTCTGACTATGATGAAGATGTATAACCCATCATAATTAGAATATAAAATAGAAGTGTAGACTTGTGGGATATCCTAAGTAAACTTAATGATATTTAAATATACCACTTTAAGAGATAAAGGGTATTTGTTGCTTAGTTTACTGTATTCTTAGAGGAAGAGTTCCTCCTTGAAGAAAATAATGGGAGCAAGGAATTTCTGGAAGGGGTTCTAGACCCACAATCAAAGACACTTCTATTAAGGTACTAATTAACAATAACACACATCATAGGTCTTCAATTGTGCTAATTCAACTTTGTAGATATGCGAGACATATCTTTGTTGAAAGAAGATAAGCACAATAAAGTGAGGATGTTGATCCAAAGACCTATGAAAGACAATATGAGATTTTTATTCCAAAATAGAAGGGGATAATAAAATTTATTATATTATCATCTATTTTAGCCAATTTTGGAACTTGGTAGATCCACCTGAGAGTAAAGTACCTATTAAGTGTAAAGGAAAATGAAAGGATGAATAGGAGTGAATTTGAAGGTGAGACCTTCAAGGTAATGATGATTGACTATGATGACATCTTTTAACCATTGCCATAATTCAATTCATTTAGATTTTATTGGTGCACACTTTGACTATGAGATATGTCAATAGGATGTTAAGGTAATATTTCTCCAATGGTGAAATTTAAAGGGAGGTGTATATGATACAACCTCTATCGTATATGATACAACTTGAAGAATGTGAGTCCCAAAACATCTGAAGAAAGTGTACATGTTGTTAATGTCCATTCATAGACTAAAACAACATTATCAACATAGAAATATAAAATTTGATAAAATTGAATCTTATGACTTCATTTGGAATGAAGAAAAACCTTGTATGTATAAAAATGCTAGTGGTAGTGTTACTGTATTCTAGACATGTTATATAGATAACATACTACTCATTATGAATGATGTAAGTATGTTATCATCAATGAAGCCTAGCTAGAATTCTCCATAAATATTTTGGGAGAAGCTTCTTATGGATTTAGGTCTATAGATATAGATCTAAAAGAAATGCTAGGCTTGACCCATTTGTTGTACATAGACACCATAGTCAAAGAGTTTGACATGGAAACTCATATATAGGTGTCTTTCCTATGAGATATGGAGTTTATCTCTTTTAAAGAGAGATGAAATACATGGGTATAGTCTCTTATGCCTTAGTCATAGGATCTATCATGTATACTATGTACATAGCTTGATATGATTTACACTCTATGTGTTATGAGTAATCGTCAGTCAAATCCAAGTAAGAGTCACTGGATAATTGAGAAGTGCATACTTAAGTACTTGAGTAGTACCAAGGATGCATTTCTAGTATGAAGGATAGGACTGAAAGTTTTGAGTTAAACTTAAACTTCTAGTTCTATATGATTGGTAGATAGATAACTTTAGGATACATGTTTACCTGGATGGTGTTGCAAGGAGCTAAAAAGTTACATGCTATAAACAATGTGGAGTTTACAAATTATAATTGATGCTGACTGCTTATGAAGAAGTACATCTTATATTATGGAGCTGTCCTTAATATCCCTGATAATATACCATTATTTTGTGAAAATGATGGATCATTACTTTTGTAGTGGAGCTTTTGTCTCATTAGAAGTTTAAACACTTCTGTGGCAATATTACTTGGTCAGAGTGGCTGCAACTTAAGGAGATATGATTAAAGAGAGTATTTAAACCATAAACATTGCAGACCCACTAACTAAGGCCCTGACTCATAGTGCATTTGAGGGTCATCATGGGTAGATGGAGATCAAACATGTAGGTGATTGACTTTAGTGCAAGTGGGAGATTGATAAAAATGTATGCCCTACAAGCTAATCATATGTGATATGATTTTACATTTCTTATAACATTTTATTCATTATTAATGGCATTTTTTCATTACTTGCACTATCTAGATGCGTCTATCGTAATGAAGTCTCGGGTTACATGCAATGATGATTTAATCATGATGAGATCATGAAAATCATATCAATCATCTAGAAGCAAGTGATCTAAATGTTCTTAATCATAGGATCCTTGAGATAGGACATCAAGGATCCGATATGACTAGTGTATATGATATCTTCTCATATGATGAGGATGACTGATCTCACTGGTCATCAGTGTGGGGACACTGAGATACATGTACAGGTGCTTATTAGAGGAAAGAGTTCGCTAAACTGACCAATATAGAATCCTTGAATGGTATCATATCGAACTGTCAATTAGGGTACCATGTAAAATGACTATTAACTTATGGATCACTTAGTATTGTAGTCTTATATAGTTAATGGATTGGGTATATAAGAAACCTGGTGGAGGTAATTGAGTATACAATAGGGGATCATTCACTCTCGATAGGAGAGAGAATGTCCTATGGATAGTACTCTAAATCCTTGGCCAAGGTAGATAGATAATTAGAAAAGGGTTTTTCAATTGATCTAATTACGAGTACAAGATTCCATAGTGTTGGCATATTTAGGAGTTGATAGTCAATGCCGTACTCCTATCCGACCAGGACATTGAATCCTTCAATGGTATCTTATCGAACTATCAATCAGGGTATTCTATCATCATGGTTGCACGGTTGGATTTTTGACCTGAGTCACCAAAGATGTCTTGTCGAGCATACTATGTACTTTGACTATTAACTTATAGATCACTTAGTATTGTGCTCATGTATAGTTAATGGATTGGGTATATGGGAAACATAGTGGAGGCAATTGAGTGGACAATAGGGGATCGTCCACTCTCGGTAGGAGAGAGAGAGAATGTCCTATGAATAGTACTCTAAATCCTTGGCCAAGGTAGATAGATAATTGGAAAAGGGTTTTCAATTGATCCAATTTTGAGTATAAGATTCCATAGTGTTTGCATATTTTGGAGTTGACAATCAATGTCGTACTCCTATCTGATCGAGACATTGAATGGATGAAGAATTAAATCTGTGTGGTAACTGATGATGGAAAGGCTCTTTGGAGAGGTGTTTATCCCTGAAGCTGTTTGGGATCATAGGATGCGACTTGTACCTTTTATGATCAATAGGTTGTTAAATCTATTTTGAGATAATAGATTTAATTTAAAATAAGTTGTTCATTTAATTAGGCCTCAACCAAATGGGTTTTTGGACTTAGGAGGTCACACACATAAGAACTAATCCATAAGTTTGGGAGCATGGGTTAATTTATAGAACAAGGAGGGGATTTTTTTATGAAAAACTCTGAGTTCTATAAATAATAGCAATGAGAGCACATATCCTATCAAGCCAAGGGAGCCCTCTACGCCCCAGCCACCCTCTTTTTCCATCTTCCACCCTAGTAGCTACCATTTGGTGGTGGAGTTTTGTTCGGGACGAGTGGTTGACGTTGGCATTAAGGAGAACCCGACTTCAGAGGTAGTTCGTGTGGATACGACTAGAGGCTGTAAGTTTGAGCGGCTTGATGAGCGTGAGAACGCTCGATCTTCTCCAATCAATAGGGATTATTTGAATCTCACAAAGGTACGTGTTCTAAATCATTACAAATACCAGTTTTGGCGACGTCGTTCGGCTATCGAGACCAAGACATTGATATACGAGGAATCATAAATTTTATGCTATGCCAATCTGATTGGACCAATTTCTTACAGTTCGTCCTTGCTGAAAACTATTCAAATGGATGGTCTCTAGTGGTATCCACATGATCTACTTCAATAGATGAGTTCTTCTGTCTTTCAGGCCTCGAGAAATCTTCTAAATCTAAGCTTGACCATGAGAGATCACCTTCTTGAGGAGAGAGGAGGACGGGAGGCTGCTTGGGACATGATTCAAACCTATGGCTTGTTAGGGTTTGGCTTCATAAGTCATTTATTTATATAAGTTAATTTTTTTCATAAAAAACCTAAACTTCTATAAAATTATGCCATGCCCTTATCATTTTGATCAAATCTAATAGCTGTGACCCACTAGATCCAATAGCTAATTGGGTTGAAGCTTTAATTAATTTAAAAGAACAATTTCCTTAAATTAATTCAAAATCCGAGAATAGTTGTTATAGCTTTCAATCATAAAGTGTACAAGCCACATCCTATGATCCCAAATGACTTTGGAGAGTTAAATAACATTTGTTGAGCCTTTCTATTACCAATTTAAATCCTCACCCATATAATGTCTTGGTCGATTAGGGGTTTGTCACCGACTGTCAATCCCTAAATAATCCAATTCTATGGGATCTTGTACTCAGGTTCAGATCAACTGAAAAACTCCTTTTCCAATTATCTTAAGTATCTTTGCTAAGGATTTAGAGTACTATCCCATAAGACATTCTCTCTCTCTCTCTCCTACCGAGAGTGAATGATCCCTTACTGTTTGCTCAATTGCCTCCACTGAGTTTCTCTTGCACCCGATACATTAACTATACTGGAACATCAAGTTGGTGATCCATAAGTTGATAATCAAAGTATAAGATATATCCAGTAAGACTTCTTTGATGACTCAGGTTAAAGATCCAATTGTGCTATTAAGATGTAAGAATAATCTGATAGACAGTTCGGTAAGGTACCAATTAGATTTTCTAAATTGTTCAGTTCAGTGAACTCATTCCCCTAATGAGCATGTATGTGTGTATCTCAATGTCTCCACACTAATAATCAATGAAATTGGTCATCTTTATCATATGAGACGACATCACACACACTAGTCTATAAGGACCATTGATGTCTCATTTCAAGGATCCTATGACTAGAAACATTAGATCACATAAGTTCGTGTGAATACTGTTGGAGCTTCAAAATTACTTCTTCTTTCTCTACAAGGGATTAGATGAATAACTATCATGTATATTCAAACTCATTTCGATTAGTTTTTGGTTTTCATCGTTCAATTCTGATTGAAACAAGATCTACATGAAACTATAGGAATCATTGCTTCTGCTACACTAAAATTTTTAGGATGATTTCTTACAGGTCATGTAGATAAAATTAAAGGATAGAGAATCTTTTGCTAATAACATTGCAAATGCACTAACTAAAGTGGTAACTCAAAGAGTTTTGTTTTAGCTTCACCTTGAGTTGATGAGATTAACTATAAGGGTAATTGGCTTTAGTGCAAGTGGGAGATTAATAAAAATATATGCTCTACAAGCTAACCATGTATGATATGATTCAAAATTTCTAGAAGTATCTCATTTAATTAAAAAGTAAATCTTCATTACTAACTCTTATTAGATACATACATCACAATGAAGTCCTTGATCACATGTAATGATGATTGAATCATGATGAGATCATGATATTGAGATCAATCATCTTAAGGTTTGTGATCTAAATGTTTCTAGTCATAAGATTTTTGAGACGTGACATCAAAGATCCAGATATAATAATGTATGCGAAGTCTTCTCATATGATAAGAATGACCAATCTCATTGATCATTAGTGTGGAGATAGTGAGATACGAGTACAGATGCTCATTAGTCAAATAAGTTCATTGAAAAGACTGAATTAGAAACCCTAAATGGTATCTTATCGAACTATTGATCAAGGTTTTCTATTTTCACAGTTGTATGGTTGGATGTTTGATTTGAATCACCAAAGATGTCTTTTTGGGTGAAACTTATGCTTTAACCATTAACTTATGCATTACTGTATTGATTGTCCAATACAACGATGAATTACGTATAAGAAAAACTCGATGGAGATAATTGAGTGGACAACAAAGGAGTGTCCACTCTCGATAAGTGAGAATGAATGCCTTATGGTATATGTTGGCATCAATTTTTTCCGCTTAGCTTGCTTGATACAAGTTTCAGCAATGCCGAAGCCGGTGCAGAAAATCTGACCCAGATTCGGAAAATTCGTGAATAGATGATGTAAACAGGCTTTGGAAATGCCTTGGCATGGCCTTACATGCTACAAATAGTCAATATTATGTGCTCATTACATAGCTCCGGTCAAGAGCTTCGCAACGGTGCCCAAAACATGAAAAACGAACACCGGAAGGCCGAAATGACCATTTTGCCCCTGACACTTTGGGACAAATTGGGACTCTAACATGGAATTCAAACTTTACCACATTGTCAAGGTTGGATAGAGCTAGGCAACGCTCGAAACGGATCGAAAATCCGACCCCTGGGTGAAGAGATATGCAAGAAAGAGCAAATCCGGACGGAAAGCCGTATGTTCTCGCACCAGGGGCATAATGGTCCGATTAGCTCTGGATCGACCCATGGGCTGAAAATTTCAATTTTCATAACCCAAAAATTTTATCTCATGAATATTTATTCATGAAAAATAAATTTGGCCAATGGGAGAAGGTAATTGCACTCAGATACATTTTTCGGCATTATCGACGGCCGAGATCGCACTGATCGGAGAAACTAGCTAAATCAGGAGATCCGTTACAATTCAAGTGATCTCAACCACACATCAGGATGTAGCATAAGATCAATGGCCATCAGGGCATGATCTGGAATTTTTTGAAGTCAATTTGAGATTTATTTAATTGGTTTTGGTTGGAATTAATGCTAGCCGTTGGATCGGGAGCACTTTGATTAAACCAGGGTTAAACCTAACCCAAGATGGGCTAACCCAACCTGTCATGGCCGAACCCCATCCTCCCTCACCTGATGTGTGCGCAAACAGCCCTAGAAAGTAGGGGAGGGTGCGCAAGGCTTTCCCAACTCTCTCAATCTCTCTTTGGTTTATCTTTATCTCATCCTCAACCACCTCAACCTCCCATGGCTTATCCCTATCTCTCCCTTGGTTTATCTTCATCCTAACTAATCCTACAACTAACCAAGCTTATCCTCATCCAAGCCTTGGTCGAACCAGCCCTCTCTCCACTTGTCATGTGCGCACACCTCCTTGAAAGGAGGAAATGGTGCGCACCCTTCTCTCCCTCTCTTTCTAGTTGGCGCATAATCATCCTCAACAACCAACTATGGGTTATCCTTATCATCCTCAACCTCCCTTGAGTTATCTTTATCTTCTCTCAACAACCTCCAGCCTTATCTCCTCCTGGATATGGCGCCCCTCAGCCCCTATAAAAGCCCCCTCAGCTGGCCATGTGCAGGACAAGCTGATCACCCTACGGAAGCCCTGCCTCTCCTCCCTCTACCCTGCTCCAAGACAGCTTCTCCTTGCTTGGACGTCTTCATCAGAAATTCATCAACCTCTCCAGCCTCCTTGTGGTGTTCCAAGTGAAGAATAAGAAGGAGAAAAGGCCTCCCTCCAGCAGGCGCGCCAGCAGCAGGTGCAACCAGCCCACCTGATTGGTGTGCCAACTTCAGCAAGTGCAGCAAGCTCTCTTCATTCCTTTGCTCCATCCATCAACATCAGCAAGGAGGGACCCCCTTTTCTCATCCAACAGCAAGAGAATAAGGGTTTGGTGGCACCTTCAGCCCATCATCTTCAACACCACCTGCAGTGCAAGAGAGAAGAAAAAAAAACGGTGAGTTGAAAAAGTGTGTTCCGATGTAGCCTTTTAATTCAACTCTTCCCCTTCTCTTATATACCCCTCTCCATGGTGTCATACCCTCTGAGTAATGCCCATTAACCCCTTTGAGTGCCCTTCATGTTTGTCTACAGAAAGCCCCAAGTGTACCCTCTATTTGGCCATCACAAAAACAGCCCCTTGCTGCCCCTTAAAACAGGCCTCTGAACCAGCCCCTTTGTGCACCCTTTTGGCCCTCCATGTTGGCCTATAAACCTTCTACTATCATGCTTGGTTTGACCCCACTGATGGTCACTTGGACATGCACCTCCTGCCTCCCCCGATCAGGCCCCGAATGGCATGCAAAACAGGCCCCCTTGCTGGCCCAAGTTCTGCCCCCGTTGTGAGCACTCATGTCAGGCCCCTTTGATGGTCACCTAGTTTGCCCTATGTGCAACACACCCAATACAGCTCCTACAGCACCCCCAAACAAACCAAACATCCTCTTTGATGTGTGAAAAGAGGGGTGACAGCCCGGGCCTCTTGGAATCCGCCGGACGGGCCAAGAGTTAAGCCGGGTGGCCCTGATTTCTACATGTCAAAATGCCCTTTGTGCATTCCTAAACCAGTCCTAGTTTACACCTAAACCTGTCCCTTGTACAGTCCTACCAAAAGCCCACCTAAACAGCACCTTAGCCAACCCATTCCAGCCCCTCTGAGGCTCACCTACTCCACTGCTACAGCAAGATGTCAAGGTGCAAAAATGGAGTGCAAATCAGGTCAATCAGGCCATGGAGGTGCAAATCAGGCCCATTGGGTCATGAAGCTCAAAGCAGGCCGCCAGGGCCCATGAAGCTCAAGATAGGCCAACCGGGCCGACATAGCATGAAGACCGGCCCATTGAGCCGTTGACATGAAGTTGCCCATTGGGCCTTGGACATTTAAAAAGCACACTTAAATAAACTTAAATAAATTTGAAGGCGAAATGCCAAAATTAAATAAGGAGTTAGTCTACAACTGGACGCTTCATTGGGCGGCTCATCCGGCTTGCACCGGAACGCTGACCCGGACGTAGGCGCGGGCCGGCTCCCGTTGCAGACGATCCTTCCCCCTACTTGGAAAGTCAAATGACTATGCCTTGTAGGATGGGTAAAATTCCACACCGATTGGAAAATAAGGCGGTATGCTGCCAAAATTCTCCTAATCAGGTGGATTTTACACCAAGGGAAGGACATTCTCACATTTTCACTTCGACAAGCATTGAACATGGCATATGAACTGCCACATCTGATGTACACCAGCATGAGCATGAATATTCAATGAACATTTCAAGTGCCGAGTTGATTGCATGTGACTGGGCATCGACACTAGCCCGACAGACCGGATGTGATGCAAACCGAACAAGAGTTAACCAAATCTAAAGTTAACTTAATTAAATCTGAAAATACATTCAAACTAATCTTAAAACATGCTTAAAACATCTCATTAAAGCTTTAGCATTCAACAAAAATCAGATTTAATACAATCTGGAAAAATTGATTCAATACATTTAATCCATTTGAATTCAAATGCATAAAGAAGTGCAAATCAAACCAATTGAAAAGAACACATAAATAAAACATTAAGGATTATGAAATTCATCTTAAAACATGCCAAATTCAGATCATTAACAATCTGAAGTTCAAGTTTAATCAATTTGAACCAAACTTCAAAACATTTAAAACATACCGAACGCACCCGAATCGGTATTAAAACACCAACCGACATCAGAAAATCACATGAAAATGACTCAACACATGTCAATTAAACTTAAAAAAGTCAATTTGATCAACACATCTAAAATATCAAGTTCAAACAAAAATAAAATAAACTTCAACCAATTGAAGTAAAACAAACCAAACAATTCAAACAAGCTCAAAACAAATAACATTTAAATCCAAGTTAAATGGAAATCTGAAATCAACATTTCAAACCACATCTAAATCAATTCATAAATCAAACATAAAACAACTTCAAACAAAATCTAATCAAACCTGTTTTCATCTCATCGGGCCTGAAAGGTCGGGGCCCTTTGTGTTCTTTATACGTTGTGGATATGCACGCTCTCGTCAAACAAGATCGCTATGGCAGTTAATCAAGGGTGTTCGAGTGTTTGCTCGATGTAAATGAACATCGGATATTCGCACCATCCGATGGAGAGAGGTCAAAAAATATTTTCACAGAACCCGAACCTCGGTTCTATACTCCTATAATATCACCTGGACTATCTAGTAGTTTTTATGGTCTATCACCTATTTTACTAAAAAATTCAGGTACGATATTTTCAACATTCAAAAAAAAATCTTTTAAACACATTTCCAAGAATCAAAAACGATTCCTGAGGTTCCCACAGGATAATACTCTAAATCCCTAGGCAGGGTAGAGAATAAAATTGTAAAAGGAGTTTTTCAATTGTTATGATTTTGAGTACATGATCCTATAGAGTCGGTATACTAAGGAATTAACATTCGATGTCATACTCCTTTCTGATTGGAACATTGAATAGATGAGAATTTATATCAATGTGATAACTTATGATGAAAATGCTTAATGGAGATAATATTATCTTCTTAGCCTTTTGGGATTATGAGATGTGGCTTGTACCTTTCATGAACAGTGGATAGATTAATGTGTTATTAGATAATAAATTTAATTTAATTAAATATAGTTGTTCTATTTTAATTACATTTCAACCAAATAAGCTATTGGGCATAGTGTGTCACACATATAAGAACTTATCCATACATACAGGGGCTTTGACGTAACTTGTTGAGATTTTAGGTATTTATGAAAAATTTACATTCTATATAAATACTAATAGTTCTTGCCAAACCCTATCAAGATAAGGGTGATAAGCACATCCTCAGCCTTCTCCCTACCTCCTCCTCTTTCTAGAAGATGTCCATAGGTGATTAAGCTTTATTTAAGAAGAGTTGTCAAGTCCGATGCGAAGGGAGAACTTGCTATGATGAAGTTCATATGGTACCACTAGAGACATGACATTTGAATGGTTCGAAGAGCTTAATAAGTTCTTTCTCCTTCTCTCTAAGGGATTAGATGAATCCTTATCTGGTATATTTGATCCCTTATGATCAGTTTCAGTTTTCTTGTTCAGTATTGATTGAAATAAGATGAACATGAACCCATAGGTAGTGTTGCTTTGGCTATACCAAATTTTATATGAATATTACTTACATGACTCACTAGGCCCAATAAGCTATTTGTTTTAGGCCTAATTAAAATATAAAATTTTTATTTAATTAAATTAAATTTATTATTTAAATAACAGATTTAACGGTATATCGATCATGAAAGGTACAAACCATATCCCATGATGTTAAATGACTTGGCGATAATCTTATCTTCATTGAGCATGGTTTATAAAATCAGTTGAATTAGATCAAAATCAGCCAATTCTAGAATTGCATCGGTCAATTCTTATCCGATTCTTGGCTGAAGGATCGATTCCTTAAGAATTCTAGAGAAATCAATCTGAATCAGTGGAATCGGTTGGAATCGATCTGATTCCACCGATTTAGACAAGAATCGATCGATTCAACCGATTCCTATGAAAGACTTAACATACGATAACGGATTTATATTGGGCCTGATTTGGACCCGATATCAATCTGATTCGGGTCATTTAAAGCTAAAATTGACTCCTTCACATCCCTCACTTGCTAGGGCTAAAGCTCACCTACGATTCTAGAAAGAATTGCGGTGATCCAACCTCGAATAGGTCAATTTCATAGTTGCAACAATGATCCCATTGATTCCCAGAGGAATCAATTAATTTCGAGATCGATTTCGGTGATTTCAGGTCAATTTCGCTGATTCAGAACTCGATTCTAGAAATCTAGGTTGGATTTTAGCAATCCAACCCTTGATTCCAGCTCCAAGCAAGAGGTTTCTTCATCCTTGTCACTGTAAGGAATCGTCCATAAAAATTTGGTGCAGCGAAAGCGACGATTCCTATGGGTTCTTTTAAAATCTGTATCAATCAAAATCGAACGACAAAAACCAAAAATTGATCAAATTGGGTTTGAATATACCTGATAGGGATTCATATAATCCCATGAAGAGGAAGGAGATGAGCTTCTTAAGCTTTTCAAACCATTCAAATGTCCAGTCTCCAGTAATATCCACACGAACTTCATCCACAGTAGCTTCTCCCTTCGCGCCGGCCTCGAAAACTCTTCCCGAACGAAGCTCCATCGACTATGGACACCTTCTAGAGAAAGGAGAAGGTAGGTAGGAGGCTAGAGACGTTGTTTTCACCCTTGGCTTGATAGGGTTTGGCTGAAAACATTTTTATTTATAGAGACTTTTAGAATTTTTTATAAAAGCTCAAAATCTCCATAAATTACGCCCTTGCTCATGTACTTGTGGATAAGTCCTTTTGTGTGTGACCCACTAGGCCCAATAGCCTATTAAGACCTAAATAAAATAGAACAATTCTATTTAATTTAATTAAATCCGTTATCCATTAACAAAATAATTGGCCTAGCGATCATGAAGGGTAGAAGCCACATCCTATGATCCCAAATGGCTATGGGGATAATCTCATCTCCATTGAACCTTTCCATCATCAGTTACCACATGGATATAAACCCACATCCATCCAATGTCTCGGTCAGAAAGGAGTACGGCATCGACTGTCAACTTCTTAGTGTACCGACTACATAAGAGCCTGTACTCGGAATTGAATCAATTAAAAAACTCTTTTTCAAATAATCCTATCTACCCTGGCCAAGTATTTAGAGTACTATCCTATAGGACATTTACTCTCACTTATCGAGAGTGGACGATCCCTTGTTGCCCGCTCAATTGGCTCCATCGGGTTTTCCTTATACCTGATCCATCGCTATACTGGACCATCTAAACAGTGATCCATAAGTCAATAGTCAAAGCACAAGTTCCACCCAACAAGGTATCTTTGGCGACTTAGGTCAAAGGTCTAACCATGATAGAAAACCCTGATTGACAGTTCGGTAAGATACCATTCAGGGTTTCTAATTTGGTCAGTTCAGTGAACTCATTCAACTAATGAGCACATGTATGTGTATCTCAGTGTCTCCACACTAATGACCAATGAGATCGGTCATTCTCATCACATGAGAAGATATCACATACACTAATCTATCTGGATCCTTGATATCTCATCTCAAGTATCTTAAGACTAAGAACATTTAGATTAATTACCTTTAGATGATCAATCTCATTATCTTGATCTCATTATGATTTAATCATCATTGTATTTGATCAAGGACTTCTTTATGATATTCGCATCTAATAAGAGCATATAATGAAGATTTGCCTAATTAATTGAATGAGATATATATATATATAGAAATATTGAATCATATCATATATGATTCGCTTGTAGGACATACATTCCTATCAATCTCCCACTTGCACTAAAGCCAATCACCCATCTGGCTGATCTGTATCAACTTGAGATGAAGCTCAAACACTCTTTGAGTAACTGCTTCAGTCAGTGAATTTGCAATGTTATTAGCAGTAGATACTCTATCTTTAATTTTATCTCTATAAGCTGCAACCTCTCGAATTGTATGGTATCGCCACAAAAGTTTTAAACTTCTGATGAGACATCGGCTCTACCCCCATTGTTTTCTTAAAACAATGGTATATAATTAGAGAATTTTGGGAGAATCCCATATCATAGATGAAAATCTTTATCTAGACTACATCTCAAGTAGTGTGCAACCTCTATGTAAACTTGATTACATATGTTGTAGAATTTATAGTGTTTTATCGTATGAAACTCTTCCAACTCACTGCACCACCATTATTTTGACTTAATATCAAATTTATTTGATTAAAAGATTGTGTTTATAAAACTACAAGACTTTAAGTCTTATCCTCTAGTGTATGGAGATACATTCTTAGTGCTTCTCAAGTACAAAATGTTATATCTCTAAACTATCCAGTGACTCTCACTTAAATCTTCTTGATGAATTCTCATAACACTTAGAGCATTAATCACATCATGTACGTAGCATCACATAAATGATAGACCCTATGACAAAGGTGTAAGGGCTCTATTAATGTGATCTTTTTATCTCTCAAGAAATATTCAAAGATATCACTTTAGAGAGATCAACTCCACACCACATAGGCAAGAAACCTATCTTGGAGTTTATCATGTCAAACCCTTTGACTATGGTGACTACGTACATTAACTGGACATTGCTTTTAGATCTATCTCCATAGATCACAAAACCCAAATTATGTTTGGAGGATCAATTTGATAGCTAGGTTCACTTATGATACCACACCTACTTCATTCTTAATGAGTAAAATGTCTTTAATATAAAATGTCAAGAAAATAATAGCACTCCCACTTATCTTGTTAAATACACAAGGCTCCTCTTCATTCTTAATAAAATCATAAGATTTAATCTCATTAAACCTTATATACAATCTATGAGAAGTTTTACTTCAGTCTATAAATGAACTTAATACACACTCTTCTTGGATGTTATTTGGACTTGATTCCCTATAGTTGTATCATATACACTTGTTCCTCAAAATACCTTAGAGGAACACTATCTTAACATCCAATTAACTTATCTTATAATCATAGTGTGTAACAATCAAAATCCGAATGGATTAATGGAATAGGTAAAAGATCTCATCATAGTCAACCATTTGACTTTGATGATATCCTTTTCAACTATTCTCACATTTGAAGGTCTCTACCTTCTAATCCTCTCCAATCTATTCTTTAGTGATCCATTTATTTCTTATAGATACTATATCCTCAGATGGATCTATCAAGTTCTTAATTTGATTAGAATAGATAAAGTTTAAATCAGATTTTATTGTCTCTTCCCAATTTAGAATCAATAGCTTATATTGCATCTATATAGATCCTAAGATCAATATCCTTTCTATCTTATGCCTCATTTCATCCATCAAAGATATGTCCCACGTATCTCTTAGGTTGAATGGACACAAGTAAAGACCTATGAACTGTCCTTGTGTAATTATTAACTGATATCTTAATAAAAGTATCATTGGGTTGTGGGACTGGAACATCTTCCATATATACCTTGCTCCCACTATCTTTATTAAAAATAAACTTTTTCTTTAGAAATATAGTGAGCTGAGCAACACATACCCTTATTCATAAGAATCGTATATTTAATATCCATAAGTTTCTTTAGGATATCCCACAAGCTAGCACTTCATAGTCTTATATTCCAACTAATAAGGGTTATATTGCTTCACTATGTCAGACATTCCGAAACCTTAACTTGCTTAAGGTCAAGTTTTAACCCCTTTTCCATATCCTATATGGAATAATCAGAATAGACGTAAAAGGTAGCAATTTAAGATCAAGTGGTTATAACAAGTACTTAACCAAAAATAGACAAGAGGAATTTTACAAAGCTTGTCATTATTCATATTATGTCCTACATAATGTGGTTTCTCATTTTAGCTACTATATTAAGCTAAAATGTGTAAAGAGGTGTCCATTAGATTCTATTATCCTTCAATTGTATGTGAATTATGTACTTAAGTATTTTCCCCCTTGATCTCATCAAAGAGTTCTAATACTCTTTCCATTAGTATCTCTACTTCATTCTTAATCTCAGATAATTTCTCAAAGGTCATAGATTTGTACTTCATAAAGTACATGTATCCATACCTAGAGACATCATCTTTGAAATAATGAAGTAGAAATATTCTTTTTTAGCCTTACTAGATATGGGCTAACATACACCTAAGTGTACGAGTTCTAACAACTCATTAACCCATTCTCCATGTCTACATTAAGCTAAAGTGTAGATTGATCTAAATCAACTCATTTCCTCTTAAAAGGAGTATTCACACATAACATGAGAGCTAACATATCAAATATGATTAAAAACTTCATTATGCTCCCACTAGCAAACACTTTGCCATTCAAACTTTTAGAACATCTATCAATTCTATAGCTTAGAATAAATCAACATTTATTTAAGCAAGAAATCATATAATGTTCTTGTAGAAGGATATAATAGCAATCTTAATTATTAAGACATCTCTATATGGATATAATAGCAATCTTAATTATAATGCAACTTTTGCACCATTTCATATGTGGGTCAACATCTTCTTTATTAAGCTTCATTTACTTGTCATCATCTACAACTCCTTATAGATATAAGATCCATATCCGATATCTCATACCATTAGATGCATCTATAGTATCTAATATTATGATATACACATATAGTATCTAATACTATTAAGTGTATATTTAAAACAAGTAAGTGTCAATGACTTGGATGCATGAAGCTTCTCAAGCTCCACATTTGCATTATATACAATACACTTTGTACTTCCTCTTCCACTTACCATCATCATGATAGTGTAAGAATTATGTCTTATTCTGGCTCTATTATCTTGACCACCTTCTTTTACTATTAACTATCTTCTATTTCTATCTAATGATTTTACTTCTTTCTATTGGTTTCACCAACTAGAAGTAATTAAGATGTACTGTTGTTCTAACTTACCCTTGGTTAGCTCATCACTATGAGCCATGATGGATCTCATATATATCTTGTCTCTACAATTTATATCTTGCAAAGACTAACATCTAGTTTAAGGCAAATAATGCATCTTGTCTATAATATAAGATCTTATCTTTCTTTCACATCATTAGATAATCTAGGAGACACCTACTTCTCAAGTAGGATAGTTAATTGGTCAACTATGAGAATAATTCTCTTAGTTCTAAACCGGTCTAAGAAGTGTGAGCCATTAAGCTATTTGGCATCTAATATGCCTTACTAATAGTGGTTTATCATCGTATTCTACAACTGAGATATAATTTTATTAATATAACATTGCAGACATTCATTAAAATTAAGATATGGTCTTTCATCCTAATTTATGCTCCCACTAATTTTTGACAAATTTACATAACCCACATTATGCATAGACGGGATATCACGATGAAATCCTAGTGGGGACTAAGACTATATTAACTTTATGGTGATGACCTTGTGGTAGCACAACAAATCATCCCATACTTAATAGGTAGGCAACTATTGCTAGTTGCAAATCTTGCAACTCTAAGTAATTTAGCCTCTAGAGTTATGACCTTGTGGTAGCACAACAAGCCATATACTCTAGTTAGGTCAAACCCACTTGCTACGTTATGAGAATGGATTCTTCACACAGCCCTTGTGGTAGCAGAACAAAGCCTTGCAAATGGTCCACCCCAAAGTTCGACAAATGCCATAGTTATAATCACCAATTCCTTGCTGAATGGGCCTTGTGGTAGCACATCAAACCCATCCAATCTAAGATTGGCTCATCAAGACCATAACAATGGAAGGCTACGTGAGTCATTCTTAATGTCACACATGTATCAACCTAATTATAACAAAGAGGGATTTTATTTTAGTCTCATCAATAATATGTGCTAAGTATATATAATACCTTTGGAATATCATATATCTAAGGTATAACGTATAGCACACATCCACATATCAAATATGCATAAAAACAGGTGACCATGGACTTAACCCTAAGCATGCACCTAAGGCACCCCTATAGGTGCAAATCCTTACTTTAGATGCTTAAGTTGGCATGCTCCAACTTCAGAAGGGTGCTTCTCCAAGTAATCCCGCTCTCTAATCTTCTATGAACCGGCTTCTAACTCTTACAAGTGGCTTAAGGGTACATAAACCCGCAAATGTACATAACTTAATAAGAAATCACAGTTTCAACCAAAGGGAGTACATAAATGAAGGTAAGTAGAATGTACAATTAGATTGTATAGAGAGAGAGGAGACACACGCATGCCCCATTTAATAACATAACCAACACAATTAAAAGCAATCACAAGCCAAACACAATTAAGTCCATGATCACCTTCATACACACACTAATATTCATCGCATGAACATAGAGCACATAAGTGATAATCATATGAGAAATATCATATATATCTGCATAAAATTACATACTATAATTTTGAAATTCTCAACTTCATGAATGTCAAATTTTAATGAAATAAATAACATGAAAATAACATGATAACAACATATAAACAATTTATATGAAATAAACATATACATATAAACTATTTAGAACATTCATGCATTCCTAAAACTAGTCAGAAATTAATGTTCCAATTTCTATTCTGAAAAATATCATTTTATAGAATTAATTAAGACACTAATTATTTAAGTTAAACCTTTAAAACAATTTTAAAGTTTAACTATGAGTGAATCTATGTAAATAGAGCTTAACATCATCTAACATGTTATTAAACACTTTAAAACATGTTAAATAATATTATATAATTTTCTAGATTTTTTTTGGATTTTTTTGGCAATTTTTCAGATTTTTCTATAATTTTAAACAATTTAAAATCATAAATAAAGGGTCTGGCACATTGCACCAAGCTGAACGACGCATTATGCCACGCCCGTGTGCACCACCGGGTGTGCTGGCATTTATAGGCGTGTGCGCTGACCACTGTGCTCCGGCGCGTGCACCTACCGCCTTCCCTGGACAACGATGAGAAAGTTGATCCCATTAACTCGGACATATCTCCTTATTCAGGAGTCTGAAAACATATGCATTGGAATCCTTATCGAATAAGGATTCCAAAACAATCAGCCTCATATCCCGAAAAATTCTCAACCGACCGTAAGATGAGGAAGAACAGGCGGCTGTCGCCGAGATTCCATATCAGAAATCACCATTTTGCAACGAGGATTCTCCTTATCACGAAAACTAAAAATTCTTCAAAAATACAATTTAGAATCCTCATCAAATGACGTTTCCAAATATGTATATATCCCTTCAGAGAAAAATTCTCTAAAAATGGGAAAACAGGGAGAAACAGGTAAGCGCCGCCAGACTCCGCAAAACCCTAGTTCGTTGGAAAAATCTAAAATTCTCTCCCTCCGCCACTATTCAAAGCAGGATATCAAGAGAAAAGGTTAGGTAATCACATTACCCATCTTCAAAAGCTTTTTTCAAGCCTCAATTTCATCTGTGGACGGAGATTTCACAAAATCCCCAAATCCGGGTGATAGTTTGGGCATGATAGAAACACCAACTTTTGGGGCTTCTCCCAAACTCTAAAAATCTAAACTTCAAACAGCTTATGGCATTGGAAAGAACTATATCACGAGATTCTACCTAAGCCAACCAATCTTTTATCTAAGTCATACATAGATTATGGTGGCCTCGTCAAAACAGACGTTTGCATAGATTCGGAAGCACATAAATAACATGAAATAATGTCGATTCGATGTCGATTTTCACCAAGACTTGAAATAGGCTCTAATACCACTGTAATAAATCATCCATAAAAATTTGGTGCAGCGTAAGTGACGATTCCTATGGGTTCTTTTAGAATCTGTCTCAATAAGAACTAAACGATGAAAATCGAAAACCGATCAAATAGGATTTGAATATACCTGATAGAGATTCATATAATCCCATGAAGAGGAAGGAGATGAGCTTCTCAAGCGTTTCAATCCTTTCAAATGTCTGGTCTCCAGCAGTATCCGCACGAATTTCATCCACAGTTGGTTCTCCCTTCGTGCCGCCTCAAGAACTCTTCGCGAATGAAGCTCCATCGACCATCGACACCTTATAGAGAGAGAAGGAGGTAGGAAGAAGGCTAGGGATGTGGTTTTCACCCTTATCTTGATAGGGTTTGGCTGAAACTATTAGTATTTATAGAGAATTTTAGAATTTTTTATAAAAACCCAAAATCTTTATAAATTATGCCCTTGCCCATGTACTTGTGGATAAGTCCTTTGTGTGTGACCCAATAGGCCCAATAGCTTATTTGGTTGAGGCCTAAATGAAATAGAAAAATTCTATTTAATTTAATAAAATTTGTTATCCGATAATAGATTAATCGGCCTACCGATCATGAAGGGTACAAGTCACATTCCATGATCTCAAATGGCTATGAGAATAATCTCATCTCCATTGAGTCTTTCCATCATCAGTTATCTCATGGATATAAACCCTCATCCATCCAATGTCCGAGTCGGAAAGGAGTACGACATCGACTGTCAACTCCTTAATGTACCGACTCTATAGGATCTTCTACTCGGAATTAGATCAATTGGAAAACTCCTTTTCCAATCATCCTATCTACCCTGGCCAGGGATTTAGAGTACTATCCTATAGGACATTCACTCTCACTTACCGAGAGTGAGCGATCCTTTGTTGTATGCTCAATTGTTTCCATTGGGTTTTCCTTGTACTTGATACATCACTATACTAGACCATCTATACGGTGATCCATAAGATAATGGTCAAAGCACAAATTCAACCCAACAAGGCATCTTTGGTGACTCAAGTCAAAGGTCCAACCATGCAACCGTGATGATAGAAAATCCTGATTGACAGTTCGATAAGATACCATTCAGGGTTTCTAATTTGGTCAGTTCAGTGAACTCATTCAACTAATAAGCACCTATATGTGTATCTCAATGTCTCCACATTAATGACCAATGAAATCAGTCATCCTCATCACATGAGAAGATATTACATACACTAGTCTATCTTGATCTTGATGTCCCATCTTATGTATCCTATAATTAGGAACATTTAGATCAATTACCTCTATATAATCAATCTCATTATCATGATATCATCATGATTTAATCATCATTGTATTTGATCAAGGACTTCATTATAATATTCGCATCTAATAAGAGCATATAATGAATATTTTCTTAATTAATTAAATGTGATATATGTGGAAATATTGAATTATATCATATATGATTCGCTTGTAGGGCATACATTTCTATCATTCATCTTGTTGGTAAGATTTCTTTGTCAAAAATCCCATACACTTATTTATACGTGTTTCCAACGACTCCAAAATTGTTTAAGTGTCCGTTCACTTCTCAAATAGCTCCAATCAAGTCGTTTCTTCTTCGTTATCATCTTCTTGGTAACATTTCTTTGTTAGAATTTCTATATGCACATTCCGGCACATTTTCGACAACTCCGTAATGGTTTAAACATACTGAGCAACCCGTCTAATGGACTATTCTCTTCTCGAAAAGCTCCAATTAGGTCATTTCTTCATCATTGTCATCTTCTTCGTAGGATTTTGATAGAAATGTATGCCCTACAAGCCAATCATATATGATATGATTTGACATTTCTAGATATATCTTATTCAATTAATTAGGCAAATCTTCATTATAAGCTCTTATTAGATGCAAATATCATAATGAAGTCCTTGATCGAATACAATGATGATTAAATCATGATGAGATCATGATAATGAGATTGATCATCTAGAGGTATTTGATCTAAATGTTCCTAGTCATAGGATACTTGAGACGGGACATCAAGGATCCGGATAGACTAATGTATGTGATGTCTTCTCATGTGATGAGGACGACCGATCTCATTGGTCATTAGTGTGGAGACACTGAGATACACATACAGGTGCTCATTAGTTGAATGAGTTCACTGAACTGACCGAATTAGAAACCCTGAATGGTATCTTACCAAACTGTCTATCAGGGTTTTCTATCATCACGGTTGCATGGTTGGACTTTTGACCTGAGTCACCAAAGATGCCTTGTTGGGTGGAACTCGTGCTTTGACCATTGACTTATGGATCACAATTTAGATGGTCCTATATAGCGATGAATCGGGTACAAGGAAAATCCGATGGAGGCAATTGAGCGGACAACAAGGGATCGTCCACTCTCGGTAAGTGAGAGTGAATGTCCTATGGGATAGTACTCTAAATCCCTGGCCAGGGTAGATAGGATAATTGGAAAAGGAGTTTTCCAATTGATCCAATTCCGAGTACATGATCCTATAGAGTCGGTACACTAAGGAGTTGACAGTCGATGCCGTACTCCTTTCCGACCGGGACATTGGATGGATGAGGGTTTATATCCATGTGGTAACTGATGATGGAAAGGCTCAATGGAGATGAGATTATCCCCATAGCCATTTGGGATCATGGGATGTGGCTTGTACCCTTCATGATCGGTAGGCCGATTAATCTGTTATCGGATAACGGATTTAATTAAAATTAAATAGAATTGTTCTATTTTATTTAGGCCTCAACCAAATATGTTATTGGGCCTAGTGGGTCACACACAAAAGGACTTATCCACAAGTACAGGGGCAAGGGCGTAATTTATAGAGATTTTGGGTTTTTATAAAAAATTACATAATTCTCTATAAATACTAATGGTTTCAGCCAAACCCCATCAATACAAGGGTGAAAACCACGTCCTTAGCCTCCTCCCTACCTGCTCCTCTCTCTAGAAGGTGTCCATGGTCGATGGAGCTCCATTCGGGAAGAGTTCTCGAGGCCGGCGCGAAGGGAGAACCTGTTGTGGATGAAGTTCGTGTGGATACTGCTGGAGACCGGACGCTTGAACGGTTTTAAGAGCTTGATAATATCATCTTATTCCTCTCCATGGGATTATATGAATCCCTATCAGGTATATTCGAACCCGATTTGATTGGTTTTCGATTTTCGTCGTTCGGTTCTGATTGAGACGGATTATAAAGGAACCCATAGGAATCGTCGCTTCCACTGCACCAAACTCTTATGGACAATTCCTTCTAGTGGTATCAGAGCCTGGTTCAAGTCTCAGTCGAAACCGACGTCGAATCGACATTATTTTATGTTATTTATGTATTCCCGAATCTATGCAAACGTCTATTTTGACGAGGCCACCATATATTGTATATGACTCAAATAAAATATTTGTTGGATCCATTAGAATATCGTGATATAGGGCTTTCCAACTCCACAAACCTTTTGAAGTTTGGATCTCTGTAGTGTTCGGGAGAAGCCTCAAAAGTTCGTGTTTCTGTCATGCCCGAACCGACACCCGGATTTGGGGATTTTGTGAAATCTCCGTCCACAGAAGAAATTGAGGCTTGGAAAAGGTTTATAATATGGGTAATATGATTACCTAGCCTTTACCTTTGATATCCAGCTTTGAACGACGGCGGAGAGAGAGAAATTTTGAGTTTTCCGACGAACTAGGGTTCTCCGGAATCTGGCGGTGCCAACTTGTTTCTTCCTGATTTCCTGTTGATATAAAATTTTTATATGAAGTTATATATACATATTTGGAAACTTCATTTTATGAGGATTCTAAATTGTATTTTTTGAGAATATTTGGCTTCCGGGATAAGGAGTTATCCTCGTTACAAAATAGAGATTTATGCAACGGAATCTCGGTGACCGCCGCCTCTTCTTCCTCATTTTACAGTCGATTGGAATTTTTCCTGGATATGGGGCCAACTTTTTTGGATTCCTTATTTGATAAGGATACCAACGCATATTTTTCCAGATTTTTTGGACTTCTGAATAAGGAGATATGTCCGTGTTAATGTGATTAACTTTCTCCCGGATGAACAGTGCTTTACGCGGCTGTTCGGGGAAGGCGATCGGCGCACGGCGATTGGCGCACATGTCTATTGATACCAGCGCACCCAGTGGCGCACATGGGCACACGCGAGCGTGGCACAATGCGCCGAACAGCGCGGCGCATTGCGCCAGACACCATTTTTTATGATTTTAAAGTGTTTAAAATCATAGAAAATTCCGAAAAATTGCCTGAAAATTCCATAAAAATTCTGAAAAATTCTATAATATTATTTAACATGTTTTAAAGTGTTTAATGGCATGTTAGATAATTTTTAGTCCTATTTATATAGATTCACTTATGGTTAAACTTTAAAATTGTTTTAAAGATTTAACTTAAAATTTTAATGTCTTAATTAATTCTGTAAAATGAGATTTCACAGAATATAAATTGGGACATTAATTTATGACTTTGCACTGCATTGGAAATGCATGAATGTTCTAAATAGTTTAGTTTTGTATGTTCATTTCATATAAATTGTTTATATGTTGTTGTCATGTTATTTTCATGTTATTTATTTCATGAAAATTCGACATGCATGAAATTGAGAATTTCAAAATAAATTATATATAATTTTATGCTGATATATATGATATATCTCATATAATTATCATGTATGCACTCTATGTTCATGTGATAAATGTTAGTGTGTATGGAGGTGATCATGGACTTAATTGTGCTTGGCTTGTGATTGCTTTTAATTGTGTTGGTTATGTTATTAAATGGGGTCTGCGTGTGCCTCCTCTCTCTCTATACAATCTGATTGTACATTCTACCTCCCTCCATTAATGTACTCCCCTTGGTTAAAACCGAGGTTTCTTATAAAGTTTTGTACATTTGTGGGTCTGCGTACCCTTAAGCCGCTTGTAAGAGTTAGAAGCCGGTTCTGGAAGGTTGGAGAGCGGGACCACTTGGGGAAGCACCCTTCTAAAGTGGGAGCATGCCAACTGAAGCATTTGAAGCAAGGATTTGCACCTATAGGGGTGCCTTAGGTGCATGCTTAGGGTTAAGTCCATGATCACCTAATTTTAAGCATATTTGATATGTGGTTGTGTGATATCTTTTATACCTTAGATATATGATATTCCAAAGATATTATATATACTTAGAACATATTCTTGATGAGACTAAAATAAAATCCCTCCTTGTCATAATTAGGTTGATAAATGTGTGACATTAAGAATGACTCACGTAGCCTTCCGTGGTTATGGTCTTGATGAGACAATCTTAGATTGGATGGATTTGTTGTGCTACCACAAGATTCATTCAGTAAGGGATTGGTGATCATGGCTAAGGCATTTTCCGAACCTTGGAGTGGACCATTTGCATGGCTTTGTTGTGCTACCACAAGGGCTGTGTGAAGAATCCATTCTCATAACGTAACAAGCGGTTTTGACCTAACTAAAGTATATGGCTTGTTGTGCTACCACAAGGTCATAACTTTAGAGGCTAAATGACTAAGAGTTAGAAGAGTTGCAACTGGTAATAGTTGCCTACCTATTAAGTATGGGGTGATTTGTTGTGCTACCACAAGGTCATCACCATAAGGTTAATAGGGTCTTAGTCCCCACTAGGATTTCATCGTGATATCCCGTCTTTGCATAATGAGGGTTATGCAAATTCGTCGAAAATTAGTGGGAGCATAAATTAGGATCAAAGACCATATCTTAATTTTAATGAATGTTTGCAATGTTATATTGATAAAATTATATCTCAGTTGTAGAATACGATAATAAACCACCATTAGTATGACATACTAGATGTCAAATAGTTTAATGGCTCACGCTTCTTAGACTGGTTTAGAACTAAGAGAATTGTTCTCATAGTTGACCAATTAACTATCCTACTTGAGAAGTAGGTGTCTCCAAAATTATCTAATGATGTGAAAGAGATATAAGATCTTATCTCATAGACAAGATGCATTTTTTGCCTTTAACTAGATGTTAGTCTCTATGAGACATAAATTATAGAGACAACATGGATAGATGGATATGAAATCCATCATGGCTCATAGTGATGAGCTAACTAAATAGCAACTTAGAACAACAATACATCTTAATTACTTCTTGTTGGTGAGACCAATAGTAAGAAGTAAAATCATTAGATAGAAATAGGAGAGAGTTAATAGTAAAAGAAGGTGGTCAAGATAATAAAGCCATAATAAGACAGAATTCTTACATTATCATGATGATGGTAAGTGGAAGAGGAAGTACAAAGTGTATTGTACATAATGCAAAGGTGGAGCTTGAGAAGCTTCGTGTATTCAAGTCATTGACATTTACTTGTTTTAAATATACACTTAATAGTATTAGATTCTTTATGTGTATATCATAATATTATATACTATGGATGCATCTAATGGTATGAGATACCAGATATGCATCTTAGATCTACAAGGAGTTGTAGATGATGACAAGTAAATGTAGGCTTAATAAAGAAGATGTTGACCTACATATGAAATGATGCAAAAGTTGCATCATTATTAGTGGGAGGTGCAATTCTTTTATAGCCTTATCGAGATGTCTTAATAATTAAGATTGCTATTATATCCTTCTATAAGAACCTTATATGATTCCCTACTTGAATAAATGTTGATTTATTCTAAGCTATGGAATTGATAGATGTTCTAATAGATTGAATGGCAAAGTGTTTGCCAGTGGGAGCTTAATGAATTGTTTAATTATATTTGATATGTTAGCTCTCATGTTATGTGTGAATATTCTTTTTAAGAGGAAATGGGTTGATTTAGATCAATCTACACTTTAGCTTTATATAGACATGGAGAATGGGTTAATGAGTTATTAGAACTCGTACATTTAGATGTATGTTAGCCCATATCTAGTAAGGCTAAAGAAGAATATTTCTACTTCATTATTTCAAAGATGATGTCTCTAGGTATGGATACATGTACTTTATGAAGTACAAATCTAAGACCTTTGAGAAATTATCTGAGATTAAGAATAAAGTAGAGATACTAATGGAAAGAGTATTAGAACTCTTTGATAAGATCAAGGAAGGGAATACTTAAGTACACAATCCACATATAAATGAAAGATAATAGAATCTAATGGATACCTCTTTACACATTTTAGCTTAATTAAGTAGTTAAAATGAGAAGCCATATTATGTAGGACATAATATAAACAATGACAAGCTTTGCAAAATTTCTTTTTGCCTATTTTTGGTTAAGTACTCATTATAACAACTTGATCTTAATAGGTACCTTCTAAGTATGTTCTGATTATTCCATATAGGATATGGAAAAGGGGTTAAAACTTGATCTTAAGCAAGTTAAGGTTTCGGAATGTCCGACCTGGTGAAGAAGTATAACTCTAACAAGTTGGAATATAAGACTATGAAGTGTTGCTTGTGGGATATCCAAAGAAAACTTTTGGATATTAAATATACGACCCTTATGTATAAGGGTATGTGTTGCTCAGCACACTATATTTCTAAAGGAAAAGTTCCTTCTTAAGAAAGATAGTGGGAGCAAGGTATATATGGAAGATGTTCCAGTCCCACAACCCAATAACACTTCTATTAAGGTGCTAGTTAATAATTACACAAGGACAAATCATAGGTCTTTACTTGTGTCCATTCTACCTAAGAGATATGTGAGACATATCTCTAATAGATGAAATGAGGCATAAGATAATAAGGATATTGATCCTAGGATCTATATAGAACCAATATGAGATATTGATTCATTAATGGGAAGAGACAATAAAATCCGATATAAACTTTATCTATTCTAATCAAGTTTAGAACTTGATAGATCCACCTAAGGATATAGTATCCATAAGGAATAAATGGATCACTAAAGAATAGATTGTAGTGGATTAGAAGGTAGATACCTTCAAAGGTGAGAATAGTTGAAAAGGATATCATCGAAGTCAAATGGTTGACTATGATGAGATCTTTTACCTATTCCATGGATTAATCCATTTGGATTTTAATTGTTACACTCTATGATTATGAGATAAGTTAATTGGATGTTAAGATAGTGTTCCTCTAAGGTATTTTGAGAAACAGGTGTATATGATACAACTATAGGGAATCAAGTCCCAATAACATCCAAGAAGAGTGTGTATTAAGTTCATTTATGGACTGAAGTAAAACTTCCCATAGATCATATATAAGGTTTAATGAGATTAAATATTATGACTTCATTAAGAACGAAGAGGAGCCTTGTGTATTCAACAAGATAAGTGGGAGTGCTATTACTTTCTTGACATTTTATGTTGATGACATACTACTCATTAAGAATGAAGTAGGTGTGTTATCATAAGTGAACCTATGATTATGAGATAAGCTAATTGGATGTTAAGATAGTGTTCCTCTAAGGTATTTTGAGAAACAGGTGTATATGATACAACTATAGGGAATCAAGTCCCAATAACATCCAAGAAGAGTGTGTATTTAGTTTGACATGATAAAACTTAATCGTGTCACCATAGTCAAAGGGTTTGACATGATAAACTCCAAGATAGGTTTCTTACCTATGTGGTGTGGAGTTGATCTCTGTAAAGTGTTGTCTTTGTAGACTTCTTGAAAGATAAAGAGATCACATAAATAGAGCCCTTATGCCTTTGTCATAGGGTCTATCATTTATATGATGCTACGTACATGATGTGATTAATGCTCTAAGTGTTATGAGCATTCATCAGGAAGATCCAGGTGAGAGTCACTGGATAGTTTAGAGACATATCATTTGGTACTTGAGAAGCACTGAGAATGTATCTCTATACACTGGAGGATAAGACTTGAAGTCTTGTAGTTTTACAAACACAAGCTTCTAATCAAATAAGTTTGACATTAAGTCAGAATAATGGTGGTGCAGTGAGTTGAAAGAGTTCTATGTAATAGAACACTGTAAATTCTACAACATATGTAAACAAGTTTACATAGTGGTTGCACACTGCTTGAGAAGTAGTCTAGATGAAGTTTTTCATCTACATATTTGATATGGAATTGTCTCAATTTTCTCTAAAAGTGTATCATTGTTTTAAGAAAACAATGGAGTAGAGCCGATGTCTCATCAGAAGTTTAGAACTTCTGTGGCGATACCATACAATCAGAGAGATTGCAACTTATAGAGATATAATTAAAGATAAAGTATCTACCGTTAATAACATTGCGGATCCACTAATCGAAGCAAGTTACTCAAAGAGTGTTTGAGCTTCACCTCGAGCGGATATAGATCAGTCAGATGGGTGATTGGCTTTAGTGCAAGTGGGAGATTGATAGAAATGTATGCCCTACAAGCCAATCATATATGATATGATTTGACATTTCTAGATATATCTTATTCAATTAATTAGGCAAATATTCATTATAATCTCTTATTAGATGCGAATATCATAATGAAGTCCTTGATCAAATACAATGATGATTAAATCATGATGAGATCATGATAATGAGATTGATCATCTAGAGGTATTTGATCTAAATGTTCCTAGTCATAGGATACTTGAGACGGGACATCAAGGATCCGAAGAGACTAGTGTACGTGATGCCTTCTCATGTGATGAGGATGACCGATCTCATTGGTCATTAGTGTGGAGACACTGAGATACACATACAGGTGCTCATTAGTTGAATGAGTTCACTGAACTGACCGAATTAGAAACCCTGAATGGTATCTTACCGAACTGTCTATCAGGGTTTTCTATCATCACGGTTGCATGGTTGGACCTTTGACTTGAGTCACCAAAGATGCCTTGTTGGGTGGAACTTGTGCTTTGACCATTGACTTATGGATCACAATTTAGATGGTCATATATAGCGATGGATCGGGTATAAGGAAAATCCGATGGAGGCAATTGAGCGGACAACAAGGGATCGTCCACTCTCGCTAAGTGAGAGTGAATGTCCTATGGGATAGTACTCTAAATCCCTGGCCAGGGTAGATAGGATAATTGGAAAAGGAGTTTTCCAATTGATCCAATTCCGAGTACATGATCCTATAGAGTCGGTACACTAAGGAGTTGTTAGTCAATGCCGTACTCCTTTCCGACCAGGACATTGGGTGGATGAGGGTTTATATCCATGTGGTAACTGATGATGGAAAGGCTCAATGGAGATGAGATTATCCCCATAGCCATTTGGGATCATGGGATGTGGCTTGTACCCTTCATGATCGGTAGGCCGATTAATGTGTTATCGGATAATGGATTTAATTAAAATTAAATAGAATTGTTCTATTTTATTTAGGCCTCAACCAAATAGGTTATTGGGCCTAGTGGGTCACACACAAAAAGGACTTATCCACAAGTACAGGGGCAAGGGCATAATTTATAGAGATTTTGGGTTTTTATGAAAAATTCCATAATTCTCTATAAATACTAATGGTTTCAGCCAAACCCCATCAAGCCAAGGGTGAAAACCACGTCCCTAGCCTCCTCCCTACCTTCTCCTCGCTCTAGAAGGTGTCCATGGTCGATGGAGCTCCGTTCGGGAAGAGTTCTCGAGGCCAGCGCGAAGGGAGAACCTGTTGTGGATGAAATTCATGTGGATACTGCTGGAGACCGGACGCTTGAACGGTTTTAAGAGCTTGAGAAGCTCATCTTCTTCATCTCCATGGGATTATATGAATCCCTATCAGGTATATTCGAACCCAATTTGATTGGTTTTCGATTTTCGTCGTTCGGTTCTGATTGAGACGGATTCTAAAGGAACCCATAGGAATCGTCGCTTCCGCTGCACCAAACTTTTATGGACGATTCCTTACAGATTTCAACGCTAAAATGCCTATAACTTCCTTTTTATAGGTTTCCAACTCCAAAATGGTTAAAACATACCAAAAACCCCATCTAACAGGCTGTTCTCTTCCTGAACAGCTCTTAAACTAATGTTATGCATGTCTAATAGCTAGGATAAATTGTTTACGTACATTGCATGTGTAAGTAATGGTCGACCACTTGGAAGAAGTTGTGCCAGCATGTCCATCTGATGTCTGTTGGGATCACGAACACATAGTAGATGTGTCCAAAAAGAGGGTTAAGTGTAAGTGGTGTAGAAAAGAAATGAATGGGGGTGTATTTTGGTTGAAACAACACATTGTCGAAGTAGGTGTCAATGTTAAGAAATGTGATAAGAAGCCTAAGGAGATGAGCTAATAGATGAGAGGCTACCTTACAAGAAGAGTCTCACAACGTGAGATTAGGATTGAACAAAGGGAAGAATTGCATGATGAGCTCCTTGAGAGGGGGAGGGGAGAGCTGCCAACCTACATAGAGAAAGGGAAAGGCAACGTGAGAGCTAAAACGAAGCTGGAGAGTGAGGACTCATCCAAAGATTCCAAACTCAGGGGAGCTATGCATGCAAGCAAGTGTGTAACGACAATGGAGGAAGAGAGCAGGAGGGTCAAAGCTAACCCTATTTTTGTTCAATCAGCATTGGCTTGACCTACCCACACTAAGGGAGGAGATAGGAGCCACTTCGTTGGTTTGGTAGTAAGAGATCTACACCAACATATGTGTATCTTTTTAGAAAGCATAGTTCCTCACAAATGAACATTAAACAAGCTGTTAAAAGGGCGAAGGCAATAGGAACAGCTACAAAGAGAGCTGTGAGGCACATTGTAAAGTGATTTTTACATGCAAGTATAAGTCTTAAAATGTGATGTATGTATGTTTTATTTACTTAACATTGTTTATGGCTGACACATTTTTTTACTTTAATGTAGGCATCCCAACACATACATCCACCAATCCTTATTTTTAGACCAAAATCGATGTTGTCACTGAGATTGGATCGGGAATGTAAGTCCTTACCAGTAGGCATATATATGCTAGTAGGTTGGACGAAGAGGTTTAGGAGTTGAGGCAGTGGATAGAGGGTTTCAAATTGGTATAGAAGGAGAGGGGTTGCATAGTTATGTGTGATGGTGGGCATGCATCACCAAGAGAAGCATGATAAACTTCTTGGTGTATTATTTAAAGGGCATGACATTTCTGAGTTGGTTGATGCTTCAGGTTAGATAAAGAATGTTGATTACATTTTTTTTCATTAATGGATGTCATAGTGGAGATGATTAGGGAGGACAATATGGTTCAGTTCGTAATTGACAATGAACCCTTCTACAAGATAGCAGGGAAGAAATTGATGGAGAAGAGAATCATCTCCTCTGGGTACCTTGCACAAAGCACTCCATTGACCCCATGTTAGAGGATATAGACAGTAAGGTTGTAGTTTCCACACTTGTCAGGCAGGCACATACTATCACTTCTTTTATTTATTTACATCCCCATCTGCTACACATCACGAGGGAGCACACTGGAGGGCATGATCTTGTCAAGCTAGGCCCTACTAGGTTTGCCATGAACTTTATTGCACTAAAGAGTTTGCATCGGCACATGCATGCACTGTTCAAGTTCTCTAAGTCTCAGGAGTACTATCAGTATGGTGGACCACCCGCATAATAAGAAGGACTAGTTGGATATTCTTATCAAGGATGAAAGATAAATCATGGACAATAGATTCTAGGAGAGGATTTCCTACTAGTTAGCAATCATTAAGCCACTGGTAGTTGTCTTGAGGTTGATAGACTCAAATGGCAGGAACCATATGGGCACCTTTTATGATGCAATGGACCGCACAAAGTTGAAAATCAAAGAAAAGAATCATAGAAGGTACAAGAAATGGTGGAAGATTATTGATGACTGATGGGATAGAACATTGCAACATGATGTACATGCTGTAGGTTAGTTATTGAATATCTTTGTGTTTGTACCTATTTACTTTGTACTTAGTCAATAATTAGTTTTTTCCTAATGTAATATACTTACATGATTGTAAGATGTTTTTTGAACCTCACATCCAATATGCAGGATATGTGTCAAATGATAATGAGGTGTTACGGGGTACACTTATAGTTATTTAGCGTTTGTGCCGATCTCAGTAGGATAGAGCATAAGCTTGTGGACACCCAAAATGGATCCACATCTCCTTTTTCGCCCTATGCTTTCTTTAGAGACTTGGTGGATGGGATGTTAGTAGTCGCCAAGAGCCAAAGGCTCCAAAATAAAGTAGAATGAAAATAAATGAAATAGAGAATAAAAATGAATGACGTACCTTTGGAAGTTAGGATATTGTTGGGTTCTGACTTTTCCTCTCTTGATCGGCCGAAATAAGAGAGCTTAAGTGAGTTCCCTTTCTATGATCCGGTTGAAGTTCTCAGTTAGATTTACCTAATAATGTCTATAAGAAAACGTAAAAACGAGTGAAAGCGTCATTAGTTCTAGTGAAAGAATAGCATCATGCTCAAATTTGAATTCAAGCATGCAAAAGTAAAGAAACTAACCAGATTGAGACTAAATCTCAACCCCTATTTAGAAGGCTTAAAAAATGCATGAGGATGCAAATGAATGGCCTAATTTATGCTAAACAACATGATAATGAAGGTTAGAATGAAAGAGAGAAGCAAAGGATCGAATGTGAGGGTAAAAAAACTAAAAAAAAATGAAAAATCGGGCCTACCCCTGCTAGTGCTCTATTGATGGGGCACTAACTATAGGTGCCTTGTTGGTGGAGCATGTTGACCAAGGTCAAGGCGGTTTGCTTGATTAGGGCACTAAGGATTGGTTCTAGCAGATTTGCTTCTCTTCTTTGTTGTGGCGTCCTGGAGTGTAGGATGACCTCCAACATGCAAAAAGACCTTCTCCAAATAGCCAACACACAAGAGAAACTGTTAGAAGAGTGTTTTGGCACTACATATGAGAGAAATGACTTTTAGAGGCTCTCAAAGTTGGAGAAAACTATATTTTTGAAGAAGAAAAACTATGGGTTTTTGGGTTTTGGAGGGAGAGTTTTGGGATGGTTGAAGGGCTTTAGGAGGAGTTGTGAGGCTTTAAGAGTTTAGTTGTGGATAAGAGGGAGTGAGGGATGGACTTGGAACCTCCTAAAACCTCCAAATGGTGGTCTTTCTACATCTCCAAAAGGGTAACTTCATTCAACTAGACTGTCTTTTCAAGAAAGAAACTGTGATTTTTTTATGGGTTTTGGAAGAGTTTTCGGATGTTTTGAAAGCTTGGAGAGGGGTTGTAAAGCTTGGGATGAGTAGTGGTGGATGAAAGCATGTGGGGGACGTCCTTGGTGCCTCCTAAACCTTCCAAATGGAGGTCCTTTTATAGCTAAAAAGAGGGCAACCTTATCTGTAGAATTGTCCATTCAACCTGTCTAATCAGTCTGACCAGGTGCAGGCTCCCACTAGTAAGGCGCTTGGCACCCTACCAACAGGGTGCCCAATGCCTTGTTTGTAGGGTGCTTTGACTTGGTCAAATCGCCCCATTAAGGGGGCACTAGCCTAGTTTTGTCGAAATGAGTAGGGAAGTTCTGATTTTCTAAAAAAGCTTGGTTCCCTTGAAAGAATACTCAAATATACTTCTTGAAAACAAGAATTTAAGCTCTCTAACTAGACCAAAATTACATGTCTATAGCTTGCGTCACCTTGGCATCGGTTTTGTAGGGGAGTGACATGAAGGAAGCGTAGGCGAATGTAGTGAAGCATAGTGAATCATAGCGAAATGAAGTGATAATGAACTAAAAAGGTAACGCCAAGGTGTAGATTTAAACACACCCTCATTGGCCTAGTTGAGTAGAATAAAACTTTACCAAATCCTGAGATCACCCTCTGTCTTATCAGAACCTTCCCTCTAGTTGATTCGTTAAAGAGGAAATAGTACTAAAAGTAAATAACTAAAATCCTACATGGGGGAAAGTTGTTGCCGGCCAGGACCCAAACTGCATGGTGTGCTGGACTCGGTAGAAATGCATTGAAAAGTAAATTACAAAAAGTAAAGAGGAGACAACTATTCAACCAAGGTTAGGTTCTTCAAATTCATAAGGTTTACTCAGAAATACCATTTTAGTTTAGAATGGAATAACGTCTTGTTATGATGAAATCATCATTACAACATGGTGAAAACTAAATCTTCAAAAAATCAAGACCTCTTCTAGGGGCTATAAAAGACTATCTTTAAAAGGTTCATGGTGGGACTAGAAGGAGGTTATGGCAGGATTAGGAAGCGGAAAAAAGTTATGGTGGGATGATGCATGATGATGTATGAAATGATGCATGCTGCGTTTATAGAAATACAAATTAATATAGGAAAATAATTGAAGATATAGGTTGAATATAACGAGCCAGGACATCCGTGAAGAAACCGTTGTCACCGCATATTCAACATTGGCCTATCCACATGCCTAGGGAATGACTGAGCCCTCACTGATTTTGTTGAAGGAGTTCTTAGGCTCAGCCCTCTCTAGACACGAGGTCTTCAACATTTCAAATACTATTTATTTCAATAGATGTAAATGCAAGTCCTAATAGGGGTTGAGGTGGTCCACCTTTTGGGTTTTTGCTTTCTTTTTTTTTTGCTTCCTCCAAGTGTTTGGGGATTTGAAGTTGGTATGCCTTCTCATGTTCTTGCATTCACTTGAGAGAGGAGATTAGAACTTAATTTAGGCTTAGTTCCTTGTGAGGAGAGGGAAAAGTTACCTTGATCTTTTGTTAAGGGACATAGGTCTTATCAAGGTAAAAATAATAAAAAACACAAAAGGAAACATGCAAGACATGAATTAAACATGAATGTAAAGGCAATTGGTCAATTTAGAAAGTAAAATTTTAAGTGTTTTAGAAAAAAAATTTATTTGTTTGGGTTTTGATGGTTTTATGACTTTTTTGGTGTTCTAGATATTTAATTTTTAAAGATTTTTGTTTTTTGAATTTGTTTATTTTGAAATATTTGATTTTTTTCATGTGGTGTGGAGGAAATAACCACCTTCATCCTTTGCTTTGCTTGCCATAGGTGCCTCTCATTGTCACCCAAAGGTTAAAAGTAGGCACCACATGTGGGACAATGCCTACATTTGGAATCTTCTGACTTTTCGATTTAGAAAGACTATTACTTCTCTTAGACCTAGTCAGTCGACCTTGCCCATAAGGTTAAAGAAAGAAGAGGATTGTTGGTAAGCCCTTAGTGGAGTTCAGAGATGTCAAACTTGTTTCTCTACTAATGCCCACATTGCCTGTTGGGGTTCGGCCTCCTCGAGTCCTTCCTTCCAGCCCATTTTTTTTGGTAGCCCACATTCAGATAGATCCTTTGTTTTTGACCTGTGGGGTTCATTGCCCATCTTTTTGAGCCTTCTTTTTTTTCTTAGGCTTTTGTTAGTACACATTCAGACAAGTTTATTCTTCTTTCTTTTTTTTACTAACATGAGGGGTCATTGCCCATCCTTTGGCACCTTTTTCTATGAAGCTTGACCTTTGGAGACAGCCTCCTACTAAGGCGATGGGCACTTTCAATACTTCTTGTTATAATACCTTACATCCATTCATGTTTGAAACAAGAAAAGAATAGAATAGGGTTGACCTTCTTTTGTCAAGTGTTGCCTAGCTTTCTCTCTGGCTTCCAGTCGTCAAATCCCAAAATCTAGGCATGTAGTGTGTGAGGTGTGGTGCCTATCCTTAATTCCCTAGGTGATGAATCAACACACCAAACAAGAAAGAAATAGATGTTAATAGCCATCCTTCACATTTTAAGTCTTACATTTTTTGTATTTTTATTCAAGGAAAATATTTTTGAGATAGACGCCATTCCATGGATGGCTCAATTCTTCTCCTTCTGCATTAGTTTATATGAATTACCAGGGTAAACCACTGAGATTACATAGGGACCCTCCCAATTAGGTTGAAGTTTGGAGTGGGGACCACCCAACTTGACAAATATTCTTTTAAGCACAATCTCACCAACTTCAAATTTTCTATCCACCACCATTTTCTAATAAAATCTTTTAAGTCTGTTTTGGTAAGATTTAGCATGCTCAGCAATGGCTAGCCTCTTTTCGTCCAAGATTTCAAGTTGCATGAAAAGGGAATCTTGACATTCATCCATAGGGAGGTCTCGATCAATCTAGACTCGAAGGGAAGGGATGAATACTTCATATGGGATTACAACCTCTATCTCAAATGACAAGGCATAGGGGGTCTGACTCATTGGGTTCTGAACTGAAGTGCGGTAGGCCCATAGAGCATCAACTAACTTATCCGGCAAGTCCACGAACTTGCTAGACTTACACATTTTCTTAATGATTTTTATAAGAGTTTTATTTGTGGCTTTTGCTTGACCATTGCCTTAAGGGTTATATAGAGATGAATGATGCAATTTGATGTAATACTTGTTGCAAAGGTCATGCAGTTTCTAAGAGATGAATTGAGGTCCAATGTCGGTGATGATGTTGCCTAGGGTCCCAAACTTGGCAATGATGTTGCATTTGATGAAGGTGCAAACTATTGATTTTTACGTATGTTTCTGCTTCTGCCCACTTGGTGAAGTACTCCATCGATGTTAGAATGAAAGATTTGGTTTTGTTTATGGAGTTTGGGTCACCAAGGGGTCCAATGACATCAAAAGCCTACATTGGGAAAGGCCATGGGGAATGAATTTGGTGAAAGGAAGACGCGGGAGAGTGAATCTTGTCGGCATGAAGTTGACATTGATGACATTACCGGACAAAGATTAAGCAATCTTCTTCCAAAGTAGCCAATAGTAGCCCTGCCTAATGATCTTTTTGGCAAGGGCTTGAACATTAACATGGCCTCCACATACTTTGGAATGTGCTTCTTTAAACACCAATTCAGCCTCATCTTCATCTATGCATCTTAATAAGACTCTAGTCAGACTTCTCGTATAGAGCACTCCTCCTATGACCACATACTTTAGGAGACCCTTTTGATGACTTTCTTCTCCTCAGCAGTTGATCCTAATGGATATGTCTGATCCTGACAATAATTTGCAATCTTATAATACCATGGTTTCTCATCTTCTTTTAATTCCTCTAAAGACATTTCCTCTTTTTGCTCAATATATTTCTTTCTTTCAAACTTCTCTTTGACCTTTAAGAACTATGCATATTCTATATTCAGAGTGGATCTTTGGTGTACATAGTGTAAGCACCCGAAACGGGATATCCATAGATCTCCCTCTTCCGGCCCCTACACTTGCTTTGGGGACTTGGTGGATGAGATGTTAGTGGGTGTGGTCGCCAGGAGCCAAAGGCTCCAAAATATAGTAGAATGAAAAGAAATAAAATGGAGAAATGACCGTCGTACCTTTGGAAGCGGGGAGATTGTTGAGTTCCGACTTTTCCTCTCTCGGCTGGCCGAAAGAAGAGAGCTTAGTGAGTCCTTCGTCTTCGATCCGGTTGAAGCTCCACCTCAATCGGATTTACCTAAAAATGTCCATAAGAAAACATAGAAACAAGTGAAAGGTTCATTAGTTCTAATGAAAGCATAGTATCGTGCTCAAATTTGAATTCAAACATGCGAAATGAAAGAGACTAACCGGATTGGGACTAAATCCCAACCCCTATTTAGAAGGTTTAGATATGCATGAAAATGCAAATGAGTGGCTCAATATATGCTAAATGACATGTTAATAAGAGTTAAAATGAAAGGGGGAAGTAAAGGATCGACCGGAAAGGTAAATAAACTCAAAAAGATGCAAAATGGGGTCTGCCCTTGCTAGTGCCCCATATATGGGGTGCCTGCTGCAGGTGTCCCCTTGATGGGGCGCGTTGACCAAAGTCAAAGCGCCCAATTTATGGGGCACCAGGGACTGGCTTCAGCAGATTTTCTTCCCTTCTTCGCGGCGTCGCCCCGGAGTGTAGGAAGACCTCCAAAACAGAAAAAGAACTTCTTCAAGCAGACAATACCCAAGTGAAGCTAATGGAAGAGTGTTTTGACACTAGATGTAAGGGAAATAGAGTGTAGAGGCCCTCAAAGTCGAAGAAAAATTATATTTCTGAAGAAGGAGACTGTAGGTTTTTGGGTTTTTGGAGAAGGATTTTGGGATAATCTAAGGGCTTGAGAGGGTGCTATGAAGGCTTAGATGCGTAGTGGTGGATGAGATGAGGTGGGAGACGGACTTGGGGTGTCCAAAAACCTCCATATGGGGGTCTTTCTACAGCACAAAAGAGGGTAACTTTATTCTGCTGGAATATCCCTTCAAGAAGCAACTATGATTTTTTTGGGTTTTGGGAGATGGTTTTGGGACGGTTTGAGAGCTTGGAGGGGGGTTGCAAGGCTTGGGATGTGTAGTGGTGGATGAGAGGAGGTGAGGGACGCCCTTAGAGTGTCCTAAACCCTTCAAATGGGGGTTCTTTTATAGGCAAGAAGAGGGCAACTTTATCTGTAGAACTGTCCCATCAATCTGTCCAGTCAGTCAGACCAGGTGCAGGTGCCCCACCAGTGGGGCGCCTGGCGCCCTGTTTATAGGGCGCCTGGTGCCCTATTTATAGGGCGCTTTGACTTGGTCAAAGCGCCCCATTAAGGGGGCACTAGGCCCAGTTTGGCCGAAACGCGCAGGGAAGTTCCGATATTCCGAAAAACTTGGTTTCCTTGAAAGAATACTCATAAAAACAAGAATTTACGCTCTCCAACTGGACCAAAATTGTGTGTCTACACATAGATCATCCTAATCTGTCTGCCTAGAGAAATAAATAAAGAAGATGCTAAAGAGGTGAGAGCATCAACAAGAATATTTTGAGCACGAGGGACATGAACGAATTTGAGCTTGGAGAATAGCTTGATGCAACAAGTGATGAGTTCTTGATATAGTTTGAGCCCAAGAAGATATGTGTAGTACTGTGCAAGCACTTGGTGGAGAATCAATTGACTATCACCAATTACTTTTAATTTAGTGGCACCATAGAAGTGAGTGGCTTCTAGTCCTACCAACAAGGCTTCATACTTACCTATATTGTTTGTCACTGGAAAGTGAAGTTGATAAGCATGTGGAGTGGTGACACCTTCAATGATAGAAGAACGAACCCTATCCCTCTACCTTGAGCGTTCAAAGCCCCGTCAAAGTATAAAGTCCAAAGATTGGAGAATCAAATGGATATCAATTTCTCATCAAGAAATTATGATTGGATTGGGTTGAAGATTGGAATGGGGTGATGGGCCAGATGTTCAGCAATTGCATAGTCCTTGATCACCTTCTATTGAATGTAGGTGATGTCAAACTGAGAGAGGAAGCTTTACCAACATGCTAACAGATCAGTCAGGATAGATTTTTCAAGAAGAAACTTGATAGGATTCATACGACTGATGTGGTTAACCTCGTGGGCTAGAAAGTAATGTTTAAGTTTCTGAACAACCCAAACTAGGCCAGTCTTCTCCATAGTTGTATATTTTTGCTCACAAGGATTAAATATTTTTGATAGATAATATGTTGCTCGCTCCTTTCCCTCTTCGTCCAATTATGCTAGCATCACTCCAAGAGAACCTTCCAAGATCAAGATGTATAGGATTAAAGGTTTGCCTGGAACTAGAGGTTTGAGCATAGGTAGACTTGACAAATATTTCTTCAGGCCATAAAATGCTTCCTGACATCTTGAATCCCATCTAAATTCATCCTTCACCTTGGTCAGCTCATAAAAGGGTTTACACCTTTGAGAATGCTGAGAGATGAATTAGCGAATAAATTATAGCCTCCCAATTAAGCCTCGAAGTCCTTTTATGTTCCTTGATGGGGGCATATCAATAATTGCTTTGGCCTTGTTGAGATCGATCTCAATGCCTTTCTTATTAACAATGAAGCCAAGTAGTTTGCCTGATGATATGCCAAACACACAGTTCTTGGAGTTCATCTTAAGCTTGTATTCCCTGACTCATTACAACACCTTTTCCAACACCTCAGCATGCTCATCTTGGATCCGAGATTTGGCCACCAGATCATCCATGTACACTTCTACAAATTTATGCATCATATCATGAAAGATAACCCTCGTGGCCCTTTGATAAGTTTCTCTAGCATTCTTCAATCCGAAGGGCATGACGACGTAGCAATAAGTTCCGCAAGGTGTTATGAATAAAGTTTTATCTTGGTCTTCTTTTGCTAATCAGATCTGGTTGTACCCTGAGTATCCATCCATAAATGACAGGGCTTCATATCCAACTGTATTATCAATAAGAACATCAATATGAGGAAGGGGGAAATCATTTTTTGGATATGCTCGGTTTAAGTTCCCGAAGTCAATGCAAATTTAGACCTTTCCATTCTTCTTCATGATTGGGACTATATTCGCCACCCATTGTGGATAGAGGATGGCTCTAATAAAATTTTCTTGGTGCAACTTATAGACCCCTTCTTTCATTTTTAGTGATATATCTAGGTGGAATCTCTTTAACTTTTGCTTGACCAAGGTGGCTTCGGGTTTCAAAGTCAATCGATGCTCTACCAACGAATTGTCTAAGCCCGACATATCTTCATAGGTCCAAGCAAATGTGTCCTTGTATTCCTACAGTACCCCCCAATAGATTTTGCTCTTCCAAAGGGGTGAGGTTGGCACTTATAAGAATATTTTTAGGATCTTCCAACGTTCCAAGATTAAATTTCTTGGTCAGCTCATCCACAGTGATTTATGGTTTTTCAAATATTTTCAATTTGGAAGCATAAGCATCAGCCAAATCCTCTTCTTCATCCTTGGTGTTAAGATCCTTTTCTGACACAACCTTGTAGACCCCTAAAGTTTGATCAATGTTATACTTCTCTTCATATTAGATTTCATCTAACTGGATCACATTTTCTAAATATTACGGTTGCCACTTGCCTGGCACATTCCATGTTTTTCTAAGCTAACTGATGCAGGTATCATTCTACAATTCTTCTACCTCTTATTTTTGTCCTACTTCTATTGGAAACTAAACCTAAAGAAGAAGAAGGTAAATAAGGGGAGGAAGAGGAGGTGGAGGGAGTAAAATTTATTGAAGAGGATGGAGGGCAAAGGAGGTCAATCAAGGATCTAGTGGTTTCTTGGGTCGAATGGCCTTCCGAGGCAAGTTGAGATGTCTCCTCTATCAAAATTTGAGTTTCAAGAAGAATGTTTTTTAAGAAGCGCTAAACATAAAGGCATAATGGATTTCAGGTGCCTGATTTGGGGTGGGATTGGGTACGGGAGCCAGAGTAGGCAAAGATATTGATAAAGAGGGAAAGACCTCAAGTAATATTTGATAGAGGGGCTCTTGAGCCCAATGTTGACAAAAAGAGGTGATGGGCTGATAGGACAGATGATCATGAAAGAAGGTGGGCTCGTGGGCCCAATAAGAGAAGGATGTGGGATCGAGGGCTTGGATTCAGTGGGAGGAGATGGGCTTATGGGCCTAACAAGAGAAAGTGGCCTCGAGGGCCCAAAAGTTGGAGAAAATGGGCATAGAGGCCCGGTTTCAATAGAGGGACTTAATGGCCCAGGAGAGACAAGTGGGCATGTGGACTCATAATTAGAGGTTGGGCTTGGGGGTCCAAAAATAGGGATTGAGCCAAGAAGCTCAAGGACAACATCAAAGCAAATTGGGGCATCAGCCCCAAAAGATGAGACAAGGAGAGAAGGCCTTCGTGGAGTTGGTTGAACTTCTTCTTAAGTCAGTTTGGTGATATGATCCTCGGGTGGGTCAACAGGTGGTTCAACCTGGAGTAACTCCTTGATCGACCCTTCTTCATTAGTGTAAAATAAAAGAGATATTTTAGGATATATCCCATCTTCAAGGTTATTGATTCTTCTTATTTTCTCTTGCTCCAGCTCTTGTTCTTCCTTGTTCTCAACCAGTTGAATGATCTCTTTCTTAATGAAAAACTTTTGTAAGCATCCAGAAAAGTATTTGCTTTAGAGATTTTGACCATTGGCCATCATTCCATCATACCCAACCTCGTTCTTCCATTGTAACCCTACTGGATTGATTGGCCTAGCTATGCCTTGCAATTCTTTGCCTAGTCCTCCACTCTCTTAGTATCCCAAACTCTTCATTATATGCCATCTAACAGTTTCATTTTTCACTCTTTTCCTTCTCCACACTTGCTTGGGCTTCCTACTTATTTCTAGAAGATCCAAGATTGTCAAAATCAGCTCATTTGGCAACCCAAGGGGTGGTGGTGGAAAAGATGGATGATCACCTTAATCACTTGTCCCTTGTAAGGAAATTCGAGACACTAGTGATTCGTGGAGGCGATTGCTCTAGTGCTTCTAAATAAGGTTGCCCTAGAATGGCCCTATAAGTTGGATCCATATCTAGTAGGTGAAAGTCGACAGTGACTATCCGAGACCCAAGCTTGACATCCATTATAATCATGACATCGGAGGGCTTCTTTGAATTGTCATACGCGGTCACTGTTATTTGAGATGGTCGGATGTCCTTCTTAGAGATTCTATAAAGATGTAATGTTTCTAGTGGTAGAACATTGATGGATGCTCCGATATCAACCAAACATAATTTGATGCCTATTTAGTTGATGTGAACTGTGATACGTAAGGCACACTTTCTTATTTCTGGGTCTACTAAGTCTTCTTTTGTAAATGTAAAGGCCAGGTACTCACTTCTCAAGACCAGAACTAATGAGATCTTTTCTGAAGGGAGGCTCTTATTCACAATTACTTGTTGTAAGTACTATTGGAGAACTTCTTGATAAACTTTGGAACTTTTGATAAACTCTAAGGTTGAGATCCATGCCAAGGTTTTATCGAGATTTTTTAACAAGTCATAGGATGTCCCGAGCAGTGGCTCTTTAATGTGTTCTTTTTTTGCTTCCGGTACCAACCCTGATTGACTAGCCTGGGAAAAGACCCTTTGGAACATGTGCCCACTCTTGAGTACTTTGGCAGGTTGAGGAGCTATAGTTGGGTGGTAGTGGCGGGTGGTGGGTTAGGTCAAATGATGGGAGCTCTTAGGATAGGTGTAATGATGGTGGTTTGAGACATGGTAAAGTAGGTGGGTTATGGAGGTATGGTTGCACGAGGTAGGATGATGATGGGTCCTAGTGGTGTTGATGTTTGTGGTGGATCAACCTGGAGGATTAGGGTCCATCCCAATTGGAGTTGTATGGCTGATGGTGTTATGATAGGTCATGATGGAGCTTGGATGATGAGTGGTCTATTTAATATGTTGGGATTAGGTGACATAGTTGTTTGGGGTATAGAGTGGACGGTTCAATTAGAAGGGTGAGGTAAGTTGACATGCATGGCGAAGGTTCCCTCGACTTGCCAATTCTAGCCCTGATCATGATACTCCTTAGAAGAGATCAAGATGGGGTTAACGTGTTGATTCCTAGGTGCAGGTGCATGTGGAGGTAAATATTTTGGATAATCCCCAGGCCGAGGTTTTTTTGTTATTGTTGAGTTGGTGCGTGTTGTTGTTGAGGTTGAATTTTCACTATTTTGATGTATTCCTCAATCTGGTCCTAGTCAATACTGTCTTGCTCATTATGGTCATAGATGTAGTCTTTAAACTGAAAACAATTTTTCATGGTGAGCCTATGATATCTGTGAAATAGACAGTATCGCTCTGTGTTGACATTTTGTAGCCACTCAAAATTTTATTTTGTTAATGCAATTTGCCCTGCCACCATGAGTGCATTAAAGATGTCCATGAGAGAGTACGACAAAAGTGGATAATGGTTTATTTTGGGTCCTACCTTTCAGGGTTCATAGGCCATGGGAGGGGGTGCTTAGTTGTAGATGACCAGTTGTTATCGTGGTGGTTGGGGAACTATGGCTTGTATGGCCAGATGTTGTGGGTGTTGAGGAACTATAGCTTGTTGCTGACAAGGTTAGAACTAAGGTTGAGGGTGAGGCTGAGGTTGATGAGGGTTTCTAAATGGTTGATTTTGTTGAGAATTCCTAAACTAGTGTTGATAATTGCTAAGTGGGTTCCCTACAATATTTAGGTTTTCATTGGTCACTACGCTCTCAGTCACTGGGCCCGTTGTGGTAAAAGTGATTTTCATGATAGCTTGGGGTCTGGGATCAAATAGGTTCATGATGGGTGAGTCCCTAAGCTGTGTTTGGATACACCGTGCCTTCTTATAGAGTTCACTCATAGAGGTGGGGTGATACAAGAAAGACATGTTTTTTAAGGTCGGAGTGGCATTGGTGATGATCATTTTTACTTGCTCCAGTTCTGAAGTAGAATCTGTAAGCCTTTTTGCCATTGATCTCCACATATCAGCATATCTAATAAAGCCCTCATCACTTCTTATCTTTTTAGTCATCAGGTTCGTGATGGAATACGTTGGTCCGACCGTATCTTGATATCTATGCAAGAATTTAGCTTTAACAGTTTTAAAGTTGCTCACCTCCAAAGAGTCAAGCGAGTATAAAGAAAGTCCTTGATATGAATGAAAGGATTACCGGTCCCGTTGTAGCAATGGTATACTGGCATTTTGGAGGGGGTAGATAAAAAGTAGAGAGGGAAGGAAGAGAAATTTTCGGGACTGCCTTGGTGTCGATAAAATGTCTAAACTCTTTATATTGCTTATTCATATGAATGATTTTGTTAATCATAGCCTGATCGACAGAGGGCTCCTGGATAGGAGGAGGAAGAGTGGGTGCTTGGTGCACTAGAACTGGAATTGGATGGGCCAAAGTGGCCGGATAAGAAGGGTGCATTGGGTGATGCACCAAAGGGTACGAGATGATTAGAAGAATAAACTAGTGGCCTAGAAGGAACAATGGCATTCGAGTTGGGATCATCTAGATTGGCCACCAGATGAGGAGAATTTGGGGCCATGAGCCTGGTATGAGAATGGCCATGAGTGAACACATTATGTTGATGTTCCATGGACTAAGGGGTAGAGATGTGAAGACCACATTCGAGAAGAATGTGGTCAGTGGGTGACTTACCCTTAAGAATGGCTTTGATAACTTGAAGTTGGGTGGGGTCGGCATGAGAGAATGCCTCCCAAAGCAAATTTTGATTGGGTTGAGGAGAAATTTGACTAGGTTCAGGAAGAATTTCAAGTTCATTGATGGCACCTACTGTAAGGAATCATCTATTAAAATTTAGTGCAGCGGAAGCGACGATTCCTATGTGTTCCTTTAGAATCTGTCTCAATCGGAACCGAACGACGAAAACCAAAAATCGAACAAATATGGTTCAAATATACCTAATAGGGATTCATATAATTTCACAGAGAGGAAGGAGATGAGCTTCTCAAGTTCTTCAAACCATTCAAATGTCCGGTCTCCAGTAGTATCCACACGAACTTCATCTACAATAGGTTCTCCCTTCACACTGGTCTCAAGAATTCTTGTAGAACGGAGCTCCATCGACCATGGACACATTCTAGATAGAGGAGGAGGTAGGAAGGAGGCTAGGGACATGGTTTTCACCCTTGACTTGATCGAGATTAGTTGAAACCATTAGTATTTATAAAGCAATTTGAAATTTTTTATAAAAACTCAAAATCTCCGTAAATTACACCCTTGCCCCTATACTTGTGGATAAGTCCTTATGTGTGTGACCCACTTGACCCAATAGCCTATTTGGTTGAGGCCTAAATAAAATAAAACAATTTCTATTTAATTTAAATAAATACGTTATCCGATAACAGATTAATCAGCCTACCGATCATGAAAGGTACAAGCCACATCCCATGATCCCAAATGGCTATGGAGATAATCTCATCTTCATTGAGCCTTTCCATCATCAGTTACCGCATAGATATAAATTTTCATCCATCCAATATCCCTGTCAGAAAGGAGTATGGCATCGACTGTCAACTCCTTAGTGTACCGACTCTATAGGATCCTATACTTGGAATTAGACCAATTGGAAAACTCCCTTTCCAATTATCTTATCTACCCTGGTCAAGAATTTAGAGTACTATCTCATAAAACATTCACTCTCACTTACCAAGAGTGGACGATCCCTTGTTGTCTGCTCAAATACTTCTATCAAGTTTTTCTTGTACATGATCCATCGCTATACTGGACCATCTATACGGTGATCCATAAGTCAATGGTCAAAGCACAAGTTCCACCCAACAAGGTATCTTTGGTGACTCAGGTCAAAGGTTCAACCATGCAACCGTGATGATAGAAAATCCTGATTGACAGTCCGGTAAGATACCATTCAACGTTTCTAATTCAGTCGGTTCAGTGAACTCATTCAACTAATGAGCACATGTATGTGTATCTTAGTGTCTCCACACTGAGGACTAATGAGATCAGTCATCCTCATCACATGAGAAGATATCACATACACTAGTCTATACAAATCCTTGATGTCCTGTCTCAAGTATCCTATGACTAAGAATATTTAAATCAAATATCCTTAAATGATCAATCTCATTATCATGATCCCATCATGATTTAATCATCATTGCATTTAATCAAGGACTTTCATTATGATATTTGTATCTAGTAAGAGCTAATAATAAAGATTTGCCTAATTAATTGAATAAGATAAATTTAGAAATGTCGAATGATATCATATATGATTGGCTTGTAAGGCATACATTTCCATCGATCTCCCACTTGCACTAAAACCAATCACCCATCTGGTTGATCTTTAATAGCTCGAGGTGAAGCTCAAACGCTCTTTGAGTAACTGCATCAGTTAGTGGATCTGTAATGTTATTAGCGGTAGGTACTCTATCTTTAATTAAATCTTTATAAGCTGCAATCTCTCTGATTATATGGTATCGCCACAGAAGTTCCAAACTTTTGATGAGACAATGGCTCTACCCCATTGTTTTTTCAAAACAATGGTACACTTTCAAAGAAAATTGGGACAATCTCATATCTTAGATGTAGATGAAAATCATCATCTAGACTACTTCTCAAGTAGTGTGCAACCACTATGTAAACTTATTTACATATGTTGTAGAATTTACAGTGTTCTATCGTATAGAACTCTTCCAGCTCACTGCACCACCATTATTCTGACTTAATATCAAACTTATTTGATTAGAAGCTTGTGTTTGTAAAACTACAAGACTTTATGTCTTATCCTCCAGTGTATAGAGATACTTTCTCAGTACTTCTCAAGTACCAAATGATATATCTCTAAACTGTCTAGTGACTCTCACCTGGATCTTCCTGATAAATGCTCATAACACTTAGAGCATTTATCACATCATGTATGTAGCATCACATCGATGATAGACTGTATGACAAAGGCATAAGGGCTCTATTAATGTGATCTCCTTATCTCTCAAGAAGCCTTCAAAGATATCACTTTAGAGAGATCAACTCCACACCACATAGACAATAAACTTATCTTGGAGTTTATCATGTCAAACCCTTTGACTATGGTGACTACGTATATTAACTGGGCATTATTTTTAGATCCATCTCTATAGATTTCAAAATCCAAATTATGTTTGGAGGATAAATTTGATAGCTAAGCTCACTTATGATAGCACACCTACTTCATTCTTAATGAGTAATACGTCATCCACATAAAACGTCAAGAAAGTAACAGCACTCCCACTTATCTTGTTGAATACACAAGGCTCTTCTTTGTTCTTAACAAAGTCATAAGATTTAATCTCATTAAACCTTATATACGATCTATGAGAAGTTTTACTTCAGTTCATAAATGAACTTAATACACACTTTTCTTAGATGTTTTTGGGACTTGATTTCCTATAGTTGTATCATATACACACGTTCCTCAAAATACCTTAGAGGAACATTATCTTAATATCCAATTAGCTTATCTTATAATCATAGTGTGTAACAATCAAAATCTAAATGGATTAATCTATGGAATAGGTAAAAGATCTCATCATAGTTAACTAATTGACTTTGATGATATCCTTTTCAACTATTCTCACCTTTGAAGGTCTCTACCTTCTAATCCACTCCAATCTATTCTTTAGTGATCCATTTATTTCTTATAGATACTATACCTTTAGGTGGATCTATCAAGTTCTAAACTTGATTAGAATAGATAAAGTTTATATCAGATTTTATTGTCTCTTCCCATTTATGAATCAATATCTCATATTGGTTCTATATAGATCTTAGGATCAATATCTTTATTATCTTATGCTTCATTTCATACAATAGAGATATGTCCCACATATCTCTTAGGTTGAATGGACACAAAAAAAGACCTATGAATTGTCCTTGTGTAATAATTAACTGGTACCTTAATAGAAGTGTCATTGGGTTGTGAGACTGGAACATCTTCCATATATACCTTGCCCTCACTATCTTTCTTAAGGAGAAACTTTTCCTCTAGAAATATAGTGAGCTAAGCAACACATACCCGTATACATAAGAGTAGTATATTAATATCCAGAAGTTTTCTTTAGGATATCCCACAAGCCAACACTTCATAGTCTTATATTCCAACTTGTTAGAGTTATACTTCTTCACCAAGTCAGACATTCCGAAACCTTAACTTGCTTAAAGTCAAGTTTTAATCCCTTTTCCATATCCTATATGGAATAATCAGAATAGACTTAGAAAATATCTATTAAGATCAAGTGGTTATAACAAGTACTTAGCCAAAAATAGGCAAAAAGAAATTTTGCAAAGCTTGTCGTTGTTTATATTATGTCCTACATAATATGGCTTCTCATTTTAACTACTTAATTAAGCTAAAATGTGTAAAGAGGTATCCATTAGATTCTATTATCTTTCATTTATATGTGGATTGTGTACTTAAGTATTCCCTTCCTTGATCTTATCAAAGAGTTCTAATACTCTTTCCATTAGTATCTCTACTTTATTCTTAATCTCAGATAATTTCTCAAAGGTCTTAAATTTGTACTTCATAAAGTACAAATGTCCATACTACCTAGAGACATCATCTTTGAAATAATGAAGTAGAAATATTCTTCTTTAGTCTTAATAGATATGAGCTAACATACATGTATAAGTATGAGTTCTAGCAACTCATTAACCCATTCTCTATGTCTACATTAAGCTAAACTGTAGATTGATCTAAATCAACCCATTTCCTCTTAAAAGAAGTATTCACACATAACATGAAAGCTAACATATCAAATATGATTAAACAAATCATTAAGCTCCTACTGGCAAGCACTTTGCCATTTAATCTTTTAAAACATTTATCAATTTCATAACTTAGAATAAATTAACATTTATTCAAGCAAGAAATCATATAATGTTCTTGTAGAAGGATATAATAGCAATCTTAATTATTAAGACATCTCCATAAGGCTATTAAAGATTTGTACCACCCACTAGTAATGATGCAACTTTTGCACCATTTCATATGTAGGTCAACATCTTCTTTATTAAGCCTACATTTACTTGTCATCATCTACAACTCCTTGTAGATATAAGATGCATATCTGGTATCTCATACCATTAGATGCATCCATAATTTTAATATTATGATATACACATATAGTATCTAATACTTTTAAGTGCATATTTAAAATAAGTAAATGTCAATGACTTGGATGCATGAAGCTTCTCAAGCTCCACCTTTGTATTATATACAATACATTTTATACTTTCTCTTACACTTACCATCATCATGATAGTGTAAGAATTTTTTCTTATTCTGCCTTTATTATCTTAACCACCTTCTTTCTTCATATCATTAGATAATCTAGGAAACACCTACTTCTCAAGTAGGATAGTTAATTGAAGAACAATTCTCTTAGTTAATTGAAGAACAACCGGTCTAAGAAGTGTGAGCCATTAAGCTATTTGACATCTAGTATGACATACTAATGGTGGTTTATCATCATATTCTACAACTAAGATATAATGTTATTAATATAATATTACAGACATTCATTAAAATTAAGAAATAGTCTTTCATCCGAATTTATGCTCCCACTAATTTTTGACGAATTTGCATAACCCTCATTATGCAAAGATGGTATATCACAATGAAATCCTAGTGGAGACTAAGATCCTATTAACTTTATGGTGATAACCTTATGAGGAGGAAGAGGCGACAGTCACCGAGATTCCGTAGCAGAAATCACTATTTTGCAACGAGGATAACTCCTTATCAAAAAATCCAAAAATTCTAAAAAAATATAATTTAGAATCCTCATTAAATGACATTTCCAAATATGTATATATCCATTCATATAAAAATTCTCCAACATCAGGAAAATAGGGAGAAATAGGTCGGTGCCGCTAGACTCCTCAAAACCCTAGTTTGTCGAAAAAATCTAAAATTCTCTCCCTCCGCCACCATTAAAAGCTGGAGATCAAGAAAAAAAGGTTAAGTGATCACATTACCCATTTCTTAAAACCTATTCCAAGCCTCAATTTCGTATGTGGATGGAGTCACAAATTCCCCAAATCTGGGTGATGGTTCAGGCATGACAAAAATACCAAGTTTTGGGGCTTCTCCCGAACTCTACAAAGATTGAAACTTTAAACAGTTTATGGTGTTGAAAATCCCTATATCACGAGATTCTACTAGAGCCAACCAATATTTAATCTGAGTCATACACAGATTATGGTGGTCTCGTCAAAATAGACGTTTGCACAAATTCGGGAACACATAAATCACATGAAATAATGTCGATTCGACGTCAGTTTCAGCCGAGACTTAAACCGGGCTCTGATACCACTGTAAGGAATCATACATAAAATATTGGTGCAGCGAAATCGATGATTTCTATGGGTTCCTTTAGAATCTGTCTCAATTAGAACCGGACGACAAAAACCAAAAACCGATCAAATCGGGTTCGAATATAACTGATAGGGATTCATATAATCCCATAGAGAACAAGGATATGAGCTTCTCAAGCTCTTCAAACTGTTCAAATGTCCGGTCTCCAGCAGTATCCACACGAACTTCATCCATAGTAGGTTCTCCATTCGCACCGCCTCGAGAACTCTTCTCGAACGGAGCTTCATCGACATAAACACTTTATAGAGAGAGGAGGAGGTAGGAAGGAGGCTAGGCTGTGCTTTTCACCCTTAACTTGATAGGGTTTGGTTGAAACTATTAGTATTTATAGAGAATTTAGAATTTTTTATAAAAACCCAAAATCTTTATAAATTACGCCCTTGCTCATGTACTTGTGGATAAGTCCTTTGTGTGTGACCCAATAGGCCCAATAGCCTATTTGGTTGAGACCTAAATGAAATAGAACAATTCTATTTAATTTAATAAAATTTGTTATCCGATAATAGAATAATTGGCCTACCAATCATGAAGGGTACAAGTCACATCCCATGATCTCAAATGACTATGAGGATAATCTTATCTCCATTGAGTCTTTTCATCATCAGTTACCGCATGGATATAAACCCTCATCCATCCAATGTCCTAGTCGGAAAGGAGTACGGCATCGACTGTCAACTCCTTAATGTACCAACTCTATAAAATTTTGTACTATGAATTGGATCAATTGAAAAACTCATTTTCCAATCATCCTATCTACCCTGGCCAGGGATTTAGAGTATTATCCCATAGGACATTCACTCTCACTTACCGAGAGTGGGCTATCCCTTGTTGTCTGCTCAATTGTCTCCACCGGGTTTTCCTTGTACATGATCCATCGCTATAATGGACCATCTATATGGTGATCCATAAGATAATGGTAAAAGCACAAATTCAACCCAACAAGGCATTTTTGGCGACTTAGGTCAAAGGTCCAACCATGCAACCGTGATAATAGAAAATCCTGATTGACAGTTCGGTAAGATACCATTCAGGGTTTCTAATTCGGTCAGTTCAGTGAACTCATTCAACTAATAAGCACCTATATATGTATCTTAGTGTCTCCACATTAATGACTAATGAGATCGATCATCCTCATCACATGAGAAGATATTACATACACTAGTCTATCCGGATCCTTGATGTCCCATCTCAAGTATCCTATAACTAGGAACATTTAGATCAAATGCCTCTAGATAATCAATCTCATTATCATGATGTCATCATGATTTAATCATCATTGTATTTGATCAAGAACTTCATTATGATATTCACATCTAATAAGAGCTTATAATGAAGATTTGCCTAATTGATTGAATGAGATATATCTAGAAATATCGAATCATATCATATATGATTGGTTTGTAGGGCATACATTTCTATCAGTAAAGCTGATACCAAGGAAATTATGAATCTTAGCAAAATTCTCAAAACATATGAGCAACTATCAGGATAGTCCATAAATAATTCAAAATCATTCATCTTTTTTAGTAGGAACATCCAGTCACATATCAAGAAGGATATTTGTACTCATTTGGGGATGCCTTAGGGATCCTTAGATGATTATTATCTAGGTATCCCCATTGCTTAGGGAAAAATAGGTTGGGTTTTTATGAGAAAATTATAAATTCTTGTCAAAGTAAACTAGCCTCTTGGAAAACTAGTCTTTTGAACACTGCCGGGCGGACAATCCTAATCAAATCTACACTGAGTCAACTTCTTATACATTTAATGTCTGTTAAAAAATTATCTTCAGGTGTTATCAAGAAACTGGAAGGCAAAAAGGATTTTCTGGTGGGCACACTCTCCGGGCGACAAGAAAAGAATACATTTTTCTAAATGGGCCTCTATCAAGCAAACAAAAACAACTGGTGGTCTGGGGATTAGAGACATTGGCATCATGAACCAAGCTCAATTAATGAAACTAGCCTAGATTTTCATACATGATAAGAACAAATTTTGAGTTACACTCATGAAATCAAAGTATTTACAAAGGGTGAACTTCTGGGTGGCCAAACCGTCCTATACATCTAATATTTTGAGGAATATACTCCATGATAGATAGTTCATTCTTCAAGGTGCACTTTGGAAAATTAGAGATGGTAGCAAAGTGAATATCTATAACACTAATTGGATTTTTGATAGAAAAGGTCCCTCAAGCCCAATGCTTGATGACAGGAACATTCCCCAATGGGTTAGCAGTCTTATATGAAATAATTCATGGGACACTAATTTTATCAAGAAAAATTTTGATGAACACACCACTCACAGAATTTTAAAAACACCTATATTCTCTCAACTTCAAGAAGACACCCTTGTGTGGCCTATGACACTTGATGGAAATCTGTCGACGAAGGTAGCTTACAGATTTCTTTATGACAGAAACAGACCACCTAAACCATTTGATGGTAGCATATGGAAGTTACTTTCACATCCAAAAACAGGTAAGCTTTGCTCTCACAAAATTCAAATCTTTCTTTGGAAGATTTTATCTTTTAACCTGCCTACTAACACCCTAATTTCGAGATGTCATTATATAGAAGACACCTGTAAAATTTGTATATGTTCCCCAGAAATAGTACATCATCTTTCTTCTTCTATTTTGAATGTCCTCAGAGCAAAGCTACTTGGTGTGCCTCCCAACTAGGAAATCTGGTCAATTAGGTGGAGCAACCTATGAATTCAATCATCAGACTCTGACTAAACTGGATGCATAACCTGGATGCGTCTTTCAGATTTTTGGGTCTGCTGGCTGTTCATATTCTTTGGTATATTTGGAAGGCAAGATGCTTCGTAACTTTCAAAAGAAAATCTGAGTCCTATTCAAATCCTCCAGCGAGCCCAACAAGATGCTGACTTCTGTTTCAGCAGGAGATTATTATCACCTAGATGACAAAATGGAGACCACCAAGCTACCTGAACATCAAGATAAATGTTGATTGTGCAACTAATAGTAGTAATGGTACTACCAGTATGTTAGTCAGAGATCACAAGGGCTCTATAATACACTAGAGTACCAGCAAATTCTTTCTCACTAATCCCCAACTTCTCGAAGCTAAAGCCTTCAAGTTGGCATGTCAATGGCTCAAGTCTACAAACTACCAAGCAGTTATAGAGAGTGATGCTAAACTGGTGATAGAAGCAATCCTAGGTAGGGGCCCCATGCTGTGGCGGGCTCAGCAGGACATTGCTATGTGCCAAAAGTTGATTACCAGCTCTCCAATTGTTGTACTTTTTATTCCCAGAGTGTGTAACCAGTCAGCCCATTACTTAGCTAAATGGGCTCTGGAATCTAAATGTTCTTTTGATCCGTTTTCTGGTTTTCCAGAACCGGTGTTATACTATGTATGTAAAGATACTCCAGTTATTTAGTGAACTTCTCCTTTATTCAAAAAAAAAAAAGTTTTCGGACAATCTCTATGGGGATAGAAGTAACATATACTAAATAACTTAAGTAAACACTAAACTAATTAATAGTTAAACATATTAATCAAATTAAGTACTTAGGGCCTGTTTGTTTGATCTGAATGAGTATCTAATCTTTGATTCGGTCAAAGATTAGATAATATTGGTTGTTTATCAAAACATCTGAAGAAAACTCTGAGTTAATGTCTGATTTTTAAATAACTTCTTAATTTTTAAGATGTTAAATATAGCTTTTTCCGTTTTCAGATGTTAGCCCATGAGGTGTACTTCGGCCCAAATGTGTCTGTACCATCAACTTATCACATTAGAGATACAGAGATATGGTCATTCAACAATAAGTTAAATAAGCAACAAGTTAAATGCTCTTTTTTGTTTATATTTCAGATCCTACAAAAAAACATATGATCAGCCCCCTATACACGCTCCAGCATATCATTGGATGAGTAATAAACCTGTCACATGAATGCCAATCCTAATGGGGTGTTTGGTTGCATGATAATGTGAGTTTTTATTTTAATTTTTAAAAATTGTAAGAAAATTTGTTAAAAGAGGTGTTTGGCAACCCTGACAATTTTATGTTTTGAAAGTGATTTTCTTCTTAAACAAAAAAAGAAAGTCTCACCTCTCTTTTTTTTTCTTGTGGTCCCCCACTTTGTTTGGTCATGAATGGTAGTTACTTTTTTTTTGTTATCACATCCCTCCAAACATGATAATTTTATGTCATGAGTTGGTTCACTTTTATTTTAATATAATTTTTTATCATGAAAGTGTATAAAAAATTATCATGTAACCAAACACCCTATAAGATCCTATGGGGTGTTTGGTTGCATGATAATTTTTTGTACACTTTCATGATAAAAAATTGTATTAAAATAAAAAAAAACCAACTCATGACATAAAATTATCATGTTTGGAGGGATGTGATTACAAAAAAGAGTAACCACCGCACATGACTAAATAAAGTGGGGGACCACAAGAAAAAAGAAAGAGGTGGGACCCTATTTTTTTGTTTAAGAAGAAAATCACTTTCAAAACATAAAAATGTCATGGTTGTCAAACACCTCTTTTAACAAGTTTTCTTACAATTTTTAAAAATTAAAATAAAAACCTCAATTATCATGCAACCAAACACCCCACTATAGATATGAAGCCTGTGGGATCATCTAAAGAAAAACTTGCCCAGATAGCATGTAACTGGGCCTGAAAACTGGACATATGATTGTGCAAAGGGAAAACAGAAAAATTGAGGCAGGTCGGCAATCTGTCTACAGGATGCTCAAAGGCACGGGTCTTCAAGAAATCCATAAACACATTAGCAGAAACAAGCAAGGGCAAGGGGCAATCCACCCAATTAGACCTGTCAACGGGAACAGTTCGGGTCGGATCTTTCAAGATCCAAACCCAAACCTGATAAGATGGAACTGAATCCGATTAAACATTCGATAAGATGTTATATTTTGGATCTAGGTTAATACTAAAATCCGAAAAATCATTTCGGATCCGGATTACTTGATAGGCACGGCGTTGACTCTGCAGCTGACCCTCAACGGGTGCCCTGTCGGGGCCATCACGTCGACGGCCTTGATCCTGCCGTCATTGCCCTAGCTGATGGAGAACACAACAGTCTCTCCTTGGGTGATAGGATGCAGAAGCCGCGGGACCTGATGGAGGATTGGTGGATGAAGAGCTCCTCGCCGCCATCCTCGAGGGCGATAAAGCCGAAGCCCTTCATCTCTTTGAACCACTTCACCCTCCCAGTCAGCCGCTCACCCCATTTAGACACGAGAAGGAGAGGAGGAGAAAGGGAACCCTAACAAGCCTCCCTCCTCTCTCCATCCGCTGTTGGTACCAGGATCGTAGGACCCTCTGTTACCCACCAGACTCCTCTACGCGGAAAAGTGACTGAAGAAGAGGAGGAAGAAGAAAAATCAGTAGGATTTGAGGCCAAGGAGCGTTTGGGCGATGGAGTCCATTTGCTCGATGCCTTTCTTTAGCTCCACCGCCAAGTTCTCCGAGGAGGCCAAGAAGATGAAGGAGGGGACGAGGGCACGAGTCTCAAAGGATACGGCAAGGGCTTGGCAGTAGCGGCAGCGGCTGAACCGAGGGAGGGGCGCCAGGTGAAGGTGCCGCAAGAGAAGCCGCGGCGGCAAGGGGCGCCGCGATTCACGCCGGAGTTCGACAGGGTGAACTTCTTCGAGATCATCGTCTCCCCCTGATCCGGCACCGGTGGCGGCAACGGCGGTCACCGGACGACAGCGGCGCTTTCATCCTCCCAGCAGGTGACTGCCCTGATCACCATGACAGCGATGGCTGGGGTGAGCGGTTCGTCTCCTGGCGGAGCCTCGACGACCCCGCCGAAACCCCTCTTTCTCTTCCCCGATCGCGAGCCAGATGCATACGGGTTTCCAGGAAACCTACATTTTTAGCCCGAAAACAAATATTCGGGTTTTACCTGTGAATGGCAAACCCGACCCTGTTAAGTTGTAAATTCGGGCTTGCCGTTAAATGCCCAAGCCCGGCAATTCTCTTGGATCCAAATCAGGCTTTCGGATTCACCTGATCCATTTACAGTTCTACACCCAATGGACATCATGGTGGCAGCAACCCATTGGTCTTAAAAAGGTAATGACGGCAACATGGCAGCGGGTTAAAATGATGACAACAGGCCACAAGGTTCAATGAAGCTCAAATAGGCCATCAAGGCCCGATGAAGACCAAACCAGCCATCAACGCCTGATGATGACAGTTGGCCATCAAGGCCATTGGACAATAAAAGATCTTAAATATATTGAAATGAAAAACAACTTAATCTCATAATTGGGTAGACATATAGGTACACCCCATGATGTTTGGCCTTGGACGAGCACACGAGCACGCCCCGGGATGTACCAATCCTAGATAGGTGGGTGGGTATGTTCTCAAGCTACACGGATCTTTTCTTCCCTGAAGTAGAGAGTATCAAACTCTATCTACTAAGAGAAGTAAATCCCACTAATTTAAGGGTTGTCATACATGTTGCTATTTTAAAACTAACTCTTATATTAACTGAGGATATTGGAGAAAGAAATCCCTTACAAGGAAATTTTTATCAAATGGGAAAGTATGTGTCACGACCCAGATTTTTAACAAGCATAGCGGAAGATAATCCGGCGACGTAACAGGAAAGAATATCAGTTTGGAACCAATTAAGACTAAAATACACAATCCATAATCACTATTTCCAAACATTACAACCTATTAACACAACAAACAAATATCTATCTAAACAAATTAAATACTAATATTGAATGAATAATCCACTAACTCTTCGGATTCCAAAACACCACTACGCTTCTGTTGCGCTAAACCTGCAATTCTGAAAATATTAACAACGGAATGAGTGAGTCACCACAGACTCAGTAGAACTTACACCCAAACTACCTTACTATAATAATGATTTCTATTGATATTAAATATATATTAAGCCTAAAAATCAGATTATAATACATATGGTTCAGGCTAATTATATATTTTCAATTAAATGATTACAATATCTTTCTACTACCTCATATGTTAACATGACTCTATATGCACTAAAACCAACATATCCTGCACATTTAACTACTCTAGGTATGCTCATAACACATACACCTGACATAAGACCATAGACTCCACTTGACCACTAATATACATGCCAAAATGCACAACTACATGCTTGTCTGAGTAGATATCATGCTCCATTTGGACAATGTAGCCATGTCACAAAACTAACACCAGATTTACCATATAGTAGAAAGTAACATATAGTAACTAAATCACATAGTACCCTTAGGCAGGGGAGTACTTAGGATAAACCGCGGTATCCGAGATCAAAGGATGCTCCGGATTTAACTAATCTCTGCTACCCACAGGCCACTAACATAGTCTGGTGAAGTAAACTTCCATCACAATGCAGCTCACTGCATTAACCACATTTCACACAATGCAAGCATATAAATAACTCAGACAGTAACCATGAACATGAAATTGGCAATCCAAACATGAAATACATAGGACACACATGGTTCTATGCACCCCATATTTGCATACCACATCACAATCTAGCAAAAACCAGAACCATTCAATCATATGATGCTTCTAAATAGGATCATGCAAGCTACAAACTAAACATATTAATCACATGCTTTGATAGTCACTAGACTTAAACCTTACATCGCCTTTTTAACAAATCAAGATATACATATTAAAGATCACCGCAATGCAAGCAAGTTAAACTAACTAGACTCAAACATAGTAAAACCTAACATGTCAATTAACATATATGGATGATTAAATCAACGTAAACATGCATGGTTAAACAAACTAATCTAAGTTAATCTAACTCTATTTAATCATGCCAATAAATCAAAACAACCTACTAATTAAATCATTCTAATCATGGTGATCTAAATATGTTTTAATGGTTTAATCGATCATATAAAGATGCTAAGAATAGCCGAGACGCCTACCTTTACGGCGATGACGAACGGCGCACGAAATTCCAAAGAGATTGACCAGACGACGAGTATGCTGTGATCACGACGGCAACGGGATACTGAACCGGATGACCCCAATCAAATTGCTGGAAAGAGAGAGAATACTATAAGAAAGAAGGAATAGAAATAATAGAAGAGAGAGATAGGAGAGAGAGAGAGTACCGCGGAGGGGGTCGGGTCAGCGACTGCTGCTGGGTGTGGCCGCAGTGGGGTGCGAGGCGATCAACTAGGGGGGTCTATAGCGTCAACGGCGGCGGACGGCCGCAGGGCTGGCGGGCTCGGCGCGGCGGCGGCGGCTTGTGCGGCGGGTGACGGCGGGCGGCGGGCCGGCGCGGTGTCAACACGTGGGCAGCGCAGGTGGGGACGACATGAGGAGGCGGGGGGTCAACAGTGCGGCGGCGGCACTTCAGCCGTGGGCGGGTTCATGGCGAGCTGAGCGGGCCACGGCTACGCGGGAGGCGGCGCAGGGACGCATGGCGGCTGAGGGTGCACGCGCAGGATGACGACCGGAGGGGGGGGAAGAACAGGCGATGCCCAGGGAAAAATCGGCGCATCCGAGGGAAGAACGAGAGGGCAACGGTGAGGGGAAACCGCAAACGAGATGAGGATGATGGAGAAGTGACGGTTAGGGAAAGATAATAAGGAAATAGAGGAGAGAAAGAAGAGAGAGAGAGAGATTAACGCTCATAATTATAATTAATCTCATATTAAATATAATAACTATTTTTAATTAAATTAAATACTCTAACCATTACAGTATGGCTCATTCATACCTTCCCCTACTCATATGCATATAATATGTAACCATGTGTCATGCATGACATTTTATATCATATCTTCGTAACCTTTAGGTAAGGGAAAGGATGAGTACGGGTTTTCCATGTGACAAGTCCGTACCTAACCAATGTGATGCGTTGGATGGATCATTTTTTATATTATTTTATTAGAAAAATAGATATATTTTTATTGACAAAAAATATATATTAAGAATACTAGTATATTAAACCAATATTTTTATTAAGTTGTTAATTTTAATTATTTATCAAACGCATTTTATAAAATATTATACATATTTGAAAGAAGCTCTATTGAAACTTATTAAATATTTTATCAAATAAGATATGAATTCATCTGAGCAAGATCTTAATTTAATAAGAATATCATGTGTATCAAATTTTTTACAAACATCACTCTTGGTCCATGACATAATTGTTATATATTTCATAGACGTTTATCATAAGTCCTATTATTATGTGCATAGGTGATCTTAATACTTGACCTGAAATCATTCTAATTACATGTTGATTTAGATGATTTATCAAACAAAAATTATCACTTATATCTTAATCAAATTCATCACTTTTTTACCACCAATTAAGAGGTTAGAGGTAAATTTAAAGGTTTAAATTTTCGGATTGAATCTAATCAAATGCCACCTTAATTTTAACATAAATTAAGAAGTTAGAAGTTATTATTTGCACACACATACTTACTGTCTTTCTCTTCAATCTAAGTTATTTAAACAAAATGAAAAAAATATTTTTGGATAATTATTCTGATATCTTCACAAAATCAACACATAAAATGTTTATTATTTTCATTTAAAATAATCCTAAAGTGAATATATTTTTAATTATTTAATTATATTTTATTTCTTTTTTGGTGTATTAACTATGTCATACTAAGACAACTCCAATATGCCAAAGTAGGAGTCTTCTTGAGTCGCTTTGATAAGAACAAATTTCTAAATTAAATAAAATAAACTCTAACGCCCAAACTAAATAACACCGATTCAGTTTACTACCATTCAAATCGTATTTTACCAAATACAGTAAAAAAATGACAATTTAAATAAATATGGGATGGTTAGCGTATCTAAAATTATATAATACAATTTGGATTATTCGATTGATTGGTTTAATCTTACTTAAAGTTTTTTTTCTCGGAAGACTATTTCAGCTAGACCTGCAAGTGGATCCACAGATCCGATAGATTGATCCAAATTCGAAAAACACTATGGGTTCTGGGCTTTTAGTGGCAAATCCGATTTTAATGATTTTCGGGTTTAGATTTCTCCTTCGCGGGAGTAAGCCCGAAAGGTTTTCTCTGGGTTTAGGACAACGACAAGTCGGGTTTCTTGAAAACCCGTTTGTGCAGCAAGGCTGCGGCGGGGAGGCAGCCCTTCAAGCAAGCGACACCAAATATATATCAATTGTAATTCCTCCTCTTTGAGTTCGAAAACTAGTAATTAATTAATCTGTAAAACATATCGCCCGTGCCCCGAAGATGAAGTCGATGGTGCCCTGGATGTAGCAGCTCCTGGATGTAGCAGCTCTCGTAGTAATGCCGGCCCTTGTGGTCGAACAAGGTGTTGTGGGGGCTGTAGAACGTGCAGCGATAGAAGGTCGCCCATGGCGGCTACCGTCTGGTTGTAGGCAAACCTCTCGTCATACTTCGGAGCATTGTTCTGTGAAGATCACAAGCACGGAGGATCAACTCGATTCGTAGATATATATATATATACATATATAGCATCATCATCATTCCGGCCCGAAGAACTATCAGGAAATAAGCCAGCAGTAGCAATCGGAAGCTGCGTTATTGCGCATCGATATCCATACCTTGAAGTTGATTCCAAAGGTGATGAATTAATTTGTTAGGCCGCCGAAGGGAAAGAGTGAAAAGGAGGGGAGAAGAAGCCTACCGGAGGTGGGGAAAGGGGTTGACGTTGTCGTCTCCACCGAAGGAGGAAGAAAAGACCGCTAGGGAAAGCAGCCACCATCGCCGGAAGGGGGGGAGGAGGACCGTGCAAGCCCTAGCGGGAATGGGTTTCCTACCGTCGCGAGAGAGAAATGGGTGGAGACGGGGCTTGTCACTTGTCAGATCTCTGCACTGGAGGAGGAGGTCCGGAGAGGTGGCGACAGTCCAAGGGAGCTTCGTAGCCGGCTGACGAAGCAACACCGCCGTCGCCGTAGGGGAGAGGGGGCTGCAAGCCCTCGTGACGGACGGCGAGCGGGCCGGGTGACAAGGGGGCGATGACAAGTGAGCAAGGAGGAGCACGGGCGATGGGCAGCTCCGAATCCGAAATATGTTTCGGATTCGGATACCGATTCTCAGAACAAGTTTTTGCCAGTTCTACTATCGGACGTGGGTTTAAGATATCGGATTCGGATTCGAATTTTGAAGAATCTGACCTGAATCCGATCCATTGACACCTCTAATTTCAACCTGGTAAAAAAATAATATTATTTAATTAGAAGTTTGACTGAAATCCGTACCACAAGACGCAACGTTGCGTGGTTCTCTAGGAAGAAAAAAGAAAGAAAAAAACATCGGCTGGACCGCTGACTTTCCGGCGGTCGTAGAATAGACAAAAGCGCGTGAGAAGGTGCCGCCCACCGCCGTCCGGCAAGCAATCCCTCAGCAGCCTCTGTCAACTCTAGCCGACTGTTTCCTTCCAACGACGAGCAGCCGAAGGAACTGGGAAGCTTACGGCGCGTCGTCAATTGCCATGGGCTCCACTCCACCCCCATCGTCCCCGCCCCCGGGCTTCTTCCCGAGGCCCGAGGACCTCAAAGTGTGCCCGTCTCGGGCGGGGCTGATCTTGGTCGGACGGATCTGTGGCAATAGCCGGCCCGGGACTCGCTTCCCAGAAGTTGCCGCGTCGCCGGTACAGCTGAAGTGGATGGAGGTTTTCTGCCGACGTCATGTCGCGATGGCTGGAATATCCCAGGAGCCAAAATTTTCTTTCCTCTTCTTGGGGCATTGACCTTTCATCTCTCTCTCTCTCTCTCTGACTTTTCCTCTTCCCATTTCTCTTCTCCTCTCACCACAAAAATCTAATAGTTGCCTATAAGTTGAGAGGGAAAGATATCGAAACAAGGAGCTCCTCCCCACAAGAGAAAAACCAGAGAGACAGTGAGAGCGCTTTAGTGCAGAGGAGGTGGAAGTGTCCGAAAGCCGCATCCTTTTGCACCATTTCCGTTCTGATTGCAGTCTTATTCTCCCTTTTTGTTTTTCTCGTTTGTTGGATTCTGCTTGGAGGCCTTCTCTCTCGGAACCTGACGGATTCCTGCTCTTTTCTTGGAGAAAAGGTTGGTTATGTCTATGTCGTAGGCTGTTATCTTCAATTGGCATCGCTGCTCCGTAGCTAGTGGATAGAAGTCATCTTTTCTGGAGAAATTTGATTGGGATCCTGGCCGGTTTCTCGCCGTAGTGACTGTCGAGGAATGGTTTCACCGTTTTCTTTTGAGGTTGAAGTCCGTAGCGTAGGCACAGAGAGAATGAAGGAGCGCAGGCGTAGTTGGGTTCACGCTCTCTCAGCCGTTGCCGTCGTCAGGAAAACAATCGAGTTTTTCATGAAAATAGCTCTGATATTCCTGTTGCTTTGTTTATGAGTCCAATTCCACGGCAGCGGTGACGCCTATCGAATTCCATCTGAACAGGGAACAGGTGGAAGGAAGCAGGGTTATGATAAGCTCCCGTAGCATCCTCGGAGGTAGAGGGAACGCAGCTTCGGTAGAGCAGCTGGAAGAAGGACCCACTTATGCTTCCCAGCGGGCTTCCCCTTCCATGCAAGCGGAGGAGAAGATCTTTATTGCAGTGGGGAAGGAATACAGGGAGACCAAATACACTGTAATGTGGGCGATGCAGAACATCCCCAAGGAAAAGAAGTTCGTGCTCCTCCATGTCCACCGGCCTGCTCAGATGATTCCCATGTGTAAGATGCCATTTCTTGGAGATTAGTGATAGATCAAGACACCAATTTTTTGTGCTCGAAGTGCTCGGTAGACCATGACTTCTGTGCCCTGATGTTGATGGCAACATTCTGTCATTTCATTTCAATCTCACATAATTTTCATGGTAGAATCTGTGAGCACGCAGGTGTCCTTGCTAGAAATATTCATGATCAAGAATGAAAGAACTTCACTTATTTTCATTTGTTATCCTGAAAAGCTGTTACAATTTTCTTGTGACCTCTGTGCTGCATGAAATTATCCCATTATTTTCTTAATTTTAGAATGAGACTATCTTTTTTTTTGGTAGTGGGTGGGAAATTCCCAGCAAGCCAGCTAACAGAGCAGCAGGTTGATGCATACAGACAGCACGAAAAAGAAAAGATAAACAAGGTCCTTGATGAATATTTGCTTATTTGTACGGCAGCAAAGGTGCATCAAACTTTATCTGCTAACTCTTCTATAAACTATGGGAAGGGCTTGAGTGAAGGCAACAAGACTGATTTGTTATGGTACTTAATTGTTTACAGGTTCAAGCAGAGACCTTGGTAATTGATATGGATGATATTCCAAAAGGTCTCTTAACTTTGATTGCTCAACATTGTATCACAAAACTTATCATGGGAGCTGCTGCAGACAAACACTACTCTAAGTAAGTTTAGCATGATGCACTTCACTATTTTAGTATTCAGACTTGGATGAAGTTGTTCTATTTTTGACATACGAGAAGAAAAATATAGTAGGTATATAGGTAATAGTTTATCCTTTAAGATGTCATGACAATGGCTATAGGTAATAGTTTATCCTTTAAGATGTCATGACAATGGCTGTACTGCGAAAGACACGATCAATAGTTTCCATTTACATAATCCAAGCATAATCTTGTAAGAAATGGTGTACACTTATCTTTTTTCTTATGCTGAAATGAGCTGAGCCCTGGCTCTTCAGGGATGGTTAAAAATGGTGTATAATCATTTCTTTTCCAATGATTCCAAGGGTTCCTTTTGTTTTCTCCATATATAGACTTTTAAAAGGAGAGTCAATGGTTTCCTTTGAATCTTAGGGCCTTTTTGGTCAGAGTATTAGAATTAACATAGCATTGATTTTGATATTGACACCACTCACATTCATATGAAAATTAGTATTACTAAATATCAAATTTTAATGTTAATAGAAGTTTCTATTACTGTAACCAACCAGCCCTTCAAGTGTATTTGAAAGACCCAGATAGGATGATACCTCATAAACATGGAAGTTAAGAAGTTTTAAATGCTTAAGATGTCTAATAGAGCAGCTTGCGGTCTCATTACTTTTCGCCGTTAACATTTCTTTTTTCTTTTTTTTTTCACTCAACACTCTAGATTATTGATGAAACCTCAATTTTTAAGACTTTTAAAAGATTCATTTCCTCTATAAAGAAATGATTTTGTTTGCTCAACCACTGTGGTTACAAAAATAAATGAGAGACCATAGAAATATAGCTAATTGAGTGTGGTACAGATATATATAGGAACTCACAAGGTGGGTTTTGAGAATATTCTAAATGTTGACATAGAGATTACTCTATCACTTAAGAAATTGAAACCACATTTTTATCTTTGTTGAGCTTATTTGAGTTCTTTGAAAATTTGACCTCTCTCCATGAAAATTTCAATATTTTGGTATTAATTATATCGAGTAACTACTTGAACACCTGATTAACTGCCATTCATCTACAAAACACATTGGAAACATTTCCCATGACCTTGCATGTGTTTTGTGTGTTTTTTTAATTGATTTGGGTTTCTTTGGGGGTTTTGAGTTTGAGTTACTGTGGGCTTTTTGGTTTTATTTGGTTTTTTGTTTGGACTTGGTGTCTTGGGAAATTGTTTTTTTATTTTTTATTTTTGATTTGTTTTCTTTCAGTTTAAGGTGTTTTTGGGGAAATTTTTGTTTGGGCTGAAGTTTGTCAAGTTTCAAGTTAGGACTTTAGGTTTGAATTACTTAAGAGTTTGGGGGTACTTAAGTGCATTTTTATGATTTTAGCCCTTTTTCTTTTTAACTGGCAGTTTCCCTTTTGATTTTAACTTCTGAATTTTAAATTTTATATTTGCAACATTCGACTTGTTTCATTTGTTTTGAGTTTCAGTTTTTTCTGGGATTTGAGATTTTGGATTTCAGCCTTAGAGGACTTCTAACTTGTGATTTAGGCATTTGTTATGGTGGAAGTTTGATTTCAAGTTTTAGTTTTAGACTCATCCAATTTTTTACCTCCTTTGGATTCAGAAGTTTTTCAGACTTCAGTTATCAATTTTAGAATTTTAGTTCTTTTATGTTTATTCTTTAGTTTTTCTTCCAAAGTTCAGTTTCTGGGACTCAGAATTTTTAGATTTCGAAATTCTAGAAATTTTCAGCTTCCTGTTTTCTTCACTCTCTAGTTTTTTGAAAATTTCTGGTTCTTTTGGCTTTCAGCTTCCTGTTTCTACATTCTTTTTATTATTGGCCTTTTATTCTCAGTTTTCATGTTTTCGGCAATTCTCAGCATTTCAATTTCTTATAGGTTTCTGGTTTCTCAGCTTTCTACAATTTCTATTTACTGCATTTTTACAGTTTTCAGATTTTCTGATTTCTCAGGTTTTTGCAGTTTTCTGGGTCTTTTTGGTTTGCAATTTCCTGGCTTTACTGTTCTGAAATTTCCAGATTTCTGGTTTCTTGACTTTTTACAGTTTCATTGTTTACTGAGTTTTTGCACTTTTTTCAGATTTCTTTGCTTTCTGGACATAATTGCAGTTTTGCAGATTTTTGCAGTTTCTTGCAGTTTTAGTTTTGCAGTTTTTTTGCCATTTCTTGATTATTTCAGTTTTCTGGATTTGGGGTTTACAACCTGAACCCTAGAATTTTCTGTTGCAGATTTTTTGTGATTTCCAACTTCCAGATTTTTTAGTTTGTTTCTTGAGTTTGGATTTCTGTTATATAAACTTTGTATTTTCGGATTTCATTCTTTTGGACTTGGGAGGTTTGGCTTGGCGACTTTTGTTTTCCCTTTCTTTTTGCTTTCCTTTCTATTTTCTTTTGTTTTTGCAGGTTTTCTATTTTCTTTTCTTTAATTGCTGTTTTTCTGTTTTGACTTGTCTTTCTTATTGAAAGATTGGTGGACTTCAACACATTGTGTGTTTTTTTTTAGTTTCTTTGTTCAGTTTCTGCATTTTGGGAAACTTTCAGGCACTTTACAATTCTTTGATGATTTTCTGAAAGTTTTTTGTTTAATTGATTTATTCTACCATTAATTGGTTATTTGACTTGGAAATTTTATCTTAATGATTTTATTATTTAAAAATTTATTTTCAAGCCATTTTGAGTCTAGAAATTTTTTGTTGACTCTGTTTGACTAAAAAATAAATTTAAAGTTATTTAATTATTATTTTATCTTTCTTCTTTTAATTTTTTTTCTTACTTGCAATCCTCTAAAGTCATGGGCCTTTAATTCTTCATATAACATCAAAATGCGTAGGGACTGAAATTTCATTCACATGAGAAATTTTACAAAGTTACAAACACGGGAGGTATGAAAACCCATATTCCCTACTTAATGAACTCGGGAAAGGATCCTCTGGACCTTTGATAGGTCTGGTGGATTCTTTCGATGTGGATTAGCCTCATTAGTTAAATGGGAGCTTATTAGAATGGAAATTATGCATGACCTTCCCTTAACTAAATGGGCTAGCCGCCTAGCCCCTAGCATTTAGAGGAGTTTTGTATGCCATGCATAAAGGCTGATTTGAGTTGCATGAAGGCCTGTTTTGATGGGGGTTTCCCTTGGCTTCAACATTTTTCTTGATTTCTCAATGCAGGATAGAATGGCATAGAGTCTCCTTTTTTGTGTTGACTCCTTCTTGTCTTTCTTTCTTTTGTTTTTTCAAGACGTAGGATCTGTCTAGGACTGACCCCCAATTAGTTTTTTTAGTTTTCAAAGCATAGGGCATATCCATGACCAACCCCGAATTAACTTTCTTGGTTTTATTTACAAAGCATAGAGCCTGCAGATAGGCCTGCTTTAAACTTCTCCTGTTTGAGGTATCCTCAGCCTGCAGAGATTTTCAGGCTTCCTTTGGGGCTGGTTTTCAGGCTATGGATTGGTTTCAGAACTGTGTTTGGGTTTTTGGATCAAGTTTACTGGATTGGTTCTAGGACTGAAGTTCAGGTTCCGGATTAGTTCCAGGTCTGGGTTTTCATGGATTTTAGGTTTTCTGGATTGGTTTTAGAACTGTTTTGCAGGGATTTCTGATTTGAGTTTCAAACAATTCCCTGATTTCAGGTTTCCTAGATTTTTTTTGAAGGCTGAACAAGGGAGCTGTTTGGACATGGTTTCAGGGTTATAAGGGGGTTGGCACCTGGGGTTTTAGATTTGTGGGCCTGTATAGGAATGACATGTGTGGGGTTTCGGACCTGGTATGGGGGTATTTCAGGACGTAAGGGTTTTAAGGGACTTGTTCAGAGGGTATTTCAGGTCTGAAAAGGGGCAGTTCAAGGCTTGTTCTCAGGGTTTTCGGGCTAGGTTAATAGGGATTTTCGGTGATTGGTTTTCAGGGCTTTTCTAGGATCTGATTTGAGGGTGTTTGAGGGGCCTGTGCAAAGGCTGTATATGACCATGCAGCGGAGTTTTGAAGACTATAAGTGGGGGCTAGCTGAGGCTTGTTTACGGAGGTTTTCCTGTCTGAAGAAGAGGGCTTTCAGGACCAATTTTGGGACATGTTAGAAGGGGATTTTGAGAGGATCATATAGGGCTGCGCAGGCACTGTTTTCTTTGGACTATTTGAGAACTGATTTTAGTCCGGTGCAAGGAGTATGTGCACAGGCTGATAGGAGGTTGTAGGGGCAGGCCGTGGTCACCAATACCACACCTTTGAGGGCTTGGAAAAGGGTTTACATCATGGAGAAGTGGGAAAATAGAGGAATTGCCACAAGAGTTGGCCACAAAGGCTTGCTTGGATGGGTTTAGGTATGGAAAATAAGGGCATTGGTGAAAGAGGGTACAGCTGCCCCTCCTTTTCTTCTTCCTCACATTCTTTTTCTTCTCTCTTCTCCTTGGCATAGCAGCAAGAGAGGCAGTTGAGAGGCTAGAGCAGAGGATGGGCATCCAACTTTGTGCAAGGTGCTGCTGGGTGTGTTTATATATATATATAGAGAGAGAGAGAGAGATTGACTGATGGAGTATTTTAGGAATTTTCAAACCTGATGGGATGATGGGACCCTCTCTATCACCAACTGTTTCAAACGTGATACGGAGGGCTGATGAGGTATTTTACGAATTTTCTAGTATTCTTCTGAATTTTCAGGAAGTTTAAGGATTTTTTTATTTTTTGATTTTTTTTAATAGAAAAGGCTGAAAAATAAAGTGTTTAGGTTCAAAAATTTTGAAAATTTTAGGATAATAGAAAAAATATGGTGGTCAACATGCTCTTAATCTGCATGGGATAAGAAACAATTTAAATGGTTGGCAAAGACTACGTTTGACACAGTTTGAGAGTAGAAATGATTGGATTTCCAAGATTGAAAATTTTTAGAAATTGAATATTGTAGACTTGATTGAGGATGACCGGATTGTAGAATAATAGAAGAACCTAAATGCATGGAAAGCCGGGTCGCTCGGGGGTCGAACTGGGTGGGGTGACCCGGCTGGTTTCTGGGCTGACTGGTTTGACCCCTACATGGCTGGGGAGACCCCACAGCAACCCGTCACCCGGCAAAGGCGATCCTTTATTAATAGTATAATAATATTTCATTGTCACTTATACTATTACATATGGTTAAAATTTATGATTATAAATATATGATACATACTTAAAATTTATAAAATTGTTTCTTAACTGTCTTTACTCTCACACTTGAGATTAACTCTTTCTCAACATGTGCTAATACAACATAATCATAAAAAATTCATATTTTTTTGTATGCATAGATAGACACTTATATTCAATTATAACATAAAAAGATCATTATTTTTATGTATATATATTTTTATGTATTCATAAATATATAGTATAAATATTTTTTTATTTTCTATTTTTATGTAATTTTTTATATTTTTATATTTTTTAAAAGTTTAATAAATAAATCTAACTCCCATCCGACCCATCGCGACCCGGTCCAACCGGGTCAGATTTGGGGCTGACCAACCCCAGGCCGACCCTCAACTTGGCCTTCCTTGCTAAATGATCCCTACAATGAATGGAATTTTATGGAGTAAATTAAATGGGAAAGGAGGTTGAAGGAAGTTTGGCTCAAGGAAGGTGATAAGAACACCATATTTTTTCCTACAAGATTCCATTAGAAAGAAGAAGAATTCTCTATGCAAATTGATGGCGAATGAGTCTGATCATGAAGGGACTAATTAGATAGGATTCCAAGCAGCTGATTTCTATAGACAACTTTTCATGGATGAGAAACATGGAGCCCTTTTCTCATTTTCAATTTGTGAAAAAAAACTGGACAAAGTTGAAACGAATCACTCATCTGCAGCTTTACAGAGGCGGAGATGTTAGATGCCATTAAGGGTATGAATCCCTATATGGCTCCTGGACCTAACGGTTGATGGGTTCACCACTGGGTTTTATGCGCATTGTTGGGATATCATCAAGGAGGATTCTATGGCATTGATTAGAGAATTTGAAGATAACTTGGGTTGTATTAAGTGCTTGAATTCCACCACGTTGGTTCTGCTGCCAAAGAAGGAGAATGTTGTAGATATTAAAGATCTTAGGCCAATAAGTCTTCTTAGTTGCAGGTAAACAATTATTAACAAAGTTCTTGCAATCATGCTTAACAGGTTTATCGACAATCTTGCCAACTTTTCTCATGCCGCTTTCATCCCAGGTATATTCATTTTGGACAATGTTATGGTAGCTTATGAATATTTACATAATCAGAGACTTAGGCATAGAGAATGCGTTCTTTTGAAGTTGGACTTCAAGAAATCCTATGACAAGGTAAGGTGGAATTGTCTTCTTAGAATTATGCAGCTAATGGACATCAAGGTCAAATGGATACAGTGGATCAGAGTTGCATGACCACTGCAAAATTCTTAGTTAAAACGAGTGGGAAAATTTTTAGGTTCTCTTCCTCGAGAGGACTTAGGCAGGGAGACTCTATTTTTCCACTTTTTTTTTTCTTGTTAGCTTAAGTTTTTAGCATCATGTGGGAAAAAGGTTAGCAAGTGGGTATTATTGAAGGAATTGAAGTATGATTTATAGGGAATGAGTTACACAACTTATTTTTGTTGATGACACGTAGCTGTTCTCCTTTGCGAGGTTTGAAAAATGTCTCTTCTTTAGAATAATGCTTCACTTATTACAAATAGTAACAAGGTTGAAGATCAATAACGACAAGAGCGAACTCATTAACATCAACCTGAATGAGGAACATAGAGCTCAACTACACAGGATATTTAACATGCCTTGGTCGTCACTCCCTATCAAGTATCTTGGTTTACTATTATTGGACAAAGAGAAGAGACCAAGAGCAGTGATTGGCAAATTATAGTTCATACGATGGAAAGGAAATTACAAGGTTGGGAAAACAAAGAATTAACCACGGGTGGCAGATTGTTGTTATCTAAAATTGTGTTACAAAATATTCCTCTGTATTTTTTTTCTTTATTTAAAGTTTCTAAAGGTATTTTTAGCAAGCTTGAAGGAATCAGGGTGAGATTTTTCTGGCAAGTCAATGCAGGTAGAAAGGGTCTTCATCTCATTAGGTGTGGCCATGTTTGTAGGCCAATTAAAGGAGTGAGTCTTGCACCTTTGGAGACTATCGACAATGCATTCCTTACCAAATGGACTTGGAAGCTGAACACCAATAACCATGCATTATGGTCTAGGATCGTTATTTCTAGGTACGGGGTTGGCATGAATGATGAGTGGATTAGAGACTTTAGAGGAAGTGGCATATTGTCCAACATATGGAACAGTATTCTGAAGAACTGAGAGGTCTTCTGCTCTTCTTGTATCATCAAGTTGTGGAATGGCAGGAGAACTTCTTTCTGGGAGGATCGGTGGGTAGGGCATGCTTCGTCTATCATGTTCCTTACCCTATTTACATTATGCCACAATCCACAAGTCATGGTTTTTTGCAACAGGGATGACATAGCTAAGTGGTGCCTACCATTCAGAAGAGATCTCAAGGAGGAGGAAATATGTGAACTTGCTAACTTGCTAGAAACTCTTGATAAATATGAGTGCATTACTTCTAAGAGGGAAAAACTTGTATGGTTATCCTCTAACAACTTTGTTGTTGCTGTCAAGTTTACTTTGACTAGACTTTGGGAGGTGAGGTTGTCCTTTGGCACAAGATAGTATGGAAATCTTATTTACCTATCAAAATCAAGATCTTTTTGTGGAAAGTTTGCAGGCAGTTGCTACCAACAAAGTGTTATCTTAATAAGATCTTCCTGGACATTTGTACAACTTGTGCTTTCTTTCGTAGGAGAGGAGAAATTGCTGATCAACTATTCATAAATTGTGGGTTCATAAACTGACTTTGGAGAGCCTTGATCATCGGCTGGAAGATCCAATGGCCATAGCCCATTGATGTTATTACGCTACTTCATATCTGGTCCAGTTTGAATCTTTGGCCTCTGAACTCCAAATTGTGGAATCTCAGGGTGCGTTTGGCAACGTCCTGGAAGCTCTTCTAGACCACTTCTCCTTCGATGAGAAGTTCTTTTTTTTTTCAAGGAACCGTTTGGTTTCACACCGGTACCCACTTCCACTCCACGTTGAAGGTAGAAGCAAGAAGGAGATTTTTTCTCCTTCCACCGTAAAAAGCTCCTCCTGGAGTTACGCACGTCTTAGCGTCTTTTGGACGTGGGGCTCCTGTGTGTGGGGGGGGGGGAGAGAGAGAGACGTGATGATGTATATTTTAACTTTAATAAACAGATGATAATACTTGTGGAGATGATGTATATTTTAACTTTAATAAACAGATGATAATACTTGTGGAGAGAGAGACTTGATGATATGTATTTTAACTTTAATAAATAGATAATAATAATATCATAATATGTGGAGAGAGAGACGTGATGATATGTATTTTAACTTTAATAAATAGATAATAATAATATCATAATATGTGGAGAGAGAGACGTGATGATATATGTAATTTAACTTTAATAAATAGATAATAATGATATCATAATGTGTGGAGAGAGAGAGACGTGATACATTTTGATGTAAAATAATAATAATAACATGGGAACCAAAAACAAGATGATATTTATTTTAACTTAAGGAATAGATTGTCTAAAAAATAAAAATTAATCATACTTGTTTAAAATGATATTAACCGACCCAGCTAAGGTGGGTTGGCATGAACGTCTGCATGGGATGCAGTGTTCTCGCGTTCGAGCAGCAGCTCGAACATCGTTTCGTCTACCGTTCGAACGCCGTCTGTCCCTGGGGATGATCGAGCGCTGGGGCTCGATCGTCTGTCGACGCACTGTGTTGTGCGTGCTTCGGCCACTCGGCCATCCGATAAAAAAAAGAGTTATTTAAATTGAATAAATTTTTATAAATATTTTGAAATAAATATAAAAATTTGTGTATATTTATTACATTTTGTATTATGTATTTTATTTTAAATATGACATTCAATATGAAATAAAAAATTAAAATAATATGAAGTCATTTTTTGAGATAGTGAGAAAATTATAAAATTATTGTCATAATTTTATTTTTTATATTATTTAAATTTTAATTTCACGTGAAAGGTAATATTTTTAAATGATTACCAAACTGCTTTTACTTCTGTACAATAAAAGTACTTCTCGTTGAAGTACTTTCACGTAGAAGGCACTCCTAATAGAAGTCCTTCCGCGAAATTGCCAAACGCACCCTCATTCTCCCTACTATGCTTTGGATGGTAAACTATAAAACAAGCAGATTTTTTAGAAACTTTTTGAGCATCTGAAGAGGATCATTCACTTCATGACATCCTCAGTGAGACACTGGAATTTTGTGCAGTATGGCATTTGGATTTAGGATGCTGTTCACATAGACAAATTTTTTCATCTTAAATTGTTCTTTCCGGAGTCACCCCCATATTCACCTACCTTCTCGGTAGTTGAGTAATGGGGTCCTTAGTTCTTTTTTCTCTTATTTTCTTTTCATATATTTGTACAATTTTCGTCTTGAATCTTGGCAGTTGGCCAACTTTAAAAAAACATTGAATTGGACTTGGAAACTTAAGCCCAATAAGGAGAGTGGGCTTGAGTTTGAGTTTGAATTGAATTGAGTTTTCAATTCTTAAACCCATGGGGAGAGTATTGCCCCAAGTGGGCTTGGGCTTGGTTTAAGTCCTAACTTGGAATGGGTTTCCAATTGGGAAGTGGCACAAGAAGAGTTGGGTTTGACGTTGATTGGGTTCAGTTGGCACTGGAAATTTTCAAAAAATTTGTTGGATTAGAATTGAATCCAATCTAATACTCTTTGAGCCACAACATTCAATTTTCGTATATAACTCATTAATTGAAGCCCGCCACAATATTCAATTTTCGTATATAACTCATTAATTGAAGCCCATCACAATTTTTATCCTCTGAAAATGACCCAATTTAATGTCATTTGCGCAGCCTACTTCTGTCCCACTTAATGGGCTGCATTTCTATTTAAAAACATGCCCATTTTTATTGTTGGCAATGGGCCATCCCTTGTCACTTGCCCAACCCACTCTTCATGTGGTTAATGGACTGCATATCAACTTCAAGTCAGGCCCAATTGGAGTCATTCCAGGCCAACAAAACCCCCTCTTGGCCCAGCATTTCTTTATTCTAAGAATCAGGATCTGCTAGCCATGGGCAGGGCTTAAGAATGGGACTCTCGAAACCTTCCTGGCCTTCTGCCACATCAGTAGCAACAATTGAACCCATCTCTTCCTACTTTTGAGGGCTGCGGCCAAGGATTCCGGAATCGGAATCGGTTGGACCGATTCCGATTCTGATTCCAGGAATCGGCCGGAATCGGCCGATTCTTGGGAAGGGAATCGATTCCGGATCCTTCCGGAATCGGTTTTTTTTTTGAATTTTTTTTTTCGTCAAAAAAATCCAAAAAATTCAGAAAAATTCTAAAAAAAATAGGAAATGAGTTTGAAATTTTTTTAAAAATAACCAATGCATTCATTCACAGGACCACATCGAATAAATACTAATGAACTCCAATTGAAGACTTGAAGTTAAGTACATATTCCAATTCCATTGATTCAAAAATAAATGAGTTGATACATCATAAAAAATTACATCATATCAATCTACTACCAATATCTAGGATATGATATGGGTCTTCCTCCTCTCCCTCGTTGCTTGTGATGCTCCTCTCGTGCTCAGATCTTGTATACGTCCGGGACCGTATCCGTATGAAAATAATGCCGATGCCATGCCATCAAGGTCGTATGGATCGGACTGCGGGACGACCGGACGTAGCGAGAGGATGGTGGAGGCCGGTGGTGTAATCCATCACGGCCACTGGCGGAAATGCGAGATCAAGTGGCTCCATAATATAAGACCGCGGTGTCGCTCATCCGGGGCGTGTAATACGGCTTTGGAAGCCGCGAATCGAGAGACTGTCTTCATGGCTGCGTCGGCCGGTATGCACTCCTCGTCATCATCACCGAGAGTGGTAGGAGCCTACGTCTGTCGTCATCCGAGCCGACAGAAGCGACCTCTGGCCTTTCCTTCTCTTCACCTCTTCACCATCTCTCGAAGTACTGGAAGGACCGAACTCCAAAGTTTTTTCAACTTTCGCAAATCCTCCCATTTTCCGTGCGGTCGTCTTTGTTTCGTTTTCCCGACCGCGAATGGGGTACAGGTAGCGAGTCGCTGGGGGGATTAGCCGGGGCCAAAGTCGCAGTGGGCCGGACCGTAGGCCGCTGCAAGCGAAGAAGGCCCCGCCCGAGCACGAGAAGTAGATGGAGGTGGAGGCCGAGCATCCTCCTCGGCTTCAACACCATCCAACTCTCCTTCGGCCACGTGCGCGGTCATCGGGATCAAACTCACCGTGCATCGATCCTCGCTTCCTCTCCTCTATCCGTGAGGCAAGTGCATGCTCCTCCGGAATATCTGTCCACGTCCACCTCTCGGGTGGTAGTGTGGCGGAGGAATGCCTCTCGCTCGTACGGGCCACACGCGAATCGTGCAAATCGTGCCTCACCGATCTTCTCGTCGATCCTTGATATTCTTTACGCGGCCTCACGTTGTAATGTGACGAAGACCGGCTTCTCCACCGGTCCGAGGTCAACTCGTTCCTCCTTTTCGTATGTATCGAGGTTGAATGTACTCCAGTTCACTCTCGCAATGGAGAAGGGCGGGTGCTCTCGTCGAGTATCCCGATACCGATGGCGCAAGTGGATTCCATCCACTCACGGTGTTCACCCGAACCCACCACTCACTCGCAATAAAAAAACAAGAAGAAAAGGTAAACAATTAGCCCATCATCTACCATAACTTATATGAAAAAAATAAAATCTTCATCAAGCTATTACTATACCAGGTGACACTTTGTCAACTGAATATTTAAGGTCAGCATCTGAGTATACGCCGACCCTCATCTTGTACTTCTGCATCTGAAAAATTTATAAAAAAATATTAGTTGCCTGGTAAGGCTACTCCAAGGTATTTAATGAACTCTAACTTACTTCTATCTCGGCCTACATCTGTCCCGCTCGAGATCGGCACGACGCCGAATAACCGCAAGTGTACCCCGCATCACCTCGTCGTCGTTCACTGCTTTGTCCTCCATATTGGATGCGGGGGTTCAAAAAATATCCTGAAGATTTTATTAGTTAACACCGTGCATATAAGATAATTATACAAAGAAATAATTTTTTAACAAAGTTACAGCATTTACATCGCATGGTGCAAGGTCTTGTCCCATCGGTCATCTACATGATCTTCCACCACTTCTTGTAACCTCTCGGGATTTTTTTCTTTGATTTTCGCTTTGCCGGTACTGGCATCATACAACGTGCCCATCCGGTCCCCGCTATCCGAGTCTACCAACCTCGATAACTACCGGTGGCTCAATGATTCGCCAAGTAGTAAGCAATCCTCTCACAAAACCTTGTCGCCGATGCTCTTCTCGGACGAAAATCTCCAATCGTTCTTTCTTGTCGTACCGGGGTTGTCCGCCAAATAGTTGTAATACTCCTGACCGCGCGAACCTAACCAATGCATGCACCGTGCGTGTAAACTCTCCAAATACAGTTCGCGTGCGAATGCGTGTCGGACCGGGCCTAACAAGATCGTGCCCTCTCGCGCGAGATCTCGTGATATGTAGGAGGCGGGGATGCGAATAAATAAAAGATGTGATGGTCGCACCCGACAAGTGTGATACACCCTCCTCCTCGCCATCCTCTAATAGGCATCTATGGAATGTCTTGCACAGGCACCCGAATATGTGATTCCTCTTCTCCATCAACTTCCTCCCGCCGCCTTATATGATGGTTCGTTGTCGGTGACAACCTCGAACCACATTGTCCTCCCGATCTCCTCCACCACCCCATCCATCGGAGAGAAAAGATGAAGTCGGCATTTTTAATCTTCCCGTGCATCTACCAACTTGAGAATGTAGTCCCCTCGCACACCAAGAAGTTTATCATACTCCTCTCGTGATATCTCGTCCACCCATCGCACATAATCGTGCAACCCTCTCCTTCCACACCAACTTAAACCCATCCATCCACTCCCTCAACTCCCCGGACCTCCTCATCTAGGCCGCGTCGTATACGTGTCTCGTCTGCCGGGGCTTCGCAAACCCTGGTCCCGGCCTCGCCCCACGGCATCCACCATCGTCCTAAGTAGGGGCTGGTCGTACGTGTCAGCCGGGATGCCTACATCAAGTTAAAAAAAATTTGGGATCGAGGGTAAAATTAAGTTTTTAGTAAATAAAACACACATAATGTCAATTTTAATTTAAAGAGTGATACTGCGTACGTAAAAACCATTTCGACAATGTGGCGACACGGCTCTCTTTGCGGCCGTTCTGTTGCCTTCACCCCTTTCATTGCTCGCTTTATCCCCATCGCACACTCGTTTCCAATAAATACTCGTCGCTCGGTGTAAATCGAGTCTTTGGTAGAAGCGAACGGCGGTATGGCTCCCCGTCTCCTCGGTCGGGCTCTCGGTCTCGAGTAGGGGCGAGCCGATGCCGATCGGCCTAAGTCGGGTCAACTCGGACCCGGACCCTCTTGCTCCCCTCCTCCTGTCCTCCTCCCTCGCCCAACGATGCGCGCTTGCTGGCGTGCCTGGCACGTCTCGGCTCGAGTCCGTGGACTCGTCCTCGCTCTCCGGCTCCGGCTCACCGCTCGCCTTCCTCGCCTTTCCCTTTCGAGGTGAGCGCAAATCGCGGTCCCTCCTCCTCCGAGTAGCTCGTCGTGCAACTCCTCCCTCTCGCTCGATCCTAATCGCCCGTTGAGAGGATCTACCGTCGTAGCCTCTCATCTCCTCACTCTTCTCCCTGGGCACCTTGTCACATTTCTTGACATTCCCACCTGTTCCGGCAATATGTTGTTGTAGCCGGAACACCCCCCCGTTCATCTCCTTCCCACACTACTTGCACTGTACCCTCTTCTTGACTGGGTCTACCATCTGCCCGTGTTCCCAACCCACGTCGGAAGCACGTCTTGGTCTTTGCGTCACCTTGATCGGCCATTGCTTAAATCTGCAAAAATTGTAAACAATGCACTAAAAATGTTTAGATAACATAAAAATTGATTTAGACGGCGGTCGGAAGCGGACAACTCCAAGTAACACACCATTCGGTATGTTTAAAGGGTTACGTATTTGCCGGGAAAATGGTCGTAAATTAACGTACGGGGTATCGGAAATTTTTCACGTACAAAGAACATCCAATCGATGTTCAAACAACTTGAGCGGAGTTATTCGATCAAAAATCACCGAGTTTAACTCTACTCGGAGTCGTCGGAAACGTATAAAAATAGGCGTACGGGATATCCGGAATTTTTCCCGTGCAAAATGGACATAAACGGATAGTTCAAAACTTAAATGGACTTGTTCGGACGGGAATCGTAAAGTTTAACGACACTCAAACTTGTCGGAAACGCGTAAGAATGGACATACGAAGTTTTCGGCGAAGAAATCTTACCAAAAACCTTACAAAGATCGAAGAAGAGGTTGATTCGATGCCGATCCGAGCTTGAATCGGCGGAATCCCTTGAAGGCCAAGCTTGGAATCGCCGCCGGAATCGGTGGAATCGCCGCGGAATCGGCCCTGGATCGACGGAATCGGCCGGAATCGACCCTGGATCGACGGAATCGAGGCCGGAATCGACGGAATCGCGCCGGAATCGCCTGCGCAGTCTCCTTCCGCCGCGGGATCGACCGAGAGCTGCTCTGCGGGTCGATTCCGGCCCTAAAAGGGCCGGAATCGGTTCGATTCCCGGTCCAGAGTCGAACCGGGAATCGAACTGGGCCGGGGTTGACCCGGCCTTCCGAAGAATCGGTCGGATCGACCGATTCCACAAGGAATCGGTCGGAATCGGATCGATTCCGACCGATTCCAGACGAATCGGACCGATTCCGCGGAATTCTTCCCGGAATCGGTCCTTCCGCCCGGAATCCACCGATCCGATTCCGGAATCGGTCAGAATCGGACCGATTCCGCCGATTCTGCAATCCATGGCTGCGGCCTACCTGCCACCCGCAATGCCCATATTTTCCTATTCTTTGGCTGGCGGTTACACATAACTTCTTCAGAAGCTTCCTCTTTATCAGATGCCCACACAACTAGCCGGAGAAAATCTTGGGCCTGCCAATCATGCTTCTACAATGTAGGAGCCATCCAATGTCAAGAGCATCATTGTGTGGAACTGCTGAAGCCTCCATATGATCCGGGATTGAAACCAACCACCAGTGGTTCCTACAATTCAGGGAGGTGCCCACGCAGCATTAGCAACCTATCAAAATCAAGAGGAAAGGATCCTGAAGGATTCTAGAAAATAGGGAGGCTATCGCGACTTCTCCCACTTGGCCGAAACTACCAAAAGAGTCACCAGGGGTTCCTACATATTAGGAGGACACATTAGACCGTCAACAGTCTACCGAAAACTATCTAAAGAAGTGTCCACCGGGTCTAGGACTCTTCTGATGGCAAGGACATGCACGTGGGCCAGCTAGGCATGCTATCTGTCCCTGAAAGTCAAAAGAATGGATCCTGGAGGATCTTAAAAAGTAGGAGGTCTGCAGCCCTTCTCTCTTCACTGGACCAACCAGCCAGGCAGTCCACTAATGCTTGGACTCTCCTCTGATGGCTCCAAGGCCATCGTCTATAAGTATGGATGCTGTGCACCTTGGAGAGGGGTTGGAGACCCCTGTAGATGCCTGAGCTGCCGCCTTCATCTTCCACTACTGCTGCTGTGCACCAAGGAGAAGAAGAAAATAAGATGAAGAAGAAGGGCTGATCACCTTCCTGTTGCTGCTGCGCACCAAGTGGAGAAGCTCTGCCATGTCCCGGTTCTTTTGCTGAAGCATCCCACTGTTATGACCAAAAAAGCTCTGAAGATATGAAGGGGAAACAGAGAGGGAAAGCCTACGTAGGCATCTTTCGTTGCTTTGGTCAAAGAAGAAGAAGAGGAGGAGGTAAAGTGTGTCCTATGGTGCTGCACTCTCACCTGCACTTCCCCTCCTTCATTTGAGCATCTCAAATCTCACCCTAGTATGATGGTCTGGGGTATATCTTCAAACATACTCCCTAGTCCCGGATAAACCTTCTAAGCAGGTCATCGTTGCCCTTTATGGGCTTTCTGCACATCCACTAAACCTGCTAGAAGATAAGCCTGGAAGAATCCCAGTTGGATGATCCTTGTCCAAAACCCTAGCTATTCCCAAAAATCAAGTTTGGCATACCCTAAAGCTTGCATACATCACCTGATTGACTCCTCTGCACCCATATGAAACTGCCCACTTTCAGATCCTTATAAAAAATATGATCAGTCCCCTAAACACGCTCCAGCATATCATTAGATAGGTATTAAACGTGTCACATAAATGCCAATCCTAAGACTTATAGATATCAAGCCTGTGGGATCATCTAAAGAAAAACTGCCCAGATTGCATGTAACTGGGCCAGAAAACTGGACATCTGATTGTGCAAAGAGAAAACAGAAAAATTGAGGCAGGTCGGCAATCTGTCTACAGGATGCTCAAAGGCACGGGTCTTTAAGAAATCCACAAACACATTAGTAGCAACACGCAAGCGCAAGGGGCAATCCAACCAATGGACAGCATGATGGCAGCAACTCATTGGTCTTAAAAAGGTAATGACAGCAAGATGGCAGTGGGTTAAAATGATGACAACAGGCCACGAAGGCCCATTGAAGCTCAAATAGGCCATCAAGGCCCGATGAAGACCAAACCAGCCATCAAGGCTAGACGATGACAATTGGCCATCAAGGCCATTGGACAATAAAAAAATATTGAATATATTGAAATAAAAAACAACTTAATCTCATAATTGGGCAGACATGGGTACACCCCATGATGTTTGACCTTGGACGGGCACACGGGTAGACCCCGGAATGTACCAATCCTGGATAGGTCTTTTCCCCCGAAATAAGGAGTATCAAACTTCTACTAAGAGAGGTAAATCCCACTAATTTAAGGGGAGGTCATACATGTTGCTATGTTAAACCGACAATTAGATTAATTGAGGATATTGGAGAAGGATATTCTGTACCAATCAAGGGTCAAGGGAATTTTATCAAATGGGGAAGTATGGCTCATTCATACCTTCCCCTACTCATATGCATATCATATGAACCATGTGTCATGCATGACATTTCATATCATATCTTCATAACCTTCAGGTTAAGGGAAATGCTGAGTAGGGGTTTTCCATGTGAGATGTCTATACCTAACCAATATGGTTAATGCATTGGATGGATCATTTAATGCCTATCAAAGGTTAATAAGATTCTATCCCATGCAATTTGATAGGGAGCTGTGGCTTACATGCCTTCCCTCATATATTTAATTCATGAGTTATCTATGAAGAACATCCATGTTCAGTGATTGTGATGTTATATGGAGTTCCAATAGCCCTATGAACTTGAAAGAATGCAAATAGAAATGGAGAAGCTAAATCGGTCGTCCAATAATAAAAAATTAGGAAAATCCACTCAACTCCAAAATCTAAAATCTGAAAGCCTGGAAATCTGAAAGTTCGGAAGATCCGAGAATGAACTTCAATTTCCAAACCTGAAAGTGGGTAATTCAAATTTTTGATTTCAAAAACTCAAGTTTAAAATCTGAAATCCAAGATTTGAAACAAATTCAAAATCTGAAATTGGAATTGGAATTCTAAAACATCTAATTTATAAACCGTGAGATCCAAATTCTCAAACGATAGAATCTTAATTCAAATGACACAAAGTTAAAAAAAATCAAGGATAACAAATCCTAAACATAAAAGAAAACCCAAATCTGAAAACTCATCAAATTTCCAACTTAAATTAGAATGTTCAAAAACACATTAGACTAGAATGATAGCAAATCTAACAGATCCGAAACCAAAATACCTCAAATCGAAAAGACATTAAGTTTTAATTAAACCATCAATGGGCATCAAGCCGAATCATCAATAACCAATCAAATTAAAAATTGAATATTCAAACTATAAAGACATTAAGTCTTTATAAAAGATCAATCAAATACAAAACAAATCAAATTGCCAATAGACTTTAATCAACTTAGATTAAATCCTAAGCAATCTCAAGGATAAAAAGACACAAGTCTTAACCAAGAAACCAAGTCTTAATCCCAAATTAAACCAAAGCAAATAAGCAAAGAATTTTATAATGTTTACAGCCCAAATATTGTTGTGGAGCCGTTGCTCCTACTTGATGCGTGCGGATGTATGGTTTCTATTCACAGATTACTATGGCAGATAATCAATGATGTGATGTAATTAACAATGGTACTTCATAAGTTTGACAAGGAGATTTCAAAATAAAAAAATTTCAAAGCATCTAAATTCTCAATACATATTTTATATATCATGAATTGGTTAATAGTCCTATGAGGTAATGCCTATTTTTATAGTTTTTCAAGTAAAATCAAAAAAAAATTTAAAAAGGAAAGACATGAATTTTCAAGGTTACATCAGGTTCCAATCCTACTTCAATTTAAATTCTTCTCATTTTAGTTTTCTCTTCCTCTCTTCTCTTCTCCCCTAAGTGCCAACCTCTTCTTTTTTGTTCTTGCCCGTGGCTGCCATCAAGGAGAGCTATCTCTCCCCTTTGGTCATCTCTTCTCCCTTGAGCTTAAGATTTGAATTCCAATTATAGGATTTAAATCCAATCGAGCTTAGGATTTGAGTGAGGGGAAGTGCCAAGGAATTTTTTTTTCTTCCCTTATTTTTATTGCCATGATGGAATATCCAGAACTTTTCTTTCTTTCTTTCTGTCTTTCTTTTTTCTTCTTCTTCTTCTTCTTTTTCTTCTTCTTCTTCTCTCTTTCTCTATTTTTAATCTTATTAGGTGTTGGCACCAAAATTTTTCGTTCAACTCACTTAATACAAATTTGAGAAATACCGAAGTCGGTCTAAAAATCTCACCCAGGTTCGGTAAAATAGAGACCAGATGATATAAATAGACTTTGGAAATGCCTCAACATGGCTTGACATGCTCTAAATAGCCAAGATATGAGCTTATTGCATAGCTCTGGTCGAGAGCTTCGCAACGGTGCCCAAAACATAGAAAACAGACAATGAAAGGCTGCAATGACCATTTTTCCCCTGATACTTCGGGACAAGTCAGGACTCTATCAAGAAAATTTAACTTCACCATATTGTCAGTGTCAAATAGAGCTGGACAATGCTTGAAACCAATTGAAAATCCGATTACTAGTTGGAAAGATATTCAAAAAATATCAAATCTAGACAAAATCTGTGTTAAATCACACCAGGGGCATGATGGTTTAGATTATTTTTAGATCAGCCTATAGGCTGAAATTTTCAAATTTTCAGTTCATGACTTTAGTCTCAGGAATTTTGATGCATTGGAATTGAAATTTGGCCAACGAGAATTAAATTGCACTCGATTACATTTTTTGGCATTATCGAAGGCTAAGATCGCACCAATTGAGAAGTCGATAAAATCAGGAGATCTGATGTAATTCAGGGCATCATGGTCACACATTTGGATTGAGCATATGATCAACGACTATCAGAGCTTGTTCTAGATTTATGGATTAATTCAGAAAGTGTTTAATTAATTTCCGGTGAGAATTAGTGATAACAGTCGGATTGAGAGTATTTATATCAACATACCAGATTGGATCTCCATCCTTGTGTGTACAGCTCATCCTTGGCCGAACCATCCCTCATCCTCACCTGGTTTTGATGTACATCAACCTTGCCCATACTTTTTCCCTGATTGGAATTTCTACTGGTGAAGACTTCTTCATAAGATAGGACTTTTATCTTCTCATCATATCTTCTGCTTATCATTATATCTTTGGAGATTATCTTTATCCCAATTGAACCTCATCCCTCAACCTTATCCTTACGCATTAGATGGCTATCAGGAAGTTTCATTTGGTCGAACATTAGCTCCATTCTAGCTAATGTGTACACATGATCACTTACAAGGTAGAGATAGTTGTGCTAATTTTTTTAGCTCATACCCATATTCAGCTGGTGAGACTTCTTTTTGTGTAAGAAATCCTCATGAAGTAGACCTCTTTTGGCATTAGAACTCTCACCCATCTTAGCTTTATCCTTCAGTCTCATCCTCATCATCAGATGGTGCCATTTTTCTCTATAAAAAGGCCTTGCATCCGGCCTTGGCTGCACCTTACACACCTGTGCGCCAGCCTTGCACTAGCTCTTCCTCCTATCTCTTTGTCACGCCATCAGCAACTCTAGCTCTTCCTCCTCCTATTTAGATGACCATAACAGCTAGGCAGCAAGCTATTCCTCTTCTCTTTGGTGCGCCAAGTAAAGGAGGAGGAGAAAGAAGCCCTCACCTACAGGTGCGCCAATAGTAAGTTTTTTCTTTTCTCTTTGGTGCGCCAACCTCAGCACCACCTGCACAAGGAAGAAGAAAATGAGAAGAAGAAGAAGCTGGTGTGTGGCCTGCCATCTTCAACTCCACCTGCAATACAAGAAGAAACAAGAAAGAAAAAGAAAAGAGAACGTAAGTAAAGGTGTTTCCTATGTAGCATTTCATTTTTCTCTTTCTCCACTTCTTTCTCCTTCCTTCGGCCTCCCCTTTGACCATTCAAAATGCTCTAAAAACCTAGCCTTGCTGGTCCCCTTAAAAGCCCTTGTTCGACCCCCCTATGCTGGTCCCATAAGCCATCAGAGATCATCCCCTTGGGCATCCCTTGCTGTCCCAATTCAGGTCCCTTGCTGTTCATCTGCGCATAGTCCCTAGATGACCTGCAAATAGCCCTCGTAGGCAAGGATCGCGGGATCGGAATCGGAATCGGGATCGGTGGGTACCGATCCGATCCGGATCGGATCGGATCGGACCGATTCCGACCGATCCAATGGAAGAAAATCGATCCAGAATCGGTAAGCAAAAAAAAAAATGATTTGATTCCGATCCGATCCGATCCGATTCCAGACCGATCCGGACCGATCCTGGCCGATTCGGACCGATTCTGGCCGATCCGACTGGAATAGCAAAAAATGAAAAAAAACGATTCGATTCCGATTCCGATTCCGATCCCGACCGATTCGGCCGATCCGATTCCGATTCCGATCCGATCCCGACCGATCCGACCGATCCCGACCGATTCTGCCGGAACTTTTTTCCGGATCGGTCCTTCAGCCAAGAATCGGATCGGCAATGGCTGATCCGATCCAGGAATCGGCCGATTCCGATCCGGATCGGCCGATTCCGCGATCTATGCTCGTAGGCACCCCCATTTAGCTTCCATAAATAAAATAGTCCCTGCTATCCTCTTAAACTAGCCCTTACTATCTCTTAATCAAGCCATTTGAGCCCCTCAATCATATCCCTTGCTGTCCTTTAATCAGGTCCCCATCAGATCATCTGATCAGGCCCCCTCTGTGTGCCCCATGTTTAGATCCTCTGAGCATCTCAATTAGGCCCCATGAGTGCCCTTAATTCCATCCACAATTAGGCCTCTTGTGTGCCTTTACATATCTTCTAAACAGGCCCCTTTAAGTGCCCTCAATCCTGTCCTCAATCATTCCTTGTCCAATCCCTTAATCGGGCTTCCTTGAACAGCCCCTTTGGTTTTTCTTTTTGGTCATCCAATTGGTCTTAATTTTGCTCACTTGTGCAGCAGCCGAACAACAACCCTTTTAGCACATGTTTGACTTATAAGACTAGCCCCTAAACAGGTCCCTATGTACCCTTGTTGGCTCCCTGGGACAGCATTTGGTTGGTCACAAACTGCATCAAAAACATGTCTCATTTTAGCTCTATAGAGATGCACACAATCCAATGCTGTAGCAAGAAAAGTAAAAAAAAAAAAAATTAAAGCATACATGTTGCAAAACGGGCCTTGCTGGCCCTAGAAGTGCAAAGAACAGGCCTTACTGGCCTATGAAGACCACAGTAGGCCTCTTTGGCCCAAGGACTTGTGGATTGGCCCATTGTGCCGATGAGACATGAACTAGCCCATTAGGTATCAAACAAGATGACTAAGTCTGAGGAGTTAGTCCACAACTGGATGTTGTCCCAGACACTTCAAACTTGAACATAAAAATCGACTAAATCTGAGAAGTTAGCCCATAATTGGATGCTATCTTTAGACTTCACACTAAAAAAAACTAAGTCTGGGGAGTTAGCCCACCATTAGGCGCTACCTCGGGCTACAAACATAAAAAAACTAGGTTTGGGGAGTTAGTCTACCATTGTACACTACCTCAGGCTTCGAAAAAAAACTAAATTAAGAAATTAGTCCACAACTAGATGCTCTATTGGGTGAGTAGTTAAGACACACTTCCGGTATGCTAACCTGGGCGTACGTATAGGACATGCTTCCTATGCGGACGGACTATTCCCACTATGTAGAAAAGTAAAAAAGATTCAACCATATAGGATTAATAAATAAATTTCCACACTGATCGAAAAATAAGACAGTATGTTGCCGAAACTTTTCTGATTCAGTGGGAGTTTACACTTTGGGAAGGAAATCTCCACTTTGATAGTGTTGACACCGAAATTTTTGAAAAAAATGAGGCCAAAAAAATAAAAAATAAAAAAATGGCATGATCGGCCCTCCCCAAAGCACAGTGCGCCATACGGCTTGTGCGAAACGCGTAAACGGTCAAAACAAGTCATTGCCATCCATACGCAAGCATAGCCCGCGGGCTGCTCGAAAGAGCGGACGAGTCTCTAAATGGGCCGAGGAGGCTGCCCGCGGGTGCCTTTCGAATGGGCTCGACGAGAAAATAAAAAAGGGAAATTTACGGTTTAATCGAGACAAGAGATCGGTTGTTCGAGGAGAAGAATAAAAAAGAGTTACAAAAAGGGGGAGGAGGATTATCGTGATCGAAAACGGGACCGGTTTGAGTCCCTCTCGGAACGAACGCCCGTTATGGACGGTTCAGGGTCCTTCGAGAATGGGACTCCGCCGCGGAAAAGGACTCTATAGGGAGTCCCATATCCTCCCGAGATGGCAGGCGGATCAATCAGGAGGTTCGGAGTCCCTCCTGATCCCGGAACCAACTTCTGATAGGGGACGGGAGCGCCCGCAATGCTTATAAAAAGGAGAGCCGCAAGCCGCTGTGCGGCGGGAGAGAGAGAGGAGACCAGAGAGAGAGGGAGGAGCCGGCAGTAACGTCGAGTTGATCTCACCTCCCCATAAGTCCAGCAAGTCGTGCTCCCCTCTTCCGATCGCGCCGCGGTGCCGTCTCCTCCCCGCGGCGCCGTCAAGCTCAAGCCCTCCTCCGAATAATGCCGTCAAGCTCAAACCTTCCTCCAAGCAGCGCCGTCGCGACCTCCTGAGGCCATTGCCATCGCTGTACGGAGCATCCAATCGCCAGAGAAGCCCGTCGGGAGCCGCAAGTGTCGCCGGAAGCCGTGAAGCTCCACCGGAAGCCGTGAAGCTCCGCCGGAAGCCGTCGCCGGGAGGAGAAGGAAGCCGTGAAGCTCCGAAGCCAGCCGTCGTCGACCCCTTCTCCTTCTCCCTTCAGTGCTGCTATAGTCGAGCAAGGCCGGCGCTGCCGCCGGAAGCCACCGCAAACGTCGTCGGAGCACGCCGCGCTGCCGTCGGGGCCGGAAGAGCTCCGCGCGGGGCTGCAGCGGGGGGGGGGGGGGGGGGGGGAAGGAAAGAAATATGTCTCCCCTACTTATGTCCAGCGTGGATAATAGTGGGGCCCACCGGAGAAAAAGAAGCAAAAAAAAAAAAAGAAATGGCACGCGGCCGCGGCCAGGAGCCGCGTGCGCGTGCGCGTGAGCCGCGGGGAAGGAGGGTGGCCGGAGGTCAACTTATGGTGTGGGGCCCACCTTATGAAGGGGTTTAAAAAAAAAGAAAAAAGAAAAGAAGGGGAAAAAGAAGATGGGCTGTGTCCGAGGGCTGAAGGCCCAATATCCCTCGGTGACCGATGGCAGAAAAAATAAAATAAAAGATTTTAAAAGACACAATCAAGTAAAAAATTAAATAAAAATGCACCTAATTAATTAAACAAACCGAGGCGAGCATCCGGCCCATTTAAAAACCCGCCTCTCGTGGTCTCGGCATAACTAAAAGAATCGAAAATAAATGGGCGCAATAGGCCGGCTTTAAGCACGTCTATTGACCCATAATTCAAAATAAAATAAAACAAACAATAAACAGAAATTAAATAACAATTCACCTAATTAATCAACAAACCGAGACGAGCATCCGGCCGGCTAAAAACCCGCCTCATGGTCTTGGCTAAACTTAAAAGAAATCAAAACAAATAGGGAAAGCAATGGGCCGGCTTTAAGCACGCCCTTTGACCCTTTAAGGTGGACATACAAAGGTCTATTTAAAAAGACCCCAATGTCTTACCATGCCCCAAGAGGGAGTTACTTGCCCATTATGCCATGGGAAGGCTGTGCATGATCAACATGCCGATACGCCAAATTATGAGCTAATGAGGTTCAGGAGGTATGAGATGAGTCCCCACAAGCTTATCAAAAGCCGGGTGCGCTCAATCTCAAATCAGTGAGTTGATTGCCCACAAGCTCATCAAAAGCCGGGTATTTTCAAACTCAAAACAGTGGGGGATGCCCATAAGCCTGTCAAGACCGGGTACATGCCGCCCATGAATCGACAGGTTCATCAAGAACTCAAGAGACCGGGACATGCTCAATCTCAAATCAGTGAGAGGAATGCCCACAAGTCTATCAAAGACCGGGTGCTTTCCATCTCAAATCGATCAGACAAGTTCCATGTTCATCAAGGACTCAAAGGGACTGGATTGCCGGTCAAATTGTAAATCATGTCTCATGTTGAAGAAGACAAATGAAAACTCATGTTCGGTGCACGGACTTATGTTACAAGGAGAGGACTGCACCATGACATTTTGGAAGGCAAGGCAATAAAAAAATCTGAAAATATAATCTTTAAAAATCTGAAATATACAAATCTGCAACCTGAATAAACAAATCAAACTAAACCCAAATCAAATCACATAAATCTGAAATCTGAATTTGTGCAGAAACCCATTTAAACCTGCAATCTGAAAATCAATTCAATACAGAGTCTGCAGAGGATCCGAACCAAGGTCTGCAATCTGGAATTGGTCTGATTTTCTGGAGTTTCAAAGTCTGAATACAACATTTCTGAAATTTAGAACATACAGCAAAACTGAAATCAAAATAAAAAAAAATCGGATCTTTGCAAGGAACCGAAGCCTGTAGAAATTGCAGAACCCAGAATCTGAGGATTGCAGAATCTGCAATCTAAGCTTAAGCCAACAAGTTTCATTGTAAACCAAATCTGGCTTGGACAAAACAAATAAATCTTCTAACTCAAATAAATCAACCCAATTCAAATTGAATTCCCCAAATCAAACAAATTCAACTGAATAAATTCAATAAAACAAACTCAAAACAAATTCAATTCAATTCAATTCAAATCAAATTCAAACTAAAATTGAGTGCTTGCATTCCACCAATCTTATGGGATTGTTTTCTCCTATGTCCATAGGCGTGTGAATGCATGTTTATCTTGTGGATGCATGTTTTCTGTTCTAATGGATAGCTATGACGTTTAATCAAGGGTATTCGAGTTATCTCGATGTAATTAACGTCGGATCTTCGCACCATCCGACGGGGAGAGGTCAAAGTAAATTTTCAAAGAACCTAACAACCTCAACATAATTTTGACCCTAGTTAGTACTTTTATGGAATACCATCTATTTTCCTAAGAGGTCAATGCTAAGGTCTAATCAAATCTAATTCAAATTCAAAAGGAAAATGAATTTCCAAAACAAGAGAATTAATCTTTGTTAGATTTCGAGGTTACATCAGATAGGTTTAAGACATATACACTTAAACATTTTTTCACATGGCATATAAGCTGTCGACATTGTTGAAATTAACATATGAACTGCCTATGTACTATGTACACAGACAGATAAATTCAGTGAACTTGACTTGATTGTATGTGATCGGGCATCAATGTTAGCCCGACAGACTGAACATAAGACTAAGTATGAAAACACTTAATCAAAATATTAAAGAACACTTAACCTAATTTGTAGATAGCCTTAATTAAATCTTAACATAAGATCTAAGTCTAAAAGCATTTAACCAAATATGAAAACACTTCAACAAATTTGAATATCTGAATCAAAATATTTAACTTAAGTGAAAGTTAACATTTTAAATAAGATAAGTAGAACATATCAAATACACTTCAAAATACTTAGAATTTATTTGAAGACATGAGAAATCAAATTCTTAACAGTCTGAACTTAAACTTAACCAAGTTGTGTTAAAATTCAAAATATTTAAAATATATTGAACACATCCAAATCGGTATTAAAACATCAACTAACATGAAAAAAAGACTTAACACATGTTAACCAATTTAAACAAATCAGATTGCTTAAAACATCTTAAACTTCATCTAGACTTAAACAATTTTATCAACAACTTCAATCAAAATCGATTCAAAATTTAACTAAGTCAAAATCAAGTAATTCAACTTCAACATAATAGCCGAACAAAGACCAACACTTAACATTGAAACTTAAAAATCAACACTTTAAACCTAAACTCAAACCAATTTCAAACAAACCAAACTTTCAACAAACTTAAGAAATGAATCAAACTTGTTTATATCTCATCAGGCCCGAAGGGCCGAAGCTCTTTGTTATTTGCATGTTGTGAATGTGCACGCTCTTAGCAAAAGGATCGCTATGGTAGTTAATCAAGGGCATTCGAGAAGTTGCTCGATGTAAATGAACATCAGATATTCACACCATCCAATAGAGAGGGGTCAGAGATATTTTCATAGAACCCAAACCTCAGTTCTATATTTTTATCATATCACTCGACTATCTAGTATCTTTATAGGCTATCACCTATTTTGCTAGAAAACTCGAACATCGATATTTTAAACTACAAACTTTTATAAAAAACATAAACACGTTTCTTAAATCGAGGTTCCCACAAATTGGCATGTCTGGTGGGACTTTTCTTTCCATTTATCTCTCTACCATAGCGATCTGAGAAAGTGTACATCCACTATCTCTTTAAAAACTCTACATCTGATCAAGTTGGTTTTGTTGATTTTGCAGGTTCAACGGAACTCAACAATGGCATTCGTTACTCTGAGGCTTACGTCAACAAACGCAACATCAGTGTTGTTACTGTCGACATCGCCATCGGATGCTTCCCAAAGGTCATTTTTCACCCCAAGCATCTGGGGGCCAAGCTCGAGGAGCCTTTCGCAACGGAGGAGGAGGTTCACCCCCTCCAATAGCTCTAGATTGCTTTAGAGGACGTAGCTCCATTCCTCGAGTCCTTCCACTTGAAGACACCTCAACCAGCTCCTCCACATGATTCGTTCAGTGAACACGACCACCGTCTCTTTCGGGCCTATGCCTGCATCTACATAGCTGAGTTTGCGCAAGATCTGGCTTAAATGTGGCTCTCGCCGCCACCTTGAGGTTAGCACCATACGGTGCGCTTGGAATTGTACTTGCCTGGACACCATCATCAAGACTCCCTCTGAGCTTAGGGAGGAGAAGCGTGACCAACTGTGGCTTGTTATCCTGCCTCTCCTTAACTGGTTTGCCACTCTAAACTGGCTGGTGGATGATTCTCGGGCCCCTACTACACCCGTTATTAAGGATGTACCTGCTGCACGGGGGAAGTATAAATCTTCCGCCCATTCCAAGAAGGCTGACCAACCAACGGTCGGAGATACTATGGAGAGGGGGCAGCCCTCTCTTCCAAAGTCTGAAGACTTGAGCCGATCAGAGGATCCAAAGGTACCAGCTCGGGTGAGGGACCAGCCCTCAGCCCGTTTTCTCCCATTGTACCGATCAGCGGTCCGAGTTGAAGATAACCTGCAAGTGCTGCCACCTGCTTGTTAGAAAGTCTATGTGAATGGTCGGTTTGCCAACCAACCATTCTAGTTCTCAGCTCAACCGATCAGAGGAAAGCTCCCCGTAAAGTTCTTGGTTCACCCTGTTGACTGATCAACGGTCCAACCCAAGAAGACTCGGCAGCAGCCACTCGTCATAGTGAAAACTTCAGTGGTCAGCCTTATTGCTGACTTCCTGCCTCGGCGACCAACTTCGTCGATTGAGGGCAAGTCCCATGTCCAAGTTTCTTCTCGCCAAAAGCCCCGAACAGCGAACTCTCGTGCCAACCGGGGGCAAGGATGCAAACCCTCTGCCTTGGTCCCAAAGATGTGGCTTCCCATCTACGATCGCATCTGAAGGTCGTTTCTAGTACTTCGTCGCAGCCTAAGGCCACCACTATTCGGCCGAAGGCTCAATTTGCATCTCCTCATTGATGGCAATTTTATCATTTCGATGATGGTCATGTCACCACCACCCCACGGGAGCTGCCCCACAGAAGGGGTTGGTTTTCGACCAGGTCATGTTTTCTGATGTCGCCCCCAGATGCCAAGTGACAGGGGGCCAGGGGGCCAGGGGGCCAAATGTGTATATACACTTGCTACATTGCTGGTGTTGGTCACTTTGTGGATGTTCCAGAGGGTTCTAGGACTACAGCCCATGCTAGGCTTGCTACATGTAGTCAGTTTGAGCGGCAACCTACTATTGCCACCGAGTCTACACACCATCGTAATGACGAGGACATGGTGCGAAATGATGAAGTTGAGGTTGTGCCACCGGTCTTGAACTTAGAATATCTTTGGCGGGAGAATCAATATCTCCGTGCTCTTCTCGCTAACACTGGCTTGCTCCACTCTCAGCCGGCACAAGCATCAGGTGTCGTCGATGCTTTCGACGGGCATCGTGTTGCCCAAGGGCAGTTGCCTCCCACAATGCAGCCGCGTCCTGCCACTTCCATGCATCCGGCTCCTAAGCCGATCATAGATGATGAATTTTTTGTTTTGCCGTAATCAAGGATCATGGGATCGGAATCGGAATTGGGATCCGGATCGGATCGGACCGATTCCGACCGATCTAATGGAAGAAAATCGATTCAGAATCGGTAAGAAAAAAAGCAAAAAAAAAAAAACTGATCCAATTCTGATTATGATCCGATTCCGGACGATTCTGGCCGATCCTTTCTCAAGTGTGGTTGTGGATATCACCATACACAAACACATGCCATTGAGGACTGTCGGGCAGTTAAGAAGCACCTCAAAGACTTAATTAGGAACGAGGTCCTTAAGATAAGGCATTACCTCGTTCAGCCCCCATGGCCCTATGTCAATTCGGGCCCAGTGAACTCTTCTTATGTTATTCGCGCCACCCTTGAAGTCGGGAGTGCCAAAGAAACTTGAGACCGGGGCACTCACAAGGTTCTGTGCGCCCCCAATTCTTCTCCAGCTACTAGAAGCTCCCCTGTGAGCTTGTACAGAAGATTGTTGAGGCCGAGGCTCAATACTAATGCTAGATACAATAAGCAGTTGAGGACCTTGAGAGACTTTGGTAGGTTGTCTCTATGCAAGAAGTGTAGGCTCAAGTTCGAGCAGAAGTAGTCTTACGTAGGGCTTGGGAGCAAGCGGTTGTGTCATCACATGCCAATGTTCAACGCAATTAGGTAGCTCCACCACATGTCCCATCTTATGCCGCACACTAGAGGAAAGAAATGAAGAACAAGAGTAAGGCCGAGAAGGTAAGAGCTCAGTGATAGGAAGAACGACTGTGAGTGATCGAAGCCCAGCTACAAAATCTAACTCTAGTATAGAAGCTCCAAAAGTTGATTGGCCAACTTGAGGAGTATGTTCTAAAGTAGACGTTGGGACCCCGAACTCTTGATGATTTCCTTCTCTAGGGTGGCTGCGTCAAGTGCCAGAGATTCACCAACTGCCTGCTTAACCTTGGGCAGAGGGCAATGATCGGCGAGGAGGTAGCACTTGCCCTGATTGTAGATTTCTGGGAAGATGGTGCGGAAGAGCCTAATGTGTGAGAGTTCACTTCTCCTTGGGGTTGAGAGGGTAACTTGAGGACCTGGACGAGCCTGGCCCAATGCCCACTCCAGTTGTTAGATAGCCTCCTGGGCGAGACATTAATACCAGTAGATCCACAGGCAGTCCGAGTACCTACAAAAAAAACAAGAAGAAGAAGAGAGAGAGAGAGAGAGAGAGAGAGAGAAAGAAGAAGAAAATGAGAAAAAAAACTTGGCTATAGTGAAAACCTTAAAGGGCGCTTTAGACAAAATCAGGTGATTTCACCACATGAAAAATCTATTCGAAGGCGTGTAGACAAAACATTAAGGGGGCTGGTCCGAGTGAAAATCTCGTTAGTAAAAAAAAAGAAATAACAACAAAAACAAAATAAAAGAGTTGATTATTTAAAGAGCTGACATCATTTGATGCATCAAGCAGAAAGGATAATGCCTATTGAATAAGAGATAGGAAACCAAATAAAAAGAAGCCAATGCGGTCATGCACAAGGGCCTCAGCCCTTTTCAGTTCTGAAGAAACTTATATAGCAGAGGTAGTGCATGGATTATAGGGATAGAGCTAACAAAGGTCGAATGCCAACTTACACGGGTGGTCCCTCCTTGACACCGGTCTTTTAAGACACCGGCCGTGGGGGACATTTGTTGGCGGTAAAATTTTCTGTTTAGCTCACTTAATACAGATTTGAGGAATGCTGAAGTCGGTCCGAAAATCCGACCTAGATTCAGTAAAATAAGGCCAAATGATGTTAACAGACTTTAGAAATGCTTCAGCATGGTTTGATAGATTCCAAATGGCCAAGATAATGAGCTAATTACATAGCCATGGTCAAGAGCTTCGAAATGATGTATAAAACATAAAATGGACATAAGAAGGCCGAAATGACTATTTTGCCCCCGATACTTCGGCACAAGTCAAGATTCTTTCAAAAAAATCCAACTTCACCATATTGTTAGTGTCGGATAGAGCTGGATAACACTTGAAACGGATTGAAAATCTGACTACCGGTTGGAAAGATATTCAAGAAATATCAAATCTGGGCAAAGTTTGTGTTAAATCACACCAAGGGCACGATAGTCTAGATAATTTTCAAATTAGCGTATAAATTGAAAATTCCAATTTCTTGGTCCATGACTTTAGTCTCCAAAATATTAATGCATTAAAATTAAAATTTGTCAAATGGGAGAATGTAATTGTACTCAATTTCAATTTTCAGTATTATCGACGGACGAGATCGCACTGATCAAGAAAATTGGCAAAATTAGGAGATCTGATGCAATTCAGGGCATCCGGCATCATCGCCGCACATTTGGTTAGAGCACAAGATCAACGGCTATCAGTGCTTATTCTAGATTTTTTTGGATTAATTCAGGGTGTGTTTAATTAATTTTCGGCCAAAATTAATGATAGTCGTCTGATTGAGAGCATTTGAATCGATGGACTGGATTGGATCTCCATCCTTGTGCATATAGCTCATCCTTGGCCAAATCATTCCTTATCCTTACCTAGTTTTGGCATACATCAGCCTTGCCTACACCTTTTCTGGTTGGAATTCCTTCAAGTGAAGACTTTTTCATGAGATAAGATTCTTACCTTCTCATCCTTATCTTCAGCTTAGCATTATCTCCTTGGAGATTATGTTTATCCTAAGAATCTTATCCCTCAACCTTATCCTTACCCATCGATGGTCATCAGGAATCTTCATCTAGCCAAACATCAGCTCTCTTCTGGCTGATATGTGCGCATGATCACCTACAAAGTAGGGACAAGTGCACCAAATTCTTAGTCCATACACATTTAGCTGGTGAGACTTCTTCTTGCTTAAGAACTCCTGAAGTAGACCTTTTTTGGCATTAGGGCTCTCATCCATCTGAGCCTTATCCTTCAGCCTCATCCTTATCATTAGATGGCGCCATTCTTCCCTATAAAAAGGTCTTGCATCTGGCCTTGGCTACACCTTACACACCTGTGCACTAGCCATGCTCCAGCTCTTCCTCCTCTCTCTTTGGCGCACCATCAACAGCTCCAACTCTTCCTCCTCTTGTTTGGACAACCACAGCAGCAAGGCAGCAAGTTATTCCTCCTCTCTTTGGTGCACCAGGTGAAAAAGAAGGAGAAAGAAGCTCTCACTTGCAGGTGCGCCAACAACAAGCTCTCTCTTCTTTCTTTATTGTGCCAACCTTAGCACCACCTGCACAAGGAAGAAGAAGAAGAAGAAGCTAGTGTGCGGCTTGCCATCTCCATCTCCACCTATAGCACAAAAAGAAACAAGAAAGAAAAAGAAAAGAGAAGGTAAGTAAATATGTTTTTCATGTAACCTTTCATTTCTCTCCTTCTCCACTTTCTCCTCCCTTTGGCCTCTACTTTAACCATTTAAGATGCTCCAAAAACCCAGCCTTCTTGGTCTCTTTAAAAGCCCTTGTTCGCCCCCCCCCCCATGCTGGTCCCATAAGCAATTAGAGATTAACACCTTGGGCACCCCTTGGCCCTTGCTATCCCAATTCAAGCCCCCTGTTGTCCATGTGCGCAGTCCCTAGATAGCCTGCAAACAGCCCTCTAGGGCACCCCCATTTGGCTTCCACAAAAAAAAAACAGCCTGTGTTGTTCTCTTAAACGAGCTCTTAGTGTCTCCTAATTAGGCCATTTAAGCCCCTCGATCAGACACCTTGCTGTCCCTTAATCAGGTCCCCATTAGATCACCTGATCAGGCCCCCTCATGTGCCTTATGTTCAGACCCTCTAAGCATCTTAATCAGGCCCTCTGAGTGTCCTTAATCCCATCCACAATCAGGCCTCCTGTGTGCCTTAACATATCCCCTAAATAGGCCTTTTTGAGTGCCCTCAATCCTGTCCTCAATCAGCCCTTGTCTAATCCCTTAACCAGGCTTCCCTGAACAGCCCCTTGGTTTCTCTTTTTGATCATCCAATTGGCCTTAATTCTGCTCACTTGTGCAGCAGCCGAACAACAGCCCTTTCAACTTATGTTTGGCTCTTAAGACCAGCCCCTAAATAGGTCCCTATGTGCCCCTTTGTTGGCTCCCTGGGACAACATCCGGTTGGTCACAAAATGCACCAAAAATAGGTCTCATTTCAGCTCTCTCCATGGAGGTGCGCACCATCTAATGCTGCAGCAAGAAAAGCAAAAAAAAAAAAAAAAAAACTAAGGCATACAGGTTGCAAAACTGGCCCCGAAAGTGCAAAGAATAGGTCTAGCTGGCCCATGAAGGCCAAAACAGGTCTCTTTGGCCCAAGGACTTGAGGATTGTCCTATTGTGCAGATGAGGTATGAACTGGCCCAGTGGGTAGTGGACAAAATGACTAATTTCTGAGAGTTAGTCCAAACTGAATGCTACCTAGATCACTTCAAACTTGAACATCAAAATTGACTTAGTTTGAGGAGTTAGCCCACCACTGGGCGTTGTCTTACTCTTCACTTTAAAGAAAAACTAAGTTTGGGGAGTTAGCCCACCACTGGGCACTATCTTAGGCTTCACATGTAAAAAAAACTAAGTCTGGAGAGTTAGTTTACCACAAGGTGTTGTCTCAAACTTGAAAAAAAAAATAAACTAAGTTAAGGAGTTAGTCTACAACTGGATGCTCCATCAGGTGGCTAGTCCAAACATGCTTCTGATATGTTGACATAGACGTATATATGGGACATGTGTCCTATGTGGACGGACCTTTCCCTCTGTAGAAAAGTCTTAAAGATCTAACCATATAGGATGGGTAAATTTTCACATTGATCAGAAAACAAGACAGTATGTTGTCAAAATTTTCCTTATCTCGTGGGAGTTTATGGCTTGGGAAGAAAATCTCCAATTTTACAAGATGAAGACATGTACACTTAGACATTTCTTGACATGCCATATGAACTGCTGACATTGCTGAACTTGGCATATGAACTGCCCATGTACTATTTACTTAGACATGGACAAATTCAGTGAACTTAAGTGCAGACTTGATTGCGTGTGATTGGGCATCAATGCTAGCCCAATGGACTAGATGGGATGTGGATTGAAAACACTTAATCAAAATGTTAAAGAACACTTAACCAAATTCGAAGATAGACTTAATTAAATATTAACATAAGATCTAAGTTTAAAAACACTTAATCAAATATGAAAACACTTATACAAATTTGAACATCTGAATCAAAACATTTAACTTAAATGAAAGTTAACTTAAAGAAAATAAGTAAAACATGTCAAACACATTTCAAAACATTTATAATTTATTTCAAGACATGAGAAATCAAATTCTTAACAATCTGAACTTAAACTTGACTAAGTTGAGTTGAACTTTAAAACACTTAAAAAATGTCGAACAAATTCAAATCGGTATTAAAACACTAGCCAACATAAAAAAAGACTTAACACATGTCAACCAAACTTAAACAAATCAGATTGCTTAAAACATCTTAACGTTCATCTAGACTTAAACAATTTCATCAACAACTTCAATCAAAACTGATTCAAAATTTAAGTCAAAATCAAGTAATTTAACTTGATCACAATAACTGAACAAAAGCCAGCGCCTAACATTCAAACTTAAAAATCAACACTTCAAACCTAAATTCAAACCAATTCCAAATAAACCAAACTTTCAACAAACTTAAGAAATTAATCAAACTTGTTTACATCTCATCGGACCCAAAAGGCCAGAGCCCTTTGTTCTTGCACGTTGTGGATGTGCACACTTTTAGCAAAAGGATCGCTATGGTAGTTAATTAAGGGTGTTCAAGCAGTTACTTGATGTAAATGAACATCAGATATTCACATCATCTAATGAAAAGATGTCAAAAATATTTTCACAGAATCCGAACCTCAGTTCTGTACTTTTATCATATCATCCGACTATCTAGTATTTTTATAGGCTATCACCTATTTTACTAGAAAACTTGGACATCGATATTTCAAACAACAAACTTTCATAAAAAAACATAAACACATTTCTTAAATCGTGGTTCCCACATCATGTCATATTCGCCTGCTCTCTTCTTTGAATTTCCCATCAACAGGTTTCACATAATTTTTTTCTTATTCCAAGACCTGTAACAATCTGAATTTCTTCTTTTTTCTGCTGAGATGGTGTTCAGCAAAACTGATGGCTTGCTTCCTTTTTTTATTGTTGGGCCTTCAAAACAGCCCCTTTGCTGTTATTTTCTGATTTCCAGTCCTTTCTCTTAGCTTGCATGCAGCCCTCCTTTTGTTTGAATTCTGAACATTGCAGCCAGTTTTTCTGTTTCTGCTATTAGCAGACCTCAGTATTTCTTTTTGAGAAGCCCCAAACTGATTGGGTTCTAAACTCTCAATTAAATGAGATTTTGGAGCTCTGTTTTGAAAAGTATTTAGGGTTCAGGTTGAGTAGGATAATGAACTCTTCTTCATAGTCTTTAGATATTAATACTGGCAAGAAGGGTGAAAAAATTCATCATCTCCATCCCAATTTAGGTTGAGCTGATACATTTTGGATCACGAGAATCTGCCACATTATCTAACTGTAATCAATTTGCTGAAGTCTTGGCAGCCAAGTTTGCATGGAATCAGGCTATTCCATATCGTGAACAATTCATCTGTGAGAAGCCTTACTTATTAAATGCACGGACAAAAAATGGTAGTGCTCTCTTGTCTTCTGATGTTCAAGATGCCTGGCATTGTTTAACAACAACGGTAGTATTAATTCATCTTTCTTTCAAATACATGAATTAATATTTCAATCATTTCTTTCTCTCACCTTTATTCCTTCCCTGTTTTACTTTTGAATTTATGCTTCCTGTTTATCTGTTGTCTTGCATTTCATAGGAAAATGAAGTCACCGAAGTCAAAAACAGCAAGTATTTTACAGAGAGAAGCTCCTCCATCTTGTAGTATATGGTTTGTTTGCAAGGGAAACCTGATTTGCACTAGGTAACTTAGTGTTTCTAGTGGCACTATTTTTGATATGTTATCCGCTGTTAGGTCTTGTTTGAGCTTGATCTTTCAAACATGTTGCACAAATCATGATATATTTGTTCATTTTATGATTCAAGATGTCACTTAGCTGAACCTTGTTAGGGATTCCTTGCTTAATATGAGCCTTCAAGTGGTCACTTTTTGTTCACTATTTTAGAATATTTAGTTATTTTGTTTGATTTGAGATACATTTAGCACAAAATACACTTACCTTTTACATATCAAGACATGTTGGTGCCACAACACTACTTTCTTCATAGCTAAAAATAAGTTTTTTTACCGTTTTAATAATATTGAGATGATGTTGGGATGTTGCAATCCTTGCTTAAAAGAAACTGGTGCTTGCAGTAGTTTGGGTAACTTACTCTTTTGGAATTAACAGCTAAATTTTACAGCTTGAGATATGGTTACTTCCTAAAACATCTTTATCCATATTACATAACAAGAGTTACATGCCATGTGAGGGCAAGTTCTAGTTGCATTTTCTGTAGAGGGTTGGCTATCTCCTTGTCTAATACCCTTTCACTCAAGAATTGTGTTGTCAAAGGTGTGAGGCGACTATGCCAATAGAAGGTTTGAATCACCTTAGGCGATAGAGGCCAATACAGGGGGAGAGAGATTTTCTTGGGGGTGGGGGTACATGCCTCTTGCAAAGGCCAAAAGAGTATTGTTAGAGGCTTATAGGTGCTAGAAGAGGGCCGTCGGAGGTAGAACCAATGCTTGAGACCTGATACCATCGCAGTCTGACAAGGGAACTTGGCTGCAATTTTTGAGCAGGGAAGATTATTCAACTAGGTCTCAAGACCCAATATAAGGGGATACAAAACTTGAAATAGATATTTTAGAGCCGAACTGCCCTATCCAACCGTGTGGTTCAGAATCGAAATTGGTGGGCATTGATTCAATTTGAATCAGATCGAATCGGTCGGAATCAACCAATTCCTTGAGAGGACAACCGATTCAGATTTGGTCTAAATCGGTTATCTTTTTTATTGTAAAAAATTTAGAAAAATCACTAAAAATCTTAAAAAATGAGGGGCCCTAGTTTTTTTTAAAAATAAAAAAACATTGATCTAACATAATTTCATGTGATTACAAGATTTAAGACAAGTAGATATATTTTAATGATAATATATTAAACAAATCTAACACAATACAAATGGAATAGTGACATGCAATAAAATGATATAATTTTTTTCCACTACCATCTATGGCCTCCACCTAAATCCTCATTCTATGTATTCTCCTGGATGTTCCACTGAGAGCTATCTGTTATAAGCGGCCCGTACCCATATGAAAATAAGGAATCGGCCATATGACAGAAATCATAGATAATGTCTTGAGGGGATGGAGATGTAGCTATAAGATAAGGGTGGAAATCTTGAGGGGGTTCTAGATAATTTGCTGCGTATATTGATTAAAGAATCCCTGATTCTAGCACTGACTTCTCCCACTAGAGTGTTGTCTTTGCCCCAAATCATCGGCCTGTGCCTTACTAGTACGTATACTACTAGATCCTTGTTCTCCTCCACCACCTCCACCACCATCTTCATCTCAACCCTTTAAATTTTGCTGTTAAGTAGTAGAAATGAACTTTTTCTTATCATCATCTGAGAAAAGTGCCTGAGTATTGCCATTTGACTAATAGATCATCGCATCATCTCCAATTTTCTTTTCTATGATGCTTCCTATACTTGTCATGAAGAACTTCCAAGGCCCATACCACATTGATGTACAAGTTTTAATTGTGAGAAGCGCCCGAATCTAGCCACCATGTTCTTTCCTTGCATCTTGGTAGGAGTTGTTTATGACTCTTGTGAGGCTAGTGCTAGGGCTGGGGTTGGAACTAGGATTGAAGTTGGAACTAAAGCTAAAGTGCTTGGGACTTCTTATTGCATCTCTTTATCAGATGGCTGAATGTCATCTAGTTCTCCTTCAACCCATGTATGATCCTCAAGGTCAAACTCTAGAGGACTCTCCCTAACTTCTCCACCCACACAACGAATTGGTGCTCCTTCTAGAAAAGGCAATCAACATCAATATCCAAAGTAGGTGGTTCTTATGCTTTTGTCTTAGCCATTTGTTCATATGGATTACTTACAAATTGTGTGAATCTCTGTTCTATATTTTTTTAACAATTTTTGGTGTTCTTTATCCTCAGTTGCATGCGGTAATGGCAGAACACTAGTTTCTCCAACTTGTCAAATGTTAGTATATTCATTTTCTTCGTGTGAATATGACTAATAATACTCCAACTAACTTGTGTTTTGACTAAAAATTCGAATGACAATTGTAGCAAGTGGATTCCATCCACTTCTTGTATTGACTTGCACCTGTCACTCAACTACAAAAAAGAACAATAGAACATGATGTTACTATTGGTTGAGTAAGTCAGAGCAAATATCATAAAATAAAATAAGATTTATTTTAATTTCAACATATCAGGAGAAATCTTGTTGATTGAATACTTAATATCTAGATTTAAGTATACTTCAGTTCTCATCCTATAAGATTGCACTTGGAAATTGAGTCATCAAATTATTAAACCATTAGGGGTCCAATGTACAAACATTAGTAAAAGGTAATTTTTTTGTACTTCAAACTCAACTTTACATCTATTTTGCTAAGTTCTTGAAAGCTTTGTATTATACTTAAAAGTACCTCTCAACACTTTTTGATCATTGCATACTTTTTATCTATATTGCATTTGGGGGTTTAAGAAATGCTCTACATTCATCACATCTGACATAAAAACGTACATTTATGCATCAAACAACAATTAAATTATGACTAACAATTAACAATAATTATCTATGGTATGCATATCATGGTGTAGTGTCATGTTCTATCTACCATCTATTATTTTCTACTACTTGTAACCTTTGCTATGTTTCTGTTTGATTTTCAATTTCGCTTTGTCCGTGACATCGTAGGGGTATTTCATTTAGTTCCTCTCATTTGAGTCTACTAATTTCAACATAGTTACAAGTGGCTTAATGATAGATAAGTAGTAAACAATTCTTTTTCAAAAATATTTGTCCATAATCAAATACTCCATTTGTGCAAGGATCTCTAATTGATTCATCAGGTTGGGGAAGTCAGCCACATGGAATGCGATCTCCCGAGAATCTCTCGAGATCTCCCGAGAATCTCTTTCTCTCCACGCGTCCGAGAAACGAGATTGCCGAAATGAGAATAACTATATAATACCTTTGGTATCTTGATCTCCTCTGCCTATTACTACCCCTAACTTGTTAGATGACCTTGTTAAGTTTACTTCATATATTTTCAATTTTATTATGTAATCCATACAAATATTCATCTAGACATTATTATTTGATAAAATTTTGTAACTTAATATTTTTATGATTATATATGTACAATTGACCCAAAATATCATCAATCTCCTATTCATATTGTTCAAGATGAAGATTTAATCTAACATAAGATTTTTTGTATGTCTTATGTTAACAATAGTTCACATTCGCTGTATTACACTTTTAATTCTCCCATAGCTTATTTTGATATTTAATATGAGTTCCATTGTTCTTTTTGAAGAGATTACATGTTATTTTACACTTAAACACGTACATTGATTGATATTTTAGAGATTGAATCCCTTGAGATTTTTTCAAGATCTTTTTTGTTCAGTCTCTATGAGATAAAATCTAGATGTGAAATGACAATCCTTTAGTAAGACATACCCTACATAAATGAAATCCAAGATCCGATCTCCCGTGATTTTTCCGAGAATCTCACGAGATCTCTTCTCTTTCACCCTTCCGAGATGAAGCCGAGATCCGAGATGGCAATCCTTGGTCAGCCATATGGCAAATATATTGGGCCGATGCTATGAACTGTATGAGTGTATGTGTAAGTTTGTGCAAGCGGTCCATATCTGATTAGATCGTACCCCTTTGTCATTATGTGAAGCAAACGAGGATGTGAATAGATAAATGAGATGATAAGTTGTGCCTGACTGACAACTGTAGAAACTGATACCCTTTTCTATATCCTCCAATATGAGATCAATAAAGTGTGTTGCATATAGAATTTAAAAGATATGTGGCCTTTTGTCTATCAACTTTTTCCTGTAACTTTGTAAAAGTGTTCGTTATCTATCACGAACTAGACGATCTTCTCCTCCCCAATCTCTTCCACAATGTTATCCACAAGTAAAGAGAATAACATTCTTTATATGGCATGAAGTATCAATGGACTTTAAAAGGTTGTGCCAGTTGTGCCCTTTGAGCAATACACAAGAAAGTTAATCATAGATCTCTTTGTTATATCCATCCACCTATTGCACATGATTATGCACTCTTTTTTCTTCCATACTAACTTAAAGCCATCTATCTATGTTTTAAGCTTTACTACTTTGTCGTCAAGGTCGATAGCATAGATATATCAGCTGGTTGAAATCTTTAATTCCGGTCCACCCTCCTTGATTGCATCAATCGTGGCTTGAAAATAGGGATTTGTGGTAGCATATGTTGAAATGCCTACATTAAGTAAAGATAAATTTTTTTATTATTAGCACATTAAAGAAGTATGCAGAATAGACATGTATGAGCTTTGTAATTTAAGTTTTTTATCTGTATATAGAAGCCACTTGCATATACGCTTGACTGTTCGTTTTATAGCAGAAGTGGTTGCCTTAACCTCTTTAAATACTTATCTTATTATTCTCTGTGAGTTATTTTGTTGTCTGAGCATGTGAGGATCCTTAATGGGTCGCGTCGAAACAAATCGACAGAATGAACCTTGCCCCCTTCTACCTTCCACATTCTTATTGTGTGTGCGTCGAATAGAATGTGACTGACGATATGTCGGCTTCTCGGCTTCAGAGTCTCTTGCTTCCTCTTTCTCTCCTCATCTTCCCTATGTGATTGCTTGCTAACATGAAGTGCTTTTCTCAAGCCTCCATCTTCATTAGACTTAAATGATGTCTCAACCTCCTGAATTCATCCTTCCCCATCATCTGTTTGGTTATGCTTGTCATCTCTTCTTCCCAAAAGCTCCTTACACAACTTCTCTCTTTGTTCAATGTGAACACCCTTTGTGATGCTCTTCTAGTAAGGTACACTCTCATGACTTCACTACTTTTCTTGGACACTTGTCACATTTTTTTATATTTTCATCCATACCTTCTGTGTTGCTTTAAACGAAACACTTTATTCATCTATTTTTCACACCACCTGCATTGTACCATTGTCTTGTTAAAATCTACCGTATGGCCATGTTTCCACCCAATATCCTAGTAAGTAGGTGCATCAATGCTTTCTTTCTTGGCCATTACTCTTTGAGTCTTTGGTTTACAACATCAAAAGTTTAACATATTAAAACTATTTTCAACTTCACCAATTTAGAACTGAAGAGGGGGGACTTGAATAGCTCCTTAAGTGGTTGTTTGGCCTTGACAGCCCCTAATGTGACTGTCAGGGTTGGGGATGGGGATTGAGCAGCTCCTTAAACAGGCTATTCAGCCTGGGGGCATGAACAACCACTTGGTGATTGTTTTAGTTCGATCTAGGGAAAAGAGAGGGGGAGAGGCGGAAGAGCCCTTAAGGGGAGGAGAATCGCCAAAATCGCTGAGGATTGCTGAAATGTGGAGTGATCGAACCGCTTGATGGCCAAAATTGTCGGAATTGCCGGTGTCCTTGGTGTTTCGGGTGGAGGAAGAAGGGGGTGTGCTACTGAATCGGGCCCAATATCGTTACGGTTTGGCACTTAAGTTGTTTTGGCAGAATCAGTTGAATGGACCAATTTAGCACTAATTTGAAAAAAAATGGCTGATTCTATATTGATTCCACCAATTTAGACCAATTATGCTGGGAGTCATGTCTGGGTCAGTGCTCTTGATCAAAATCGGATTGACATCGGCCGATTTGATTTAGGAATCAGTGGATTCCAATCCAATTCAACCAATTCTATAATTCATGACCCTAACACACTAAGCAAAAGCTGTATTAAATAATAAATATGACATGTCCTTTTGGACACTACCTAGAAAATATCATCTCAAGAGCTTTAGATGCTTGCAAGTAGAAATTTTTATACATCTTGGAGATGGGCATAATCAGCACCATCTATTTAAATATGGAGTTACAGGGACTAACAGAACAAATAGTTGATTATGTCAATCAGAAAGGTATTTGGGTATGTGTGGACTAACTTGGGCTATAATAGCTGTGTCCTCACCTTTGTTCTTTAGTTATTGGATATGAATACTATTTTTTAAGCTTCATTCAAGGATGGATAAAATGATAATTTTGTATAAACTTGTATTCCTATATGTAACTGTACTTCTCATGTAGACTTTAACAGTTAACCATGCCCAAATTTCTATGAAATTCATGCATGTATAATCTGTCATATTTTCTCTCTCAAGATGCAAAATTGTCAACAATTGATTTAAAGACATTTATAATACTTTTTTTTTTGCTTTCCGATCTAAGTATTCAGATGTAGCTTAGCTGGATAGGGGTCATCACTCTCATATCAGCATTGTTCTCGGCCGAATTCAAGCTTTGATTCGTTGATCTGGATTGGTACTGGCACCTGCTTATCCCAGTACCAGTCTGACCATTAATTACCTATTCTTGATCTATCTCTATTGTTAGTTTTTGATAGGTTATTTATTCAAGCCTGCACACTAGTGAAATGGTTTCATCAATTTTTTTGAACATTATCCTCACTGATAATGGGCAAACATCTGAATTCTGAAACAGGAAAGCATATATAGATGGTGGGATTTCATGTTCTCCGTCAGAAAGCCCATGTCATGAATCTCTTCAGTTTGAGTCATTAAGGAAATCTCTGTCTCAAGTTACTCATCATATCACCGTCATGGATACCTTGAGACACAGGTCAATATCTGACACATATGATGTGCGCTCACATAGGAGGGAGGGTGCAGGCATATTTCGTGAAGAGGAACTTACAAGGACCGTTCCTAGTACATTCTTGACTGAGGGGACAAACATTGATATCTGGGAAGGCATATCAAGGGGAAGTCAGAGTTCAGGAAATTCTTCATTGTCTGCAAGTGATGAAGTTCACTCTATTGTTTCAACAACAGCACCCAGAAATGAGGATAGTGATAGTGGGTCTGTTGTGCTGCCCCCATTGCAAGAAGAAAGAAATGTTCAGTTTTCATCTTCACATGATGAGGAGGTATATAGCTGATAACTTTACCTTTTAATTTTGCTGGATATTTTGAGAGTTCACTATCGACTTGTCCTGGCTTTTATTATTGATCTCTTGAGTAACATCTCCCTTGCCTTCGATTAATCTGAACCTTCAACAAAATTAGAGGTTCTTTTCTATATTGATGTTTGATTATAAATAACTGTTCCTATCAGCCACCGGCATTGTTTTGACACTCGTTAGAGGGGTTATTAAATTGTGATGTTGAACACACGATTAACTTTCATGCCTTCTTGGATAAATTGTTTCTGATAGACTAAAAGTTACAGATCTTTGTCAGGTACCTGATATCACTATACAAGATGACATACGCAGACGACTTCAGCAAGCCTTCACTGAAGCAGAAAAATCAAAATATGAAGCTTTTGAAGAATCATGTAAGCGTCAAAAAGCTGAAAGGGATTGTCTAGAAGCAGTTTGTAAAGTAAGTACTTTCTCCTTTAAAAAATATTTACCAGGCGATAATTTTCTGCCAAATGCCTACAAATTTTGTTCAATAAAGTCCGATATACTTTCATTATATATCCTTTTTTTACCTATTAGAAAATGTCATTTCCCAGGCCCAAATGGCAGAAAAAATGTATTCCAAGGAGTTCAAACAGAGGAAAGACATGGAGGAGATATTGGCAAGAGAAAAACTGGAGTTTGAGAAGCATAAATACAAGTTAGATGAGGTCAAAGAAGAACTAAGGGAAACCCATAAGCATAAATCTGATTTGGAAACCAAGGTTATTCATGCCGAACAAGTGTTAAGGGATCTTAAGGAGAAACTATCTTCAGCTGAAGTTCTTATAAATTCACTCCAGGATGAGCGAGATGAGCTGCAGCAGGAACGTGATGATGCAATTAGAGAAAAAGAGTTATTACTAGATAAAGATGGAATGGATGCCGGAGTTCATAGGGAACATAGTTTCTCAGCATTCAGTCCTTCTGAGCTTGAACAAGCAACTAGTGGTTTTGACAATGCGTTGAAAATTGGCGAAGGTGGCTATGGAATTGTATATAAAGGTTTTCTTCGGCATACTTCGGTGGCTATAAAGAAGCTACGCTCACAGGGGGTGCAAGGTCAAACAGAGTTCTATCAAGAGGTAACAATTTTAGATCTTAATCCTTGATATTTGTGTACATTATGCTTTTGATGTACCTTTACTTTGGACATGTTTTTCGTCCATAATGATGCTTGCTTAACATACTATGTCAATGGTTCCAACCCTTGTTTGATGTTTATAGTTGAATGAAGTGCTTTATTTTTGCTATTTTTGGAGTACATGCTAGATCTTCTTGGGTTCTGTTAAAGTACTAATATGGATACTACATTTTCAGGTTCAAGTTCTTAGTAGAGTGAGGCACCCGAACCTTGTGACACTCATGGGAGCATGTGTAGAAGATTGGTGCCTAATATACGAGTTCTTGCCAAATGGAAGCTTAGAAGATCGTCTCCTTTGTAAAAATAACTCATTACCACTATCTTGGCAAGCTAGAATACGCATTGCTTCGGAAGTTTGCTCTGCTTTAATATATCTTCACACGAACAAGCCTCACAGTGTAGTTCATGGGGATCTAAAGCCAGCCAACATCCTTCTTGATGCCAATTTCATTAGCAAGCTTGGTGACTTTGGCATTAGTCGACTTCTCATTCAGTCTAGGACTACAACTCTTTACCACCAAACTGTCCCCAAGGGAACTTTTGCATACATGGATCCAGAGTTCTGTGCTACTGGAGAGTTGACACCAGCAGCTGACATCTACTCGTTCGGTATCATTATTCTTCAACTACTGACTGGCCACCCTGCATTATGTATTGCAAAGGAAGTTCAAGATGCATTAGATAGGGGTACCTTGCACATGATACTTGATAAGTCTGCGGGAGACTGGCCATTTGTGCAGGCAAAGCAACTAGCACATCTAGGCCTGAGGTGTTGCGAGGTCAGCCGTAAGGGCCGACCAAACCTCGTAACTGATGTCTGGAGAGTTCTTGAGCCTATGAAGAAGGCAACATCTGCTTGTCAGTCCACATCTTCTTTGTCTTCCTTAGAGGATGACTCCTATACCCCGCCGTACTTTATGTGCCCCATCTTTCAGGTTGGTAGGCTGCCATTATTTTCTTCTGACTACTTTGAAATCAGTGCTATGTCAAACACTTCTCTTCTTCACCTATAGCAAACTAGTTTGATTACTTAGTTGGAAATAGTGTTAGTTTCTTTGGCAATCGCTTCTTTGTCAAACTTGTGGGAAGCATGCCAAAAGCATGGTATGCTAGCATTTTGTTTTGAGCCACGAGGCATACAAGCATTTCAATAATTAGTACTGGAAAGATTAGCGTAACCTTTTCTTCACCATATATGGGGTTATGTTTGTCTTTAGGTGACCAACATACATGATTAATATTTAAGAAGGATTATGCTACCTGATACATAATGAAGCAAGTACATTCATAAAATTATCTTCCCTTTCATGCATTTGACTTTGTACACATTAAACCCAGTGGGGATAAGCACACTCGTGGAAGTTGTAATATTCACCCTTTAAATTGCAGGAAATCATGAGGGATCCTCATGTGGCAGCTGATGGCTTTACATATGAGGCTGAGGCTATACGAGGCTGGCTAGAATGTGGCAATAAAACTTCACCCATGACAAATATCAACCTCCCAAGTTGTGAACTGATCCCAAATCATGCCCTTCGTTCTACCATTCAGGAGTGGTTGCAGCAGCAACAGCATTGCTGATGTTGTGTTTTTCAATGTACTTGCTTCATCCCTTCCTCTCCGTTGTGCAGTGTAAACGCAAAGCATGTGCATGCTAGTTGTATTGTATGTTGCTGTACAGAAAGTCTATACCACCACAATTCGAAGTCTGTAACATGCCCACTCCAAATGCACAAGAAAGTGTCTAATGATTGCAAAATGGGAGACAACATCTCAGCTGTTTCTTCTCGGTTGCTCTTGTGGAATTCAGTGTAACTGGGCTTTTCTGTATAGCTGGTATTAAGTTTTATGTTCATTCTGTCTTACTTTTTATGGGAGATAAAAAAGAGTTATTTTATCTCATAAATAAATTAAAAATAAAGAAAGAACGATTCCCACCTCTCTTTTTTTGTCCTAGGAGTTCTTTTTACAAAAACGTATTTTTGTAAAGATTGCCAAACACTCTTTGAACAAGTTTGGGTATATAACATATTTGAATAAAATTCTGATTGCCATGCAAAACGATGTATCATTAATAATCGATGTGGTCTCCTTTAGTTTTCTAGTATTTACAATTCTAACCAAAAAAGAAAAAAATGTTTTTAACTCAAAAGGTACTTATTTAAAATATGCAACCTAGCTTTAGAACAAGAGAATTGCAAATAAAAAGGAGCCTTCAGTACCACTCTCTCACCAAAGAGAAAAAGTCTATTTTCCCAGAGGACCTTTAGCTTGAGATTAGGCATTTCCTAGTTTGCGCCAATTTGACTTTGTTTCCGTCGCATCCTTCGTAGATTTGAATCATTCACCGTCAAAAAAGTCGTCTTGTTGCCATAAACGGTCAATGTTACCGGCGGCAGCAGAAGAGGTGCAAATTCATGGCCAATGGATACAGAACATCTTCATTGTCGCTTGAAAATTCAATGAAATCACCACCTGGTTTCTCTTGAATGTAATGTGACCATCTGATTTTTGTTTTTCAAATAAACATGTTCATTCCATAAATACTAATCAGCACATGTTCATTCTTCTGGTTCCCATACAGGTTCCACTTAGTGCATACTAGGATTGTATCCATTTGTTGTTTAAATCGAATTTTCTCATTATAATATATGAATACTGTTATTTTCGATAAGTTCATACCGTTACGAAACTCTTGCTCATATTTGGAAAACAAATAAGATAGATTGACTTAGAGCGTGCTATGGCTTTCTCTTAGATGATCATACCATGATATCAGACTCTACAGTCACGGATAAAGGACAATCTTTGAACCTGCAATTAACAAGGCAATTAAGCTAATGCTTAGACGTTGATCTTTAATCACTTCTCAAGAAAATTGACTCCAAGAAATCTTACAATATGTACTGAGGTTCCCCAAGATATAGCTCCCGTTTTAAAAGTAATTTAAGCCCTAATGAAATCGATGACAAAAACAGGACTAAGCTTAAATGAAAAATTGTACAATGAGATCAAGGTAAGTTGGGTCTTGGGTCAAAACTGGGTCATCCCAACCTAACCCGATCTAGTCAGACCCGATTGCAACCTGGTTCCGATCGAGCTAGATAAGACCCAAAAATTGAAAAATTGCAAATAAGTCTAAAAACTTTGACAAAATGACAAAAAAAGTTACTCATATCTATTCAAATCTTACATTTTGCTATTCTTTTACACAACTTTATATTCTTTTCAACATATTTGAGAAGAGAGTATAAAGCTGAATGTTTATGCATGCATACTAATTGTATCCTACATTCCTTCAATTATCTTAGGAAAACCTCTCCAAACTCTACCCCTGTAACTACCATGGGTGGAGTATATGGAAGTGTTAGATGAGGATCCATGACTATCCTGAATCATCCCATAACCATCTTGGTGATATATATGAAACCAAGAATCATAAAATGTCTCAACTGTAAGGAATCGTCCAAAAAATTTTGGTGCAGCGGAAGCGACGATTCTTTTGGGTTCCTTTAGAATCTGTATCAATCATAACCGAACGACGAAAACCGAAAACCGATCAAATCGGGTTCGAATATACCTGATAGGGATTCATATAATCCCATGGAGAGAAAGGAGACGAGCTTCTTAAGCTCTTCAAACCGTTCAAGTGTCTGGTCTCCAGCAGTATCCACACGAACTTCATCCACAGTAGGTTCTCCCTTCGCGCCGACCTCGAGAACTCTTCCCGAACGGAGCTCCATCAACCATGGACACCTTCTAGAGAGAGGAAGAGGTAGGGAGGAGGCTAGAGACGTGGTTTTCACCCTTGGCTTGATTGGGTTTGGCTGAAATCATTATTTTTTATAGAGAATTATGGAATTTTTCATAAAAAACCCAAAATCTCCATAAATTACGCCCTTGCCCCTGTACTTGTGGATAAGTCATTTTGTGTGTGAACCACTAGGCCCAATACCCTATTTTGTTGAGACCTAAATAAAATAGAACAATTCTATTTAATTTAATTAAATCCATTATCCGATAACAGATTAATCGGCCTACCGATCATGAAGGGTACAAGCCACATTTCATGATCCCAAATAGCTATGGGAATAATCTCATCTCCATTGAGCCTTTCCATCATCAGTTACCACATGGATATAAACTCTCATCCATCCAATGTCTCAGTCGGAAAAGAGTACGGCATCGACTGTCAACTCCTTAGTGTACCGACTCTATAGGATCATGTACTCGGAATTGGATCAATTGGAAAACTCCTTTTCCAATTATCCTATCTACCCTGGCCAAGGATTTAGAGTACCATCCCATAGGACATTCACTCTCACTTACCGAGAGTGTATGATTCCTTGTTGTCCGCTCAATTGCCTCCATTGGGTTTTCTTTGTACCGATCCATCGTTATACTGGACCATCTAAATAGTGATCCATAAGTCAATGGTCAAAGCACAAGTTCCACCCAACAAGGCATCTTTGGCGACTCAGGTCAAAGGTCCAACCATGCAACCGTGATGATAGAAAACCCTGATAGACAGTTCGGTAAGATACCATTCAAGGTTTCTAATTCGGTCAATTCAGTGAACTCATTCAACTAATGAGCACATGTATGTGTATCTCAGTGTCTCCACACTAATGACTAATGAGATCGGTCGTCCTCATCACATGAGAAGACATCACATACACTAGTCTATCCGGATTCTTGATGTCCCGTCTCAAGTATCCTATGACTAGGAACATTTAGATCAAATACCTCTAGATGATCAATCTCATTATCATGATCTCATCATGATTTAATCATCATTGTATTTGTTCAAGGACTTCATTATGATATTCGCATCTAATAAGAGCTTATAATGAAATTTTGCCTAATTAATCGAATGAGATATTTCTAGAAATGTCGAATCATATCATATATGATTGGCTTGTAGGGCATACATTTCTATCGTCAACTCCATAATAGTAGTGGTAGTGTTGACTCTATCTAGTTGTGCATATTACTCTTCTCCACTTTGTGACGGTGCATCATGTCCTGTTCTTGCACCGTGTGTGTGCATTGCTCTTCACCTATGAAGTGTATGATTGCAAGGTATATGCCTAGAAACTGTGAACCTCTTTGGAGCGGTGGTTGTTCTTTCATCAATGAATGCTCCACCATTGCTATTCTTTAAAGTCAAATCGTCCAACATTTGGTCTTAAACTGGGATTCTTGGCTCCAATGTGTCTTCTCATCTCTTGTCAATCATATCTTGATCTACAATGTCCGATAGATTAGTTATAACCTATTCTTCTTTTACCAGATGAATTATTATCGTTTCGTGAAGACTCTTCGATCTTTTGTCTCTTGGTTAGTGAAAGTGGAATCAAGAATTCCTTGGATAGAGGTACATTATCCAATTCTCCTTCAACCCATTCTCTATCTTCTACATTGAATTTAGGTTTACCCAGTCTTTCTTGATTGTTGACCCAAGCTTGTAATTTATTTTGTTTATCGAATATTTCGTCCAAGTCTAGGTCTTCATCATTTATCGTGACTGACTAACTTCTCCATCCTGTTGTTTCATCTCTTCATCTTTGTTTCTCTTTTTTTGATTGTCCCTCATCCTTTGCAAGTTCTTTAGTTACAACCTCATACAATAGTGATAGTATACTAATTGCTCTAGCTTATTTGATGTTAGCCCATTTCTTTATTTTGTATGTATCAAGTTGAATGTTGACTAATTTCTCTAACATCCTTAGGCCAATGTCGCTTGACTTAGCATCCTTATTGCAACATTGGCTAGGTCTTCATATCCTACTGTCTTGTTGTAGTCCATCTGTCAACTACATAAGATTAGTGCATGTTAAAATATAAGTGTGAAAAGACACTTTTTGAATAATTAAGAACAAAGGTCACACATCAAGACTTGGTAACATAACTACTCACTACTCATTGTGCACTAAATGCCCCCAAAGTGCATTGAGCTTAACTATAGTCATGTGATGACTTATAGTCATGCATCTTACTACATGCTATGATTGATCAATCATCATCTCCAAGCACTATATGAGTGACCAATTTGACACTTTAGAAGCTCATCGCATGGGTTTAAGAAAGAATTATAAGTGTATCTTGAATTGAAAAAATAACCTATGCAAATTAATATACATGTTAGTAAACAACTGAATATATATAGTCAGTATACCCTTAATGGCAATAAAAATTATCTACTACATGTATAGGATGATATCACATCCTCTCCCACTGACGGTTGATGATATATTACCACTTTGTGAAGTTTGTCACGTTCTTTGATATTTCCTCCTTTCTTGGTTAGTGCACTATGCAAATACCCCATGTCTACCTTCATGTCCCCATCAACTGTTCTAAGCACTTTTACTATAGGTTTACTATAAAAAGTGTTTTCCTTATAATTCACCAAAAGTTGCCACTCTCCAATGTCTCCTCTACTCCCCCCCCCCCTTTTCCTCTTAGTTGAAGAATTTACCCTAACAATCCTACTTCATCATCACAGTGAAATTATCATTTGGGTCAAAGGATGCCTATGCTGCATTAAACTATCTAGGAGATGTAATGTAATGTGAATTATCATTTGGGCATGGTTGGTGTAAGAGTGCCCAAGTAGGGCAGTAGTTGGTTGCCAAGTCATAGATCAGGGTATAGAGACAAGGTGGCCAACCTTAGGAGAGGTATGGCTAGTGGGTGATTTACCCTTGAGCATAGCTTGGATGACTAGTAGAGTGTTTGGATTGGTGTGAGAGGCAAAAGCCTCAAGTAGATGGTTAAGATCAGTTGAGGGAGTGGGAAGTTGAGTGATCTCCTACTACATATCTGGCTCGTGGACTACATACACTTGATCTTTAGTGTAAATCGTATGAGGATTTTGTGGCTCGTAGTGGGCCTAGTCAAACTCTATTTTTTGAAGTAGTTCTCCACCATTTTGATGGTTCTTCTAGACCTTAATGCCATGGGCATCCTATTATTTTCCAATGAGAGGGTGAATGCATTTTTGTTATTTTTGTATTTTCAATTAATTTTTTATTACCTTAAGTTTTTTTTTACAAAACAAGTGATGCACAAACTCTCTTGAATAATTAAAAAATAATTTTGTTTTAACCTTAGGTTAGTGGATTTTAAATAGTTGTTCATTCGACACTTGTAGGGTTAGACCTAAACTTCATCTACCATCAACCTAGGGTTGCTCACAATCTCACTGTGTTGGGTTAATTGGGTACTTTGGGTTTTGGGATGTTGGTACAGTTGACCCAATCATTGAAGAGGGAATCCTTCACCTTTGAAGACTTAAGGAGGCCATGGTAGAAAAAAACCCGATCAACTAAAGAGGAATTCTGCAGAAGAGAGGATGGTAACTGTAAGGAATCGTCCATTAAAATTTGGTGCAGCGGAAGCGACGATTCTTATGGGTTTCTTTAGAATCCGTCTTAATTAGAACCGAACGACGAAAACCGAAAACCGATCAAATCGGGTTCGAATATACCTGATTGGGATTCATATAATCCCATGGAAAGGAAGGATATGAGCTTCTCAAGCTCTTCAAACCGTTCAAGTGTCCGGTCTCCAGCAGTATCCACACGAACTTCATCCACAGCAGGTTCTCCCTTCGCGCCGGCCTCGAGAACTCTTCCCGAACGGAGCTCCATCGACCATGGACACCTTCTTGAGAGAGGAGGAGGTAGGGAGGAGGCTAGGGACGTGGTTTTCACCCTTGGCTTGATGGGGTTTGGCTGAAACCATTAGTATTTATAGAGAATTATGGAATTTTTCATAAAAACCCAAAATCTCTATAAATTGCGCCCTTGCCCCTGTACTTGTGGGTAAGTCCTTTTGTGTGTGACCCACTAGGCCCAATAACCTATTTGGTTGAGGCCTAAATAAAATAGAACAATTCTATTTAATTTTAATTAAATCCGTTATCCGATAACGGATTAATCGGCCTACCGATCATGAAGGGTACAAGCCACATCCCATGATCCCAAATGATTATGGGGATAATCTCATCTCCATTGAGCCTTTCCATCATCAATTACCACATGGATATAAACCCTCATCCATCCAATGTCCCGGTCGGAAAGGAGTAAGGCATCGACTGTCAACTCCTTAGTGTACCGACTCTATAGGATCCTGTACTCGGAATTGGATCAATTGGAAAACTCCTTTTCCAATTATCCTATCTACCCTGGCCAGGGATTTAGAGTACTATCCCATAGGATATTCACTCTCACTTACCGAGAGTGGACGATCCCTTGTTGTCCGCTCAATTGCCTCCATCGTATTTTCCTTGTACCCGATCCATCGCTATATAGGACCATCTAAATTGTGATCCATAAGTCAATGGTCAAAGCACAAGTTCCACCCAACAAGGCATCTTTGGTGACTCAGGTCAAAGGTCCAACCATGCAACCGTGATGATAGAAGACCCTGATAGACAGTTCGGTAAGATACCATTCAGGGTTTCTAATTCGGTTAGTTTAGTGAACTCATTCAACTAATGAGCACCTGTATGTGTATCTCAGTGTCTCCACACTAATGACCAATGAGATCGGTCGTCCTCATCACATGAGAAGACATCACATACACTAGTCTATCCGGATCCTTGATGTCCCGTCTCAAGTATCCTATGACTAGGAACATTTAGATCAAATACCTCTAGATGATCAATCTCATTATCATGATCTCATCATGATTTAATCATCATTGTATTTGATCAAGGACTTCATTATGATATTCGCTTCTAATAAGAGCTTAAAATGAAGATTTTCCTAATTAATTGAATGAGATATTTCTAGAAATGTCGAATCATATCATATATGATTGGCTTGTAGGGCATACATTTCTATCAATTTCCCACTTGCACTAAAGCCAATCACCCATCTTGCTGATCTATATTAGCTCGAGGTGAAGCTCAAACACTCTTTGGGTAACTGCTTCAGTTAGTGGAACTGCAATGTTATTAACGGTAGATACTTTATCTTTAATTATATCTCTATAAGTTGCAATCTCTCTGATTGTATGGTATCGCCACAGAAGTTCTAAACTTCTGATGAGACATCGGCTCTACTCCATTATTTTCTCAAAATAATGATACAATTTCAGAGAAAATTGAGACAATCCCATATCAAATATGTAGATGAAAAACTTCATCTAGACTACTTCTCAAGTAGTGTGCAACCACTATGTAAACTTGTTTACATATGTTGTAGAACTTACAGTGTTCTATCACATTGAACTCTTTCAACTCACTGCACCACCATAATTCTGACTTAATATCAAACTTATTTGATTAGAAGCTTGTGTTTGTTAAACTATAAGACTTCAAGTCTTATCCTCCAGTGTATACAGATACATTCTTAGTGCTTCTCAAGTACCAAATGATATATCTCTAAACTATCCAATGACTCTCACTTGGATCTTCTTGATGAATGCTCATAACACTTAGAGCATTAATCACATCATGTACGTAGCAACATATAAATGATAGACCATATGACAAAGGCATAAGTACTCTATTTATGTGATCTCTTTATTTTTCAAGAAGTCTACAAAGACAACACTTTACAGAGATCAACTCCACACCACATAGGTAAGAAACCTATCTTGGAGTTTATCATGTCAAACCCTTTGACTATGATGACAATAGAATAACATAGAAGAAATAGAGAAGAATGTTGAATGAAAGATAATAATAGAGAGAATAGAAGAGAGAGAGAGAGAGAGAGAGAGAGAGAGAGAGAGGCGATAGATAGGGGAGAGAGAAAGATACCCGCGGCGGGGGGTGAGCTGGCCCGGCGCACCGCGCGCGGGGCGGCGGCCGGCGGGGGCTGGTTGGGCGGCACACGCGGCGGCGCCGCGTAGCTCGCGCGGGCGGCGGAGCCGGGCGCCGGGCGGCGAGGTCAACGGAGGGGGGCTGGGCGCAGCCACGGAAGGCGGCGACGGCGATGCGCACGGAGCAGTTCGCACGGGAAAGGTGGCGACGGCAGAAGATTGTCGTTCGGGTGGGCGTGGCGCGCGGCGCGGAGGGAGTGCAGGGCGGCAGCGCAAGGGAGGGTGCAGTGGTGGCTTCGCGACCGGTGGGAGGTAGGGAGGCGGCGGACGATCGGGCGGCGGCGTCGTGCAGACGGCGCTGCGGGCGGCGATGTGCGGCGGTCAGCGGAGAGAGAGCGCCGGCGGCGGTGCATGTGAGGTGGCGCCGGCGGAGGCCGGCGGCTGGCCGGTGTCGGCGGCGGCCGGAGGAGGGACGCGAGCGGCGTCGTGCGGTGGCCGGCGTGAGGGTGCGCAGGGTGGCACGTCCGCGGACGGCGCGGCGCATGGGAAAGGTGGCGTCGCACGGGAGGGTGGCAGCGGCGGTCGCCGGCCGCATGGCCCGGCGGCGTCCGGGTGTGTGCGCAAGCGAGAAGAGGAAGAAGGAGGGCGGCACGGGGGGCGTTGCACGCGTGCTCGCGGGAGAAGAAGAGGGAGGCGAGGACGCGGGCTACTTGCGCTGGCGGAAGAGAAGAAGAGGGAGGGTGGAAGGCAGGGGCTGCTGCGTGGGAAATAAATAGAGGGGAGGAGGGAGAGTCCGACCGGGACCGGGGGACTAGAATTTGAGTTCGATTGGGAGAGGGGGCGGCGGTTTAGGAAGATTATCCGGAGGGAGAGAAAATTGGAAAGGATAAAGGAGGAAAGTAACATATCTAAGCATGGTATAACATGAATAATATAATAAGTAAACAATGCTGAAAATGAAGTGCTTAAATAAGATAACCAATGGGTTCATGTAGAAACCACATGGCAATGCCAACAACAAGAAGTAAAGTAAAGGGTGTGGTTCATTAGAGAACCTAGTTGCAATGGAGCAAAAGGAAGGTGGTTCACATAGGAACCAATCTAAAACTGGGGTGTCACAGGTGGTCCATGTAGGGACGTATCTTAAAGTAGTTGGTTCACGTAAGACTGAAGTGAAAATATAAAGGTGGTTAACACAAAAAGCTATTTTTGAAAAAAAATGGTGGTTCATGCTAGAACTAGTTAATAGAAATGCAAAAATAAGAAAGGGGTCCATGTGGGGACCAATATGAAAGCAGAGTGCCAAAGGTAGTCGACGTGGGGACTAATCTAAAAATGGTTGGTTCACGCAAAATCCGGGTGTAAATAGCAAGGTGGTTCACATTGGAACCAATTTGAAAAAGAAAGAGTGGTTCATGTGGGAATCGGTCAATAAAATCATAAAAAATTAAAAGGGGACCAAGTGAGGACCGATATGAAAGTGGAGTGTCAATGGTGGTCCATGTGGGGATTGATATAAACATGGTTGGTTCACATGGGAACCAGGTGAAAATTGTAAGGCATTTCACATGGGAACTGGTTTAAAAAAATGTGTGGTTCATGTGAGAACGGGTTGATAAAAATGCAGAAATAAGAAATGAGTGTACGTGGAGACCAATATGAAAGTATAGTCCAAAAGGTTGCCCATGTGGGGACTGATCCAAAAATGGTTGGTTCACATGGGAACTAATAGGAAATGTTAAGGCGGTTCATGTGGGAACTAGTTTGAAAAGAAAAGTGTGGTTCACATGAGTACCTATTGATAAAAAATGTAGAAATAAACAAGGGGTCCATGGGGGAGTGATCTAACCATGGAGTGGCACATGTGGGAACCGATTTGAGTATATTGAAAAAAAAAAGTCAGTTCATGCGGGAACCAACATGGGTAGGAAAGAGAACACACAAAAACATAGTTTTAACTTGATTTCGAGCACTAGTTGTCCACCATGGTCACCAAAGAGTTGTGGATAGAATTTGAGGGCCCTTACTAGATCCACTCTCATCCATAGAAAAAATCAACCTTGGTGCATCGCAGTGCTTGGCATTGGGGTCATCTTTTGGTTGGAAACTAGACTACTCCACTGAATCTACCTCTTCCTTTAGAAAAGGGAGAGTGATTTGGTTTAGGGGTAGATGACGAAGGGAGAAAAGAGGGTGAAGGGAAGATGTGTCACATGCGTGGTTTCTAGAAACAGTGGGCTTCAATGATTTCAAAAGGAGTTTGAGCTACCTACATGGGAGACAATGTGCATGAGTTCCAACTTTCTCTTCCTCAACCAACCAAAGATGACGAGCCTTTAAATCTGGTTTGATTTATTTTTGTGCAATTCAAAGACAATAAAAACAAGTAAAAAGTGGATTAGAACTGAGTGAAATGTAGGATATGTAAAGAAAATGGTATATAAACAATAATTAAGAAGATACTGGCTTAATTAGGGTTATGCATAACCCTTATTTTTTAGGGTTTCTAGAGTGTTATGCAATACAAAAAGTAAGTAAAAATTATGCTAGATAAAAAAAATTAGTTTAGAATTGAAAAGAATTAAATCTGAGTGGAAATGGTGAAGAAACGACATTCTGGATTATAGGTGCCCTTGAATGGGACTTCAAGGGTGAGTGTTTGGGGGCATGTAGGAATGCGACTCAAGTCGAGGATGCACATGCATGTGATTAAGGGTGCACATGCATGACTCTGATTGGGGCATGTAGGGCAGAATTTGTGTGATCGCACTCTGAAGTTTGCTACGGGCAAACGGGAGGTCCGATGGCATCCCCGTTTGTTGCAAACAAAAGCTAACATGCCAAAGAAATTTCTTTTCTAGTTGAATTAGATGATATGCTTGTTGGATGTCCTCCAGGAACTTGGGAAGCAGATTAATGGCAACAAGCAAGGACTGAACTTTCTCTATCTAAAGTTCATGACACCAAAGGATGTGTGGGAGGAGGAAATGAGTCTTGGAAGAATGAGTATTGAAGTGAGAAGATCCAAAAGTTAGAAGAAAAGCAAGGAAAGAAATGAGAATGGGTGCTTTCTCTTAGTCTCTATGAGGGGTTCTCTAGAGAATGTAGGGGCTTTGGAGACTCTTGGGATGAATTTGGTAGTATTGTGGGGAAGAGAAGAAAGAGAGAACCCTTACAGCATTAAAGAAGGGACTCTTTTTATACCACAAGGAAGGGCAATCATGAAAGATAGAAATCTATTGATTGTACCAAAGTGCCGCATTAATGGGGCACCAAGCACCACCCTATGGGGGCGCCTATAAAGTCCCATTATTGTGGCATGTAAAAGACTATTTTGTTAGGCTAAAAATGGGCATCCATATTAAGTTCCCCACCAACAAAGCGCTTTAACCAGAGAGGCACAATTAATACTTTGACCATGCCTTTGACCCGAGCCATCCGAGGGTCCAATCAGCCACATGAATCAAATGAAAAAGGTAAGCACCCCATTAATAGGGAACCTACTACCCAATTGGTGGGGCTTGGGGGGCACTAGGGTACTGGTCCAGGCACCCCATAAGGAAACACTAGGGCCTGATGATGCCAAAATGTGTGAAATACTTCAATTTTTCTAGAGAACTTGGTTCCTTCGACAAGATACTTGAACATCCTCCATAAAAACAAGATTTTTGAGCTTTACAACTAGGTCAAATTTGTGTGTTTATAGCTTGCCTCATCTTCGTGTCAGTTTTGCAAGGGAGTGTCATGAAATGAAGCATAGATGAATGTAGTGGAGCTCAACGAGGGATAACAGAGCATAGATAAGTGTAGTAGAGCATAATGAGGCATAGCGGAGTGTAATGGTAATGTAATAAAAAGGCAATGATAATGTGTAAATTTACACATGCTCGCAAAAGCCTAGTTGATCAAAAAAAAACTTTGCCCTATTCAAAGATTACCCATCTATTCCTTCTAAACTGTCTCCCACAGTCGATTGGTTAAAAAAGTATGTTGTGGGCATGAGCAACAATAAAATAATGGAGACACCCCTTGTGATGGGAGAATACTAAAAGTGGATAAATGGCATCCCTCATGGGGAAATTATCATTGGCTAGCACCCAAACTATATGGTGTGCTAAACCAAGAAATGCAATGGAAAGTAAGTTGTAAAAATTAAACTAAGTTAAGCAAAACTTCCAATCGACCATAGTTGGGTCTTTAGGTTCATTGGGTTATTTTGGAAAGAATAGCTTAGCTTATAGTTGAATAACTTTCTATTTTAATGAAATCATCATTTAAAACTTGATAAGAAATCAATTATTTGGAAAATCTGACATTGCATCCACATGGGGACTAAAACCAGAGTGAGGGTTCATGATGGAGTCCATGTGGGGACTTGTGTAAAGAATCATCTTATAAAATTTGGTGCAATGGAAGCGCCATGATTCCTATGGGTTCATGTTGAACTTGTCTCACTTGGAACCGAACGATGAAACAGAAAATCGATCAAAATGGGTTCAAATATTCCTAGTAGGGATTCATTTAATCCCTTGGAAAAGAAGAATAAGAACTTCTGAAGTTCTTCAAACCATGCAAATGCCTAGCCTTTAGCGATATCCAAATTAATTTCATTCACAACAGGTTCTCCCTTCGCACCAGCCTCAAGAACTCTTCCTAAATGTAGCTACATCACCCATGAATGCCTCCCAAAGAAAGGAGGTAAGAAGGAGGTTGAGGATGTGGCTTTCACTTTTGTTTTGATAGGGTTTGGCTGAAACTATTAGCATTTTTAGAGAATTTGGAATGTTTTCAGAAAAATCGAAAATCTCCATAAATTATGTCCTTGCCCCTGTACATATGGATAAGTCCTTATGTATGTGACCCACTAAGACTAATAGTCTATTTGGTTAAGTCCTAAATAAAATAGAACAATTCTATTTAAGTTAATTAAATTTGTAATCTAATAAAAGATTAACTAGCCTATTGATCATGAAGGGTACAAGTCACATCATATGATCTCAAATGACTATAGAGATAATATTATCTCTATTGATCCTTTTCACCATCAATTACCTCATGGATATAAACTCTCATCCATTCAATGTCTCAGTCAGAAAAGAATACGGCATCAACTGTCAACTTCTTGATATACCGACTTTATATGATCATGAACTCAGAATCAGATAAATTGAAAAACTTCTTTTCTAATTATCCTCTCTATCCTGACCAGGGATTTAGAGTATTATCCCATAGGACATTTTCTCTTCTTTAGAAAAATGGTTTTTCTCTAAATTTGAGAGCCTCTATAATTTATTTCTCTCACATCTAGTGCCAAAGCACTCTTCCACCATCTTCCCTATTATATTGGCTATTTGGAGAAGCTTTCCTTTCATCTTGGAGGTCATCCTACACTCTGAGGTGACACAGCAAAGAAGGGAAGAAAATTTTCCAGAACTAGTCCCTGGTGCCCCACCAATAGGGTGCCTACAGTAAACGCCCCATCAATGGGGCACTAGTAGGGGCGGACCCTGTTTTGCATCATTTTGGGGCGCCCCCCCCCCCCGATTGATCCTTTGCTACTTTCTTTCATTATAGATTTCATTAACATGTTGTTTAGTATGCATTAGGCTACTTATTTGCATCTTCATGCATCTTTAAACATTTCAAATAGGAGTTGGGATCTAGTCCCAATCCGATTAGGTTCTTTTCCTTTTGTATGTTTATTTAAAATTTGAACAAGATACTATGCTTTCTTTAGAACTAATAATATTTCACTTGTATCTATGTCTTTTGTGAACACTCTTAGGTTGATCTGGCCAAGGTAAAACTTCAACTGGATTAAGGAAAAGGAACTCACTAAAGCTCTCTTCTTTCAGCCGGCTGAGAGAAGTGAAGTCAGAACCCTACAATCTCTTCATTTCTAAAGGTACAATAGTCATTTTCTCTTTCATTTATTTTCATTCTACTCTACTTTAGAGTCTTTGGCTCCTAGTGACCACAACTACTAGAACCATCCACCAAGTCACCAAAAAGAGGGCACGGAGGTTCTTCCAGTCCATTTTGGGTGCCTACACTATTTGGCGACCACAGTGACCCTTCTTTAGTGAGCCCTTCTTTTCTTTCCTAATAATATCCATCTAAAAACATGTTTATTTTCATTCTAATTCCCATATGAGTCATTTCCATTTTTTTTGCATTGTCATTCGCTTGAGTTGCATGTTTGTTTGTCTTCTTAAAAGATCATATATTTTCTTCAAGTCAACTCACCTTCTGTTGAACTTTTTTAAAAGCATGACAATATGATTTTTAGCTTTGTTTTAGTTCACCTTAGCATCTTTGACATCCTTTTTTAAAACCATAAAAGAAACTCAAAGTTATTAATTTATAAAATTACATAATAAGATAATCTTTAATTAATGAACTTATAATCCAATCAATAATAATAAGGACATGGAAGTAATTATTAAATGCATAAGGTTCATATGCAATTTCAAAACATGGTATGCCAAAACTTTAATGCTCTATGATCTCTCATCAATCAGGTAAACATGAAGCAATTATACCTTAATTGATTGACAATTTAAGTGTACATAAAATGATATCCAAAACATAAAAGATATTAATCTAATAACTTTAATTTACTATAAAAATATGTAATCACAATAAATAAGCATGATAAGATGTCAATCAATTCCTGTTTATCATGATTTATCACTAACACCATGATTTAAACTCTTAATAGACCTAATTATAACACTAGCAAGGTCTTAAATCATGATTTCTATTAAAACATGGGTGTATAAATAAAAAAGATTTTAACAAAAACATACAAGAATCTAAGGGTATGTAAGGAATCGTCCATTAAAATTTGGTGCAGCGGAAGCGACGATTCCTATGGGTTCCTTTAGAATCCGTCTCAATCAGAACCGAACGACGAAAACCGAAAATCGATCAAATCGGGTTCGAATATACCTGATAGGGATTCATATAATCCCATGGAAAGGAAGGATATGAGCTTCTCAAGCTCTTCAAACCGTTCAAGTGTCCGGTCTCTAGCAGTATCCACACGAACTTCATCCACAGCAGGTTCTCCCTTCGCGCCGGCCTCGAGAACTCTTCCCGAACGGAGCTCCATCGACCATGGACACCTTCTTGAGAGAGGAGGAGGTAGGGAGGAGGCTAGAGACGTGGTTTTCACCCTTGGCTTGATGGGGTTTGGCTGAAACCATTAGTATTTATAGAGAATTATGGAATTTTTCATAAAAACCCAAAATCTCTATAAATTATGCCCTTGCCCCTGTACTTGTGGATAAGTCCTTTTGTGTGTGACCCACTAGGCCCAATAACCTATTTGGTTGAGGCCTAAATAAAATAGAAAAATTCTATTTAATTTTAATTAAATTCGTTATCCGATAACAGATTAATCGGCCTACCGATCATGAAGGGTACAAGCCACATCCCATGATCCCAAATGGCTATGGGGATAATCTCATCTCCATTGAGCCTTTCCATCATCAGTTACCACATGGATATAAACCCTCATCCATCCAATGTCCCGGTCGGAAAGGAGTACGGCATCGACTGTCAACTCCTTAGTGTACCGACTCTATAGGATCTTGTACTCGGAATTGGATCAATTGGAAAACTCATTTTCCAATTATCCTATCTACCCTGGCCAGGGATTTAGAGTACCATCCCATAGGACATTCACTCTCACTTACCGAGAGTGGACGATCCCTTGTTGTCCGCTCAATTTCCTCCATCGGATTTTTCTTGTACCCGATCCATCGCTATATAGGACCATCTAAATTGTGATCCATAAGTCAATGGTCAAAGCACAAGTTCCACCCAACAAGGCATCTTTGGCGACTCAGGTCAAAGGTCCAACCATGCAACCGTGATGATAGAAGACCCTGATAGACACTTCGGTAAGATACCATTCAAGGTTTCTAATTCGGTCAGTTCAGTGAACTTATTCAACTAATGAGCACCTGTATGTGTATCTCAGTGTCTCCACACTAATGACCAATGAGATCGGTCATCCTCATCACATGAGAAGACATCACATACACTAGTCTATCCGGATCCTTGATGTCCCGTCTCAAGTATCCTATGACTAGAAACATTTAGATCAAATACCTCTATATGATCAATCTCATTATCATGATCTTATCATGATTTAATCATCATTGTATTTGATCAAGGACTTCATTATGATATTCGCTTCTAATAAGAGCTTATAATGAAGATTTGCCTAATTAACTGAATAAGATATTTCTAGAAATGTCGAATCATATCATATATGATTGGCTTGTAGGGCATACATTTCTATCAGGGTATACATGCAAATTCGGATATTAAATTCCTGATCCGAAAACATTGAATGGTTGATTGGAATCGGTGATGGCTTAAGCCATTGCCATTGTCCTTAAATGTACCAATGGCAATGGCTTTAAATCCATCACCAATGTCGGTAGGGTTTTCTAAAACCTACGCCCCTTTCTTCCTCCTATATTTTTGTTCCTCTCTCTCTCTCTCTCTCTCTCTCTCTCTCTCTCAAAATCATCCATTTGCCCGTTGCACCACCTCCACCAGCCTCCTCTGTCACCACCTCTTGTGTCACCTCTAGCAGCCTCCTCCACCATTGCCTGTGCCACCAACCTCCTCCTCCTCTAGGTACTTACTAACCCTAACAAGTTACTTTATTAGTTTGTATGTAGTATTTCGTTATTTTTCCATGTTTTATAGTTGTTTGTGTGTTAAGCATATTTAAACATGTCAAGTTAGGGGTTAAGCATATGGGGCTTAGCATGTTAAAATTGTTTGAGTGGGGTTAAGCACGTTAATTTAAAGGTTTCCATAATTTAGGCCTTTATAATTACTTTAGAAAAAGAAAACCGAATTTCTTAATTTTAGCTAATAAACACCAATTAAAATAAATTAATCAAACTAGTTGTAATCGATTACAATGACCAATTAATCAAAACTAGTTTTAATTTTGGCCCAAAGTGACGTTAACGTACCAACTAAAATTGAAAACCAATTTTGATTTATCACAATGATGTTAGAAACTACTACAACCGATTTTAGTTCTTTTATAACAACTTTAAATTAAAATCAGTTTGAATTGGCCAAAATGACATGGAAACTAATTAAAAATAAATTTCTAGTTTGATTTGTCTCAAAGTGGAATTAAAAATCAATTAACTTCAGAAACTGATTTGAATTACCCAATATGACATGGGAACAAGTCAAACTGGTTTTCCGATTTCATTTGTCCCAAAGTGGCGATAAAAACTAATTAAATTCATAAACCGATTTGAAGTGGCCAAAATGCCATCGAAACCAACTTAAACCGATTTTCCAGTTTGATTTGTCCCAAAATAATATTAGAAAACAATTAAATTTGAAAACCAGTTTGAATTGGCCAAAATGTCATGGAAATCAATTAAACTAATTTTTCGATTTCAATTTTCCAAAGTGGCTTTAAAAACCAATCAAATTCAAAATCTAGTTTGAATTGCCTAATATGACATTGAAACCAAGTCAAACTAGTTTTTCAATTTCATTTGTCCGAAAGCAATGCTAGAAACAAATTAAATTTGAAAATCGATTTGAATTGACCAAAATGCCATGGAATCAACTCAAGATGATTTTCCGATTTGATTTGTCCCAAAGTGACATTAGCAATCAATTAAATTCAGAAACTAGTTTGAATTGACCAAAATGGCATGGAAATGAACTCAAAGGGTGCCAAAGTGGCATTATAAAACTATTAAATTTAAAATTCGGTTTGAATTGGCTAAAATGCCATGGAAATCAACTCAAAATAGCTTTTCAATTTGATTTGTCCCAAAGTGGAGTTAGAAACCAATTAAATTATGAAATCAGTTCAAATTGACTAAAATGCCATGGAAACCAATTAAAATTGGTTTTCTAGTTTGATTTGTCCCTAAGTGGCATTAAAAATCAAGTAAATTTGGAAACTAGGTTCAACTGCTTAATATGGCATAAAAGCCAAGTCAAACCAATTTTTCGATTTCATTTGTCCAAAAACACCATTAATAGAGAATTAAATTTGAAAACCAGTTTGAATTTGTAATATTTATAAAAAAATAAACAAAAGCGAAAGATGTAAAAGAAAAAAAAACTGACGCGTCACCACCCCCTTTTTCACCCCTCAGATTCCACCGCCTTACTTTACCGACTTACTTTATCCCTTCCCGTCGCCCCACTGCTTGACGTTGCTACTTCTCCTTGGCGTCGCCATCGTCTCCTTTCCCTCGTCGTCTCCTCGCCAACGTGCTGCTTCTTTCCTTCTCTCAACGTCGCCGCCACCGAGCTGTCCGATTGCATCATCTTCCTTTGCGCCCATCGCTCCGGTTAGTTGTATTCTTCTTTTTCCTTTTCACCCATGCGCGTTGCCATGGCCCCTATGCGACGTGCTGCCGCGGAACCCACCTGTGCACCCTTCCCTGTCGCCTGCACGATTCCTCTCCTGGGCTCGCCGCTGTTGCCTCCGGCGATGTCTCCGTCGCCACTGCGGCGTCGCGTGCACAGCCCCTCTGCACTGTCGCGGCTTCAGCTGTGCATCCCCTCCCCCTGGCGCGCATCTCCAGCGCCTTGTTCGTTTCACCGCGCTCACTGCCGCGCCCCCAGCGTGCTTGCCGCAGAGCCCCTTGGCCATCTGAAAAATATTTCTTCCTCCCCTGTTTTGGTGCTGCCGCGGTTTCATCTTCCGCGCGCACCTTTCATGCGCAGTAGCGCGTACACCGCGCCCAATCCCCAGCACCCTTGGGCATTTCCAAGCACACATCATGCGCAAGCCCCCTCTCTCTCACCCACTGTTCTCTCTCCCTCACGCTCTCTTTACTCTCTCAGGTTCTCCCTTTTATATTTATTCCAATAATTATTATCCTAAATTTAATCTTCCTTCTCTAATGTTAGCAGGACAGGAAGATATCCCCGATCTGATTTGTTCTGCTGTCACCCTGTCGTCCCTCCAATCGCTGAATTCAAGGTTTTCCCTACATGGTTCAGGCAGGCATCTCGGACGCGTCTAATACCATTAAATTGAATACTTGATAAAATACCAATCACCTGTAGATGTTAACTTAAATGTAGCAATTGAATATTAGATGTGGTGATTATTCATATTTGCATACCTTATTTAATCATGTTTCAGCATGCTGCCTAGGTGATAATCTTTTAAACAAATTCAATCATGTTATATTCTAGTTATTTGTGCAGCATGCTGTATAAAATTTTAGTGTATATAGTTGATGGACTTGAATTATCCTGGTATGCTGATTTTGATTATGTCTATGTCATACGAATATCACTACAGGCTAATTAGATTAATTAGAGGGAGTTATTTTATAAATTTGATTTTCTTTGCAAAGTTCATCAACAGATTGTGGTTAAATCTTAGACGACTACCTTGCATGTTAGCATAGCATGGGCACATATGTGTTGAATGTCATTTAATTATGCATTGTGGATTAAATGATGGTATTATGGTCATTTTGTGTTAAGCGTACGTGCAGTTATGCTTGTAGATGGTCATATGCATTAGATGTGCATATATGCATAATGATGGTTATAATTGCATTGCAATTAGCATGGCATGGCATAAATATATGTGTGCATGTGTGCGTTCAACGAAATGGAAGATTGAGCTACACCAGACTAGTTAGTGGTGACCCGTGGGCAGCGGGGATTAGAACAGTCCGGTGTATCCTTCGATCCCGGATACCGCAGTTTGTCCTAAGTGCCACCACTGCCTAGGTGCACTAGGGGATTTCGTTTTACTATATATTACTGCTATATATGATAGATCTGGTGGTAGCTAATCGAGATCACAAGACGACGCATTCCTTGCGAATAAGAAAAAGATGGGATATATTAGAGGATAGGAGCATTTATTGTATGATTTAGTGAACATGGTCTTAGTGATGCATCAGTTTGTGATAATTAGGGTATACTCTGTGATATGTCTCCCATGTAGTGTTTTATCATATAGGTCGTATAGCAAGTGTTCATGCATATATCATTTTTCTTCTGGATTGGGTCATTTTATTTTTTTAATACCTACAGGTGTTGGATGATGTGGAATTTTTGAGTGGTTTGGTGTTTCTAAAAATATGTGATTAAGTTGGTTATTTATTATATGGAATAGTTCTATATTTATATATAATGGTTGTGAGTTTGGGTAATTATTTAATTATCATTTAGGTCTTTTAATTATCCGATCTGGCGGAGGATGAGATGTCTACTGGGTCAATATGACTCATCCCGTGATTTATATGCTCAAACAGGTCTCGAAGTAGAAGAAGGTTTGGAGGCAGGACAAGAGAAAGCGCCTGGAGTGTAGTTGGTCTACGAGAAGTTGGAAGGTGAGTGGTTTTTCCCCTTTTTGTATGTGGTGTTTGAAAATACACCATGGAGTTAGCTCCATTTTGATGTACTTCTCAGTGGGGATTAATCCAGACTTGTGGTTTTGTTACGTGAAACTTGTACAAGGTTTCAGTTTGAAGTGATGATCGAGCAGTATGTTTTTCCTGTGGTTTGAGGTTTTTGTAAATCGTGTTTTGTTGTCAAATTATTTTAATCCGGGTTTTTTTTCCGCTGCCATGATCCGGAAAATATACATATATCCGTTGAAATTTCCGGGTCGTAACAGAATTGGCCAGAATTCCTTGGAAACCAACTCAAACCGATATTCTAGTTTGATATGTGCCAAAGTGACATTAGAAACCATTTGAAATTAAAAACTAATTTGAATTGCCCAAAATGGCAGGGAAACCAACTCAAACTGATTTTCCGATTTGATTTGTCCCAAAGTGGCGTTAGAAACCAATTAAATTCAGAAACTATTTTGAATTGGCCAAAATGTCAGGGAAACCAACTTAAACTAGTTTTCTGGTTTGATTTGTCCCAAAGTGGTATTAGAAACCAATTAAATTTGAAAACTAGTTTGAATTGGTCAAAATGGCATAGAAACCAACTCAAATCGATTTTTCAGTTTGATTTGTCCCAAAGTGGCATTTGAAATCAATTAAGTTTGGAAACCAATTTGAATTGGCCAAAATGTCATGGAAACTAACTTAAACTAGTTTTCTAGTTTGCTTTGTCCCAAAGTGGCATCAAAAATCAATTAAATTTGGAAATTGGTTTGAATTAGCCAAAATGTCATTAAACCAATTAAAACCAATTTTCAAGTTTGATTTGTCATAAAGTGTCACTAAAATCAATTAAATTTGAAAAACCAGTTTGAATTGTCCAAAATGACATGGAAACCAACTAAAAAGAGTTTTCTGATTTGATTTTGACCCAAAGTAACATTAGAAATCAATTAAATTTAGAAACCAGTTTGAACTGGCTGAAATGTCATAGAAACTAATTGTATGCTAATCAATGTTTTTAGGGCTTTCAATGTCAATCTTTTCGATTGTTTATCTCATGTCAGATCTATTTTTTTCAAGAAGTTTCAAATAACATTTTCATTCAAGACATACTTCTTTTGGAGGGGTTAAGTTTTGTGTATATCATTTTTGTTTTATATAATTGTTAACTTTTGCATATATATTTATATTTCTAAAATAAAAATCAGGGGATGAGTAGCTTAGACGTCATGGATAGATAACTCTAACATATTAAATCTTAGGTATCTTCAAGGAGTAGAAGAATTTCTAGGTTATACTTTTCAAGAATGTAGGATCTAATTTAGACATGGACTGGACAAAAGTTTGATTCAATGCACCTAAGCAGGGGTGGCACTTAGGACAAACTATAGTATCCAAGATCATAGGATGCACTAAATTGTTCTAATCTCCACTATCCATGAGTCATAACTAACTAGTCTGGTGTAACTTAGTCTTTCATTTCAATAAATGTACTCATGGATTCATACCAACTCATGCCATGCTATGACATAGCTATGCAAATTATGACCATTAACATAAAAATGATCACAACTAATGCATTTAACCATCTAAAAAAATACACTTATACATGACATAACTGATAAAAATGTATGTCCTACAATCCAATCATATGTGATATGATTTTACATTTCTTATAATATCTTATTCAGTATTAATGGCATTTTCTTCATCACTTGCACTATCTAGATGCTTCTGTCGTAATGAAGTCCTAGGTTGCATGTAATGATGATTGAATCATAATGAGATCATAATAATGAGATCAATCATCTAGAAACAAGTACTCTAAATGTTCCTAGTCATAGGATTCTCAAGATGGGACATCAAGGATCCGGTAAGACTAGTGTATAGATATCTTCTCATATGATGAGAATGACTAATCTCATTGGTCATCAGTGTGGGGACACTAAGAAACATTTACAGGTGCTCATTAGAGGAATGAGTTCACTGAACTGACCATCATAGAATCTCTAAATGATATATTACCGAACTGTTGATCAGGGTATTCTATCATCACGGTTGCATAGTTGGATCTTTGACCTAAGTCGCCAAAAATATCTTGCAAGGCATAACATGTACTTTGACTATTGAATTATGAATCACTTAGTATTGTGGTCCTGTATAGTTAATAGATTAGGTATATGAGAAACTCGGTGGAGGCAATTGAACGGATAATAGAGGATCGTCCACTCTCAGTAGGAGAGAGAGAATGTCCTATGGATAGTACTCTAAATCTTTGGCCAATGTAGATAAGATAATTGGAAAAGGGTTTTCCAATTGATCTAATTGCGAGTACAAGATTTTATAGTGTTGTTATATTTAGGAATTGACAGTTAATGTCGTACTCCTATCCAACCGAGACATTGAATGAATGAAGATTTATATCCGTGTGGTAACCGGTGACTCTTTGAAGAGGAGTTCATCCCCGAAGTCATTTGGGATCATAGGATGTGGCTTGTACCCTTCATGATCGGTAGGCCGTTAAATCTATTATGAGATAATAGATTTAATTTTAAAAAAGTTGTTCTTTTAATTATACCTCAACCAAATGGGCTCTTGGACATAGAAGGTCACACACATAAGGACTAATCCATAAGCTTGGGAGCTTGGGTTAATTTATAGAACAAGGAAGGGTTTTGTGAAAAACTCCAAGTTCTATAAATAATAGCGATGAGAGCACAAACCCTATCAAGCCAAAGGAGCTCTCTGTGCCTTATCTACCCTCCTTCTCTGTCTTCCACCCCAGTAGCCACCATTCGATGGTGGAGTTCCGTTCGGGACGAGTGGTCAACACCGGCGCGAAGGAGAACCCGACTTCGGAGGTGGTTTGTATGGATACGACTAGAGGTCACATGCTTGAGCGGCTTGGAGAGTGTAAGAATGCTCAATCTTCTCTGATCTATAGGGAGTGTTTGAATCGCACAAAGGTACGCTTGAAATTATTCGAATACCAATTTTGTCGACATTGTTCTGTTCTGATCAAGACCAAGACATTGATATACGCGGTATCGGATTTTTTTTTCATTGCATCAATCTGATTGAAACGATTTCCAACAGTGGTATCAGAGCCAAGTTGAAGTCTCGCTCAAATCCGACATCATTTCGATGTCATTTCATATATTTTGTGTTTTCCTGAATACAAACGTTCATTTGACAGAGCAACCATAAATCGTATGAGATATGGTTTGGAGATTGGTTGCTCTAAGATGAATCTCGTGACAAAGGACTTTCCAACATCACAAACCGTTCGAATTTTGGACCACCGGAGAGTCCGATAGAGGGTCCGAAAGATGTTAATTTTGTTTTACAGAAATCACCAATTCGATTTGGGGATTTCTTGAGATCTTCTTCCATGGAGACATTTGATGCCATATAGATGGCTTAGAAGATAGGTAATATGATTACCAAGAGTTTTCCATCATTCTTTGGCTTTGAACGACGATGTCGAAGGTTGATTGAGAGTTTTTCCGACGAGGCGATGCTTTTGGGCCGATGGCGCTTCTTTCCTATTTTTCTGTTGATTTGGATTTTTTTCATGGAAATAAAGTGACATTTTTGGAATCCTTGCTCAATTTAGAATCGATCTACTATTTTTTGGGATTTTTTTGGAAGCTATAAAGTCCATATTTAAGATGGTCTTAAAAACCCCTTCCGTAGTTACTGTTCACGTGTTACCTGGCGGGGAAGATGACCCCTCAGGACCCAATAATAGGGTCTGCACAATCAACGTAGTTTGACCGCGGCTGTTGTCACGGTTAAAAAAAACTTAAACGCCTACACGATAGTTCGCGAGCGCACGCGCCCATGGCACACGAAATGATGCTATGCGCCGACATTTGTGGTGCATGGCTGGCGCACCGGAGGGCACGGGTAGGGTGGCGCAATGCACCAACGCCTATTTTGTATGATTTAAAATTATTTTAAATCAAAATAAAATCCAAAAATGTCAAAAAAATCTAGAAAATTTGTGAAAACTTTTGTAATATCATATAATAGATTATCAAAGTGTTTAATGATCTTTTATGTGGTTTTGAGCATCATTGTCATAGATTTATTCATTATTAAGTTTTTAAAATTATTTTAATGACTTAACTTGTAAAATTAATGTCTAAATTAATTATGTAAAATATGAATTTTCAGAATGATGATTAGGACATTGATCTGACACTTTGTACATTTTTGGGAATACATGTATTGTCTAAATTGTTTGCATGCATCATATAAAATTGTTTATATGATTATTTCATGTTATTTACTTCATGAATAATTCGACAAGCATGAAATTAAGAATTTCAAAACGTATGATGTATATTTTTATGATATAATAGTTATATCATATTATTACCACGTATTCGCACTATGTTCATGTGATGGTATATATATGTGAATGCTAGGATGATCATGGACTTAAAATGTGTGTCATGTGATGATGCTTATTTGATGTTGGCATGTAATTAAGGGCCGAGGTGCTCAATCTTTTCTCTTATCAATTCTGATTGTATATTCTACCTCCCTCTAAAATATTCTCCCCTTGATTAAGATCAAGTTTTATTATTTTATTAATTTACATTTATGGGTCTATATACTCATAATGTTCTTGTAATGACAAGAAAACCGATCGAGGTGGAGGAGAGAGCGGGTTGCAAGGAGAAGAGTTCTTCAAGGCTTGGTGATGTGTCAACACCGGCATAGAATGCTGAATCCTTTAATGCATACCAATCTGGCTCCGGTCATGCATTAATGAGATGAAAGTCCATGATCATCTATTTAATTTTTGCATATGTATGTGTGTGCTAGACATCTTAGATATATGCCATTCAAAGGTATACATATATATGTAGCACATACTATGATGAGACTAAAATAAAAACTCTTCATTGTTTAAATTAGGTTGATAAGTGTGGGACATTAAGAATGACCCACATAGCCTTCCATTGTTATGGTCTCGATGAGCCAATCTTAGATTGGGTTAGTTTGTTGTGTTTTCTTCAAGGCTCATTTAGCAAGAGATTGGTGATCATAGCCAAGGCTTAAAGTCGAACCTTGGAGTGGACCATTGGCATGGTCTTGTTGTGTTTCTCACAAGGGCTATACTGAGAATCCATACCCATAACATAACAAGCATATTTGACCTAACTAGAGTATATGACTTGTTGTGTTTCCCACAAGGTCATGACTCTAGAGGCTAAATGACTAAGAGTTACAAAAGTTCCAACTGGTAAAAGTTGCCTACCTATTAAGTATGGGATGACTTGTTGTGTTTTCCACAAGGTCGTTACCATAAGGTTAATAGGATCTTAGTCCCCACTAGGATATCATTGTGTTATCCCACCTTTGCATAATGAGAGTTATGCAAATTCACCGAAATTAGTGGAAGCATAAATTAGGATAAAAGATCATATCTTAATTTACTTTGAATGTCTGTAATATTTTTTAAATAGAATCATATCTCCGTTATAGAATTAGATTCTTAACCACCCTTGCATACTAAGAGTCATTAGACTTATTAACATTAACTTCCTTAACTGGTTTAGAACCATGAGAAGTGTTCTCATGGTTGACGTGCCTACTAATCATCTAATATAGTGAGAGAAGATGAGATCTTCGTCTCATTAGAAAGATATATTGTTTGTCTTACACTAAATGTTAGCCTATATAAAGTTTAGAGGCAACATCGACAGATGGATATGAGATCTATCATGGCTCATGGTGATGAGCAAATTTAAGGCAAAATTAAAATAACAATACATCTTCAATACTTCTTGTTGGTGAGACCAATGAAAAGAAATGAGATCAAATGGATAAAAAAATGCAGGCAAAGTTAAAAGTTAAGAAGTTGGTCAAGAATATTAAGCCCAAATAAGACATAGGATTTCTCTTATACTATTATAATGATGATTGGTGGAAATGATGCAAAGTATATTGAATATATATTGCAAAGGAGGAGCTTGAGAAGCTTCAAGCATCTCAGTTATTGACTTAGTTGTCATACACATATACACATCAAGTATAAGATACGATTTGTGTATATCATAGTATAAGATACTAAACATATGTCTTATGGTATTAGATACCAGATGTATATATCTTGTATAAGATATTAGATATGCATATCTTCTATAAGATGTTATATATGCATCTCTTGGTACAAGGTACTAGATATGCATCTTATATCAGTAAAAGTTGTTGATAATGACAAGTAAATAAAGGCTTATGGGATGTTTGGTTGCATGATAATTGGAGTTTTTATTTTAATTTTTAAAAATTGTAAGAAAACTTGTTAAAAGAGGTGTTTGACAACCATGATAATTTTATGTTTTGAAAGTGATTTTCTTCTTAAACAAAAAAAAGAGTCTCACCTCTTTCTTTTTTCTTGTGGTCCCCCACTTTGTTTGGTCATGTGCGGTGGTTACTCTTTTTTTGTAATCACATCCCTCCAAACATGATAATTTTATGTCATGAGTTGGTTCACTTTTTATTTTAATACAATTTTTTATCATGAAAGTGTACAAAAAATTATCATGCAACCAAACACCCCATTAATGTATAAAGATTAACCTACATATACAAATGATGCAAGAGTAGTATCATTGATAGTGGGAGGTACAAATCTTTAATAGTCTTTTGAGGGAGTCCTTATCTTGAAGATTGTTAGTTTTATCCTTCTATTTCCTACTTGAATAAATATTGATTTATTTTGAGTTATGAAAATGATAATTGTTCTAAGATTATAATGACAAAATGTTTGCTAGTGGGAGCTTAGTAAATAATTTACTCATATGAGATCTGGAAGCTCTCACGGTATGTGTGAATGCCTCCTCTTAGGAGGAAGCAGGTTGATATAGATCAATCTATTTATTTAGCTTAATATAGACATGGTCATATCAATGAGAAAAGACATAAGGAGTTCTATATGGATAAAAATATAAAAGAAAATGATTTTAAATCATTAGCTAAATATGAGTCTTATCTCCTTGAAAAATGACTAACTCTCCATTTACTGAAAATGGAGGGTGGACCAAGGAGTTATTAGAACTCGTACATTTGGATGCGTGTTGGTCTGTGTCTACTAAGACTAAAGATAAATATTTTTACTTCATCTTTAATAGATAATTTCTCTAGGCATAGATATGTGTGCTTGTGAAGTGCAAATATGAGGTTTTGAGAAATTTTCTAAGGTTACAAATGAAGTAAAGAATAAATGAAAGAGTATTAGTGCTTTTTTATTAGATCAATGAGTGAAATACTCAAGTACTAGTTTCACACATCATATGAAAGATAATACAACGTTGTTTTAATGGACATCTCCCTATAACCTTTAGCTTACTTGAGTAGTAGAAATAAGGGTGATTGTGTTATGTGTGACATGACACAAGTATTGACAACCTTTGCAAAATCTTCCTTGTCTATTTAGGGCTAAATGCTTAATATAACCACTCTTTATCAATACCTTCTAAAATTATTCTGATTATTCTATATATGATATAGAAAAAGGGGTTAACGCTTGATCTTAAGTTAGTTAAGATTTCAGAATGTCCAACCATGATGAAGATGTATAACCCATAATAATTAGAATATAAGATAGGAAGTGTAAACTTGTGGGATATCCTAAGAAAACTAAAGGATATTTAAATATACCACTTTATGAGATAAAGGGTATGTGTTGCTAAGCTTACTATATTCTTAAAGAAAGAGTTCATCATTGAGGAAAATAGTGGGAGCAAGGAATTTTTGGAAGGAGTTTCTGACCCACAAATCAAAGACACTTCTAGTTAGGTACTAATTGATAATAGCACACATCATAGGTCTTTAATTGTGTTAATTAAACTTTGTAGATATGTGAGACAATTCTTTGATTGAAGAAGAAAAGCACAATAAAGTGAGGATCTTGATCCAAAGACCTATGAAAGGACAATAGGACAATATTAGATGTTGATTCCAAAATAGGAGAAGACAATAAAATCTATAATAATATCTATCTATTTCAGCCAAGTTCAGAACTTGGTAGATCTACATAGGGTTGAGTACCCATTAGGTGTAACTGGAAAAGAAAGAATGGATACGAGTGAATTTGAATGTGAGACCTTCAAGGCATGGATGATTGAAAAGACATCGTCTAAGTTAAGGAGTTGACTATGATGACATCTTTTAACCATTGTCATAATTCAATCCATTAAGATTTTATTGGTGTACACTTTGACTATGAGATATGTCAATTAGGATGTTAAAATAATCTTTCTCCAATCACGAAATTTAAGGGGAGGTTCACATGATACAACCTCTGCTGTATATGATACAACTTAAGGGATGTGAGTCTCAAAATATCTAAAGAAAGTGTACATGTTGTTAATGTCTATTCATGGACTAAAACAACATTCTCAACATTGGAATATAAGATTTGATAAGATTGAATCTTATGACTTCATTTGAAATGAAGAAAAACCTTATGTATATAAGAATACTAGTGGGAGTGCTATTATATTATAGACATTTTATATAGATTACGTACTACTCATTATGAATGATGTATGTATGTTATCATCCGTAAAGTCTATCTATAAAATGAACCCTCCATAATTATTTTGGGAGAAGCTTCCTAAGGATTTAGGTCTATGGAGATAGATCTAAAAGGAATGCTTGGCTTGACCCATTTATTGTACATAGACACCATAGTCAAAGGGTTTGACATAGAAACTCCTATTTAGGTGTCTTGCCTATACGATATGGAGTTTATCTCTTTCTAAGAGAGATGAAATACATAAGTATGGTCTCTTATGATTTAGTCATAGGGTTTATCATGTATACTATGTACATAGCCTGACGTGATAAGTACTCTAAGGCGTCGTTTGGTATCGGGATAAAATGGATGGGGATAGGGATAAACCAATCCGTGTGATTGACCCTATCCCCATTATGTTTGGCTTGATTTAGGATAGGTTTAAGGATAATCTTATCCCATGTTTGGTATGTTAACAATAAATTCGAGGATAACTTTAAATTTTTATATTTTATCTTTATTTTTTATATTATCTTATTTTATTATTCATAACATATTTATAAATATCTTAACTTATTTACATATTTATATAATAAATTTAAAATATTATTTAAATATATAAATAAAAATAAGTTTACACGCGGACGGAGCTCAACCCGCCTCCCCTCCGGACAGAAGCCGGCGGACGGAGATGGACGGTGCTCCCCGCGGAGCCGCTCCTCGACCCTCCTTCTCGGCTACGGGTGGGCACAAAACGGTTCAAACTGAGAAATTAAAACGAACTAACTCATTCGGTTCGATTTGGTTCGGTTTGTGACCCCTTTCGATTTGATTCAATTTGAAAAATCTTTAAACTGTTTTAAACTAAATTAAACTGTTTAAACTGACTTAATCGAAAAATATAAAAAAATTATTAAAATATTAATAAAGCAACCCCCCGGTGGACGCCGCCCCCCTCCTCCCCCGGTGGACGCCGCAGCCCCCCCGGTGGATGCCGCCCCCTCCCCCGGCGGACGCCGCTCCCCCTCCCCCCGGCGGACGGAGCCCCCGCTCCCCCCTCCCCCCGGTGGATGCTCCCCTCTCCCCCGGCGGGAGGATCCCCCCCGACACCCCCCACCGAACATCGTGGCGTTCCTCTCGCGGCACGCGCGGCTGCCGCCCCCGTCCTCCGTGCCGGCGCCGACCGCCACGCCGCACTCGCTCACCCGGCGCGTGTCGTTCCGGATCGGCGGGGAAACGCAGGGGGAGGGGGACGATGGCGGGGCCGCGGCGGGCGCCCGGAAGGCGGAGGACGCGGAGGAAGAGGAGGAGGTTCTCCCGTCGCCGCCGTCGACGGGGCTTGTGGTGGATCTCGACATGGTGGAGGAGGACGTCGTCAGATCCAGATCGGTGTACTGCGATCAGTGCCGCGTAGTCGGTGAGTCAAACTCCTTCGTCGTCAGATCCCCCCCGCCCCCGCCCCCCCCCCCCGCGGCGGACGGCGCCGCACGAAGGACGCCGCAGCCCCTCCCCCGGCGGACGGAGCCCCCCCTCCTCCTCCTCTCCCGGCGGACGCCGCTCCTCCTCCCCCGGCGGACGGATCCCCCCCCCACCAAACGGATCCCCGCCGGACGGAGCCCCTCGCTCCCCCCTCCCCCCGGCGGATGCTCCCCCCTCCCGGGGGACGGGGCGGACGGAGCCCCTGCTCCCCCCCTCCCCCCGGCGGATGCTCCCCCCGGCGGGAGGATCCCCCCCGCCCCCGCGGCGGACGGCCCGCACGAAGGTCATATCCCCGAAATAATATTTCGGGATCAACTTAGTCTAAATATTATGTGGGATGAGTTATCCCCATATTTATCCCTAATTTTGGGAATAACCTGGATTAATTTAATCCAGGTTAAGCTCATGTTTAAGCGTATACCAAACAGGAGATTGGGGATAAACCAGATTTATCCTGGGTTATCCCCATACCAAACAGGACCTAAGTGTTATAAGAAATCATCAGGCAAATCCAAGTGAGCCATTGGATAGTTGAGAAGTATATCCTTAAGTACTTGAGAAGTACTAATGATGCATTAGCATGGAGGATAGGACTAGAAGTTTTGAGTTAGACTTAAGCTTCTAGTTCCATATGACTAGTAGTTAGATAACTTTAGGGTACATGTTTACCTGGTGGTGGTGTAGTGAGCTGAAAAAGTTCCATGCTATAGACACTATGGGGTTTACAAATTACAAGTGTTGTCGACTATTTATGAAGAAATTTAGATGAAGAAGTTCATCTTATTTTAGGGAGTTGTCCCTAATATCTCTGATAATGTACCATTATTTTATGAAAATGATGGATCATTACTTTAGTAGTGGAGCCTTTGTTTCATCAGAAGTTTAAACACTTTTGTGGCAATACTACTTGATCAAAGTAGTTACAACTCAAGGAGAAATGATTAAAGATAGAGTAACTTAAACTATAAACATTGCAGATCCACTAACTAAGGCCTTGACTCAAAGTGTGTTTGAGGGTCACCTTGGGCTGATGGAGATCAGACATGTGGGTGATTGACTTTAGTGCAAGTGGGAGATTGATAGAAATGTATGTCCTACAAGCCAACCATATGTGATATGATGTTATATTTCTTGTAACATCTTATTCAGTATTAATAGCATTTTCTTCATTACTTGCACTATCTAGATGTGTCTATCGTAATGAAGTCCTAGGTTGCATGCAATAATTATTGAATCATGATGAGATCATGATAATGAGATCAATCATCTAGAAGCATGTACTTTAAATATTCCTAGTCGTAGGACCATCGAGATGGGACATCAAAGATCCAGTAAGACTAATGTATATGATATCTTCTCATATGATGAGGTTGACCGATCTCATTGGTCATCAATGTGGAGACACTAAGATATATGTACAAGTGCTCATTAGAGGAATGAGTTCACTGAATTGACCATTATAGAATCTTTGAATGGTATATTACTGAATTGTCGATCAGGGTATTCTATCATCACAGTTGCACGATTGGATCTTTGACCTGAGTTGCCAGAGTTGTCTTACCAGGTGTACCATGTACTTTGACTATTGACTTATGAATCACTTAGTATCGTGGTCCTGTATAGTTAATGGATTGGGTATATGAGAAACCCGGTGGAAAGAAAGAATGTCCTATGGATAGTACTCTAAATCTTTGCCCAAGGTAGATAGTATAATTGGAAAAAGGTTTTCCAATTGATCTAATTACGAGTACAAGATCTCATATTGGGTATATGGGAAACTCGGTGGAGGCAATTGAGCGAACAATAGGGGATCGTCCACTCTTGGTAGGAGAGAGAGAATGTCCTATGGATAATACTCTAAATCCTTAGCCAAGATAAATTGGATAATTGGAAAAGAGTTTTTCAATTAATCCAATTGCAAGTACAAGATTCTATAGTGTTGGTATATTTAAGAGTTGACAGTTAATGTCATACTCCTATCCAACCGAGACATTAAATGGAAGAAGATTTGTATCCTAACCGATGATGGAAAGGCTCTTTGGAGAGGAGTTCATCCTCGAAGCCGTTTGGGATCATAGGATGTTGCTTGTACCATTCATGATCGGTAGGCCGTTAAATCTATTACGAGATAATAGATTTAATTTAAAAAAAGTTGTTCTTTTAATTAGGCCTCAACCAAATGGGCTCTTGGACCTAGGAGGTCACACACATAAGGACTAATTCGTAAGTTTGGGAGCTTGGGTTAATTTATAGAACAATAGGGGATTTTTGTGAAAAACTCTGAGTTCTATAAATAATAGCGATGAGAGCACAAACCCTATCAAACCAAGGGAGCTCTCTACGCCCCAGCCACCCTCCTTCACTGTCTTCCACCCTAGCAACCACCATTCGATGGTGGAGTTCCATTTGGGATGTGTGGTCGACGCCGATGCGAACAAGAACCTGACTTCGGAGACGGTTTGTGTGGATACAACTAGAGGTTGCACGCTTGAGCGACTTGGAAAGCGTGAGAACACTCGATCTTCTCTGATATATAGGGAGTGTTTGAATCCCCAAAGGTACGTGTTCAAAATCGTTCGAATACCGATTTTGGTGACATCGTTCGGTTCCAATCGAGACCAAGACATTGATATACGAGGAATTGAAATTTTTTCCTGCTGCACCAATCTGATTGGACCGATTCCTTACAATAACATCACCATGCTTCTAACACATTATTTATGGTACATAAAAAAATACCATTCACCACATACAAGTACATGATATGTCAACATACAACACAGACACTTAAGTTATCCACAATCTAAAATACTTATAGAAATTGAAAGAAGGTTCAGATTTAATCATTAATCCAAAATTCTATTTAATCTAATTAACATGCAACAATATATACGTAACATAGACTCAAGTTAAGCATATAAACATCTATCAAATCCACAACTATATACCTAAATTATCCTTCACATATCACAGAACAATTAATTACTAAAATTCAAGTTGTATGCATATACAAGATGTACTTATATATATAATTATAAATAATCACCATGTCTAGTATCATATTGCTAGAATTTTAAATCCATCCTGTGTTGAAGTTAAACATTAATTTTTAATGATATCAGACATTTCTCAGATGTCTAATTGAACTGACGCTAGAGAACTCTAAAATCAGTTGCTAAAAAGAAGATTGGACGACAGCGGTGCGGAACGAGGTGGTTGAAGTACTCTCCCTCTACTATGCTGGCTGTGGAAACAGGAGAGGGAGAGATAGAGAGAATAATATAAGAGAGTGAATATGAGAGAGAGCGCTCACGGAGGGGGAGAGAGGCGGTGGCGCACTGGCGGCACTGGAAATGGAAGGGCGCATGGCGGAAGGTGGCTGGCGCACGGTGGAGAGAGGCTGGGCAGGGTCGCGGTCAATGGCGCCAGTCGTGCGCGGCTAAAAGGGGACGCGGAGGTGGTGGGGACGAGTAGTTATGATTGTTTTTAGGGGTTTTCAGTTTTTAGTCCTAAAAATTTACCAAATTATTTTTAATCCCAACGTTAGTCCTCTTTATTTATTAGTCCCAACGTTAACTTATTTCTTTTTTCTTTATCCTGTCCATCACCATTTTTGCCTGATTCCTAAAATACCTTCTACTTTTATTATCTCATCTCAACCCTTTCCATATTCACCCTGTTGGTTTCTTTTTATGTTTTTTTTTCTAAAACTCAAATTGGTATATTTTGGTGTTGGCTTTTTTTTCAAACTCATGTTAACTATCTATTTGGCTATTAATATATTTGGTTATCAATCAATATATAGGTGGATTGTCTACATCATCTATGGTTTGGTTTATGTTTAAATCGAACATTATTTTGTAAAATCTAACGTCATTTTAATGTAATATAGAGCTGAGTGAATGAAGATATATATAGACTCTATCCAAGTGAATAAAATATATATACAAATTATTTTTTAAGAATTGTTTATTCTTAATCCTAAAAATACTATCAAAAATATTTAAATTATTAAAACAAATATAAATAAATATTATAAATATACATAACAGTGTGGGATGCCATTTACCCATGATGAGATATATGTTGCGTATGTGCAGCAAAATGATAGATAAATATTAGAAAGATCTTGATGAAATGAAACAAATATAAAAAGTCGGCTAGAATCGAAAGAGAAGAGGGCAAAATTGGAAATAAAATCAATAAATAGGCATGCTTAACCGTGTTAAGCTTGAATAGGGGCGGGACTAAAAAATAAGTAAATAGGTTAATGGGACTAAAAAATAAATAGGAGTATAAAAGTAAGGGCGGGAGTTGATTTGGCCTTTTTTTTAACTCATGATTTGAATAATTATTATTTAACTATTTTTTTAAAAAAATCTGAATATTACATACATTGTGACTAATGGGGTGTTTGGTTGCATGATAATTTTTTGTACATTTTCATGATAAAAAATTGTATTAAAATAAAAAGTGAACCAACTCATGACATAAAATTATCATGTTTGGAGGGATGTGATTACAAAAAAGAGTAACTACCACACATGACCAAACAAAGTGGGGGACCACAAGAAAAAAGAAAGAGGTGAGACCCTCTTTTTTTGTTTAAGAAGAAAATCACTTTTAAAACATAAAATTGTCATGGTTATCAAACACCTCTCTTAACAAGTTTTCTTACAATTTTTAAAATTTAAAACAAAAACCTTCATTATCATGCAACCAAACACCCCATAAGGGTAACTTGCCTGTCTGAAAGCAACTTCACCCTGATGATGCGTTCACGATATACCATAAACATGCCATCGATATTCATTCTGTACACGACAAACTCAAACGTGGACGGCGGTGGGCAAAAGTTCTTGAATGTTTGCATAAGATCCCTCTGCAATTGTTAACGTTGGTCGTGAAGAGAAAATATTATGAAATATTACAAAATTCAATAGGGCATGCTTGTTTTAAAGGTGAGGTTTGATTGCACTGATATGATACACTTTTTTTTTCTAAAACAGAAAGCATACACTATAATTTTGACAATTTTGACCGGCGAAACAATACGAGGGGATATCTTATTTTCTTCTGCGTATGATTAAAAAATCTTGCATGGCATCCCTTTTATGGTTGCATCACACAGGATGAAATTACTTTCAAACAGAAACATTCCTAAATTAACAAGTTAGGAGTACGATAGAAAATTCGTACTAATTAATTACACAAAATGCATCCACGATCAAAATCTCAATTAGCCATGTCAATGATAACTGGCATTCTATTATCCAATATGTACGGTGACTTAATTATAAGATAACTTGGTAACTCTCGTTAACCCATTATTTTAACAGACACAAAAATAGATACATTTCAAACCAAGTGTCTATTTATCAAAATATATAATGACCCATATTCTAATGCAACATGCAATTTGTATCCAATGCTATTAGTTTATTTTATTTTTTTACTTTTTTATATCATGCAGTTATAACTTAAAATTATCTTGTTGTTTCGTGAACATCTTGAGTATATTTCTGATATATATTCTCCGTTATGCTTAAATTTTTGTGACTTAACTTATTTTTACTTTTATTTTAATATATTAGATTATTAACATATACTATCTCTTCATATATCTAATAACCACTTGTTATTCAATAGTTATTATTTCTTAACAAATAGCACAAAGTAAGTAATCAAACAAAATGTATCTGTTATCGATAATTAGTGAACAGTAGATTGTTTTTCTTAAAAGATGTGGTTTTGAATAATTTCATTCGTATCCAAACAGTTATTCACCTTTATTGTTTCTCTCTTTCTTAAACTAATTTTAGGTCGGGTTTGGTATCAGAATGGATAAGTTTCAATTTTGATTTTGATAAGAAAATAGTGTTTTTAATTGGGATAATTTTGATAATATTGAAATGAGTAATTTCGATTTTGATATCGAAATCAAAATATTATGATTTCGCTCGGTTGGCACAGCCTTGCGGATGGGGGCGCAAGGTCGGGACCTCGCTTCCTGGCGGCGTCAAAGCCAGGCACCCCGTGGGGACGTGTTCTGTGAGGTTCGAACAGGGATTCGAACCTTCGCTGTCTGCGGTGCAACGGGCGTCTCGGCCACTAGGCCAGCATGACCAAAAAAAAATTCAATAAATCAAGTAGATGGGGATCTCATCACCTCTGGCCCTCCATTACTACTAATTTTAACACTAGAGCAAGCTAGCGCCACCTCCAACCCTACATTGTGAGAACGAAGAATTTATTCAGTGTACCATCTATCCTTATATGAAGGCGCGGACAAAAAATGGATCAAAAAGTGGGACTTTCACCTCAATCTGGTAAAAGATCAAATTTTCTAGAACTTGATATGTCGATAAGGCAAGAAAAGAGATGGAATAATTTGTCGGAATGAGATATTTAATCCCTAATATCGGGATAAAACTGATGAGAATAGAGATAAACTAATCTTTGTGATTAACCTTATCTCCACCCTATTTAATTTGAGTTCAGATAAATTTAGAGGATAACCTAATCCTATGTTTGGTATGATAAAAATAAATTGGAGGATCGCTTTATATTTTTATATTTTTACATTTGTTCTTTTATATTGTTACATATTGTTTTTCATAACATATTCATAAATATCTGATAAATATGAAAATATAATATAAATAATTATTCTTCATGAAATCAACTAAGAATTTAGATTTCTAGTGAATCTAACACTTAAGTTTCATTTAATCTACAGTATGGATTATAAATATTATATTTTATATATGTTAAACTTGATAATATTTATTAAAAATATGTAGTTTAATAATATATAATTATTAATATTATTAATAGAAACATATCTATATGGTTTTTATAACATAATAATATGCATTTTAATAATCTATAAATAATATATAATTAGTTATTTTATTAAATAATTAAACCAAAAAAATATGAAGCTTGACCTTCACACCTCCAACACAAACACATAAACTTAGGGTGCGTTTGGCAACTGGATCGGAGGACTTCATGCGGAAGGACCTTCTTCTTAAAATACCTTCTTTCAAAATTCCTTCTTCTTCACGGAAGCTAAAGGTGTTTGGGTCTAAAAATTCAAAAGAAGTCACCATGGAGGGCATCGCGGGGGCTGGCCGATCGTCTCCAGGTTGGTTTTGCTCTTCTGCAGGGGCCTCATTGCAGCAGAGGGGACTCCAGAGGGAGTTGCAGGTGCTCTTCGCCGGGGGTTGTCGGGGGGGATGATGTTGCTCGCCGGCGAGAGGGGGTGCTCGCCGGTCGGGCTGTCTTCGCCGTTGGGGGATGCGCACTTGCTGCCGATCGCAGTACGGGACGGAGGGGGCGGGGCTCGCCGGTTGCGGCAGGGGGAAAGGGGGGCGCACTTTCCGCCGGTCGCGATAGGGGACGGAGGGGGGGCGCACTTGCCGCCGGTCGCGATAGGGGACGGAGGGGGGCGCTCGCCGGTGGCGCAGGGGGGAAAGGGTGGGGGGGGGGGGGGGGCGCTCGCCGGTCGCAGGAGGGGACGGAGGGGGCGCTCGCCGGTCGCGGCAGAGGACGGGGGGGGGGGGGGGGGGCGCACTTGCCGCCGGTCGCGAGAGGGGACGGAGGGGGGCGCTTGCCGGTGGCAGCAGGGGGAAAGGGTGGGGGGTGCTCGCCGGTCGCGATGAGGACGGGGGGCGGGGGGCGCACTTGCCGCCGGTCGCGATAGGGGACGGAGGGGGGGGCGCTCGCCGGAGGCAGCAGGGGGGAAAGGGTGGGGGGCGACTGCTACTAGCGGCGGCGGGGTTTGCTCCTCCTTGAGCCGGCGGCGGCGCCCGAGCTCTTGAACCTGCCGAAGATGCCGCAGCCGGAGCCGGAGATCTTTGGAGAAGGCGGCTCAACGATGGGGGTAGCCCGCAGTCGCCGGCTTGGTCCGCGGGGGCGGGGCGCCCGCCGCCGCCGGAGAGGTTCCGCGTGGCCTGCCCGATCCCCCCGAGGCTCTGCGAGTGCCGCAGCGCCCTGAACTCCGCTGCTCCTCCTCCTCCTTCCCGGCTGCCGCCGCCCCCCATCATGGCGCCCTCCGCGAAGAGCCCGCCGTCCTCCCAGACCAGCCCGGACGACCCCGATCTCCTGAAGGTCACCATCGATCTCCGTAGGCCAGGCGCCGCCATGCTTCCCGGTAAGCGCGGTCGGGGAGGAGGGCGCGCGCAACGAGAACGGGGCAAGGATATGAAAACACGGGAGCGCTTTTTCGTCGTAGAAGGAGATATTTTTTCCTCCGAGCTTCTACCTTCGACGAGGAGGAAAAGTAGAGATACGAATGTTGTCAAACGGTGTCTTAAAAATTAGAAGCACTTTAGAGAGAAGGAGAAGTGAAAAATAAGTCCTTCTAAGTGGTTCCCAAACGCACCCTTAAACTCACCGTCTAAGTAATTTTATCGAACACCTTGCCTTCATCAAATGAAAGCTATATATTATATAAACCTCTCATTTCACACTCTCAAACCTGTCACAAGCAAGAAACCATAAATCACTTCTCCACGGCAAACCCCCTTTGATGGTTCCTCTTCCTTGGCATCCCTCTCTCCATCCTCGTCGTCCACTTTGACGTGAGTCCATTGCCGGTGGAGGTGGCGTACATGATGCTGGGCCAGAGTGATCTCTGCTACTAGCGGTTGCCATTGATGTCCACGCGAGACAGACGAGGAGCTGTTAATAAATAGCAGGTGAAGGGGCTCCACGATCAAATCTAGCGGCGGCGATGACAGAAGTTTGATGATTTCGACGAGGAGTCCCGATCGTCGTCGTCCCGTGCGGTGTGTCTGGATGGCTATGGTAGACCCCGATGGGCCTATCTCTGCCTGCATCTTCTTCCGGCGCCCATCCCAACCTCCATGCCTTGTTGAGCGTTGCGATCGCTTGGGGGTTGAAGTTGCCCAGTTGAGCATGCTGGAGTTGGGGAACAGAGGAACCGGGAAACCCAACGCTGCCGGAGCTGGGGAGTTCAACGCCGCCGAATATTCGCCGCTGCGAGCGTTGTCGAGCCCCAGTTGCCAGAGTCGTCGTGCCACGTGCGTGAGAGTTGTCGTGCCGTGCGAGAGAGCTTCCCCGTCAGTCACGCGAGAGTTGTCTATCCCACCTAATACGTGGATGACTTAACCATGTCCTTATTCTAACTTTTAGGGATATCTGACTTAAGTAAAATCAAGATTACATAAAAATTATTTGATTACTAAATAGAGAATTAGGGATAAATCAGGTCTATCCCTAATTATCCTCGTACCAAACAAGATTTAAGGTGTTGTTTGGTACGGGAATAATTCGAGAATAAACTTGATTTATCTTTAAAATTTTAGAGATAAATTAAGTTTCTCCTCAAAATTTTATGGTGCCAAATGAGCCCTAAGAGTATCAAATATTATCATCCCAAGGGCGTGGACAAATTTGCCAGCACGATCTTTGTCGGAGTGTGTCATCCTGCTAGAGGTGTCCGCATCTTGGGTGGCAAGAAAAACATCTAGATGTTAGAATTGTGGGGATAATCTCATATTGACTATTTGAGACTTGATATTGTGCACATATGTCTTGAGTCCTTCTATCTCAACATTATGATTTTGGAGTTTGTAAGAAGATATCAAAGCGGACACTTACCTATCTTTAATACTTGATTGATTATCTTACCTCTTATTCTCATTGCCCACTTTGACAGTGAGGGAGAGTATTAGAACTATGAGGATAGTCTCATATTGACTACTTGAGACTTGACATTATACTTATATGTCTTGGGTACTTCTACCTCAACACTATGATTTTCGAGTTTGTAAGACTAAAAAAACTCACTTCCACTCGTTGACTCCCATCGGACGAGAGCGGAGGCAAGAGCAGAATGTGACCGAGATGCTAGTGCTAGAGGAACTGCAGCTGCCGGAGGAAGAGCGGAGGCAAGAGCAGAATGTGACCGAGATGCTAGTGCTAGAGGAACTGCAGCTGCCAGAGGAAGAGCCATAGCAGAACTTGAGAAGGTTCTTCCATCTACAGTGGTTGGGGGGGCATCTGCGGCAGTTGGAGGAGTGGCTTGAGGAAGAGCCACGGCAAGTTTATAGGATAATCTGATTTCAATTCCGATAACTTATCAAAAATTTTATCGAATCTCCATTTAGGATAAATTAATTGAAATCGAGTTGAATAATTAGAATACCAGATACCGTTTACAGCCCTACCTTTATGGGATGTTTGGTTGCATGGAGATTTGTATTTTAATTTTTAAAAATTGTAAGAAAACTTGTTAAAAGATGTGTTTGACAACTTTCACAAATTTATATTTTGAAAGTGATTTTCTTCTTAAACAAAAAAAGAGAGTCTCACCATTTTCTTTTTTCTTGTGGTCCCCATTTTGTTTGGTCATAAATGATAGTTACTCTTTTTTGTAATCACATCCCTCCAAACATGATAATTTTATGTCATGAGTTGGTTCACTTTTTATTTTAATATAATTTTTTATCATGGAAATGTATAAAAAATTATCATGCAACCAAACACCCCATTGACATTGTTTGTTGGATTGAATCGGATAGAACCAGCTCTTCAAATCCAATCGAATCAATAAGTTGATCCGTTCTCACGATGAATCGGATAAATCGTATCGAGAGTGATATAGAGCACCAGTATTAGCTGCACCGAGATGATCCAATTGCGACGAGCCTCAGGGTGGACCATCTATTTGGCCAATTCAAGATTTTTTTTCTTGTTTACTTTTGTATCTTTCTCTCATATTGAATATGAATACATTTTGAGAATATCCACAAAATATTTTGTAAAGTATTATCTTGCTTTCATAAATTTATTTTCCAAAAACATTAGAATACGGATGTACGTCTGAAGGACTATATAAAACAGCCTAAAAACCACTTTATATCTAATCTAAAAAATAAAAAATATGTAAAATAAACACATTTAGAAAAAACAGTAAAGAATTAAGATATATTATTTAGAACACTATCTTAGGGACTCAACCATAGTAAAATATGTACAATGTTCATCTTAGATCCTTTAACTACAAAATCCTCTTAAACACATACATAAAGTTAGTGCCCATAAAGATATCAAAATGTATAAAATAAAAAACATCCACAGTCAATAAAAATATATAAACTACCACCGCTTTTTCTTTCTCTGTAACGACCTATGTAAACTTGATTAAATAAATACTTCTTTCTACAAAACGTAAACGACAGGGAGTCGAATATAATATTTTAAATTTTTTGTATGTTACATTAAAAAGAACAAGCCCAACTGTAAGCTTTCAATTATTTTTGTTTATAATAAATTTTATAATTTAAGTTATTTATATGATTTAAAAAACACTTTACTACGAACCTGATATGATTCGGGTGAATATCGAACCCTGAACAGATGAAGATCAGTCGAAGGATAGACAGACTGGCTCCTTCGGATTCGTCAGACCCTGACCCTAGCACATGGAAAAAATTATGGAGTACAAAGAAATAATAACTTGTCTCACAACTAGTGGGATCAAAATACACTAGTCGGGTATGTTTCCCCTTGGATCGAATATATGTTTTCCAAATCGACTGAAGAATATCCTAACATTACAATTGTTTAGTTTGGCTTGAGAGATGTATTTAGTTCAAACGGTTCAGAGAAAACTTCTAGAATGGATCAGAGAAGACCTCTCGAACCTCTAAAGATGATGGAGGCGAAGTACTTGCGCTTAGGGGAGGCAAAGAGGGCTGAAAAATGTCAGAGATGATGAAGGAGCTGAGGAGAAGTCGGTCAATAATACACGATGAATCAGAAAAGATGACAGCCACAGGCGGTCTCAGTCTCACTACACTCCCCCCATGAAACCTGACAGCAAAATACAAGCAACCGGAGAAAAGGAATATCTATCTCAAACAGCACGACGACAATGTGGCCCATCGTTTGCCAAAAAACCAATATCACAGACAATGTACGCATCCATCCAATGATTAAATAAAATGGCCCACGAAGAAATAGACCCATAGACACTACAGCAAGCTTGACATATAAAAGCTAGTGAGCAAAGATTACACGGCCTCATGCATTGCAAGATGTTGACTAAAGAACCTGTCTGATGGTATAATTTAACTATAGTGCATGAGAGCTGCGGAGGTGAACTAGTCTCTGCGATTCCGTACTCCACTTACGCATTCACCATGTTGAACTGAAACCGTGATAGCTGCTGTGGGATAGTGGAGATAACAGACCCATATCTCTGCGTCCATTATTTATTTATGTATTAGTATATATTTGCATCAATGTTCTGGTTGTAAAACAAATATTCTGACACTACTAATACACGTCAATTTATGGAGCATAAAGCAACTCCACGTCAACACTTACAGCACTCAATTGACGGCATGAATAGGTAGATTAAAAAAATCACTTTATATAAGGATGCCATGTGAATAAAAATATCAACTAGGTTTTACACTGATGATTTCGGAAAAGAGGTTAAACTAATATTTCTTCTTACAAGACAAGACCTGAAAAAAAGTACGAACTGTTGATGCATACAGCTAGAGAATATACAAGATACATATTTGCATCCTAAGTAGATAACGGTATGAACACTGGGAAAGAGGATGAAAATTCATTAGTTGAGGAAAGAAGCACTTCCTTTTAAGGGAACAAAAATCAATCCTCCTCTCCATGGAATGCAGCATCGGGATGTGGCTCACAACTCAGGCCTGATCCGGTCAGTTTTCTAGTCAACCGGCTTAGTCTCAACCCTGGGTCCCCAACACGGCGTCGGATCCGGGCAAAGTTGCATGACCGTGCAACCTGGTCAGGATCCTGCCCGACTAGGCACCCAACAGCCAGTCATTAAGCTAGCCATTGGGAGACTTTTAGACACCCCCAAAACCCCTTGGTGGCCTATGTAAGACCTCAAGAGGCCCCCTCTTACCTTCACACCTCCCCTACTCATTCTCAACCCCCTTCCCACTCTAAAACATCTCTTAAGCGTTAAAATAATGCAATTTCTCTCTAAAGTTATTATAGATTGTTGATTTTTCAATTCATTTCACAGCTTCTTAGAGATTATTTTTTCTTTATTGTGTTACTAACCTATTTTTTAGCATTATCTATATCTTTTTAAATTTCTTTCAACAGATTTTCTCCAAGTCGTGACACTCAAACTTTCGGCATGACTCGAAACAATCCGATTTGGTTATATTACAATTTGATATCCACGATGAAAAAGAACGTTAAATGTAAGTATTATGAAAAGAATAATGTATAGGAAAATTTACCGGTTGAAGCATCACCTGACAGGATGAAGGACAATATTGTCCCACGCACACAGACTTCACTAGGGATAAGAACCCAATTCTATAGATATTTAACTTTTATAAAACAGACAAAGAAAATAATAAAACAACATAAGAACACCATCCGAGAAGAAAATTCTCGACTTTCAAATTATGGAGTTTACATATGTAGGACCAGATAGGAGCACCTGACAACTCCTCAAGGCAAAGGTTTCAATGACGACCCTTTGCCATTAATGTTTAATAAGTGATACCAATATCTCTATGACCTTAATATTTAATCATTATTCTTATAAACAGATGACATGATACATGCGATGAAGACGAGATAGGAAGTTATTTGTAGATGAAGACGAGATAGGAAGTTATTTGACATGATACAGCATACCATCTGATCCATGAGTCAAGATTCTAAAGATAAGAGTAGACATGGAATTGGAAGAGGATCGAACAACGAGAAAGAAGAGGACATCCATGATCTCACAAAAGATGACAACTTAAGATTAGACTCCATGAATCTCGTAATCACACGCCCACGTTAAAGACAAACTATAATTACAATGGCAATAAAAATTGTGGATATGCAAGGAAAAAATCAAGCAGGTGACATCAAGATGTTTTTTCTTTAGTAACATATAAAGAACGCTGCAAAGGGGCCATATTGAGAAGTGATGATCAACATGCAAACGTCGAGATGATCGAGCAATGATTTTTCTTTAGTAGCATACAATGAATGCTGTAAAGGAGCCATCTTACGAAGCGATGATCGACATGTAGATGTCAGGATGGTCAAGTTGAATTGCTAGAGTTGCTATTTCAAATAAAAAAAATAAAAAAATTGAGGAGACATTAGAGAGTGAAGACTTTTAATGAGTTGTAAAGAAAATGCTTCATATAGTGCAACTCATAGTCAAAGTTCTTAAAATCATGATCTGTCTGATCAGGACTTGACCCCCCTAAGCTTTTGAGTGACAGACCCTATCTCTACCTTGACCTAATCAAAATTTTAAAATTAATTTTTATTAATTTTTTATCACGTCTCTAACACACCCAAGGATGGAGGAATCGGAATCGGTCAGAATCAACCGATTACTGAGAACCCGGATCGATCCAGATAGAATTTTTTTTCCTTTCTTCAAAAAAAATCCAAAAATATAGAAAATGACTTGGAAATTTTCTTTAAAAAAAATGTAACCTTTACCATGCATCTACATATCATGGATGATAGAATCGGCTAAATTGGATCGAAATCGGCCGATTCCGTAACGATGTATATAAGGCCCTTAGTTTTTAAATAAGAATAAGATGTAATATAATAACATGTGAGATGCAAACCATAACAACAAATAACATGTTCAAATGATAAGATGGAAAATATACATTACATCATCATCAATATCCCTGATATTAGCCTTCATTCTCATGCCCCTGTTGCTCTTCTTGCCATGACTGAGTTGTCCATGTATATGTTGGTCCATATCCATAGGAAAAGAAAACTCTGGACATCTCACTCATAGTTGTCAAGACGACAAAGTGCCCAAGGCGTTGAAGGGTACCGATTCCGCTTAGGCGACAAGGCGGCCGCTTAGACGTCGCCTAAATGGTCAAGGCAGTATTCAAGGAAGACTGAGTCGGGAGGTTGTTATATATAAAAATAAGCATAAATATAATTATATTTTTATGTTATAATGGAATATGAGTGTTTTATCAATGCACATAAGTAAATATGATGTGTGTGAAAGAAAAGAAAGTTAAATAAATTTTTATAAAATTTAAGTATATAACTCATTTATGATTATAAAATTTATATATGTGCAATAGTATAAGTGATGGTAAAATATTGATATAATATTATTAAATGGGGGGAGCGCATAGTAGTCGCATATCGACCTGCGCGGTCAAGTCGCGGGGGTCAAGAGGGCAACGCCCCTTGTGGGGGGTTGTTAAGTGGGCGAAACCCCCCGAACCCAAAAAAGTATTTAATAGTATAAGTGAGACAGAGAGATATTGAAGAAAGAACCGAAAAGAAACTTAATTAAGTATATAATATATGTTTATAATCATAAATCTTAAATATGTATGATAATGTAATATATTAATATATTCAAACTATCATTAAATAAGTGTCTCTTGTGAGGGGTATCAAGGAGAAAAAACTCCTCAAAATTATTTTTTAATGATATAAAAATACCCAAGGTGCCTTGCCTGGGCGCCTTTTTGGCCCTTGGCAAGGCGCCCATAGAAAAGCGTCTTGCCGCCTAGGCGGGCACTTTGATAACTATGATCTCACTCAAATCATATGGATTAGCCTGTGCCATGTGTAGGCTCTGAGGTGTAGGTGGAAGATACCATGACTGTTGTGGATCAAAAAATGTGTGATAAGGTGGCTCCATATAATGTGATTGTGGCTCATGCTCAACCAAAGTGTAATACGGCCTTGGCCGCCGTGAAGTAGGTGAGTCAAGATCCGCTCCTGCACCTGCATATGTCATAGACACCTCTCCCTCTCCTGTCGGCTGAGTGGCTAGTATGTACTCCTCGTCGTCATCATCTGAGAAGTGAGAAGGAGCCTGCGTGCTATCATCTGGGCTCACAAGACGTTGCCTGATCTCCGACTTCCTCCTCTTCCCTTCTTCAGCCATCTTTAATGTCCCACCTGAACCCAAAGAATTTTTTTATTCGGAAAATTTGCCCTTTTTCGTGATGTAACTTTTGTTTTAATCTTGCCTAAACTGCGAATGGGCTGGGTAACTGCGGCTGAGGCTGGAGCTGGAGCTAACATTGAAGGCGGCTGTTGTACACCTGCTGGGGCAGAAGATGGGCCTACGCCTGCCTGAGCCTGAGAAGTAGATGGAACATCCTCCTCAAGCTCTACACCATCTAACTCCCATTCTGCCCATGCACGGTCATTGGGATCAAACTCAACTACATGATCCCTGATTGCCCTCTCCTCTATCCAGGTAGTAAGTGCATACTCCTCCTGAAATATCTGATCCATGTCGACCTCCTCAGGTGGTGGTGTGGCTGATCTATGCCTCTGCTCATAAGGACCACCTACGAACCGTACAAATCTTTCCTCTGAAATCTCCTATCAATCTTTAATGTTCTTAATGCACAGCCTCATGTTGTAATGACAGAAAACCAGCTTTTTCAGCCTGTTTGAAGTCAATATGTTCCTCCTCTTTATATGTATCAAGTTAAATGTGCTCCAATTCCTCTTACAATGAGAGGAACGAGTATCCTGATACCAATAGCAGCAAGTGGATTCCATCGCTCCTGGTGTTCACCTAAACCCACCACTCAACTGCAAAAAAAAGACAAACAATCAGCCCTCAGTGAATTAGTGGACATATAAAGAATAAGATAAGGAAGTCATAAAAACATCTTAAATAACTATACCAGGAGACACTTTGTCGCAAAAATATCTCAGATCAACATCTGAGTATACCCCAACCCTCATCTTATACCTCTGTATCTGTAAAATGATAAATAAAAATTTGATTAGTTGTCAAATATTTATTAACTCCAAGTTCTCAATGTATTCCCAACTTATTTCTAACTCAGCTTCTACCTTATTCTGCTGAGAACGACAAAGGTGCTGATTAACTAAGAGTATGCCCTACATCACCTCATTGTCGTTCATCACATGTTCTCCATATTAAATGCGGGGGTTCAAAAAATATCTTGCAGGCATTTATCAATACTAAATTATCAACAAGGCAATTATTGTTTAAACTGAAAGTAGGTAAGCACAAATAATTGATTCACTAACTAACCTGTAACATGTACATCATGGTGCAAAGTCTTGTCCCATCGGTCATCTATGATCTTCCACCATTTTTTGTAACAACTGGGATTCTTCTCTTTTATTTTTAATTTTGCCCAGTCCATTGCATCATATAACGTGCTCATTTGATTCCTGTCATTTGAGTCTATCAACCTCAAGACAACTACAAGTGACTCAATCATTGCCAAGTAGTAGGCAATCCTCTCCTAAAATCTCTTGTTAATGATTTGTCTCACCCAGAATACATGTTGCCTCTTCTCTATCAGTTTCTTTTTAGCCGCCTTATAAGAGGATTCATTATCAGTTACAAAATGAACCACATTCTCCTCCCCAATCTCCTCCACCACAACATCCATCAAGAAAAAAAGATAGTCGGCATTTTTTGTCTTCCCATAAGCATCCACCGACTTCAAAAATGGTGTGCCCTCAGTACAATACACCAAGAAGTTTATCATGCTCCTCTTGGTGATACTTGTCCACCCGTCACATAATTGTGCAACTCCTCTCCTTCTATATCAATCTAAACCCATCCATCCACTCTCTCAACTCCTGCACCTCCTCCTCCAACCCACCACCATATATATATGCTTAGATGTCGTGTGTGAGGTTGGACTGGGTTACCCAGTCCAACCTCACCCACGACATCTATTGCAGTCTGGAAGTAAAGGCTGGTGGCTGCATGTGCTGGGATGCCTACAAGAAGGTAAAAAAAAATTTTGATATCATTATCAGCCATAAACAAGGTGACTAAATAATGACGGTGTAAATGCCGTTTTAAGAGTGATACCTACATGTAAAAACCACTTCATAATGTGACAAACTACTCTCTTACCCAGTCCAACCTCACCCACGACATCTATTGTAGTCTGGAAGTAAAGGCTAGTGGTTGCATGTGCTGGGATGCCTACAAGAAGGTAAAAAAAAATTTGATATCATTATCAGCCATAAACAAGGTGACTGAATAATGACGGTGTAAATGCCGTTTTAAGAGTGATACCTACATGCAAAAACCACTTCATAATGTGACAAACTATTCTCTTTGCAGCCGTTCCTGTTGCCATCACCTTTTTCATGACTTGTTTAATTCCCGTCTGTTCAGCACTTTGTTTCCTAAATAGGCATCACTCTGTGTAAACCGAATACTGGCAAAATGACGGTGTGGCTCCTGTCTTCCTCCCTCAGTCTTCTAGTCTCGGGTAGGGCGAGCCGATACTAATCAACTAAGAACTGGGTCAGCTCTGGACCCTCCTGCTCCCCTCCTCTTCTCTTCCTCCATAGCATCTGCACACTTGATAGCATGCCTACCTCTCCTAAGCTTGGGCTGCGGGATCCTGCTTGTGAATCGACCTACAGGCATCGATTATGGCCCTAAAAGGCCAAAATCAGTTTGATTCCTAGTCCGATTTCAGACTAGACTGTTCGGCTTCAGGCAAAATCGGTCGAATCGACCAATTCAACCGATTCCATCCGATTCCAGGAGAATTCCCCCCGGAATCGATCCTTCCGTAAGGAACCGATCCAATTCCAAAATCGGCCGATTCTGATCTGATCCGACTAATTCTTCCATCTATGAACACACCTGAGTCGATTTTGACATAACTGACCCGCTCCCAACCCCCGATTCCACCTAGTTTGCATAGAATAGTAAATGTAACTAATCCATTGGACCTTCCAGATCAAGAAGTATTTGAAGAGGGTCGAGAAGACACGTCAGAGCCAAACATCTAAGTTCCATACCAAACGTCGAATGAATCGACTTCAAAAAGTAACAATGATGGAGCAATCATTCCGAAGCACATATATAAGTAAGGTAGAATTACAACCTCCACCAATGACAAAAAATATTACATGTATGCCACTTAAGATGAATATTACAGTGTGCAAATATAAGGTGGAAAAAGCATGTAACAAGGTGGACGTTGACATATCATATCATAAAATGATTGAGAACAAGAATTCAAAGTTCTATGACCATGTATAAACTTACAACCAAATCTACTTTTCCCAAATGTCTTGAGAAAAATATATTTATTATGTAAAATAACAACAATATATAATATTTGAATAGAAATCAATAAAAAATTTCTAACCATGTTCCTTATTTTTCTAATTTTTTTATATTTTTCATGATGTTTTTAATTTGTTAATGTTATCCAGTCTAGCCGGACCTAGATCACTATCTGATCTTAGCAAGATCAAGTTTGGGCTGGGCTAACCTGATCCTAATCCAAGACCCAACATTACTTGCTTCTACCCCCCCCTCCTTGCATCATAGTGGCCTCTCCTCGAATCATTGTTTTACAAAATAGGTGTATTGACAGATAAATAGAGACACCAAGAATCAATTGCTCGAATAGACTGTAACGGGAAACAACAAAAAATTACAAGAAACAAGGAAACAAAAGAATGAGACAAAATAACCACATCTAGCAATTGTAGCCTATGTGAACTTACAAATCGTTCTTTCTCCTAGCCTTGGTGTTAACGGATGGCATCTTAGTAACCATGTGGTCATAGGAAACCAATTAAATCAAGTGACAAGAAATTGGAGAGATTCAACAAGGAGGGTCCTTTTGGTTTTGGGAACTCGGGAGAAGCAGTCTTTCTAAAGTATGTTCAATAAAAAGGACTTCACAAAGCAATATTTTTGTATTATAGAAGTTAAAGTTGTTTGGTACTAGATTTTATAATAAGAAAAAAGTACTTATATAATAATAAAAAATTATTTCATATGAAATGTCAATTACAGTAACATGTACATCTCTTAGTTTTTGAGTCCCACATCACTCTTATCTTCAGGCTACCTTTTTTCCTTATCCATACTATAAAAACATACTAGAAGTAAAAGAATAACATGATAATGTTAATTAAAATAGAGAATAAGCATAAAAACAACTATTGCTTAAAGAAAATGTGCAATAGTTGGGAAAAGGAATTCTTGATTATATGTCCTATTTTGGACCTTAATTTATTTTTTATTGCATCCTTTAATCGACTTATTTAATGGTCCTCATTTTATTAAAAATAAAGTTTTTGATCCTCTTTATCATTTTCTCCTTTACAAATTTGGTGATTCCATTTTTACCCATCCACTAAACCAAACCCTCATGAAGAGCCTAAGGGCCCTAATGCTCAAAAGCTACATCAACAGCCAGCCGCTCCTAGAGTTTGCACCATTGATGATGGGCTGGATGTACAGGCTCCTTCGACGACATTGGATGCTCGATGAGGCTCGGGTGGTGAGGCTCCTCAACGGCAGACGGTAGGTGACGGTGACGGGCAATGAGGTTCATTTGATGGCGAGAGTGCAGCATATTTGTCAAGGTGCCCGCCTAGGTGGCAAGGCACTTTTCCAACAGTGTCTTGCCAGAGCGCCTTGTCTGGGGCAAAAAGGCGTCTGCCTTGCCCATAGTTGTCAAGGCGCCCGCCTAGGCGGCGCCTAGGCGCCGCCTAGGCGGCAAGGCGCCTTTCCAAGGGCGCCTTGCCAGGGCGCCTTGTCTGGGGCCAATAAGGCGCCCAAGGCGCCCGCCAAGGCGCCCAAGGCGCCAGCCTAGGCGCCCAAGGCGCCCAAGCAAGGCGCCTTGGGTATTTTTACATCATTAAAAAAAGTTTTTGAGGAATTTTTTTCCCTTGATACCCTCACAAGGGACACTTATTTAATGATAGTTTGAATATATTAATATATTGTATTATCACTTATACTATCATACATATTTAAGATTTATGATTATAAACATATATTATATACTTAATTAAGTTCTTTTTCAACTCTTTCCTCTCTCTCTCTCTTTGTCTCACTTATACTATTACATACTTTTTTGGGTTCGGGGGGTTTTGCCCCCCTGACAACCCCCGAGGCGCCGCCCCCGACCCCCGCGACCCGACCGCGCAGTCGATCCGCGACTACTGCGCCCCCCCCGGTTTAATAATATTATAACAATATTTTACCATCACTTATACTATTGCACATATATAAATTTTATAATCATAAATGAGTTATATACTTAAATTTTATAAATATTTATTTAACTTTCTTCTCTTTCACACACACATCATATTTACTTATGTGCATTGATAAAACAACCTCCCGACTCAGCCTTCCTTTAATACCGCCTTGACCGCCTAGGCGACGCCTAAGCGGCCGCCTTGTCGCCTAAGCGGAATCGGTACCCTTCAATGCCTTGGGCGCCTTGTCGCCTTGACAACTATGGCCTTGCCCGTCTTGCCCACCTTGGCACCTAAGGTGCCCAAGGTGCCTGGCTAGGTAGGCGTCCAAGGTCCCATCCATGACTCTCTTTTTTTCTTTCGGGGGCTTTTGCCCCCCTGAAACCCCCTACAAAGGACGCTACCCCCTTAACCCCCGCGACCTGATCGCACAAATTAATCTGCGATTCGCGGGCGCTGATTTAATAATATTGTAAACATATTTTATTATCACTTATACTATTATATATGGTTAAGATTTGTGATTATAAGTATATGTGGTATACTTAAAACTTAAGTTCTCTTTTAATCCTCTTTTCTCTCTCACTTTAATATTAGTTATTTCTCATAATATATATATCAATACATTCATAATTATAAAAAAATAAAATCACATTTACATAATATATGTGTACATATATTTATGTTTGTATGTATACATAACATATATAGTATTAACATCTAATTATAGATATATTTGTATATATGTATATACACATATACATATATATAAACATTTAATGTCACTGTCTTGACCGCTTAGGCAACGCCTAAGTGGCCGCCTTATCATCTAAGCAGATTTGGCACCCTTTAACGCCTTGGACACCTTGTCGCCTTGACAACTATGGAGTGCAGTGAGACTCATTGGATAGAAGACACAGAAGCTTCAATCGTCTTAGAATTTTTGCTTTTGAAAATGCAAATCTTTCTCATCCACTCCTGCAAGCACCTAGAGTCTCACCGAACTGGTAAATGACATCGGGTTAGAGCATTGTGCTCCTTCAACAATGCCACTGCCTCATATGCCAGAAACCATATTCTTTATAAATCACCGGATTTGAAATAACTCAATGTTTCATAAGTTTCAACAACTCAAGCAGCAGGTTAAAGCTTATTATCTTGATTTTACATCCTATAGAGAAGCGCACATCATCCAGATGAAGACGAATGCTCGAAGCACAGCCCAGTTGAATGCTCACAGCCTCACATGCTGGAGACCATATTATTTATGAATCACCGGATTTGAAATAACAACTTAATGTTCATAAGTTTCAACAACTCAAGCAGCAGGGTAAATCTTATTATCTTCATCTTACATCCTATTGAGAAGCGCACAACATCCGGATGAAGATGAATGCTCAAAGCACAGCCCATTCAAACGCTCACAGCCCCGTGTGTGTGGGTGTGGGTGAGTGTGAGGGGGGAGAGGTAAAATAGAAAAAAATAATTCAATCCATTAACATTGACAGCGCTTGGGGAAAGTAGGGGCGGGAGTTAAATTGTTTTTAAAACTGGGATTATAAAATAAAGAGAAGGGGTTGTGGGACTAAAAAATAAAGTGCCCTTGAAAAGTCAGGTCAGAGTTCATTTCCTTTTGGAAAAAGGATGCCCAATATAAACATGTATGTTAATATCTCTTTTAAGCGAACTAGGGATCCCTGCCTTATATAGCTAACCCCATAATGTGTCTTTCTACCATGGCATGTTCCTTTCTTTCCAAATCGTCCAAAGAGCATCTGGGAATATAAACTCACAAAAAGTTTGTTCGCAATCCCAAGGGGCAAGAATTAAGGTTGTTGCACTCTTTCAAGAGATTGACCATTGAGTATCCTGGCAACTAACAAGAAATTTGCCATAGATAAAAATGTTACACCACATCAAAGAAAATATGGTTAACATCCTCGGCCTACTCCCACAAAATAAACATCTTGTGGATGAGATAAAGAATAATCTATGAAGCAGAAACCTGGATGGCAATAATCTCCACTGAACATTCCAAAGATCTTGATTGCAGTAATTTGCCATAGATAAAAATGTTACACCACATCAAAGAAAATATGGTTAACATCCTCGGCCTACTCCCACAAAATAAACATCTTGTGGATGAGATAAAGAATAATCTATGAAGCAGAAACCTGGATGGCAATAATCTCCACTGAACATTCCAAAGATCTTGATTGCAGTAATTTGCCATAGATAAAAATGTTACACCACATCAAAGAAAATATGGTTAACATCCTCGGCCTACTCCCACAAAATAAACATCTTGTGGATGAGATAAAGGATAATCTATGAAGCAGAAACCTGGATGGCAATAATCTCCACTGAACATTCCAAAGATCTTGATTGCAGTAAGATTGAACTCCATATGAATTTTCACCAATTAACCTCTTTTCCTCTGCAACTCAGTCTCCGACAACAGTGGAAACCCCAAATTAAATAGATTCCTTCCAAATCATCCTCATGGTTGATGATGGAGCCAGCATGTGCTGACAACACCGAATACCCCATTGCTGACTCAATTTCTAAAAAAAATCAGATCCACCACCCTAAGCCCCATGGAGATGGTGATGGGGACTGGTACAGACTAGATCGGTCAACTATTCAGAGATGGCGTCGTTCGGGTCCTTAAGAGACCGCACATCTATTTCTTGTATTTAGTAGTTTTAGTTTTTTTTTCTATTTTCTTTGATATTTAGAGTCCTTTGATTCTTACTTTTCATTTTAGTCCTATAAGGGGACATTATGTAATTAGTTGACATCGGCTTCCCACCTTTGTGTGCTCCCGGTTCTCTCTTCCCCCTTCTAGTGCTCCTTCTCCACCTCTGGAACTAGGTTCGGTGTCCCTTCCCTCTTCCCATTCGGTTCCCCCTCACCTCAAACAAGCTTCGACCCTCCGACATTTCCACCCCCCCGTGGCCTGTCTAGACCTCCCGTCTCACCTCACACCCTCCTCAAGCCCCTATGCACCCCCTCGGTAGCACTCCCACCTCCCCGACCTGACCCCCACAAACCCCCCATTCCGGTGCCCTCCCATGGCTGCACACCTCCCCAGCCCTAAACACCCCCGTCCCCCCACCTCAGCATCACCCCTCCACTGCAAACCCCTGCCCCTAGCCCTTCACAGACCCCTAAAACCCCCCCTCCTGTAGGACCACCGCGACCCCTAAATCCACCCCTTTCCCGCCGTCAAACAACCTCAAGCCTCTCCCCCCTTCCACCGGACCTAGGCAGCATCAACGAAGAGAAAGGAAGAAGAGGAGGAAGTAGAAAACGCTGCTGCCATGACGTCGCTGCAGACGAAGGTTGCCGCCCTCCATTTCTCCTTCCGCAGTCACCAAACCCGCCGTGATGAAGATGACGCAAGGTCAGGAGCCGCCGCCTCCTTTTTCTCCTATTAGGGGGGCTGAGAAGGTGCCATGAGCCCCCATCGGCTCTCCCTCACGTCTATGAGCGTCTGGGAGTAGCAGCCACCCACCACAATCCCCCCCTACAGGTTCTGCTGCCAGTGTGCCACAACTCCCTACCCCGATGGTTGTGCGGCGCAGCCCTTGGCGGCCACAAACTCCACGTGGCCGCACACGTAACCGTTTGGCAGCTCACCCGTGGGCAGGCTGTCTTAACGACCGGCCCAGCCGCCAGCTCAACCGACCAACCAGCCGGTTCAATCTAGTCTGGTCTGGTTCAAAGCTGGTTCACACTGGTTCAGTGCCTAGACCACCAGTTCAGGGCTGTCCAACCATGGTTCAAACCGGTTCAGTCATCCAGGTTCAACCCAGTTCAGGGCCGGTTCAGGGTTCCCAGACACGGTTCTCAGCTTTTTGGGCCCAGTTCAGGGTTCCCAGACACGGTTCTCAGCTGTTTGGGCCCAGTTCAGGCAGTTTCTGGTGGGTTTTAAACCTGGTTCAAAGGATTCCAGTTCGGCTTAACTTGATTCCGGTTTGGTTCAGCACCCGTTCGGTCATTTTAAGTCAATTCAGCTCAATTCAGATAGTTTTCAACTCAGTTCAGCGATTTTCAGCCCGGTTCAACGTGGTTCAGTAAGTCTGATCAGTTTTCGGACTATTTCGGCTCAGCGGGCCCACCTAAGATCCGATTTGATGGGCTCCAGCCACGGATTACGGAATCGGTGGAATCGGACCGATTCCGACCGATTCCGGAATCGGATCGGTGTCCGGCGGAAGAACCGATTCCGGGAAGAATTCCGCGGAATCGGTCTGAATCGCCTGGAATCGGTCGACCGATTCCATGTGGAATCGGTCGATCCGACCAATTCTTCGGAAGGCCGGGTTAACCCGGCCCGGTTCGATTCCCGGTTCGACTCTGGACCGGGAATCGAACCGATTCCGGCCCTTTTAGGGCCGGAATCGACCCGCAGAGCTGCACTCGGTCGATCCCGCGGCGGAAGGAGAGGGCGCAGGCGATTCCGGCGCGATTCCGGCGTGATTCCGGCGATTCCGGCCTCGATTCCGTCGATCCACCGTCGATTCCGGCCGATTCCGTCGATCCGGGGGTCGGTCCGGCCCGATTCCCGCGGTCCCGGCGATTCCGGGGCGATTCGGCGATTCCGAGCATTCTTTAAAGGATTCCGCCGATTCGAAGCTCGGATCGGCATCGAATCAACCTCTTCGATCTTTGTAAGGTTTTTGGTAAGATTTCTTCGCCGAAAACTTCGTACGTCCATTCTTACGCGTTTCGACGAGTTTGAGTGTCGTTAAACTTTACGATTTGCAATAGAACAAGTCGTTTAAGTTTTGAACTATCCCGATATGTCCATTTTGCACGGGAAAAATTCCGGATATCCGTACGCCTATTTTTACACGTTTCGACGACTCGAGTAAAAGTTAAACTCGGTGATTTGTGATCGAATAACTCCGCTCAAGTTGTTTGAACATCGATTGGATGTTCTTTGTACGGAAAAAAATTTCGGATATCCCGTACGTTAATTTACGACCATTTCGGCAAATACGTAACCCTTTAAACATGCGAATGGTGTGTTTCTTGGGTTAATGCTTACGAACAGTAAATGCAAACAATTTTTATGTTATCTAATCATTTTTAGTGCATTGTTTACAATTTTTGCAGATTTAAGCAATGGCCGATCAAGGTGACGCGGCACCGGCGCGTGCTTGCGACGTGGGTTGGGAGCACGGGCATATAGTAGACTTTAGTCGGGGAAGAGGGTACGGTGCGAGTGGTGTGGGAAGGAGATGAACGGGGGTGTTCCGGTGAAACAACATATTGCGGAACGAGGTGGGAATGTAAAAAAATGTGACAAGGTGCCCGGGGAGAAGAGTGAGGAGATCGAGAGGATACGTGACGAGTGGGAGAGCCTCTCGACGGGCTGTTAGGATCGAGCGAGAGGGAGGAGTTGCGCGACGAGCTACTCGAGAGGAGGAGGGACCGCGATTTGCCTACCTCGAAAGGGAAAAGCAAGGGGAAGGCACCGGGCGAGCCGGAGCCGCGAGAGCGAGGACGAGTCCTCGGACTCGAGCTTAGACGTGCTTGGCGCGATAGCAAGCGTACCTTTGTTGAGGAGGAGGGACGGGGAGGAGGGGAGCGAGGAGGGTGCAGGTCGGAGTTGACCCGGCTTTGGGCCGATCGGCATCGGCTCGTCCTACCGGGGACGAGACGACCCGGGGAGACGAGGGCCATCACCGCCGTTACTTCTGCCGGCCACTCGATTTACAGAGTGACGGTATTTATTTTGGAAACGAGTCTTTGGTCGGATGGAGATTAGCGAGGCAATGAAAGGGGTGAAAGGCAACGAGGGAACGAAGTGAGAGCCGTTCGCCGCATTGTGAAGTGGTTTTTACGTACGAGGTATCACTTTTTAAATTAAAATTGACATTATGTGTGTTTTTTATTTACTTAAACTTAATTTTAGCTTTGATCCCGATTTTTTTAACTTGATGTAGGCATCCCGGCACATGCGGCCACCGGCCCCTACTTCCGGACGATGGTGGATGCGGCGTGGGTGAGCTGGGACCGGGTTTGCGAGCCGGGCGACGGAGACACGTATACGGCGGCACGGATGAGGAGGTCCGGGGAGTTGAGGAGTGGATGGATGGGTTCGAGTTGGTGTGGAAGGAGAGGGGTTGCGCGATATATGTGCGATGGGTGGACGGTATCACCGAGAGGGTATGATAAACTTCTTGGTGTGCGATACGAGGGGACTACATTCTTGAAGTCGGTAGATATGCAGGGAAGATAAAAAATGCCGGACTTCATTTTCTGGATGGATGGAGTGGTGGAGGAGATGGGGGGAGGAGAATGTGGTTCGAGTTGTCAGCGACAACGAACCATCGTATAAGGCGAGTTTGGGAGGAAGTTGATGGAGAAGAGGAAGCATCTTGGGTGCCTGTGCGGCCGCATTGTAAGATCTCATATTAGAGGATATAGGCGAGGAGGAGGGTGTATCCACACTTGTCGAGCGGGCGCGACGATCGCATCTTTTATTTATTCGCATCCCGCTGCTACATCGTATCGTGAGATCACGCGCGGGGAGCGCGATCTTGTTAGGCCCGGTCGGACACGATTTGCTACGAACTTCATTGCTCTGGAGAGTTTACAGTGGCACGAGGCATGCATTGGTGAGGTTCGCGCGATCAGGGTATTACAACTATATGGTGGACAACACGCTGACGAAAGAAGCCGGTTGGAGATTTTTGTCGGGTACGAGAAGCGGATCAGCGACAAGAGGTTTTGGGGAGAGGATTGCCTACTACTTAGCGATCATTGAGCAACGGTAGTTGTCTTGAGGTTGGTAGACTCGGATGACGGGGACAGTTGGCACATTGTATGATGCGCATGGGACCGGGCAAGGCAGAAAATTAAAGAAAAAAATCCCGAGAGGTTCTGAAAAGTGGTGGAAGATCATTGATGACCGATGGGACGAGACCTTGCACCGCGATGTCCATCTTTGCGAGGTAACTTGGTTAAAAATTTATTTTTGTTTTGTATAATTGTCTTAAAGGGCACGGTGTTAAGCTAATAAAATCTTGCGAGGATACTTTTTGAACCCCGCGTCAATATGGAGGACGAGGTGGTGAACGGACAACGAGTGATGCGGGGTACACTTGCGGTTATCCGGCGGGCTGTGCCGATCTCGGCGGGGGACGGGATAGAGCGAGATAGAAGTAAGTTAGAGTTCGTTAAATACCTTGGACTAACGTTACCGAGGCAACTATTTTTTTTTTCGGATGCGAAGTACAAGTTGAGGGTCGGCGTATACTCGGATGCGACTGAAATATTCGATTGACAAAGTGTCACCTTTGGTATAGTAATAGTTTGATGAGGAATTTCTTTTAACTTTTTCATATAAGTTATGGTGATGATGGGCTAATTGTTTTCCTTTTCTCGTTTTGTGTTTTTAACGGTGAGTGGTGGGTTCGGGTGAACAGGAGTGGATGGAATTCACTTGCGGCCATTGGTATCGGGATGCGAGGCAGAGCACCGAGTTCCTCCCCTGCGTGAGAGGAGCGGGTACATTCGACGATACGTACGAAAAGGAGGAACGAGGTTGACCTCGGACCGGTGGAGAAGGTCGATGTCGTCGTCTGCGTGAGGGGCACGCGTAAAGAACATCGAGGATCGGCGAGAGAAGATCGGCGAGGAGCGATTTGCACGGTTCGCGAGGTGGCCCGTACGAGCGAGCATTCCTCAGCCACCGCCACCCCGAGAAGGTGGACGTGGACCGGATATTCGGGAGGAGCATGCACTTGCCTCACGGATAGAGGAGAGGGAAGCCGGGGATCGTACGGGCGAGTTTGATCCCGATGACGTGCGTGGACGAAGGAGAGTTGGATGGTGTTGAGCGAGGAGGATGCTCGGCTCACCTCGTCTACTTCTCGAGGCTCGAGCGGGGGCCTGTACCGCGGCGGCTATGGGCGACCACTGCGGCCCTTTAGCGCGGCTCGGCTCACACTCGGGTCCCCGGCGGCCGCTGCCGGCCCGTTCGCGGTCGGGGAGAACGCAGCAAAGGTGACGCACGAAAAATGGGAGGATTTGCAAAAGTTGAAAAAAACTTTGGAGTTCGGACCTTACGGTAGTTCGAGAGATGGTGAAGAGGTAAAGAGAAGGAAGTTAGAGGTCGGGCGTCTGTCGGCCCGGATGACGGCACGCGAGCTCCTTCTCGCTCCTCGGGTGATGATGACGAGAAGTGCATACCGGCGACGCGGCCATCGGCGGCGGTGGTCGCGGCTTCGGCGTGTACACGCCGAATTTGGATACACGCGGTTCTTATATACGAGAGGCCACGGTATCCGGTATTTGGCCGAGTTGACCGACGGTGGATTACACCACCCGGCTCCACCGTCACTGCCTTACGTCCCGGTCGTCCCGCCGATCCGATCCATTTGACCTTGATGGCATGGCATCGGCATTATTTTCATATGGAGTGGGTCCGGACGGTATACGAATTGAGCGCGAGGGAGGAGCGTGAAGCGCGGCGAGGAGAGGAGGAAAACCCGTATCTTTATCTAGATATTGGTAGTAGAAGTAGATTGATATGATGTATTTTTTTTTTTGATGATGTATCAACTCTTTGATATTTGAATAAATGGAATTGGAATATGTACTTAACTTCAAGTCTTCAAGTCTTCAATTGGTGTTCATTAGTATTTGTATGATGTGTTCTTGTGGATATCATGCATTGGTTATTTTTTAAAATGTTTCTAACTCATTTCCTATTTTTTAGAATTTTTTCTGAATTTTTTGAATTTTTTTGACGAAAAAAAAAATCAAAAAAAAAAACCGATTCCGGACCGATCCGGAATCGATTCCCTTCCCAGGAATCGGCCGATTCCGGCCGGAATCCTTGGCTCCAGCTTACTTGGGGGGCCCAGTTTCACAGGGCCAGATGGCGTCCTCTTTGTTGTGCATCAGACGGTGATGCTATACAAATAGGAAACTGTAGGTTGGCATGGCTGCTTTGGGAGGGAGCACTCTGGGATGGCATCCCCCATCACCTGCACCTGCTAGGTTGTAGGTGGAACCATGATACGCATCACTGCTGCTCAGGTGATCTGGAGTTGCTTTCTTGCTTGGAGGGGAAGGAAGACGAGAAGACGGCACCAGGGAACATTCTACTGCTAATGCCGGCACCAGAGGCAATATTTATAATCACTGATGGAGCCACCAGAGAGAAAGCTCCGGAGGAGGAAAGAGCAGCGTGACGGGTTGCCTACGTCAGGAGCATTTTTTCGGTTACAGTAGTTGTTTTTTCCTTTAACTTCCTCCTCCATCAAGGAGAAGTGACTGCAGTTATGTTATCAAATGTATCCGTAAAAAAATAAGCACATTTTATGGAGCTGAAGTAAATAAAAAAAGACTTCTACATGGTTCCCAACACACCCTGAATACCAGGACATTTAAGAGAGGACCTCAATTTCATGACTCTGGACACTCATACCTGAACATTGTCATAGAGTTCAAATAATGGAACAGCAAGTAGCTTCAAGTTCTTTGGCACAGCAAAGTACTCCCTTTCTGATAAATGCACGATAAAAAGCTTCTTGCACTCCTGAAACAAAAATTACAAGGTTACCGTAGGATGATGCAAATATGATGGTAGAAGTTAGGCTACCGAAAACAAAATACCTTAGGCTTGGTGATGTGAGGCGGGCAATATGGATACATCATAGTTTCAAAGTTCGGTCTCCACCAAGTAGCTACACATTCTCCAATCTGTAATAAAAGATGATTGGATATTCAGACCTCGGAATCCTTGATTAACACAATAGGCAATCATCTTAACAGTGATGTGATGAACAGGAACAGTTTCTCATTTGAAAACATAACTACCCAACTAATGTGTGCATGTAAAATCACAACTATATTCTAAGATCACAAATAGGGAACATGCCTGCCAATTTGGTTGAAATGAGCTAGCAGCAAGTTTACTACAAAGTTTCCTCTTCAGGCCTTCAATTTCTGTACAGAATATCAGCTCAGAATTGCATGAAGGAACTCACAAAAAATAAATAGTTCAAGTCTTACCATTTTCACCAGGTTTCAAGCGTCCACCTGGAAGTTTACAAAATGTGTTCCCAATCTGCAGAAGTAGAATGTGCGGATGGTTATGCTCATGCACCTGAAACAAAAGGCACCAAATTTGTCATGCAGCCTTTAGCAAAAAAGATACCACCTTATGATAACAGCATAAGTTAAGGTAATGAATACTGAACCACCAAAGGCAATGTATAAAAGAAATGTTCGAAGCTCAAGTGCAACAACATTTAAAGGTTGAAGGGGTTTTGACGAATGAATATGGATGAACATGTGGACTTATTTCACTTTGTTATTCCAAGAATGGGGCAGAATCTTTCCACAAGAGAACCTTCGATTGGTGTTTGGCCTCTTGATGCGGGACAAAACCGGCTAGACCGGGCAAGATGGAACGAAAACGAAGCGAACCGGCGCTAACCGCCGCTAAAGGGACCTAAACGAGCCCAAAATGGGGTAAACCGGACTCGAACCGGTCGAAACAGACCCAAACCGGGCCCGAATCGGGTCGAACCATGCTGAACCGGTCTAAACCGGCTCAAGATGGTCTGAACCGTCCTGAACCGGGCGGTTCAGGCACTGAACCGGCCTGAACCGGCGTGAACCGGGTCTGGACCCGGTCGAACCGGCCGGTTGGCCGGTCTGGGCCGCAAACCGGCTGGCCGCGAACCGCTGTGGTCGCGCGAATAACCCGGGGGGGTCGTGGCGCGCGGAGGAAGGTTGCCGCCGCGGTCGCGTGGCCGGCCATCCAGCCGTCGCCGGTCATCGCCGTGGCGGCGTTTCCGGGTGCCCACGTGGGCGTGGGATGACGACAAAAGGGCCCGCGCAGCGCGCGTGGGCGGGCAGCGTTCGCGATGTCTTCGTCATCCTCGTCCGAGCGCCGTGGCCGCGTCTTCGTCCTCGGCGGGTGCAGGCAGACAAGCGGCGGGGCAGGCCGGCGGAGGAAGGGCGTCGTCCGCGTCATTGTCCCGTCCGGACGGAACCGAGACCGCGGAGAAGGGGAGGGAAAGAGGTGAGGCGCGGCGTTGTCCGGCCTCACGCGGTCGACGGAGATGGAGATGGCGATGGCATCCAGCGGCTGCGGTGTGCGGGCGAGGTGGAACCGAGGGGTACAGATCCGGGGATCGCCGGATCTGCCCCTCCCGAGCCCCCGCCTCGTCTCCCTTCTTCTTCTCCTTCTACGTCTTCTTCCCTGTCGTCGTCTTCGCGCGGACGCACGGAGCCAACGTCCGGAGGCCGCAGCGCACAGACGAAGCAAAAGAAGGGGAACAGTGGAGCCGACGGTCTCGACCTCGGCGTCAGAGGGGGATGTCGACCTGTTGGTGCCGAACCGAGAAGGGGGAAGAAGAGAAGAACGGCTCGGAGGCCGGAGGATGAGGAGGAGGAAGAAGACGGCGACCTCGCCGGATCCAGAGGGTGGAAGGGAGACCGACCTTACTGCCGGAGGTGGGAGAGGGGAACGGCGCTCATCGCCGGGGTTGGAGGGAAGAAGATGGGGGCCGCAGCCCCTCCGCGGGAGAACCAAACCGAAGCTTCCAAAATTTCTATATCACTGTATATTGCTTTGTGCGCACAGACATCTCCTCCTTATAAAGGGAGAAGAGTCCAGACGTATTTACAAAAAGGTCCTTGTTAAAAGAAATATTTACAAACTTGGACAAAATTTTAAAAGACTAATAAAATTGTCCCCATCAATTATCAGGCACACTATCTATAATTAAGCGACTCTGTAAGACCCAAGAAGATAGAACCTGCGCTGAGGTTGAAGTAAGTAATACGTTTAATATCAATTAAACTTAGAACTTTATCTCAAGAAGAGAAGATAACTGATTTATTTTGGATTTTCAGATGACTTCATATAGGCACAAGATTGGGGTGTACGGGGATCCTGATTTGCAGTACTCACACGATAGGGTCCCCCCTAGTAATATACTTATCCGAATTAATGACTTTTTACTTACCTGAATTTTTTAAATAAGTTACTGATGCATGTAATTGTCTTCTTTATGATTACAGCTAAGTGGTGGATTATGGTGACCAACAGAACTGGATTGAATCCACTCGCATCCGTTGCAATTCGGGTGCTAAGTCAGAGCACTTCCTCATCCCAATGTGAGAGAAATTGGAGCACTTTCAACCTTATTCACACGAAGAGGAGAAATAGGTTGAAAACGGAAAGATTAAAGAAGTTTGTCTACTGCCATTACAATATGAGGCTGAGGATCAAGAATATCAAAGATAGGCAGAAGACATCGGAACAAAGATTTGCACAGTTTGCAGGTGGATTGTACCAAGAAAGAGCACATGCCCAAGCTACTCAAGGCTTGTCCCAGGCAGATGTGGACTTGGAATATCTATTCCAAGAAGAACATCCACTTGCAGCATGGGTGGAAGACAATGATGCTGAGGGAGAGCCAGAGTTTGACCCGAATGACGGATCGTGGGCCGAAGGAGAGCTTGACAGCGTCGTTGGTGAGGACGAAGACATGCAGGAAGGTCAAGAAAGTCAAGTTCCGTGCACAGCTCCACTTCCTGATCCACCCCGGACTACAGCTTCTCCAGAGAGACATCCAGCTCCCCCCCCCCGGCCGCTACAGCTCCAGCTCGGATTCCAGTTGCGGGTCCATCAACCACCACCACCACCACCACCAAGAAGAATGGTGGATTATTCAGGACTTTAAAGAAAGTTTGCTTACCTTCACAGCAAAGTAGTCAAGGAGATCCTACACTGAAGAGGAAGAAAATAAATATCAAACGGAGACATCATCTCCTGGACACCGAGACCACTCAGCCACCTTCATCAGATGAGGATGAAGAAGAATTTGTCCCACCTACACAACAACAGCATACAGGGGGTGGAGGTGGAGGTGGGGGTGGCAGCATAGGTGGAGGCGGCGCCTTAGGTGAGGGTGGCTCTACTAGTAGTGCACGCACGAGTGGAGCAGGTCCAGATGATTCGAGTGGCAGAGGCAGCGGACGCTAAACGAGGATGAATGTTTTTGACGAGCTCGCATCTTCCTATCCAGAGCCTGCCTCAGACACTGAGCCTAGCTATCCACCATCTTTTCCAACTCCACCTCCGACTGATCATGGAGTTTATGAGTTTAGCGACACGGCCCAGTCTTTATTTTCCTAGGGATACGGGCCAATTATGACTGACCCAAATCAATGGAGATTTCAAGATAATCAGAATGACCAGAACAGAGATTCAGATCCATCCTACTCAGGACATTACCATAGTTGGTGGTGATGGCATATGTATTTGTTTATTTATTTAACGCAATGTAATATGAGTGTTAAGAAGAATATGTGTTGTACTATTGTGTGATTGGATATGATTGATTGTTTGATACAAATATGTGTTTTATTTGATGTATGATGTGTTGTATTGTGTGATTAGATATAATATGTGTTCTATATGATAGATTGTTATATGATTGATTGTTCCCTACATTTTTTCACATTTTTTCTGAGTTCTATGTATTTTTATTGATTTTTTGGCAATTTTTACATATTTTTTCAGAAAGCCAAAAAAAAAACCGATCCAGACCGATTCTGGATCGGTCTGGCTCCCAGAGGATCGGTCTGGATCGGACCGATCCGATCCGATCCGGATCGGATCGGACCCTACCGATCCAGGGTCCGATCCCGATCCAGCGATCCTTGCACCATTCACCCACGAATTGACATGGTGGTAGTTTCTAAAGCTCTTAATTTCATGCATTGCTTGTTCATCATACACTACAAGTGTTCATACTTTGCTGGCTTGTGTGAGGGAGGTTCCACCAAAAGATCACCCACAGGTTTGGACGAGAACTTTTAGGTTCAGCATAGTTACTACCTACCACTGTCCTGCTTCCCATGCTTGCAAACCTATCGAAAAGGCTAGCTGTTGTTGAAATTAACCTTTAAGTTGAGATTTGATTCATTGGTATATGGCTGTGTGAAACCTTGTGTTATCATCATATTATACATTTAACTAGGAGGTTTGAGAATTAACATACATTTTCCTACATACCATACACCCAGTACCCACACATCCTTATAAAAAAGATAAGTAATAAAGTCAGTACTTATGCTCCACAAATTAGATTAAGAAGTGAGAAATTTTGGGAGGATATAGATGACCTTATGCAGAGTATAGCACATGAAAAAATTATATGTATTGGAGATCTTAATGGACATGTTAAAAATAAATATAAAAGATATGACAAAGGTCACAAAGGTTCTAATATGGAAGTCTAAATAAAGAAAGAAAAAGCATCATTGATTTTTTATAGCCTATTATCTTATATTTAAAATAAAATCTTATTTAATAATATTTAAAAGTAAACTGATGTAACATCAAAAATAATAAAACTTTTAATTTTGTAAATTCATTTTCTTGTTTGGATTTGATTTTGAATTGATTTGACCTTAACATTGACTTCTAAGAAAAATAGGTGATATCACATAAAAGTACTAACTAGGATCCATGATATGTATAAAAATTTAAGTTGAGGTTGTTAGGTTCTTTAAAACTTGATTTTGACCTCTCCCTGTCAAATGATGCGAAGATCCGACGTTAATTACATCGAGAATGCTCGATTATCCTTGACTATCCATCACAGCAATTCGCAGAATAAAAGAACAATGCATCCACAAAATAAACATACACAAGAACAATAGTCATATGAACTTGATGGAATGCAAACACTTAATGTGTTTTAAATTTGATTGGTTTAATTTAATTTGAGTTGATTAATTTAATTAATTTGAATTAAATTCATTGGTTGAAATTTAAGTTTAATTTGTTTGGTTGAAGTTTGGATTTGGTTTGTGAGTTTTAATTTGATTTGAATTGAATCTGGGAAATTGAGTTTAATTTAAATTGATTTGAATCGATTTCAATTGACCTGATTTGAGTTAGTTTGATTTGAGAAATTAAATTTTGCTTATTGGTTTGAATTCAGTTTGTTTTACTTTAAATTTGATTTGAAGAATTAAATTTTCTTATTGGTTTAATTCCAATTCTGTTTGGTTAAAATTAATGATTTTCAGTTTAAGAAGTTTAAGTTGTCTTAATGTTTAACAAGCTGTTGATTGAATTTAATAAGTTGATTAAAGTTTTATTTGTTATCTTCTGATTTGTTTTAATTTCAGTCTGAAAAGTTCAGATTACAGATTTGATCAAGCTTATGATTTGAGGTTGCAATTTGTTTAAGTGTATTGAATGGATTTAAATTAATTTGAGTTTAATTTGCTTGTTGGTTTAAGTTTAATTCAACTTGAGTGGGATTAAGTTTGCTTGGTTAAGATTAATCTGAATTTGAATCTGATTTAGAAAATTTGATTTGGATTTAATTTTAAATGGATTGATTTGCATTTGTCTGATTGATTTAGGTTTGTTTAATTAAGTTCGACTTGGATTTGATTTGGGAAATTCAATTTTACAGATTGAAATTTCTGCTGAAATTTTGGTTTCTAATGCATTAAGTTTGTTTTAATCAAGGGATTGATAAATCTTTTAAGTTTGTTACAGATTCATTTGATTTCATTTTGAGCTTGATTAAGAAATCTGATTTTGGAAGAGAATCTACCGGCTCCTCCAAGGGAGGCGAAGACCCTTGACGATGATGGCAGAGGGGGCTAAGGGCCCTGACGACATCCTTGGTGGTCTGCGGAAGCGGCAGCAAGCTCAATGGCTCCGGCGAAGGACAGGTGCCTCTGGTGATCCCGACGGCTCCGACGAAGGGGAAAGGAGCCTTTGGTGGTCCTGACAGGACGAGAAATTCGATCTGGCAGCTCTTCGGCTTCGATAGGCAGAGGCGACGGCTCCGGCAGTTCCAATGGGGAGATCGGATAGGTGCGGGCCTCTCTTGCTCCCTCCTCTTTTTTTTCTGCCCTCCTTTTTCTCCCTTGGGCCAGCTCTCTCCTCCCATCCTCGTGTAGACTTGGATGGGGCTTTTATAGGCTCAAAGACCTTCTCCGTTCGAGAAGCTGGTCCGTCTCTGAACAGGACTCCGATGCTTCCGCGATACTCATAATTGAATCCGAGCAGGATCGGGACCCTTTAGGAGTTGCTGGGAGACGTCTTTGACCATAGTTGTTAAGGCGGCCAAGGCGATCAAGGCGACATAGTACCGCCTTGGCGCCTTGGCGATAAGGCGAGGCGTTAGGCGACGCCTTATTTTATATAGTAAAATAGGTAAAATAATAAAGATATATGTAAAAAATGATGCAAAATAACTTTGACACCATGCAAATCAATCAATAATGTGGGAATTGCATAGTTACATAGACTAAATTACTTGACAAATTAGTTAAAATTACTATTTAAATTATATCATCTATTAGTAAACACTTAAAAAATCATTTAACCCTAGCTATTATTCATCAAAATGTTAATTTATAGTCAAATTAACTATTAAAACTAGTTGTTTTTACTCTAAAACAACTTAATTATATGATATTGACACTTAATTAGCATTATTTATTATTAAAATAAGTAAAATAGTTATTTAAGGCAATGGGCGCCTAGGCGCCCATTGCCTTGCCCCCCTCTGGGGCGCCTTGTCGCCTAGGCGTCGCCTAGGCGACGCCTTGAAAACAGGGTCTTTGACACAGCTTGACGTCGCAAGGAGCCCTTTCAAACCCGCTGGAATTTTGCCACCTCCAACCAATCCCTATTGCCTGCTTTAAAGCTTTTTGGAAGATTCCTGTGACCCTTGCTTGATCGTAGAACACCCACAAGACCTCCTTTACCTCGGCTATATGCAAAGGACCTGCCGGATACCCCTGATATGCATCTCCCTCCTTTTTGATACTTATCTTGTAGAAAATATGATCGTCGGCTGCTCCGATTAAGATATACCCTTGGGATAACCAGGATAGAATTGCATTCCCCATAAATAGCAAGACGATAATCACATTGCATGTGCATGCCAACCTGGCAGAGTAGGGATAACAATACTTGGGCTGGAATTGGTATCCTAACGGGCTCTCTTGGTGCTGCATTAAAGCCCTTCAACAGGATGTCTTTTAGACCAGCAAATTGGCCTTGAATCGGGCCTACCTTAAAATAAGCCCATTCAATGTACAAAAATGGTCCGCAGAGTAATGGGCTAGATAAATGGACATTGATGATTGACTTGGGCTCGATTAATGGGTTAAACATGAGGATTTGAATAGGATTTAACCTGAGTCCAATTAAACAAATTGGAAACTTTTTGGTGTCAACATAAACAAAATTAAAATTAAATCACCTTCATTCTTACAAAAAAGCTAATGGTGCTCTTTGCAAATATTGTGAAATAATTCCTAGTGAAGTTATTACAAATCAACATATGTTAGTGGTTTTTGGTATTAAGATCAAAAGACAAACAAAAGTTAAAAAAATGATTTCTCCTAGAATAAAATAGTGAGAATTAAAAAGGGTGAAGCAAAAGTGACACGTTAGAGAACATACGTACACACTTGAAGAGATGTGATGCTGTCAGACAAGTTGGACCAATATCAACGTCCATTTTAGAATATTTTATTAGCTTTAAGATTTTCATGTATGTCGCTTTTATTTTATTTTCAGTCTTAAAACATAAAGGCAAAATCTGAAAGTTTGAATCTTAACGAGCATAATTTGTAAAAATATAGAATAACTTCTTGTTTAAGTATTTAGGAGACTAAAGAATAAAAGCAGAATTCCTATAAAAACCCTCTCTTGTAGGAAGATGTTATGATAAAGTTCGTTTGAGGACCTGTGCCCTCCTCCCTCTCCCTCCCTCTATTTCCTAGGAGGCATTCTCCTTTCCCTTTTCTTTCTGCAAAAAAGGCTTCCTCCCACTCTTTCTCAACATTTGGTCTCCAAGCCTTCCTCCTCTCTTCTTCTTTCTTTCTACCAACGCATCAACAACGCTTCTTTTCATGCTGATCAGACCTGCATCAGACCTCTGCCTGCCACCCACACGACATCACCACTCACCCGATTGGCATCCATGAACCTCCTCCCACGTCCCACAACCAGTAGCCAGTCAACTTAGAGTTCCTCCCACACCCCACGAATGGCAGATCAAACTCTTTGTCTACTTCCCCGCCCGGTCACCAACTTGACTCTAGCCTCTACACCACATCATCACCATGCTTGGGGACCACGGGACATGTATTTGTGAGAGCCTGCCTCCTTCCTACACCCTTGTCTTGAAGGCCTCTCAATCCCCCATAGAACTCCCGCCCTCCTGGTGGCTTCATCTCTCCCGTCGAGGGCCACCTTGCCTGGTTTTGTCTCTCGTGCCACCACATTCTCCACCCTCTGATTGACATCCCCAACTATTAGTGTTCATTGAAGCCTCCATCGTGTCTCCTAACTCAACCCTTTCCACACTGTAATTGTCAAGGCGTTCAAGGGTGTCATTTCCTCTAGGAGACTAGGCAGCCATCTAAGAGGAAAAATTGATGTTAATATTACATATTTATACGTATACATAAATATACATACACAAACATACATATAGAGATAACTAGAAAAAATATAAACTTAAAAAGAATTAAATAAAACAGATAATTTTACATATAACTATATACATATTTGTACGTTATAATAGAATGTGCTATGTATGCATACATGTAAATATATGTTTTATTTATGTGTTTATATATGCACAGGTATATATTTTTAGAAAAGAGTTAATGTTGACAAACTAAGTGAGACAGAGACAGAGAGTTAAGATAGAACTTTATAATTTTTAAGTATATAATATATATTAATAATTAAATTTTATAAATATTATAATAGTAGAAGTGATAGTGAAATATTTTACGATGTGTGCGCTATCATTAAATAGACATTTTGATAATAGAAAAAAATTTCAGTTGCATAGAACAAGGGTGTTTTTGGCCCCAAGAAAGGAGCATGGGCACCTAGGCCCGAGAAAAGTGCCTTGACACCATGGTGGCCACCTTGACAATTACGCTAAAAACCCTACTCACTTGGGACCCTCATCCACCTTGTTCACATTCACGATGTCTCCTCTCCATTACTGAGAGTCACAAGGAAATGATTAACTCAACTTTATAACAGATCTTAATATTTAAGAAAATATTGAACAAGTAGAGAAAGAGCATCATGATATCCATTTTTAAGAAAAAATAGATAGACAAACTTGCTCAACTTAAAGAAAGGGTCAAATTCAGCTATGAAATTGTGTGAAAAAATTATAGATCAACGATTATAGAAATTAAATCCTTGTTGAAAGGCTAAGGATTGATGGGATACGAGAAGGCAATTTTGAACTCTCTAACAAACATCAATGGCCTTGGGCCTAATTTAGAAGGGATCAATTCTTGTTGAAGCTTTTGGATGATTGAAACTGAAAGGATAAACCTTAATTGAACCTTATAAAGCATCTCCAATGGCCTTTAAGGTTGTTTAAGAGGGGTTAGAACCCTTGTTGATGTTTTTCTTTGTGCTCCCCTAAAAAAGTATGAAAAGGATCTACATATCTTTAGAAGTGAATTTAAACCCCAATGAAGCACAATGGGCCATAGATCAAGCAATGGAGATAAATTGTTTCAAGGGTTGTTATCATTAGAAAATGGAGTCTCTTCAAATCCCTACACCCTCTGGCCAATGGGAGGGAGAAGGAAAAAGCAAGGATTGTCATCTCGGATCTCGGTTTGAAGGGTGAAAAAGAAGAGATCTCGAAATTCTCACAAAAATCTTGAGAGATCTCGAAATTCTCAAATTTCATTTACATAAAATATACTATGTAACAATATAAATATGAAAAAACAAGAAAAAGTTTAAAAATAAGCCCATAGATAGGTTTCTATGGAGTTTACGGTCCGATTGGACCCATTTTGGGTCAAATCGGCACCGCATTTCAGCGCCAAGACTAAACCACTACCGCAGCACACTGCTGCAACTCTTCCCCATCCTATGAGGCAGAGAAGATGCTCGTACCAAGTCCGGTCACTTATCCTGAGATATCAATCATCTTGCCCCAATATCACATAAACCGGATCCTACTCGTTTGGGTCCTCTAGGCCCAATACGAGCATCTTCCCTGCCCAATAGGGCCTGGAAGAGCCGCTGTGGCGGCTCCACCATCTCTCGGCCGATGCTGGCCCCCGGACATCCGAAACATCCTATTTCGACTATTCTGGATCTCGCAGGGCTGCTGAGACCAAAATTCTCGCTATATTTCGTGAGAATCTGATGGCAAACCATGGGAGGGAGGATATGGAGGGGACAAGAACCCTTTTCTTAATGCTGCTGCTGCTGTGGCTGGCAGAAAGGAAAGAAAGAACATGGCTGAAACCTTGTCATTGGAAAAGGAGAAGAAGAGAAAGGAGCTGTCGGACCCCCCACCTTTCAAACCCTCTGGTCTCTACTACACCCAAGGGGGCAAAGGAGAAGGTGAAGGGGGTTGGATGATCAAGCCTTACTGGCCTTCTAGTTCTAAAGACCAGCCTGGAAGAGCCCCAAAATGACTCTTCATCCAACTCCCCCATCACAACAACCCTCCTTTCATTCTCCAATGCTTATCTAATGAACAAAAGGGGAGATAGACATGACTAGATCACATCATCAAAAATACAGGGAAATCAAAGGTAAATATGATTGAAAAACAGTCTTTTAATCATGATGAGATTCCTCTTATGAAAATCCAAGATAAATATCGTAAAAATCAAAAACCGGGTACAGGTGGGGCCCATCCCACAAAATTCAGTCATAAAACAATTGAAAAATGAGTGATAATTATATCTTCAGCCATGGTAGACCCCAGCCCATGAAATTCAGCCTATAGACCATTTAAAATTAACTTAAAATCAGGGTATTAAGATAGGTTGGCTCCGTCCCACAAAATTCCCTGATAAATCAAGGATAAAGTTACCTAAAATTCCTAAAACTGAACCCCAACCACCTATGTACCCACTTCCCTATTTTCTCTCATATCTAAGAATTAACAACAAGAAAGAGCAGAAGCAAATATGGTGGGATCCACCCACATGAAAATCAGGAAAATCATAAGAAAAAAAATTTGGCCTCCCACTAGCAGGGAGTTAGCATAACTCCCAAAGATGTGTGGACACAAATTCCTAAAAATCAGAAACTGGTGAGACATAACACTCACAGGCCCTATTCCAAACTCTACAAATAGCCACCTTCAGCTTCATTTTGAGAGAAGAATTCTCATCAAGGTGCTTCCAACGCAAGAGCTTCAAAGAGACCCTCTTGAAGAGGAATAAAGCCAAGTGCCTCAAGATGCAAAAAAAAGTAAAGGGTCAAGCCAATAAGGAAAGACTCCCATGTTATGCATAAATGATATACATGATGAGCTATGCATATATAATTATGCTAAGATGATCAAATCATGTAAATAAACAAAAATGATAAGTTATGTATATTTAATTATGCTAGGATGCTTACTTGATGCAACAATGATGAACTGCACATATACAATTATGCTAACATAATCACATTACGCAATTATTGAGCTATGCCTGTATGTATTATGTTAAGATGCTCAAGTCACATCAATGAGAAAAAATTTAAAGGAAGATTGATACGTAAAGGGCATATCCCTTACATATTCCTTTTAGACTCATCCAAAAATCACACCGTAAGGCTAAGGACAATGCATTAAAGAGTCAAATCCCACAAGTGTGCCAAATCAACTCCTTATGCCCTGTTTGGTTAGAGTTTCATTTTTGGTACTATATCAATATTGATATTGATATTTTCAAATGTTGGAGTATCAATATCAAAAGTGATACAAGTTGCCACCTGTATTACATAATATGCTTTGTTTGTGCTACAAATTTTAAAATTGATACAATTAACCAAACACCTCTTAATAGTTCATATCAATATCAATTTTAAAATTGATAGTGATAGAGGTACCTAATAGTGTTACCAAATAGGGTATTACGTATCAACTCCTTACATACCAATGGAATTCTTCGAATTTTATCTAAGAGATTATGACTCATTTATGTATGCCTCCCACATTGTATAAATTATATCTCATTATTTTTTGTGCCCACATATACTGTACGGAAATAATTTTGGCACCTCATTCCCTTGAGAATTAACGTAAAAAATTTAAACATTAATTAATTACATAATTTAATAAAATTTAAAAAAACATTAATAAATCATTAAATAATTAAATAATCAAGCTAAATAATCAAATAAACTGATAAAAACTAATAAACATAAAATTAAATAATAATAAGTAAAAAAAGGTAAGCAATGGTCAAAAAATCAGATAACCTTTAAAAACTCAAAGAATAAATAAATAACTAAATAGGCCAAAATAAACACATAAATAAATAAATAGACAGTAAAATAACTAAAATGGATAATAAAAAATCCAAAAATGCACTATTCATCAAATGAATAAAATGAATAGGCCAAAATAAACACATACTTTATGTGGCTAATGAGGTATGTGCAAGTGCAAGGAATATTTGACTCTCCCCTTTTTCTATTTTAAAATTTTCAAGTGCGATAATTACCGCCCAAGGGATATTTCTTAACAACAAAAATGGTGGAGAATGACCTGTGCAATATTGCAAATCGAGAAACATGTATTGAATCATCCTTCAAAATCCTTGGCTCCTTGCTGGACGTATGTGTTCGACACAGACATTATTGTGACCTTCAGGCATTGCAGAGCCATATGAGAGTCATTATCGCACCCTGTTTCAAATGAATGAAACAGAAGCATATCTAAAAAAAATGAAGATAAAATAGAAACAGATGATAAAACAGAAAAAAGAAAAACAAATGATAAAACAAGAAGTTAAAAAAATATAATAACAAACAGAAAGGTCACTGTTAAAACATGGATAAATAAAAAAATATAAAAAATAAAATCACGGAAGTAAACAATAAACTTAAAACAGAAGATAAAACTAAGTAAATGAAATGAAAGAATAACAAATAGAACACGAGTGAAAAAAACTGAAACAAAGAACAGATAATAAAATGAACGTAAATGACAAAGAAACAAGGGTAAAAATACAAAATACAATTAAAATGAAATAAAAACACAAGATAAAACTGAAATAAAGAATGATGATCATAATACAGAAACAGAAATGAATAACAAAAAATAAAATAAATAAACAGAAAAAGAGGAATATAAACACAAAGAAAATGGAATAAAAAGGGGTAATCAATATAAACCAATGAAATAAAAATAAAAAGATTCGAAACAAACCAAACAGAAATGAAAGGCATGCCAGAAATAAGAAAGAGGGTACAAAATAATCCACAATCAAAAAAAAATAAAACCCCAAAATGGTAACAAGAGAAATCTTCATTCAACAAATAACAAAGACCTTATAATTCAAATAATGCATACACACTGAATATAAAATAAAACAGAAAAAGGCATAATTTTAGAAAATTAAAGAACAGGTTAACCCTTTCATAAGAAATCTATGAAATTATGATAAAATTGATTTCTTGGCAATGAAAACAATAAAAAGTAAAATAAAAAAATAAAATTGAAATATAAAAGGCCATAGGGGGTGTCTTACCAATTTTCCAATGTTTCATTTTTTTATGTGGATGAATGGCTTCATATGAATGAGTTGCTATGGTGATTAGTCAAGGGTATTCGAGTAATTAATTGATATCATTAACATTGAAATATGGTAAGTTCGTTGATGAGGGGTCCAAAGATATTTTCATAAGCACATGATAGCCGCAAATAATCTAAATGTAATTTAAAGTTTTTTTAAGTTTTAGGGGATCCCAATGCTTACACTTCAGAGATTTTTAAACTCTAATTATATGTTTCTATATAAATATTACACCAAATCATATCTATATATTTCCATATCACACCACATTTCATTTTCAAATGATTACTGATTTTATATGGAAAAACAAGGTTTCCACAGTAGGTAATGGTTGTTTGGCAGGCCTGAAAATGTCACAGACTCACAAATCAGTCCTCAAGTGGGTGGGCTGAATTTTGATTATAATTGGGCCATTAGCGATAAGTTACTTTATGTGGCTAATTAGGTAAGTGCAAGTGCAAGGAATAGTTGACTCTCCCCTTTTTCTATTTTAAAATTTTCAAGTGCAATAATTACCGCCCAAGGGATATTTCTTAACAACACAAATGGTGGAGAATGACATGTGCATATATTGCAAATCGAGAAACATGTATTGAATCATTCTACAAAATCCTTGCTGGACGTATGTGTTCGACACAGACCTTATTGTGACCTTCAGGCATTGCAGAGCCATATGAGAGTCATTATCGCACCCTGTGACATAGGCATGTAAAGTCGTACACTCCATAACTCTTGCAGTTCAGATGGAAAGGAGATATTCCAAAGGTTTCAAGCATGGAAAAGGGTTTGTTCTTAAGCCGTCAAATATATAGGCATTCGAGAGTCATAGAATGTCATATTGCATCATCACATAACCATCAAAGAGAATTGTAGAGACACTAAAATGTTATTAGGGAATCAAAGGTGCTTTAAAAAACCATTGAGCGTATAATGGCATGGATAAGACATCAAAGAATAACAAGCATTCTAGAGCCAATGAATAGGCATCACTGAGCGGTCAAATAACAGACATTCCAAAATTGTGGGCCATATGTAGTTCTTATTGAGCAATCAACTGATTGATACACCAAGATCCTTGAACATGTATGGGCATTAAGGAGCCATCGAGGGCCATAAACATGCTGATGTCATGAAATGTAAGCCTCACTTTATCATTAAACTATAGGCATTCAGGAGCCATGTATATACATCACTAAGTCACTAAAATTGCAAACATTCAAGAGCCATGTGACGTGATGGCATTGAATCACGAACCAAGAAGCATTCCAAAGTCATCAAGTCATCCGATCACTATATTGGACCCGATATTATAAACTCATTGGATCCCATCAACGCAATACAATGCGCCTTCCGCCGTGGTGGTGCACCCTCGCCACAATGACGCCACACTCCTGTGCTGATTCAACACCAAAAGGGTCGAATTGAACCGGAATCCCCTTAGGAATGAATATATATTATTTTTTATGGTTTTTTATTTTTTCTATTTTTTTGAAAGCCCAATCAAGGCTGATTTAGGATTCCATTTTTCTAGCCAAGAATCAACCGATTCTGCAGATCCGATCCGGATCGGATCAGAACTGGCACTAACCAATCCAGTTCTCTGATTTTGATCCTGCAATCCTTGGCAATGCCAGCTTCAGCTGGTTAGATGGTTCCTCCTAGTGAGGCTTAAGGAGGCAAACTAAGGCGCAGGCCTCCCGAGCTAGTGGCTGCAACTCCTCATGCTAACAGCACTCGGGAGTGGATTGGTGGTGGCTACGGCAAGCTGGAAGCTTGGTGCATGCAGGACTGCAGGGATGCCACGACCTGGCCAAAGGAATGCCAAAACCGGGCATAGCTAAAGCACGTAGGAACCCAGCATCGTGATGGTAATTCTGCAGCAGGCAGACAGCAATTGGTGATGCAGTTGGCTTTCACAGGCCAGGTTGCTGGGAAAGATTAGTGTAGACGAAGGCTTGGAGGCTGAAGGTAGAGAATGAGTAAGAAGAAAACCTTCTCGGCTGTAGGAAGAAGAAATTTTAGAGAAGAAGGCTTCCTTGGCCAACTGGGGAAAGTGAGAACTGAGAATGGAGAACAGGAGATGGGCTTCAAACTTTTATTTCTCCTTTTATCATCTTCAATGTTCAATGGGATAAAAGATATTAACTTTTAAAGAAATCTTACTTTACAACTTAGTCTATGTAAAATATCTAAAAAAAGTTACCTGACCTTTATAGAATGTGATTCTCGTATTTTAAATATTTCAAATTTTTGCTTTGACACCCTCAAACTAAGTGATGTACAGATATAAAAGATGAACGGCAAATAAAAATTACTAAAACTAATAAAATATTACGAAGATTGTCAATGCAATCGAACTATCTAAATAGCAACAGACAACATAAGTCAGCCATCCATATTTGCCATTGATCCTGAAAACATCATAAATGCACCCCATACACAAAGGAACTGTAGAAAAGAGACTTTTTTTATTTGTTGTCAAGAGAACAGATGACATATAACATCACTTGTGAAAAAATGATTGGAAAATAGATAAGTGCAAGTTTGTTTGTGGTACGTACCAATAGAAGTGCTTCCACACTTGTACGCATTCCTTCTTTCATATAGCTGAAAAATAAAAAAAAATAATTATTTAAATAAAAAGGATATCGCGAAAGTAAGCACTAGCAAATGGAGCATTTAAATTAGAGCAAAGGAAACCTGACCATGGTATGGCAAATCTGTCATAAACATGAGCATTTTTTCATGATGCATCTAAAACACAACTTACATAATCTTGCAACACAATTGAGTCATTGACAATTAGGAAGCTCACCATATGAAAGTAAAACCCTAATAGCCAGCAATAGCTGTTACCAATATCAATATCACATGCATAAGAAGTGCATGGTTACTTTTTCTTGATGGTAACTAGGGGGCAAAACCACAATTCATTAATAAGGTGAAAAGAGAATAAAAATATTACTACAGAGAAGGATTACCAAGAAGACAGAGTACATAATAAAAAAGAACGAAGAGCATAAAAAAGTACAACTGTGAAAATCAAATGAGTAAAAAGTGGTACTACAATCCATCTCTTTTTTCAAAAAGCCATTTAGAGCAAAATGCATGCTCATCTATCCTAAATGCAATTAGAAAAAGTTTACCATGGTACCACCGCAAAAATTCACAAAGTTGTGCAATATCGTAAAAGAAATATGATCATAGAAATGCAAAGATCTAAACTGCCTATTCAAACCGTAGAGCACGACAATTTCATCGGAGGGAAGAAAGAAACACAAGCAAATGTGAAAATCGGTTCTAACTATCAACAAATCAGATTTTAGTAATCTGGAATTAGGTCCGCTCTAATATCCTCGTCAAAGACCAACAACAATTTGTAAACTAGTTAGTACCTAAATCGCACGAGACAAGACTTCTCGATCTGAATAATAGAAAGACAGAATTAAACTATACAAGACAAGTGGTTTAGAAAGTACCTTCACACTTAAGTGTGGAGAAGAAAATCTTCGGCTAAGAGATAGGTGCCCCTTTTAGTACAATTGATTAACAAAAATAGTTACAGAACCAATTTGACCCACACCTTACAGGGTGATAACAGGTCTACAAACATTATAAGAGGTGCCTATCTTCAAGTTGACCGATCCGCAAAAGTCTTTGGTTCAGCCCAACTTCGCTCTCAGGAAGGTCTTCATTCATTGAACTATTCTCAAATAGGTTATTAAATTTTTAAGGAATCATATCTCAGCATTGCATAAGTTGATTCCGTCACCGTTTGGGCTCAAGGATTATCATCATGGTCATGGAATCAGGAAAACCAATGTACTTCTTCATTACTCAGAAGTCCTTCCAAGCGATCTATTACCTACAACTAATTTAAAGCTACCAAGGCATCACAATATTCTGATTTCTTCATCATTTTCTCGTCTCACATATAGGCAGATCTGGAGACCGCCATGACCATAAGCTCCAAATAGAATTTCAAAATCATGTTAGGACAGAACCATAGTTGTCAAAGCGGAGGCGGCGCCTAGGCACCAAGGCGCTTTTGCTCGGGCACCTTGCCAAGGTGTCATTCGGGGAGCTCAAAAGGTGTCCGTCTATGAGCCCAAGGCACCCAAGGCGCGCAAGCAAGGCGCCCAGGCAAGACACCCTAGGTATTTTTACATGATTAAAAAAAAAATTTGAAAAAAAATTTCCCTTGATACCCACCACAAGGGACACCTATTTAATGATAGTTTAAACATATTAATATATTTCACTATCACTTATACTATCGTATATATTTAAAATTTATGATTATAAACATATATTATATATTAAAATTTTATAAAATTCTCTTTTAGCTCTCTTCTCCCCCCCTCTCTCTCTCACTTAATTTATCAAAATTAACTCCTTATCTAAAAATAAATATCCACACTTTCGTAATTACATATATAAAATTACTTATACTATTACAGGTTTTGGGATCTCTTATAGGTCTTTGCTAAAGATATTATGCCATTGAGAAAGATGGCAGGTTTGAGCCTTATTGGTGGTAAAGTACAAGTGAAAATTTCTGTTAATAAACTCAGACGAGAGTGCTTGCAGGTTGCTCCACCGAATAGCAAGAAGTCCTCCCATGTTCGGGTAGGATCAAGGAAGTCAAGTTTCTTGCTAAGGAATGAATGCATGGTTGACTCCAAGTCCAAAAAGAAAAGCAAGACCGAGAAGGAGATAATTATTTTCCCAAGATGAACATTGTCAATTAGAATATTAAGGGTATCCATAAAGTTTAGAGATGCAGTAGTCTCTTTTGAGACAAAAAGTGTTATTGCAAGTAGAGAATCTATGTGACCTGGTTGGTAATTATTTAATTAAAAAAAACTTAGTTGGTTCAAATTACAAATATATGATTATTTGTTTCACTTTCAAGTGAATGGTGAAAAATATACAAAAATGATTTCCCAACTTTAAGACAACTTACAATCAAAGTTTTATCACAGATTTCATCAACTTCTCCATGTGAAAGAAATTGGGGCACTTTTTCTTTGATACATACAAAATCTAGAAACAGGTTCTCATATTCAAAGTTACAGAAATTTGTTTATTCTCATTATAATATGAAGTTAAAGGTAAGGAGAATGGAGGCTAAACACAGGCAAAGAGATGACCCAGAAGAGGATCCACTTGATTATTTTACACTATTAGAAGAGAATGATACAGATGACCAAAAATCCTTATGTTGAGTAGATTGCAAACAATGATATGGATGAACATGATAGGCGTCTGTCTGAAAAAATTGTTAGTGATGCACGTGAAATTAGAATAGATGTATATGCAACTATATAACAAATTCTTCAATCATTTTTCGAGTCTACTCATCTTCACAATGATGATCCAATCTCTGATATGGATACTTCCGATGGACATGGAAGTGATGAAGATGGAGATAATGAAGAAAATGAAAATGATTTTGGTAATGGTGGTGTTGATGATGTAAAAGAAAACAAATCATTCCCCACTAATGCTACTGAGCTAGTTCATTATCGACGTGAAAAAGCATACAGACGTAAGAAGAAGAGTGTTGGTCCGCCAGATCAACAAGGTTTGTCATAATTTAAGAAATGATCTTTCTCACACATTCAGTTATATGAATATTTCTGATAGAAGATATTATGAATATGGACATTCTCAAGATTCATCATCATATGAATACAGACATAGATATGGATATGGGAAAAAGCAACAAGGTTCTTCACATGCATCTTATAATGAAGGATATGAACCTTTGTATGGATATGAACATAATGCAGTCGAACATGTTCCTTCAAACATACCTTATGACGATAGTTACTAGGGTTATGGTCATACTCATGGTCCTCACGGCCATAATACAACACAAAATGACTCTTCAAGCATCTCTAATCCTTATGAACAAAGATTTAACTTACTACGAGAGGGAGACCATCAACCTCATATGTCATGGACTCAATATTGTGATTTCGTTGGTGATTTTGTGACACAACAATCAAAAAATGAACAACAAAGTAATATATCAGAAGCACACAAATCATCCTTTTCGTATTAAGAGTGTTTTGTAATTGTTCATTTACACAGTTAGTGTAAGAGTGGAATTTGGTATTAAGAGTGTTTTGTGATTGTTCATTGACACAATTGGTGTGCAAAAGTGTTGTTTTATATATTTTCATGTAATGTATATAAGTTCATTGATGTACTCTCATCTTTATAACATGTTATATTATATTTATGGTTTCATACATATAACATATATATTTTGATCTGAGAATATGAGATCCAATCTCTCGAGATTTTTTCAAAATTTCTCCTCATCCTCCCCGAAGACAAACCTTAGATCTGAGATGACAATCTTTGCATCCCATCAAACCTTGACTAACTCCTTAAGCTTTTGATCCTTACAACAAGCAAGTATACATTTAAATTTTCATGGTTAGCTAAGATACTTCGACCACTGTAAATGTCTATGGTAAAGAGAAGAGAAACAACTCTAGAAATATAAAAACAATTCAACACGCCAAACCAATCCACCCACAAAGCAGAAAGAAAGAACCTATCAAGTTTGGATTTGGACCTACTATTAGACCAAGTTTAAGACAGAGGAAAAGGGGACCTCAATCATACATTCATACCGCAAGAACTAACCCAGTCGTTAAAGATATCCATCTCCGAAACTGAATCCACCTACCCCCATTTTTCACCTAGTTTTAAAACTACATTAAAGTCACCACAAACACACCAAGCTAGGCTATCACTACTGATCACTTACTTTAGAGCATGAAAGAACCCAAGTTTTATCCCTATCTCTTACTGGGCCATAAATATCACACAAGCACCAACTCTTGTCGGACCTCTCATCATCAAATTTAAGAACTTGGTAATGCCTTTCCTTATATATGTCTTCTACTAAGAATATAAGCCTATCTCAAATCACTGCTAGACCACCACTTCTCCCCATGGAAAAAACACAAGAACTCCTCCAATTTGCCACATTTAAACATATCCACATTCTATTGATTGAAGAAATCAAGCTTAGTTTCATGCAGAAGAACAATGTCAAGTTTTTTAAAGGTCACCATATTATTCAATTCTCTAATTTTATCCTTCCCTGCTATCTCTCGACAATTCCAAGTAATGACATTTATCATGTATAAACAATAATGTTCTTCGTTGATTTCTTGCTTCTCCTACTACTCTTAAACCACCTCGTTGTTTAAGAGAAAACTCATCTCCCTTTGATCCGACCCTCTACTGAAAGCATTTATCACCCCCACCAGTACCCTTATGAACGAGGCACTTCCATCTAAGTTTGTCCTCCTTTTCCCTACTCAAAAAACTAGACCGATCAGTTCACCCCTAACTGAATGTCAATGCCAAAAATATTCCAAACATTGTTGGACTCCTCCGCCTAATTGAGAGCAAGAGCCTTGATGACGATGATTGAGGATTGTCACACCAAAGCCCGATCAAGAGAATCTTCAACCAGTAGCTGATCACCCTCCAATGGCTAAACTCCCGTGACTTGAGCCTCCTCGAAGCTTCTAGCAACCCCACTGTTGACTGTAGTCAAGGCTCCCTCGACCAATAGTAGTTCTGTCGCGACAACCAAGTGTAAACCAGAATCAAAATACTACACCATCTCCTCACAATCGGAGGATAAGACTTGCACATTGTCCACAACCTAGGCGCCCAACCGACAAAGAATAAGCTCCGACTACCGCCAACGAAACCGGGTTCGCTTGTAAGTCAAGCGGAACCACCCACGCCCGAACCTCCTCCTCCTCCGCCCGAAAAACATCCCACACGACTCCCTTCCATGATTGGCCCTCCTTGGCCAAAATCGCCCTTGGGCATGCCAAAATTAGCTAAACCCTGTCACAAGGACTTTGATGATTGTTCTGGTTTGCCTTGAATTATTAAATTTGAAAATCGTTGCCTTTTTTCCCATAGCAAGAACCATCTCGACCTAGTTGCCCTTCACGCCATCATTGTCAATTCTAGAAATCAAGGTCAGCTCGACCCAATACTGCTCCCCCTCACAAAAAATGGGGAAAGAGAAGCTTTGATTGAAAAAAATAATAATAAAGCATCAATGCACACTTCCACTTCCCCTACTTCTGGCAACCACAGTTTCTTGCAATCGACAGCAAAGATACACCCGAAAGGACGCAAGATGGTATTGAGAGTGGATACAGACCAAGCAAAGGTCGATAGGCCCTGAACCTTCACCCACACTAAATGTGACTCTCCTAACTCCCTAGGCCGAAACAAGGTCCTTCGTCCTTCCATGGCTGGACAATTATATCACACAGACCACCCAAAGAGTCTTGAACAAAGAAACTACCCCCCTTGGTGGCATTTAGCCAATCCCTATGCATGTTGTTCTTCACTGAATTCACCAAAAGCAATATCCCTCACCCACCAAGAATTGGAAGCTGGTCAATTCTGTGAAGAAAACATAACAAAAGATCCCACTTAACATTGTGGGATGCCTCACTGAGAACAGAAACCACTCTACATTCTCCAAGCTACCTCCTCTTCTCCCTCAAGCCATTCATAATTGGCATTTACAAAAATTTTCCATACTTGGCCTGGAATGTAACCTCCCTCGTGGTAACCACCTTGCTCCACAAGTCCTACCTCCCTAGATCAAAGCGACTCCACTCTTGATGACCGATGCCCCAACATCTTCGACATCGCAAGCCATGCCTACATGAGGATGTCGAATGATCCTTCCAATAGCATCTCCCATAGGTACTACCCTTCAGATGGGTCCTAGTTTCAGCCAACCCTTCATAAATGCTAGTCTTGATTTTACTTGGGCCAACTCTCAGGTAAATTTTAAGTTGGACAGGATCCTGGTATCAACTAAATGGTGTTACTTGTTCTATGTTCCACAAGCTTTTCACCTTCTAAGAATTACATATGATCATTCTCCTATTGGCGTCCGCCATGCTCCGTTTCAGAAATCTAACAGAAAACTCAGTTTTGAACAGGAAACCAGCTTTCGAAGATTGTGTTCGTCAATGGTGGAATGTTGATAGAACAAGGTACACATCCACGGATATTTTTGTGAACAATTAAAATTTATCCAGAAGTAATTAAAAGTATAAGCAAATACTTCTGCCAAGCAATCATCAAGAAAAATAAATGAATTGCGGGCTAAGATTGAATTATATGAGCATATTGATCATAAGGGCCTTTTATCTGATGTCTGAAGAGAAGATTGGTCATGTTTGAAACATTAATACGTTGAAGGGAACCTTAAGAAGGAAATAAAAATAGAAATAGAGGTCGAAGAGCTGTAGTTGAAGGAAGGGGAAAATAAAACTAAATTTTCCATACTTATGCATCCATCAAAAACAGGAAGAAAAACCTTGATTCTTTAACTTTCAATGACAATGTTTTAAAAGGCACTGATCAGATTGGCTTTGCAGACTTGGCTGCTGCAGATTACTATGAAACACTCTTTAGAGATGACGGATGTTGGAGGTCATTGTTGAATTTTGACTCATGTAATAAACTCTCGGAAATTGAGGTTGATTCCCTGGTGGAACCTATCACAGAAGAGGTGTGGAATGCTATTCAGGTGATGGATACTTTTAAGGCTCCTGGACCAGATGCATTTTCAACAGGGTTCTTATCAAAAGTGTTGGAGCCTTATCAAAGGCAATTGTATGGCAATGATGAAGAAAATTGAAAAACTAGTGCACAACATCAGATTCTTCAACCCTTGTTCCCCAGTGTTGTTGCCTAAGGAGTGGCTTTAATATTAAGGATTTAAGACTCATTAGCCTTCTTAACTGTTACCTCAAAATCTTTACCAAGGTCCTTGCTAACAGATTGAGTAAGTTCATGGCAAAACTGGTTGGAGAGTCACATTCAACATTCATCAAGGGGAGATACATTCTTAACAACTTCATGGCGGCCTTTGAATGCATTCATGATCCAAAATATAATAAGATAGAGTGTGTTGTTGAAATTAGATTGTGAAAAGACTTATGATAGAGTGAGCTCGAGCTATCTGAGCAGGATTATGCAGCTAATGGGGTTTAGAGGTAAACGGATAAGTTGGATCCATTGGTGCATTAGTACAGCCAAATTTTTTGTGAATATCAATGACAAGTTTTATGGATTATTTGGTAGCTCTAGAGGACTAAAGCAGGGTGTCCATTGTCTCTCTTTCTTTTTAATTTGATTGGCCATGTCTTAAGTACGATGTGGGACAAGGTATTGCAGGCACACATTACCGAGGGAATCAATATTAGTCATAACCGGTTGCATATTACCCATTTGCAGTTCGCTGATGAAACACTATTGTTTCATTTGCTTTCTATAAAAAAACGTGGCAAACTCGTAATACTACTCAATCTCCTTGAAGCGGTTACAAGTCTTAAAACTAATATTGACAAATGTGAAAAAGCTAGGAATCAATATTAATGCAGACACCAAGATTAAGTTAGACTGTTAGAGAGACTTTTTCGCATGAAATGGGGCTCTTTTCCCCCTTAAGTATTTGGGGTTTCTTCTGTCAAACAAAAGGAAACAAGGCTAGTGACTGGCAGCCAGTGATTCAAAAAGTGAAAAAAAGGTTGCAACATTGGAAGGGAAGAATGTTGTCGGCCAGAGGTAGATGGATGATGGATCTTTCTTCGAAGTGTGCTGCAGAATATTCCTCTTTACTTTCCGTCCATACTCAGAGTACCCAAGTGGGTTTGTAATAAGATCGATAATTTATGAGCCTCATTCTTTTGGCATGGTAAGAAAGGAGGCAAAGGCCTCCATTCAGTTAGGTGGAATCATGTTTGCAGAGGTATCAATGAAAGAAGAGTGGGGCGCATCCCCATTGATCAGATGAACAATACTTTGTTAGCTAAGTGGTTATGGAGGTTGCAAGAAAGCACTAATTCCTTCGGCACAACATCATTTGCGCTAAGTACAAGTGCAATGGCAACATTATGGAACTGAGATATTTGTGGTTCTAGTTGGCTTTCCAGTATCTAAAAGGGTATTCTCATTAACTGGCATTTTTTTTCTTCTTCCTCATCGATTGCCTTCGGTAACAGCAACAAGACATTATTTTAGTTGGACTAATAGAGGACCTCTAGATCTGAGGTTTCCCAATTTATTCGGTTTAGTCTTGAACAAGAATGCTTGTGTGAGATCCTACTGGGACAAATCAGCCTTGATAGATATCTAGACTTTCTCCTTTATAAAAAGCTTGAAAGACATCGAAGTGACCAAGTTCACAAACTTGCTGATTGTCTTTGAAAAGTTTAAATATGTTGATAAAGATGATCAACTACTTTGGAATTAGGAAAGGGATTGTGTTCTTTGTAAAATCTGCTTGTCACAAATTATGTTTGGGGGCATAGATGTGTGGTGGTAGAAGGTTGTTTGAGATCCGGTGTTTCCCATTAAGATTAGGCTTGTCCTATGGAAAATTTGTAGGGACATACTACACATGAAGTCCTTTCTTCAGCACCTATTTCCTATGGAGGTGACTTCTTGTGCTTTCTTTGGTTGTGGGGCAGAGGATATTGATCACATGTTTTTCAGTGTGGGATTATTGCTTTTATCTAAAATTTACTGTTTCATAGTCGGAGTATTGATTGGGTGGAGCCAAGGAACATTGCTGCCTTGGTTCAGCTATGGAAGGAGGCTATGCCATGTTCTGTTGAACTATTGTTTGGAAATTGTCTTTGCCCGCGATGCTTTGGTCCATATGGAGAGCTAGGAATGGAAGAATATGTGAAGATCACTTCGTTAACCCAACTTGTATCCTTCTTCATATGTCACAGATGGTCAAAGATTGGTTCTTTGCAGTTAAAGGCCAGCATCTGGCTGGCAACGTCTTAAAGGAGCGGTTCTTCTCGTGAAAGCATTTTTGTAATTATCTGGTAGTCTTTTGTTCACCCCCTTTTTATGGTTGTTGATTACCATCTTGGTAAGTTGGGTGAATCTTTCTATTGTATGAACCAATTTTGGAATGTCAATAACCTTAACAAATCTGTGTGGCAGACAACGTAGAGATAAATGATCGACAACAACAGAAAAAAAAACACCAAAGCTTGACAATGGGAATCAATAAACAAAAGAACGAAGAAGAGGAGCCGTAATAAGGTACTGTAGTAGAATAAAAGCAACAGAACAATAAGTGGGGACAGATACGGATCGATCAAGCGGAATAATTAGGGTTTAACGAGGGTTTTCACTTCTTCCCCAGGAGGGGAGAGCATAACTCACTTGACCTTCATCCGGGCGAGGCGATCGGCCACGGATGTGTCCTTCTCCATCTTTGGCTCCTTCATTCCAAAGGTGTAGCTTGAGAGAGGGTATATATTCACCACCGAATTAACCATCTTCCCGTTCCGTCCACCTCTCGGTTCTCTACCGTAGTCGAATGTCTGCTTTGCCGAACCTCGCTCCGGAGGCTTCGAGGGGTCAGAGACACCGGCATCACCACCCTGAGTCGAGAAGCCTTGATTATTTATGTCTGCGCCTGCGGACTACAACTCGCTTATGTGGAAGTATTCGTAGGTGAGCCTTTTTTTTATAACCCTCTCTAGTCTCGTGGAACTCTTTTTATGATAACAAAAAATATATGTTAACCCAATTTTAAACTAATCAAAGTCGTAAAATTATTATATTTGAAGAGATGTGTTAACAAAAATAGAAAAATGTATGACGAAAGAAGATGTCCTCGTGTCTTTTTTTCGTTCAAAAGCGAAAAGTTTTTTAAAATCATAAATATGTAATAGTTGTCAATATTCTTTATCGAGTTTTGTTAAAAAATTAATAAAATATTTGATTGCATGATAACTTAAATTTGTGTTACGTATTTATAACAAATCTTGTTGAAAGAGGTGTTTGAAAATCATTATCATTTTATGTTTTTAAAGGGATTCTTTTTTGACAAAAAAGTTGTGAGACTATTTTTATCTAGTGGTCCACCATACATTTAGAGTACGTTTGTTTAGAGGGAAAACATGATGCATGCGTCGCTTTTTCGGAAAATACCTTGCAGCAACTTATTTGGTTGCATAGAAAAGGTGAATCATGTAAAATATTTTACGTAAGTCTTTGAGGTATTCCCCATTTTGACATCCACGATTTAGCCGTGAAAGGCGTTTATTATGTTTATTATTTAAATTTAAGTTTTTAAATAAGTAGATAGAAACTTATTTTATTCTTATGTGTTAAAACATAAAATAAATTTGTTAAAAAATAATTTTATCATGCGAACTACTTATTTAATAATTTTATTAATAAAATTTTAACTGAAAGTTAAGTTTGTAAAATGTTTGAACTATTTTATTAATTAAATTTTTATATAGAAAATATAATAACACTATAATTAGTTGCCAGATTGTAGGTTTACAATATATGAATTTAAATAAAGTATGTTTTCGAAACTTTTTAGTGTTAAACATGTTTTATCATATATTTAATTTAAAAAATATAAACTTGATGTTTAGTAATTATATATAAAAATTTCAATAAATAAAATGAGTATATTGTGATAAAATTTTACATAAAATTTAGGAATATGATTTACATATATTCAAATGACTGGAAATAATTTTAAAATTTAAAATTTAATATATTTTATTTTCAATAACAAATTTTACTAATATATAAATAATAAAATATATTTTTTATTTTATTAAAAATAATTTGATGTAAAATTTAATGTTGAATTAATATTTTATTATAAATAAATAATTTTAATACACATAAATAGATAAAATTATCTTATGGGGTGTTTGGTTGCATTTTAATTTATAAAAATGTTTCATGATAAAAAATTAAAATATAATACCAAACAAGATAATTTTAAAAAATGAAAACATGATAATGAATGTGTTTGGCAAAAATATTTTAATTTTTAAAAATGATAATGAGGTGTTTGGTAGTATTTTAAATTAACTTTTAATTTAAAAATGATAATGACGGAGGCAGTTGGGGGTCAGATGGGACTCACCGAAAGGAGTATATTGGTCTTCGCCACTGTGAGCTCGAGCATCACCAGCTCCGACGACCGAGCACCACCTGCGTCCTGGAACGGCAGCCACGCCGACCGCGTAAAGTTGAGCGAATAGCCGAGCATGTCCTCCCCTCGCCCGAATGGCTTCGCCGCTTTGCTTTCTCCGGCGGTATCATGTCCTCGGTCGCCGGCATCAAGTCTCGCCTCTCGACGCCGCCGTTCTCACCCTCCGAAGAAGATCCAACGGTTCTCGGATCACGGAGGACCCCTCGCCTCTCCCCCGCGGAGACAGGTGCCCCCGCCCCCGGCGGAGTCCCCCCGCCCCTCCCCCCGCGGAGTCCCCCCGGCGGCTGCGGAGCCCCCCGCGCCCCTCCCCGCGGCTGCGGAGACAAGTGCCCCCCTCCCCCGCGGAGTCCCCCCGCGGCCGCACGGAGTCCCCCCGCCCCCCTCCCCGCGGAGTCGCCGGAGGGAGTCCCCCCCCCGCCCCTCCCCCCCGCGGAGTCGCCGTACCGCCGGACGGAGCCCCCCCGCCCCTCCCCCCCGCGGGGTCCCCCCGCCTCTCCCCCCGCGGGCGGACGCCCAGGGGTTCCGGTTCATCTCATGCTCGATTAGGCGATGGATGGGGGAGGCAGTACCGACGTCGCTGGCGAGGATCTCGGAGGTCGAAGTAGCGTCAAAGTCTTGGATCCGGATGTAGGGGGAAGTGGAGATGGAGTAAGAGGGCGGGCCAGCGGCGGCGAGCTTGGCACGGAGGATCGGATGGGAGTCCTGGATCTTGCGAAGTGCGGCGAGGAGGAGGGAGGGATCCGGGCGAATAGAGAAGGAGACGAGCAAGACGGTCACACCGGTGCCCCCGGGGACGGCCCTCCACCAGTTATGTTCCGTGCCTCCGGCGCGTCGCATCTTCTCCGGCTCCGATCGATCCATCGGGAAGACGAGCGGGGAAGGGAACGGGACGGCTGCGGGCCGGACTGAAATGTTCCCCGGACAGAGTTTCATTTTCAAAAAAAAAAGTGGCCTCGACCACTTTTTTGTTTTACGTTGCCCCTTTGGTGGAAAATGTTTTTAAAATAAAAAATGATAAAACAAACCAAACAGGATTTCAAGACCACTTTCGTTGCCGTTTTCAAAAATTAAAAAAAAATGATCATTATCACGTAACCAAACACCCCATTAGTTGTTATGATGTTAGAAGTGTTTGATAAACTTTTCCAAAAAAGTTAACTAAACAACCATCATTGTTTCCAAATTTCGGGAAAAGTGCATTCTAGGATACATATATAAAAGATAATATTAAAATATAATACACTTATAAAACTTAAAACATTCAATACATTGCATTATGATACTTACGTAATAGATAAAACTAAAAATAAGTATTTAAAATATAACATAGCATATGACTTAACATAATTTCAATATTTAACATATTATCTTATCAAACTTATGAAATGTACAATATAATAAAGTAACAAATCATATATGGCTTAATAAAATGTTGAATGAATATCTTGAGAAGACATATGTAACTAGTAGTGTAAAACTACCGTGTCAAATAGGCTGAGTTGGCGCCTTCTTTATTGGGTTTTCTAATGAGCTTGGGCTTGGGCATAGGTTCTTTAGGCTTAGGTTGGGTCAACCCAAATACAACCTCTAACCTATTAGCGCCACAATATATACTTCCAAAAGTATTTATAGAGAAGATAATGTAGAGAGAAAAAATATGTAGAGAAAAGAACAAAAAATAGAGAAAATATATATAGAGTGAAAGTGTAGATAGTAGAAAGAGAAAGGGTAAAAAGAAGTGAAAAAGTGTTGAGAGAGAAAATGTTAAGAGATAGTATAGAAAGAAAGTATAAATAAAAATTAGAGATAGAAATTGTGAAGAGAGCAGAGAGATGTGGAGAGAGAAAGTGTATACAAAGAGAAAAAGTGTGTATGGAAGATAAAGTGTAGAGAGATAAAATGTAAAGAGAAAAAATTTGAGACGAGTAGAGAGAGACTCTTGAGAGAAAGTGTAAAAGTAAAGAGAAATTATATAGAAGGTGAAAGTGTAGATTGTAAAGAATCATTCTACGAGTTTTACTACAACAAAAGCAACAATTCCTTTGAATCTTATAGTCGTTGTCTCAGTAATGGAATGTCAAAACAAGGAACCAGATTCAAACCAAATCAAAAATAATTTCTTGAGATTTGAAAAGTATCTCACGATTGGAGAAAAACTGAAAATCACATTGTAGACATGCCAATTTTGCCCAGTAGTGGAGCACAAAACTCTTATTTTATAGTATGATACTCAAGAATTCACACGGGATTTCGATCATCACCCCACTATAAGCCATCAAGATCAAACCTTTGACACATCCTAAGGGATGGATAATGCATCTACGCACATCTGTCCCACTAGACATGTCTACAAGGCGGGAATTCTAGGTACTTTCGAACTTTCCCGCTCATTGCTTGTCCTCCTACCTTAAAAGAGATGCATCCAATCAACCTAGACTTGTCCTATTTAGGGTAAGCAATTAAGCCTTTCCTATGAAAGGATGCTTTTGGTCCACTATACATTTTTGACTTAGGAAAGGAGTACAAAATTTGAATATTTAAATGGTTGTCATTCCTTAATAATTAATGGTGTCCTTAAAAAGGTTGTGTTCAGTCAACCCAGATGTATCTCGTTTGAGGAAAGGTCTACTATTTTAGGCCCATGGGTCAACCATGCCACTTAATGGTCCATGCAATGCCACCAATCTAATGTGTTTGGTCAACTCGGATGTGCTGAAACAATGGCTCATTGACTACTGTCAATCACTCGAGCACCGTAATAAAATTTTGAAAAATCTTTATTTTATGTGTCCAATGGGCGGACATCTTGTAGACACATCTCATGAAGGTAGACAAGTCTGTAAGTGCAATCAGTGGAGGCCATTAATTGACCCATTGCTCTTATAGCCCCTATAAAAAGGTGGTTGTGGACAAATTTTGTATTTTTGCATCTTTGGGCGATCTTTGGCTATTTTCGCATTTGCATCTTTAGCTGTTGTCACATTTTTGATAGAAATGTATGCCCTACAAGCCAATCATATGTGATATGATTTTACATTTCTTGTAATATCTTATTCAGTATAAATGGCATAATCTTCATTACTTGCACTATCTAGATGCGTCTATCGTAAAGAAGTCCTAGTTTGCATGCAATGATGATTGAATCATGATGAGATCATGATAATGAGATCAATCATCTAGAAGCATGTACTCTAAATGTTCCTAGTCGTAGGATCCTCGAGACGGGACATCAAGGATCCGGTAAGACTAGTGTATATGATATCTTTTCATATGATGAGAATGACCGATCAAATTGGTCATCAGTGTGGGGACACTGAGATGCATGTACAGGTGCTCATTAGAGGAATGAGTTCACTGAACTGACCAGTATAGAATCCTGTGGGAACCTCGGGAATCGTTTTGTTTCTTGAAATGTGTTTAAAAGATTTGTTTTTTGTATGTTTTGAAATATCGACATCTGAATTTTCTAATAAAGTAGGTGATAGAGCATAAAAATACTAGATAGTCCGGGTGATATTAAAAGAGTATAGAACCGAGGTTCGGGTTCTGTGAAATTATTTTTTACCTCTCTCCATCGGATGGTGCGAATATCCGATGTTCATTTACATCGAGCAAACACTCGAACACCCTTGATTAACTGCCATAGAGATCTTGTTTGACGAGAGTGTGCACATCCACAACGTATAAAGAACACAAAGGGCCCCGACCTTTCAGGCCCGATGAGATGCAAACAAGTTTGTTAGATTTTGTTTGAAGTTGTTTTATGTTTGATTTAAGAATGGATTTTGATGTGGTTTGAAATGTTGATTTCAGATTTCCATTTAACTTGGATTTAAATGTTATTTGTTTTGAGCTTGTTTGAATTGTTTGGTTTGTTTTACTTCAATTGGTTGAAGTTTATTTTATTTTTGTTTGAACTTGATATTATAGATGTGTTTATCAATTTTGACTTGTTTAAATTTAATTGACAATGTGTTGAGTCATTTTAATGTGGTTTTCTCATGTTGGTTGGTGTTTTAATACCGATTCGGGTGTGTTCGGTATGTTTTAGATGTTTTGAAGTTTGGTTTAAAGTGATTAAACTTGAACTTCAAATTGTTAACGATATGAATTTGGCATGTTTTAAGATGAATTTCATATGCATTAATATTTTCTTTATGTGAGATATATCCTCAGGGCTTATCAAGTACATAAGGACACATTTCTTAATTATCCAGTGACTCTTACATGGATCAACTTAATGAATGCTTATAACACTTGGAGCATCAAAACGAAGCATCACAAATATGATAGACCTTGTGGCAAAAGCATAAGGGATATACTCTTGCTCTCTTTATTTCTTAAGAAGTCTGCAAAGACATCTCTTTAAACATATCAACTCTACACTACATAGGTAAGAAACATATCTTAGAACTTACCATATCAAACCCTTTGATTAAGGTAACTACGTATATGAACTGGGTAAGGTTAAGAAACCTCTTAAATCTATCTTTATAAATCTTAAAGCTCATATTTTGTTTGTAGGACATATTTAATAGCTAGGCTTACTTATTATAACATGCATACTTCATTATTAATGAGTAGTTTTATCCACATATAATGTCAAGAAGATAATAGCACTCCCACTTATCTTATTTGAATACACAAGGCACCTCTTTGTTCCCAACGAAGTCATGAAATTTAATCACATTAAACCTTATCTACCATCTATGGAAAGTTTTACTTTAGTTTATAAATAGACCTTATACACACTCTATTTGGATATTATTGGGACTTGATTCCCAAGGTTGTATCGTATACACATATTCCTCAAACCACTATAGAGAAACACTATCTTAACATCCAATTGACATATCTTATAGTCATGATGTGTAACAATTAAAATATGAATGAATTAAATCCATGTCATAGGTAAAATGTCTCATCATAGTTAACTATTTGAGTTAGATTATATCTCTTTTAACTATTCTTACCTTGAAGGTCTCTACCTTCTAATCCACTTCAATCTATTTTTTAGTGATCTATATATACTTTATAGATACTATATCCTTAGGTGGATCAATTAAGTCCAAACATGATTAGAATAGATAGAATTTATATCATATTTTATTATCTCTTCCCATTTTAGAATCAATATCTTATATTGCTTATATATAGATCTTATGATAAATACCCTTAAACATTATGCAAATGATCCACCCCAAAGTTCGGTTAATGTCGTGGCCATGATCTCCAATCTCTTGTTAAATAGGCTTTGTGGTAGCACAACAAACATATCCAATCTAAGGTTGACTCGTTAAGACCATAACAATAAAAGACTATGTGAGTCATTCTTAATGTTTTACATTTATCGACTTAATTAGAACGATGAGGGATTTTCTTTTAGTCTCATCAGTACAGGTGCTACTTATAAATATTAATATATTCTTGTAATATCATATATTTAAGGTATAACTTATACCACACAACCACATATCAAATATGCATAAAAGCACAAGTGATCATGGACTTAACCCTAAGCATAGACCTAAGGCACCATTATAGATGCAAATCCTTGCTTTAGAAGCCTAAGTTGACATGCTCCCACTTCAAAAGGGTTTTCTCCAAGTGATCATGCTTTCCAATCTTCCATGAACTAGCTTATAACTATTATAAGCAGCTTAAGAGTACGTAGACCCACAAATTTACATATTATAATAAGAAACCTTAATTTTAACCAAAGGAAGTACATAAATGGGGGGGGAGGTAGAATGTACAATCAGATTGTATAGAGAGATAGGAGGCATACGCAGGCCCCATTTTATAACATAACCAATACAATTAAACAAGCAATCACAATCCAAGCATATTTAAGTCCATGATCACCTCCGTACACACACTAACATTCATCACATGAACATAGAGCGCATACGTGATAATTATATCATATATATCATATATACCATCATAAAATTATATACTATAATTTTTGAAATTTTCAATTTCATGCTTGTTAAATTTTTAAAAAATAAATAACATGAAAGGCATATATGAGCAATTTACATAAATAAGACAAAAATATAAAAAATTTAAATGATTATTGCTTTTCCAAAATTGCACATAGTATTAAATTGATGTCCAAATTAGAATTCTTCAAAATCATATTTTCAGAATTAATTTGGGCACTAATTTAACCAATAAATATTTTTAAAAAATTTAAAATCATTTATAAAATGATTTTGTGGTGACAAGAGCCTAAAAATATCTAACAGGTTCATATAAATTTATAAACCTATCAAATAACTTTTCTAGAACTTATATAGTCATTAATTTTGTTAATTTTTTATCTTAAAATAATTTTAAAATCAAAATGAGAGAATTCAATGACAAAAAGGAAAAACTCATAAAATAAGCCATTTTAACATTTTAAAATCATCAATAAATTGTTGGGTGCAAAAAGCGTAACCCAGCATAGCCCCTAACGAGAGTGCTCACCTACACGCATGAGCACGGGTGGTTCAAATTTTCTTTTAAAGGATCGGATCCAGTCTTAACCGGATCTAGTCAACCGATGCTTCTAGGTCTGATTCAGACCCGGAAGCATAGTCTCCTCCACCCGATAAGGGGCGGAAGGACACATGGATAAGGGCTAAAAACTAATTTTTTTAGCCTAATTTTTGGAGATCAAACAGAGTCCAAAAAAATTAGAAAAAATACACGTTTGAATCTTGAAAGAATAAGGAATCCATTGAAATAAATTTTATCTTATGAAAAATTCTTTCTAGAGCGCAATTCACAGAGGAAGGTACCACAGTTGTGGAAACCCTAGCCACCCAAACACCTTCCAAATCTGATACTGCCAAGGGCCATTTAATGCCCAATAAGTTAGGGAAACTTAAAGAAACTAAATTTCCTACCTTCCCATGCCATTAGACAGAGCTATTGACATCCAAATCGGCAAGTTTATCAACTCTCCTAATTTTGGCCCCTTTTTCGGACGTCATCATCTTACCACATTTTTGAACTCATACCGAACTCTCAGGTTGACCACAATTCATGAAATTTGAGTTGAGGTATTCGAAAGAGTTCATCCACGAGAATCAATTGAATTTGATCACACAAATTTTGGTATCCCATACCTATTATGGTGATTAAATCAAAACTGCTCCGTATATAGTTTCAGAAAAGCATGAAACCACATAAAATCATGTCGATGTCAAGCCAACTTTGACCAAGACTTCAACCTAGCTAGCACTGATGCCACTGTAAGGAATCAATTTATAGCAGTGGAAAAAATTTTGATTTTTTAAAACTATGGTCTTAGCCTTGGTTGATGCCGAACGAGTAAAACTAGGAACTGAATATGAAGTAGAACGAGAGTATCTCATGGGATTTTCAAAATCCCTCACCATGGATGAAGAGAGGATGTTCCTCCTTGCTGAAAACTATTCAAATGGAATGTCTCTAGTGGTATTCACACTATCTGCCTCAATAGATAAGTTCTTCCTTCCTTCAGGCCTCGAGAAACCTTCCAAATTCAATCTTGACCATAAGAGATCACCTTATTAAGGAGAGAAAAGGAAGGGAGGCTACTTGGGATGTGCTCCAGTCCTATGGCTTGTTAGGATCTTGCTTTATAAGCCATTTATTCATAGAAGATGAATTTTTTTTTACAAAAATTCAAAACTTTTATAAAATTATGCCTATGCCCTCATCTTATTGATCAAATCTAATATGTGTGACTCACTAGATCCAATAGTCAAGTTGATTTTAGCCTTAATTAATTTAAAAGAATAAGTCTTTTAAATTAAATCAAAATCGTATACAATAATAGTTTTTACGGCTTTCCAATCATAAAGAGCACAAGCCACATTCTATGATCCCAAATGACTTTAGAGAGTTAAATAACATCTATTGAGTCTTTCTATCATCAATTACCGCATCGACTTAAATTCTCGTCCACACAATGTCTCAGTCGATCAGGGGTTCGGCACCGACTGTCAACCCCTAAATATTCTGACTCTACGAGATCTTGTACTCATATTCTGATCAATTAGAAAACTCTTTTTTCAACCTTAGCCAAGGTTTATAATACTATTCAATAGGACATTCTCTCTTTTACCAAGAGTGAATGATCTCTTGTTGTATGCTCAATTGTCTTCACTGGGTTTCTATTGCACCCAATACATCAACTATACTAGACCATCAAGATGGTGATCTATAACTAAATAATCAAAGTACAAGATATATCTGGTGAGACATCTTTGACGTCTCAAGTCAAAGATCCAACCATGTTATTGAGATGTAAAAATAACCTGATAGACAGTTCAGTAAGATATTGATCATGTTTTCATAAATTGGTCAGTTTAGTGATCTCATTCCACTAATAAGCACCTATGTGTGTATCTTAATGTCCACACACTAATGACTAATGATATCGGTCATCGTTATCACATGAGAAGATATCACACACACTAGTCTATATGGATCAATGATATCCCATCTCAAGGATCCTATGACTAGGAACATTTAAATCACATAGCTCTTAATGATCGATCTCATTATCGTGATCTCATCATGATTTAGTCATCATCGCATGTGATCAAGGACTTCCTTATGATATTAACATCTAATAAGAACTAGTAATGCAATTTTGCTTAATTAATTGAATGAGATATTTCTAGAAATGTCTCATTTTTTATATGATTGGCTTGTAGAAAATACATTTCTATCATTGGCTACTTGCTGGGTCGTGCTGTTGAGGTGCCAGCTACTTGATGGGTCATGCCGCCGATGTGCCAACGACCTTCTGAGTGTGCCACCTATATATTCACTTATGCTACTTGTGTGAAAAAATGTTGGTCTCCCCCAAAGAAACTAAAATGGATTGATGGCTATGGTTGGGCACTTTGTGGGCTTGGCTACACCATTAGGATGCTATTCCGATGAAAGCCTACGATTTGCACATTTGTGCTAAGAATAGGTGTTAGAGGGGAATGCCAGATCAGTAATTTAGCGGGAGCACTTTGGCTGACTAGCCATGTTTGCTAACTCGCACAATGTCTACTTACTTTCACTTGTGCATGGAAATTGTTGTGTCACTCTCATACGCATGTATGTGCATGACGGCTGGCTTAGGATAGTGCAAATGCCACACGTTGAAAATTCGACAAGTCTGAGTTGATGGTGTGACAAGTTGGCACTCAGGTTTGTGCCTATGAGCAAGGATAAGGTCGCACTTACGGTTAGGACTATTCACTATTCGGTTCAACCCGAAACCAAACCAAATCAAACCAAATCTTTGGATTATCGATTGGTTTGATTTGGTTTTTGAAACTAAATAAAAAAGTGAATTAATTTGGTTCAATTCGATTTGTTGATTTAATATATATTTAATTAAATTAAAATAAATTAAAATAAATTTTAAGATATAATAATTAATTAAGATTCACACGAAGATTAATATTTTGTTTATAGTACATCATTATATCTTTATACTAATTAACATAAATTTATAATGATATATATTTAATATTAATATAATATATATTTAAAATTAATATAATGTATAAATAAAATGAATCAATTTAGGATAACAATTTATCAGTACAGTTCAATTAATATATTTACCATGTATCTTTTGATCAAATTTATCTTTTTTCCTAATTCTGTTTTCTTTTTAGATAGAACTATTCCATGTTCCTTTAGCATTCTGAGATATAGGAAGAGATTATGCCCATATAGAATTAAAAGATAAAAATAAGATTATAAGAGTTAAACCAATGAGATATAATTCTCAGGATAGAGAAGAATTTAAAACTCAGATAGCAGAATTATTACAAATGAAAATAATAAGAAAATCAAAGAGTCCACATAGTAGCCCTACATTTATGGTGAGAAACCATAGTGAAATAAAAAGAGGTAAAGCTAGAATGGTAGTTAACTATAAACAGTTAAATGACTATACAGTATTTGATGGTTACTTTTTACCACCTAAAGAGACACTTGTAAATCTTACGCGAGGAAAAAGATTTTTCTCTAAATTTGATTGTAAATTAGGATTTTGGCAGATAAGATTAGATGAAGAATCAATACCATTAACATCATTCAGTACTCCACAAGGACATTATGAATGGTTGGTAATGCCATTTGGTTTAAAAAATGCACCACAAATATTTCAGAGAAGAATGGATAGAGCATTTCATTGTTTAAATAGATTTTTTCTTGTCTATGTAGATGATGTCCTTATATGCTCGAATACCTGGAAAGAACATGAAGAACACTTAAAATGTAATATCTGGCGATACAAAAAAAAAAGGGGTAACCGCCGCCCCGCCCTGCCCTCTCTCTCCCTCTCGCCGGTCACCCGCCCCGCCCGCTCTCTCTCTCTCTCTCTCTCTCTCTCGTCGGTTACACCCGCCCGCCCCGCCCTCTCTCTCTCTAGCCGGTTACACGCCCCCCCCCCCGGGCCTTCTTTCTTCTTCCTCTTCTCCCCCGTATGCGCGCGACCTGCACCCGCGTGAAACGCCGCCCGGCCACGCTTAGCCCCCCTCGTCATCGCCGGCCGCGCGGACCGAGGCACGCCCGCCTGCAGCCTCACCCGAGCGCTGCGACGTCACGCGTGTCGCCACCGCCGGCCGCCGTGGTCGCGTGTCCAGCCGCCCCCGGCGTCGGCGCCGCCGCGCCGCCCGCGGCCCGTCGGCCCGCCATCCGCCATCGGCCCGCCGCCCCGCGCGCCGCGCGCGCGCGGCGCGTGGCGGCCTCCGCCATGCACCGTCCCGCGCCCAGCCCACCGGTCGCGGCTGCGGCCCAGCGACCGCCCTCCCGTGTCACATCGGCTGCCGCCATCGAGAGCCCTCCGCCACCGGCGGCCACCCTCCTCGCGCGCGCACACGCGACGCCGGCTGCCAGACACCCTCCCGCGCGTCCGCCCGGCCGGCCGCCTTGCGCACCTAGCAGCCTCCCGTCGCCGGCCGGCCGCCGCGATCTGTCGCCATGGCCAGAACCACCGCCGTGCCCAGCAGCCCCGGTCGCCGTCGCCAGCGAGCGCCACCACCGCCGTCGCCACGCCGCCCGCAAACCGCCGCCGTGAGCTGCCGGTCGAGGGCCGGCCCGGCGCACGGTCCAGCCGCCGGTCCAGCCGCGGTCCAGCACCTCCGAACCGCCCCGGTTCAGCCGGTCGAACCGCCCGGTTCGGCGCCGGTTCAGAAATTCCGATTTTTCGGATTTATTAAATACGGGAAATTAGACTTGAGGCCAGAAAAATAGCAGGAAAATTCTGAAAAATCCGAAAAATTCACAGGAGCTTCCAGGTAGGTTTCTCAAGCTTGTCTATGTATTTGATCTCATTTTGATTAGAAAATATGCATGATTTAACTTATGGATCATAAGTTGACTAGTCTTAGACTTTGGACTTGTAAATATTGATTTTCACAAAATCTATGAAATCAGAAACTTGAAATTAGTATTTTGTATATTATGGAACATGTTTAGCTTGATTATGCTTGGGTAGAAGCCTTTTCTATCAAATTTGATCTTATGAAAACCATGTAAGTGATTACATGCTAGTTTGGAACAAGAATTGAAGGTTAATTATGTGTAGACTTGGAAAACTCTTGGGTCATCAAATTATACATTTTTAGAACCTGTTTTGGTCAGATTATGATTGATTACATGAGATCTTAATTTGTTTAGTTTATGCCAAGCATGACTTAGGTTAAGTGTCTTGTACATATGTTTTAGTATGTCTAGTTCGGTTTGTCATTGCATGTGTGAGGATCATGTAAATTTTGATTAGTATGATTTCAGATTGTGTATTATGTCATGCATGATATGATTATGTTCATATGGTTAAGTTTGGTATATGTTTGATTTAGAATATGTCAACCAAGTCGGTTAGTACAAGTCTTGTCTAGTTATGGTGAAATATGTTTAATTTGGTTTCAGAGCATGGGCTATGCTATGCATAGTTAGTTATGTCAATTTGGTCATGATTAGTACAAGTTGTCATTGAGAACAAGTTCAATTAAGTCGGGTTATCATATGTCTTGTCAAGTTCGTTATGAATGCTATGTCTTGCATGAAAGGCTATGAAATTAGATGTTTATGTCATGTATGTATGGTATGGTCAAGTATGTCTTGATTTGAAATTATGTTATGAACTCTTGAGATATGACGTGCTATGAAGGCCTCACCACCTATTCTAGTCAATTGCCCCGTGGGCGGCCAGTAACTTAGATGAATCCGGCCCTCCCACGGATCCCGGATTACCCCGGTTTTCCCTTAGTGTCACCACCGCCTAGGTGCACTTTGGGCTGGCTAGTATATGTTACTTCTATATATATATTAGAGCTGGTGAATGCATTTTGTACATGTGAAGCAAGACGACCAATTCCTTGCTCTTTGGCTATGTGTTCTGGAAAGGATATGAAGTATGTTACTTGTGTGTCATGTATGGATGTTAAACTATGTCATGTTAGAAAAATCAGATTTGTCTGTTTTTAATTTGGTCATGTTAAGTTAAGTCTTGAGGTCATTTAGATGATATTTGACTAGCTTGTATGGTCTTGTGTGCATTGGTCTAGAATTAATTGGCTTTGGCATAATCTTTTCTTTGAAGATAATTATGTTCTGATATGGGTTGTGAGATTAATATAGAAGACATTCTATACTTTTGTATTACACCTCAATTTAGATATGTTACATACCATTGCTTGATTATATGTTATTTTACCCGATTGATGGGTGAAGGGTGTAAATCTACGGAGTCCCCGGACTCACCCCGTTGTGGGTTAAATTTTTTTTCGACGGAGTTTTGAAGATTTAAGAGCTTGAAGGTGAGGATCAGGTGGAACCAAAGGAATCAGAGTCATTTGCACATGGAGATTCTTGGTATTCTCTACTTAGGTAGATGATCTTGATTGTTTTTGAACAAGAGTGTGGATAGACTTAGAAGTATGATTCTATTATCTTGTTTTGATGGATCTTAGGAAATTAATTATTTAAGTTTGGGTTGTGGAATCCAAGTGTTGGGTTTCATCCCACTGTCACGACATTGTGTATTTCTGCTGCGTATTTGTGGTAATGATATTTAAATTCCGGGTCGTGACATAAAAATCTTTGCAAATAAATGTAAAGAACATGGAATAGTTCTATCTAAAAAGAAAACATAATTAGGAAAAGAAAAAATAGAATACTTAGGTTTAACAATAGACTCTACAGGAATAGAGTTACAACCGCATATATGTGAAAAAATATGCCAATTTCCAAATCAGCTAACAGATAAAAATCAGTTACAAAATTTTTTAGGATGTTTAAATTATGTAGAACAATTTATTGAAAATTGCTCAAAAATAAGAAGTCCTTTACAAAAACTTCTTAAGAAGAATGTACCATTCATATGGACAGAAGATTTAAGTAAGCAAATCAGAATGATAAAAGAAAAACGTAAGAAATTACCTAGATTAGAAATGCCTTTAGAAGAAGATTTTTTTAATATTAGAAACAGATGCATCAGAAAGTTATTGGGGAGCAGTATTAAAGAAGAAAAAAGAAAAGGAGGAACCAGTATGCAGATATACTTCAGGAACATTCACTGCAACAGTGCAAAATTATCATATTAATGAAAAAGAACTCTTAGCAGCTAAAAAGGGATTAAAAAATTTGCTTATTTCTTATTAACTAAGAATTTTCTATTAAGATCTGATAATACAAAAGTTAAAGCTTTTATTAAAAATAATTATACAGCATTACCAAAAAATAAAAGAATTCTTAGATGACAAAGTTATTTTGTAGAGTTTAATTTTAATATTGAAGTCATCAAGGGTACTAACAATGTACTTGCAAATAGTTTATCTCACTGAATATAGAAGAGATATGTAAGAGATTAGAAAAGATCTCTAAAGAATCTGAGAAAGCTATGGAGGAAAAAATTGATATTCAGAAAGATCTTGAAAGCTTAGAGAAATTTACAGAGTACACTAAGATTAGAATATATAATGCAATTTAGAGAGAAATGAACGTTCAAGCAAATATCAAAGCTCTGCAAGAAGAACTCAAAGCATTGCAAACAAGTAAGAGTCAAGTTCCACCTGAGGAACAAAGTAAAGTTATTAAAGAACAGAGTATAGAGGTTTCATCCTCAAAAATGAAGCACAGCTTCCAGCAAGTAATTCAAAAGTACAATCAGCTTCATCTTCTCCAGTATCATCATTTCAAATTGTCCAGAGATTTCAACCCCAATCACCTACCGAAAAGAAGAAAACTCCTACACTACCAAAGCCAGAAATCATAGATGATTCCATCCTCTTAGAATAATACACTACTACATTCAAAACCTTATATGCTCTCGAACCTTCAATCACCATATACCCTGATCATTCAGGAATATATCCGAGACTTCACTTATTACAGGGAATTTCACCAAGTTTAGTCCGAGACATATACCAAATTGGTGCAATAGCTACAATATATTTAAGTCTGAGAATGGAAGAAATTTCACTTCTTCCAAGTTATGTTCAGAATTCAGCTCGAGAATTCTTCAAGTACAATCCTCTATTTCAGAAGGATTTTGAAGAAAAGAAATATTTTGAAGTTGTACACATTATTCAATTTAGAATAATAACTGATAGTTACAATAAAGTAGTAGATTTAGCTGAAAGAAAAGAGTATCTAGGAATAATTCCAGAAGCTATCAGCAATAGACGAGCATTGGGACTTAAAGTCCTAGTACAACAAACAGAGAAAATGTTAAAGTTCGGCAGAACATGGCTTCACTATCAATGGAAGAATTGTCTTATAGTCCCTACAGGCAAGATATCCAACGAACAAACAGTCAAAACATTGGAAAAAATTATAGAGAATATATCCTCGGGCAGGATAAAAAATAGTGTATATTGTCATAAAGAATTATGCAAAATTTTGAAACATGACAAAAATATCTGTCCAGCATGCTACGAAGAGGATGAAGACATGATAAGTCTTTGAAGACTCTAGGAACATCTAGAAGACACAATGTAGTCAGTAATGACTTAAGCATTTTGTCTGAATTTTTTATGATGTCAGCAATGACGCAATAAATTTCTAGAACAAGGACAGATAGCCGATCCAGCAAGAAGCTTATCTTCCAAGAAGACCAAAAGTCAGCAAAACTTATCAGTAAAGAATATTTCTAGAGAAATCATGAAGATTCAGGCATTCTTATCCAAAGCACTCGAAGGCCTATATAAGGATGGGCACTCCAAACATTCGAGGATATAGATCGGGAAGCAACAACTTCTTAGGCCCTGTTTGGTATGGGGATAATCCAGGATAGACCTGGTTTATCCCCAATCCTCTGTTTGGTACAGACTTAAAAATGAGTTTAATCTGGATTAAGTTAATCCAGATTATCCCCAAAATTAGGGATAAGTCATCCCATCTAACACTTGGGATATCTTACTCCCAAAATAAGATTTAGAGGATACGTGCGGGAAGCGGGGGGGTGAGGGGGTGCCGCGGGGGGACATCCGCGCGCGGGGGGCGGGGGGGGAGCTCGGGGGGTGCCCGGGGGGAGCTTGGGGGGGGGGGGGGAAGGGGGGGGTGCCGCGGGGGGACATCCGCGCGGGGAGGGGGGTGAGGGGGGTGCCGCGGGGGGACATCCGCGCGGGGGAGCTCCGGGGGGTGACGGGGGGTGCCGCGGGGAGGATTCCTCGCGGGGGGGAGCTCGGGGGGGGGGGGGGAGGGGGTGCCGGGTGCCGCGCGGGGAGGGGAGGTGAAGGGGGTGCCGGGTGCCGCGCGGGGAGGGGAGGTGAAGGGGGTGCCGCGGGAGGAAATCCGCGCGGGGGGGAGCTCGGGGGAGGGGGGAAGGGGGTGCCGCGGGGGGACATCCGCGCGGGGAGGGGGGTGAGGGGGGGGGGTGCCGCGGGGGGACATCCGCGCGGGGGAGCTCCGGGGGGGGTGAAGGGGGTGCCGCGGGAGGATTCCTCGCGGGGGGAGCTCGGGGGGGGGGAGGGGGTGCCGGGTGCCGCGCGGGGAGGGGAGGTGAAGGGGGTGCCGCGGGAGGGAAATCCGCGCGGGGGGAGCTCGGGGGAGGGGGGAAGGGGGTGCCGCGGGGGGACATCCGCGCGGGGAGGGGGTGAGGAGGGGGGTGCCGCGGGGGGACATCCGCGCGGGGGGGGCTCGGGGGGGGGGGGGTGAAGGGGGTGCCGCGGGGGAGCTCCGGGGGAGGGGGAAGGGGGGGTGCCCCATGGATCCCTGATCTCCGCCGCGAACCACCCCCACGGCCGCTTCCTCACGCCGCGGAACCGCGCCTCCACGGCCGATCCGGGTGCCCCCATCGCCGCCGCGGCCGCTGCTCTCCCCTTCCGCATCGCGCAGGGCTACAGACCGAAGGGCACCGCATCGCTCTCTCTCTCTCTCTCTCTCTCTCTCTCTCTCTCTCTCTCTCTCTCTTCTGCTCCCCCGCCGCACCCACGTTGGTGCCTCCGCCCCCTCTATTTCTCTCTCTCTCTCTCTCTCTCCTCGCCGTGGTCGGCGGTCGCGGGGGCGGGGGGGGGCGGGGGGTGAATGGGGGTGCCGCGGGGGGAGGGGGGCGCGCGGGGTGAGGGGGGGGAGTGCTAAATAGTTTTTCTTAATAATATTATAAATTTTTTATATTTTTTTTTAATTAAGTCGATTTAAACGGTTTAATTTGACTTAAATCGGTTTAGAGGTTTCTCAAATCGAACCAAACCGAAAGGGGTCCCAAATCGAACCGAATGAGCTGGTTCGGTTTGATTTCTCGGTTTGAATCGTTTTCTGTTCACCCCTAGTCAAGAAGGTGGGCGGGGAGCACTGTCCGCCGGATTTTGTCCGTAGGGGAGTCGGGTTGAGTTCCATCAACATTTAAGTTTATTTTTATTTATATATTTAAATAATAATTTAAATTTATTATATAAATATGTAAGTGAGTTAAGATATTTACAAATATGTTATGAGTAATAAAATAAGATAATATAAAAAATAAATATAAAAATATAAAAATATAGGGTTATCCTTAAATTTATTGTTAACATACCAAACATAGGATAGGGTTATCCCTAAACTTATCCTAAGTTAAACCAAACATGATGAGGATAGGGTTAACCATAAGGACTGGTTTATCCCTATCCCCATCAATTTTATCCCGATACCAAACGACGCCTTAGGTGCTGTTTGGTACGGGGATAATCTGGGGATAAACCTGGGTTATCCTCAAAATTTTGGGGATAACTCGGGTTTATCCCCAAAATTTTATGATACCAAACAGCCCCTTAGAGTCTACGAGAGTTTCCAGTTTCTTGTAAACGAGAGTAGTGAGAATATGAGAGTAGTTAGTTTTTGTAAAAGTCTTTGTAAGAATGGAGTGAGAAGTCTTCTTCAAGTAGACTACTACATCATTATATCTTTATACTAATTAACATAAATTTATAATTATATATATTTAAAATTAATATAATATATATTTAAAATTAATATAATGTATAAATAAAATGAGTCAATTTAGGATAACAATTTATCAGTACAGTTCAATTTAAGAAACCGAATTGACAATCCTTCGTATCAAATCGATTTATTCCGTTCGATTCGATTTATCGATTTACTGATTTTTGATAAACAATCCCAGGTGGGGACATCACGGGCCTAGCCAGTCAACGGTGGAGGCGCTCGACGCTTGTTTTTGTGAGCCGCTGGGATGTATCCGCGCGGGTCTGGTTCCGTATGCTATATCGAGCACTGGCTGGGTGCAAGGGGAGAGAGACAGCAGACGGTTGAGATGGTGGTGTTAGACCAATTCCGGAGTGCAGCGACTTTTTGTAGAGAGGAAGAGAGAGAATGGGCGGAGCGGAGCCGACACTACAGGAAATTGGGTCATTGGCGACGGGTTATTGGCGACGGCTTTTTAAAGTCTTCGCCGATAATGTTAAAAGCGACGGCTAAATTAACGCCGTCGCTAATAATTGGTAAATAGCGACGGCTAAATATAGCCGTCGCAAATTCTTGGTATTGCGACGGTCGAAGCCGTCGCAATACCCAGAAAACGACCCGTGCGGGTTTTTTCCACGGAAAAGTGGCGACGGCTTCATATGCCGTCGCTAATAATATTAGTGGCGACGGCTTAAGCCGTCGCAATACCCAGAAAACGCGCCGTGCGGGTTTTTTCCTCGGAAAAGTGGTGACGGCTTCATACGCCGTCGCTAATAATATTATTGGCGACGGCTTAAGCCGTCGCCACTAATTCAAGGTGACCGTTGAACGGTCGACTTTTGTTGGCGACGGCGGAAGCCGTCGCCAATGTAACTTATCTTGTTATTGGCGACGGCTTCGAAAGCCGTCGCCAATAAGTTTGGCTTAAAAAAACCCTCGACGCCCTCCTTTCTTCCCCCCGCCACTGACTCCCCCCGCTCTCTCTCTCTCTCTCTCGCGCACGCTCTGCCGCCGCCGCCGCCAGCATTTCTGCACCCTCCTGCGCCGTAGGGCACCATGAGGGGAGAGCTACGAGGAAGCCGCCTCCTTTGTGCCGGATTTAAACCCTACTTAGGGTTAATCGAACCTCCTTTGAGGTATACATCTTCAACAAACGAATTTTTGTTTAATTTTTTTCCTATACATCACAAAGCATATATGCAATAGATATGTGCCAAACATCGATCCCTAACAAATTAATAGGTTAGGACTTACTCAAACCAAATATGTAGCACCTTGATCACTTTAATTATTTAGGAGATAGAACAAAAGTAGATATGTGCATAGAGTTTCAATTAGATTATCACTAAGTTTAATACCGATTTTGTTGGAAAGTTAGATATTAAAAGGAAAACTAAGAGAATTATTTTATGGGCTTAATGTGAAAATATAAACTTTTAGTTGTCACTTAATTTAACTTAATGCAATATCCTTAGAACTTAATTTTTTTAAATGATTACATTAAATGACCTAAATGACCTAAATGACCTAAATGACCTAAAATGAGTTAATTTTTTCTTAGATGTTTACATTACATGACATAAATGACATTAAATGACCTAAATGACCTAAATGACATTAAATGACCTAAATGACCTAAAATGACTTAATTTTTTCTTAGTTTTCATGTTTAACTCTTCGTTTGTGATAAAAATATTTAATTGGTATGTATAAACATTTATTGTTCAACAACAAGTCTAATTTTGATCATTTTATCTCTTTTTCAGGAAACTTCAATCGAGATATACACTTGAGAGTTTCTTCTTTCGGTGGAGGTTCGGTTATATATTGATTTATTTATTAAATTAACATTTCTTCATTGTATTTCAATATTTTAACAAATTAAGATGAGTAACTTAGACAAATCATGGATGCATATTCCTAATAGATTAGATTCTAGATATATTCAAGGGATCGAAGAATTTTTAAACTATTCTTTTCATTATTCTAGAATACAATTTAGACATGGACAACATAACGATCTAATACAGTGTCCTTGTAAAAAATGTTGTAATACATTTATTTTTAAAAGAAATGTTGTCAAAGAACACCTAATATGTAATGGTATATGGTTAAATTATCAAAAATGGATATGCCATGGTGAAATTGAAGTCAATATGATAAATGAGGACATTTCAATTTTAAATGAACCACAAGATAATTATGTAGATGATGAGGTAATGGAAATGTTACAAGATATTCAAAATAACGAATCTTCTATTCGACATAATGAGGAAGAACACAATGAAGATAATTTTCAATATTCCAAATTATTAAAAGATTCTGAAACACCTCTATATGAAGGTGTTAAAAATGTATCTAAATTAAAATTTATATTAAAGTTGATTCAACTTAAGTCCATTAATGGTCTCACTAGAAAATGTATGGATATGATATTATCTTTATTTAAGGAAGTCTTACCTAATGGAGCATGTGTTCCCGATAATTGGTATGAGCTTAAGAAATTAGTTAAGGAATTGGGACTTACTTATGAGAAAATTCATGTATGTAAAAATGATTGTATTCTATTTTGGAAAGAGAATAAAGATGTATTCTTTGATGTAATGATTCACCTAGTTGTGCATTTGGCTTATGAGGCAAGAATGTCTGGACCAGTTCAATACCGATGGATGTACCCAATTGAAAGATATTTAAAGAGGCTCAAAGATTATGTGGGCAACAAGGCGAGAGTTGAAGGTTCTATTGCCCAGGGCTACTTGGTTGAGGAGTGTACGCAGTTTATTTCAACATATATGCGTGATACGAGTGAATATAATAGAGATCGGAACTATGACGGTGGTTCAGAAGAAGTTGATACGGATGATAGTTCAATATTCAAACCAATTGGTCGCCCTTTGAGATGCAGGCGTGTGCCTAAAATTTTGACGGAAAGAGAACAACAGTTAATACATGCATACGTGTTAAATCAAGTTGATGACATCGATTATTTTCGTCAATCTCATAGTGATGCTCTTAAAAATAGATCAACTACGGAAGAAAACTTCTTCGTGTGGTTCAGAACACACATTCAAGAGTTAAGAAATATAGGTTCTTCTAGACATACCAAGGAGCTGGAGATTTTATCACTCAGTCCGTCGAGATTTGCCTCGTCATTAAACGGTTATATATGTAATGGATTTAGATTTCGAACATTGGAATCCGATTCAACCAAATCAACTCAACTAAGTGGTGTTATTGTAAATGACCATCTTCAATCTGGTTGTGACGGTTGTAGATACGCGAATTCGGCCCGATTGCAGGAAGAGCAATCTCGTTTCTATAGTTAACACTTGTTTTCTCCCGATCAGAGAGGTCGGTTTAACATAAAGACGATCAAATTTTAGGAAATCTGGAGGCGTCCCGACGCCGCGACGCCTGGCGTCGCAACGTCAGAGCGCCTGGCATCTCCCGCCTTTTCACCTTTTTGACCGGCCGGACGACCACCGTACCCAGAGGCGTACAAAAGTACAAGCGCTCCTCTGCCGGAGCGCCTGCAATCCCGCGCGTGACGGCCCGGCTTTTCGGACGGTCGGCGATGCGTTGTCGAAATCGTGCGGGGACCCGGGCGCTCCGCCGTCGGAGCACCCGGATTCCCGCCCGACAACCGTCACCGCGAGGCTCCGCATGCGCCGGATTTGCGGTCGACGGCCGTAGGTCGTAGGTGCTCCCCTGTCGAGCGCCGGGATTTCCGGCCCGACAACCGCCGCCTGACACGCAGGGTGGTAGGTGGCGACAGGTATGGTCGGACGTGCTGATCCGCCGACTTGTCGGCGGATTTTCAGGCGCTCCCATGCCGCGACGCCAGGCGTCCTCAGGGCGGAGCGCTAGGGTCACTTTTGCGCATCTATAAAAGGAGACCCTTCTCCCACATTTAAGAGGTTCAAAAAAAAAAAAGAGAGAAAGGTTCCAAAAAAAAGAGAGAAAGGTTCCAGGAGAGAGGTTCCAACCTTCCAAGCTCCCAAGAAAGAGAGAGTCTAAGGAGCAGAGAGAGGGATTCCCAGAGCCTTAACTCCCAAGAATTTCCTTGAGCCTCCCCAACACCCTTCCACCACCTTCCAACCCCCATTAGAGTCTACCATCCCATCCCCAAGTCTATCCATTCTCCATTACACCTCTTCCACCCCGTTCATTCAATACCACTCAAAACCATTCAAGACACCCGCCATCATACCATTAAAGACCATTGCAAACCATACGAGGAGGGCCAAGGAATCTCCAAGACGAGGCTAGGGATCCGATCCTTCGTCATTGGAACCGGGAGAAGATTGCATTGAAGACCGCCGCGAAGGACCGGAGCGCTCCCCGACGCGACGCCGGGCGACCCGTCGTCGGAGCGCCCGCAATATCCGAAGCCGAAGCACCGGGCTTCCCTACGATCTTCTTCCTTACCTTACTCTCTCCTTTCTTGTTCATTTGGGTTTCATTATGCATGTTGCATTAGTATAGCATAACGCATCTTATTCATAGGTCATTTAGATCCTCCCTTAAGAAGGGGTTAGGAGTTAGTCCTAATCCGGTTCGTTCAACCCCTTTTGTCATTGCTCTTCTTTCTTACGAATAGTTACTGCTCCATCTTTAGTTCTAATCGTGGTGCTTTCATTCATACTTTCTTTTCAGGCAAGCGAGTTTCTCCAAGGCTCTTCTTCCCCGGCCGGCCGAGGAAGGAGAAGATAGAACCCCCGCAATCTCCCAGCTTATCGAGGTAACCGGTCACCCTCACTTCCTTTACTAGTTCATTTCTTTTATTTCTATCATCGGAGCCTCTCTGGCTCCTGGCGACCACACCATCCCTTCCCCTTTCGGTCTATAGGTCAAGTTAGTGTTGAAAATGCCACCGGCTATCCGATCTTCTTTCCCCTCGATTCTCCTCACGACCCGGACCGATCCTTCGATGCCCAAGTGACATCAAGGGTTGAGTAGTCCGGGGATCAAGGTGAGTGCGGAGAAGGAAAGAAGGAAGAAAAGCAGGCAACAGAACGGTCCGTCGGAATTATCCGCGACCGTATCTATGGCGTGATTAACACGAACCCACCCTATCAAGACCGTAAGAAAGGAACACACACGCCACACACGCGCGAGGACATATCTCTCGCCTCCTCCGCGGGCTCCCCCTCTCTTTCCCGGTGTCCACATCCTTTGGCGACCACGGTGGGACCTCTAAAGCTAAGGGAAAGTCGCTTGCCATATTTCTTCGAATGAAAGCCCCTTCCATCAAGTAAGTCTTCTATTCACTCTCTTTATCTCCACGTTTATTCGTATTTAGTTCTTTTCCCTTTAAAGTTGAAACCTCTCTTGCTCACCGCGTGGGCCCCAACTCCTTGGCTCCCGCGTGAGCCACACACCCCCCTCATTTCCCCACTCACCGCGTGAGTGGTACATCATCGGCCCCGCGTGGCCCTCCCTTCCTGTTGATCCTATCAAAGGGGCACCAGCTGCTACCCTTTGCTAGGACGTTTGCAAACCGAGCTCCGCGAGCTCGAAGCATCTACAAGCACCGACTCCCGCGCGAGTCAACTCTACTTTTAATACCTTTTCATTTAAAAAAAAAAAAAAGCATTGTCGTTTATTGCTTTCTCAGCATCATATCACCTTTATGTCCCCGCGGGACCCTTGCTTTATAGCTTTTCTTAAAATTTGCTGATTTCCGTTAAAAGCGTCCTGATACCGCGACGCCTGGCGGCGCGGCACGAAGTGCCCGAAATTCCCGAAACTGCTTTTAGTTCATGCTTCTTGTTTCACTTCCAACCCTTTTCACTCTTACTACCTTCTAATTTTCAAGCATGCAAACCTGTCTTAGTGTTTAAATTTCTTTGTGCACCATCATCTCTTAAGTTCCTTTGTACTTCTCTCACGTTGTGTTGCTTTTATTTTATCTTTATTCTGCTTGCTCCTTTATCCTTGCTCATTCTCTTGCATTAGCTTGCATCGAGGTACCGGTTCCATCCGGCCTCGTAGGTCATCCGAGAAGGGGGGCTCACTCTCCTCCCAAAGCCATACACATCCAAAACACCATTCTTGGTGGATCTCGACTTCTCTTCCGGGGATTCCCTCTCGGTTGACTAAGTTGGTTTCCGCCAAGGCCTCCGTAAGTCCCCAGACGTGAAGGATTCCCTCTTCACCGATCGGGCTGGTTGTACCATTTCCCCAAAACCCGAAGTTTACCCATTACCTATCCGTGTGAGAAATCGTTCCACCTTACGTTGCTCGGCGTTGTGTGAGCATAAGGTCCCACCCATTTATTTGAGTGGACAATACTTTGCTAAACAAGCCACTAATCTAAGGTTGGAAAAAAAATTTGTGCTAAGCATTCCAAGTCTTTGCTTTAACTTGCTTGTGTAACCAAAAGAAAAAGGAAAAAGGGCGGGGGGGAGACTCTCTCCTACAAAAAAAATCTAGAAAAGTCACCAAAAGAAGTTGTTCCTTTGAGGTAAAAACTTCTCTGATCACGACAATCAAAGAAAATAACCTCTAAGAAGCAATCCAAAAAATCTTTGTCAAAGAAAACTTTGCTTTCGGATAAAAACTTGTCTTCTAGAATTAAACAATCCAAAAGAAAAATCTGCTCAAAAGAAAACACCCAAGAAGAAGAAGAAAACTTCGTCTTTCTTTGCTTTATGCCTGTGTCGCTCGAGTCCGGACGAGTGATCATGGATCAACGTTGCGAGCAAGCGAGTACGAACGAGCCTACTTTGGGGCAGAAGGCGAGCCGTCACTCCTTCCCGACGCTGTCTATGCCGTTAACGAACCAGGAGCCCCCGCTGAGCCGGATCAAGTTTCTCCTCCACCCAACCCGGGTTCCCTTTGGGAGGCATTCTCTCATGCCGACCCCACCCAACTTCAAGCCATCGAGGCTATTCTCAAAGGTAAGTCGCCCACCAATCATGACCCCCTCACCGGTGGTTTACGTGTTTCTACCCCTCGCTCGGTAGCACGTCGACCCGATGCGGCCGCCCATGGCCATTCCTATACCGGGCCGTCACCCCCAAGTTCTCCTCATCCGGTGGCTATCCTAAACCACCCGGATCCGATTGGCCGCACCATCACGGCCACCAGTCTTCTCTTCTAATCATTTCAATCTTCCCCGTCAAGCAGCGTGTCCACCAACCCACATTCCATGCCCGGCCGCTTCGGCCTACTTAGCCCCCCCTCCGGTGTATCAAACACCCCCTCCTCCCCCGATTGTTCGAGAGCCCTCTATTGACCAGGCCATGCTAAACCGCCTAAGTCAGATGGAGGAGCAGTACAAAGAAATTCGCCGCCTGGTCGGCACCAAAGTTGCCCCTGAAATATCTCTCCCGTCGCTCCCTACTTTCCATCTTCCTCATTCCGAAATGCCGGTGTTCCGCCGATACAATGGGTCCGGCAATCCCTTCCTCCACGTCAAGGACTTTCTATACGAATCCGTCACATGGCGAGAATGATCCGAGAGCCCTTGCTTTTCTATTTAGAAGATCGTTGGAGGGCTCGGCGCTTGAGTGGTTCTATTCACTTGATTCAACGGAGGCCGGTAACTTTGATGTTGTCAAGTCCAAATTTTTGCGAGATATCAAGACCGAGTTGGAATAGCCTACTCCATCACCGACCTTGTGGCTGAAAAAATGAAAGCGAGATGAGGATTTCATCGGGTATGCGGATAGATGGAGGGCCATGGCGAGAAAAGCTCACGGATCCGATGTCGAGCAAGAGCGAGGTCAAGCCGATCATAACGAATGCAACTCCAGCCATGAAGAACATGCTTGCCCTTCACCATCCCACCTCCATGAGTGAGTTATATGAAAAGGCGCGGTACATCCAGACCCAACTTCGGGATTCACCTATTATGAGCTTATTTGATCCCCGACCTCGAGTTACCAAGAAAACCTTTCCTTCCACCTCCGGAGCAGTAACTGAGGGAATAGTAAGCCATGAGCATGTTAGCGTTGTGGGAAATCCGCCTAACAATTACCCAAATCAACATAGAAACCCTCCTCCTAACAGAAATGCTCCAGTCCTCCAGGCACCGTCTCGACCTCAACTTCCCCCACGGCCTCCCCGGTACCAAGTCCAACAATATCAACCCCGTAATCAACAACCCTTGATGCCCCGAGCACCACAACCCGGGGCCCCGAAACCTACCACCGAGGCCCCTCCTCCGGTTGCACACCAACCAAGGAAAACCGGTCCCCGACGAGAGAATTACCCGCCATTGCCTTACTCACTTACGGACATCTTTAATGCCTTGATGGCCGCACAACGAGATAGAGCTCCCAAAAGAAAGACCATGCGGCCGAGCACGGCAAACACCGGACGGTATTGCATGTATCACCGCTACCCGGGTCATATGATCGAGGATTGTTTTCAGTTCAGAGACTACATTCATGATCTTCATGACCAAGGGAGTATTGATTGGGCACAAATGGGGGTATATATTGAGTCATTGAAGACGCAACAGTCAAGACCTCGAGGGCAGCAACAGCAACAACAACAACAACAACAACAACACCAACAACAACGGCAACAACAACTGCAACAACAACCGCCACATGATCAGGGCCTCGGGATAGTGCGCAATCCTTTGCCAAACCATGCGCCCGCTCCAATGGCAGCACCACCTCGCCATCCCATCAATCCTATCCTAACCCCGGCCGAAGAATCGTCCCGCCGAGGACAAGATTGGCAAATGGACCCAGCCACTGCCTCCTTCCACACATACCCCCCTCACCACCCTGATAGGGCCATCTTATCCATTCCCCGTACCTCTCCTAACCTACCACCTATCATTCGTACACTGCCGCGACCCGCAGAAGGGTCTACCACCACGACTCCTCCCCCCTTCGGACCAATTATCCGACCCCGTGCGCCACCTCCCTTAGCCACTATACCGCCCATCATTAGACCAACACCCCCGTTAATCAATCCCGTACACATCATACCACTAAAAACACCACAACCATCACCCCTCCCCATTCGGCCCATTGGCCCAGTAATGACCCCGCTTAGCCCTATCAATACCCCACTACCTCCACCTAAGCATACCCAGTCCAGTCATTTAGATCACATGCCAGTCCCCATCGAAACATCATCCGCCGGGCCTACACCACCTCTTGCTGCCATCCTACGAAGCGGACGCATGGTCCAACGCGTCTTTCCCCAAGCCGGTGCAGCACAAGCAGCCCCGAGAGATCGAGGAGGAACCGGTCGAAGAACCGGTACCGGGAACTACATATGATCCGCCGAAACACCTTGATAAAACGCCAGCCAGAATTTCTATTTTAGAATTGATCAAACGGTCCAAAGTGCATCAAGAGGTACTTCAGCAGTATTTGCAAAAGGTGCTTGTCAGTGAAAGCCTCCCGCCCGAGAGAATCACCGCTGTCTTGGCTCCCCGGAGTGAACATCCAGCCCTAACTTTCACTGATGAGGAGTTGGCAGCCCCCGAAGTCAGGAGGTGTGCATTGTGCTTAACAGTAAACATTCGAGGCACCCCGATAGACTCATGCTTGGTAGATACCGGTGCCTCCTTAAACATCATACCTCCCGAGACATTGAATTGTTGCGGCATTTCAGAGACGGAAATCCAACCCTCTCGCATCACTGTGACGGCATTTGATAACATGAAGCGGCCCGCTCACGGCACCATTCTTCTTGACATCGAGCTCGGTCCCAAGACAGTCACAGTCGATTTCCATGTGCTGGAGATGGATCCTACCTATCGGGTCATTTTGGGTCGTCCTTATCTCGAAGCATTGGGGGCAGTAGCATCAACTAATCATCAGTGTATCAAGTTCCCTCACAAGGGGCAAATTGTAAAGGTAACCGATTATGTAACGGTAACACTAGCCTCTTTGGATTACCTAGCCGGCCGATTTTCACATTAATAGAACCACCAAGGAAAAGATGGCAGCCAAAGCAAAAGAAGAAAAACACGAGAAGAACCGATAGGATGGCACATCATGAGGATTACGGGGTATCAAGAGGGCCAAGGATTGGGCAAGTTCTTGCAAGGCATCATGGAACCTATCAGCCCCGCCAACCGACTCTCCAAGGCTGGCCTGGGGTACGATGGGACAATCCAAAACGGCAAGAGGCCTGGACAACGAGCGAGCGGTGGCGAAGGACTTGCAAAATACTTTCTAAGAGGGAAGTGATCCGGATCAAAGAAGAGGGGCCGGGCTATCTCAACGACATCAACAATCGTCCACGGAAAAGGCAGAAGGTCGACGAAGGTGAGGATGAATTGTTCTTACCTTTATCGTTATTATTTCCGGTCGAGGAGGAAGAATCAAGGAAAGAACCACTTGAGTCGCCAAGGATCAGTAAGCACCTTGACAGTCAAATCTGCTATTCCCCCCTAATCATTCCACGAGGGCCTTCCCTCAACCTCTCATTCTCCGGGGCCGAGTCCCTCTCTCAACTAAGTCTATCCCATGGGCTCCCAATGCCCTTCTATGGCGAGCCCTTCTGGGCCCACGTGAGGAAAGAATTACTCCCGTTCCGCACAATCATCACCATTGGGCCCGAGAGCCCACTCCATTCTACATTAATCAAAGCCTTTGCCACTTTGGCCATTGAACAAGTTCAATCCCGGGACGACCCCGATGACCCACTCAATTCACCAGATTCCCCCCTCCTAAGGTCAACCGACTCATCTCTAGCCAGAAAGGGTCACAACCCCATCCAAATTTTTCTCAAATTTTCACGTTCCTCTCCCTTCGTAGCGAAAACGATTACCGTAACCCGTCCCGTACATATGGTTGGCACCGCCCAAAAAAAACGTCCTTCTCACGACTCGCATTTCGATCGAGGAAACATCCGTCCTTGCCCCCAAGGACCTTTCAACCTCAGAAACCGAGTCCTTGAGCGAATTGCTCTACCCTTCACCTCCTGTAAATATCACTTCTCCTAGTATCTCCTCTCCATCGTCGTCTCAGTCATTCCCCCTAGGGTCGGTGTCCAAGAGAGTCCAGGCTAAGGGTAAGAGGGTACCAAATCGATATCTGTATCAACTGGCTGACAAGAGTTTAGAATGCGCGAAATTGCCAGGATTTTGGGATAACAATATTCGGTTGGATGAAGTCTTCTATGAGGACGAAGAAAACATGGATCAATCCTTGGGAGTATATGAAGTCGGTTCGTAAAAGGACCTTGATACGGATGAGGAAGAGGATATAGCGAGATGCCTATGCTTCGGGTTTGAGGAGATTCGAAGAACCCTTAGCTTCGCGATGAGCCTACAAAGGAGCTTAATCTCGGAACATTAGATGATCCAAAAGTTGTTCTCATCGGTGCTAGTCTATCTCCCTCCCAAGAATCAGATTTGATAGGGACTTTGCGGGAATACCGGGATACATTTGCATGGACTTACCGGGATATGCCGGGACTAGACAACTCATTGGTCGAACATCGCTTGACACTTAAGGATGGAGTCGTCCCGGTAAAGCAAAAGCTTAGAAGATTCCACCCAGAAGTGGCCCTAAAAATGAAAGAAGAGGTCGATAAATTGCACCAAGCCAAATTCATCAGAGTCGTCCTCTATCCTCAATGGGTGGCCAACATCGTCCCGGTAATGAAGAAAGATGGCAAAGTCCGCATCGCATTGATTTTAGAGATTTAAACAAAGCTTGCCCTAAGGATGATTTTCCCCTCCCTCATGTCGATGTGCTTGTTGATAATACGGCCGGTTTTGAAACCCTTTCATTCATGGACGGATATTCCGGTACAATCGGATTCGGCTAGCGGAAGAGGATCGGAGAAAACATCGTTCACTACACCTTGGGGAACGTATTGTTATGTCGTCATGCCTTTCGGATTAAAGAACGCAGGAGCTACTTACCGAGAGGGCAATGATGGCAATCTTTCATGATATGATGCATCAATGTGTAGAGGTGTATGTGGATGATTTAGTGGTCAAATCCCGAACCCAAGATGAACATTCTGAAGTTTTAAGAAAGGTCTTGCAAAGAGCTCGAGAGTTTCAGTTAAAAATGAACCCGAAGAAGTGTGTGTTCGGTGTAGCATCCGGCAAATTACTGGGTTTCATTGTTAGCAAAAGGGGAATTGAGATTGATCCCAATAAAGCCAAGGCTATCATTAATATGCCCCCACCAAAGAATTTGAAAGAACTTAGGGGGTTGATTGGAAGATTGCAATTTGTCCGCCGGTTCATCTCACAGCATTCTCAAAGGTGTAAGCCTTTTTATGAGTTAACCAGGGCAAAAACAGAGTTTAAATGGGATCAAAAGTGCCAGGAGGCTTTTGACGGTTTGAAGAAATACCTTTCTAGCCCTCCTGTACTCCAACCCCCGAATCCAAGCAAGCCTTTAATTTTGTACATCTCAGTTCTGAATGAATCCTTAGGTGCTGTATTGGCACAAATAGATGAGGAAGGGAAAGAGCGGGCTGCCTACTATCTCTCTAAAATCTTTGACCCTTGTGAGATGAATTACACCACCATGGAGAAAACCTGTGTTTCTTTGGTTTGGGTGGTACAAAAACTCAGGCACTATTTTCTCGCTCATGAGGTCAATCTCATCGCCCGGATGAACCCTATTAAATTCCTCCTCGAGAAATCTGTCCTCACTGACCGACTCGCCGGAGTGGCAAAGTTTTCTCTCCCAATTTGACATCACTTACATCCAACAGAAATCAATCAGAGGGTATGCCATTGCCGAACACCTGGCTCACCATCCCATCCCTAACTTTAACCCGGTCCAGTCTGAACTGCCCGACGAAGGGCTCTTGTCCCTCCATCATTCTGAACTATGGACCCTTTATTTTGATGGTGCTTTAAATTCCCAAGGAAGGGGAATCGGAGTTGCCCTTTTGTCCCCGGAAGGGGTTGTTATCCCCCAGGCCTTCCAACTCTGTTTTCCCGCCACCAACAACATTGCCGAATACGAGGCCCTCCTAGTCGGGATTAGAGGTCGCTCGCTTCCACGGAGCCACCACTTTGAGAATTATAGGCGACAGCCAACTGGTTCTTCGGCAAGTGCTCTCCAGATATCGAACATCTCATCCCGGACTCAAACCCTATCAAGAACTCACTTCTTCTTACATCAAGCTCTTCACTAAGCTCGAATTTGTCCATATCCCTCGTGCTCAGAATATCCTTGCTGATTCTCTAGCATCATTGGCATCCTCTTTATCAATCCCACAAGGTGTATCTGATAGGACCATTTCTGTCCGGCGGAAAATGATACCTGCTATTAAGGATGCTCGATTTCTCGATATCCAAGGGAAGTTCGCAAGGAAGGAATTGCTTGAGCAAAAGGAGGAATTGTCAATCATTGAAGTTGAAAACGAAGAAGAAGAAAGGCCGTGGTACCATGAGATTGCTCAATATTGCCAGAATCAGACCTACCCGCCCGAGCTTACAGCCGGCGAAAGAAAAGCTGTCAGAAGGATTTCCCAGAAATATCTAGTGCTGGGTGGAACACTCTTTAAAAGAAGCATGACGGGGTTGTTGCGTTGTGTGGATGAAAAAGAAGCCGAAGTAGTGCTTGAAGAAGCTCACTCGGGGGTATGTGGGGGCCACGTCGGCGCCCAAGCCCTTGCCAAAAAAATCATTCGGCGGGGGTATTGCGGCCCACATTGGAGGAGGACTGCTCAATCTTTGTTCGGCACTGCCACCAATGTCAGCTCCATGCCGATAAGATCCACTCTCCGGCATCTTCTCTTCATCCTATCCATGCCCCCTGGCCTTTTGCTATGTGGGCTTTTGATATCATCGGTCCCCTTGGTGATCCCAACTCCACGAACAAAACCAAGTCTTTTATTCTCACCGCGACAGAGTACTTCACCAAATGGGCCGAAGCAGAAGCTTACACGGAGATCAAGGCATCGACAGTGTGCACATTCATCAGGCGCAACATCCTGTCCAGATTCGGAATCCCCGGCGACATCGTCACCGACAATGGGCCCCAGTTTATCTCTCAAGAGCTGCAAGACCTTTGCAACATGTATCGCATAAAATTGCATCATTCATCCCCATATTACCCTCAAGGCAACGGTCAAGCAGAAGCCACTAACAAAACCCTGATAAAAATTGTTAAGAAAACATGTGAGTCCAGCAAGTTCGCGGATTGGCCAGATAAGTTGATCGATGCTCTATGGGCCTACCGCACTTCGGTCCGAACCCCGACGGGCCAAACTCCCTATGCCTTGGCATACGGAATGGAGGCGGTAGTCCCATACGAAGTACTCATCCCTTCCCTCCGAGTTCAGATCGATCGAGACATCCCTACGGATGATCGGCAGGAATCTCTCCTAGCCCATCTCGAACTCTTGGACGAGAAGAGGCTGGCCGCCGCCGAACATGCCCGGACTTATCAGAATAGGCTTAAAAGATTTTATCAGAAAAGGGTGGTTGAGAGAAAATTCGAAATCGGTGAGGTTGTGCTTAAAAGGATTTTCATAAAGCCGGGCGGTCCCCGCTCAAAACTTCAACCAAATTGGGAGGGACCCTTTGTAATTTCGGAAACCTACCCTGGCAACTCTTACAAGCTAGTTAACGCAGATGGAGACGAATTGACTCACCCTTGGAATGGACTCTATCTTAAGAAATATTTTCCCTAAAAACAACAAAAAAAAAATGTAAAATACCAAAAAAGTCGTGGAAGAAGTTTACTCCCACCTATCCTTGCTTGCTATTAGGACCACCTGTTCAGATGAGGGTTAAGGATAGGCATCACACTATGCACATCGCACGCCTAGACTCCGGGATTCAATGGCCAAAGCCAGAAAAGAAAGTCAGGTAGCACTGGGCAAAGAAGATCAACCATGCCCTATTCCTCTCTCGCTTCGGCCCGAGGAAAGATTCAAGGGATTTCGGGCAAGGAATACCGAAAATGCTCACCATCTAAGAAAAGGGGAAAATCCTATAGGGTCTGTCTTATCAAAAGAAAGGGCACCAAAAGATGGGCAATGAACCCCTCAGGTCAACCGAAAAAATGCATAGACCTGTCTGAATGAGTGCTTAAAAACAGCCCCAAAAAGAAAAAAGGCTCCAAAAGATGGGCAATGAACCCCTCAGGCAAAAATGACCTGTCCGAATGTGGGCCACAAAATGGGCAAGAAGGAATGACCCAAAAGGATTTAAACTTGGCAGATGGGCGTCAGTACGGGAACCCGCTTGATATCCCTTGAGTTTGGCCAAAGGCTTACCTTAATCTCTTCCTTCTTCGACCACCATGGGTAGGGTTGATCAACCGAGCCCCGGCAGGATCTTGGTTTATTGAAGGCAGAAAGCCTAAGAATCCCGGAAAGAGGCACATCACCTACACGTGGCACTTATCCTTAGCCACTACGCTACTATGAAAGGGGGAACCTAGTTGCAAGCAAGGCAGATGGTGAAGAGCGTCTACTTCGTCCACGAACGAAAAAATGAATATATCTAAAATCCAAACAAATCTAGAAATTTCAAAAGAACAAAAAAATCTGCAAAATTCTCAAAATCCCTCTACAAATTTGAATATCCAAAACCCCGAAAAAATCTATAAAATTTAAAACACAAAACTAAAAAGTTAGTGCTTGTAAATTGACCGCATGTCTAGTTACATTCATGTTTAATTTTCTGTCATGCACGTTTCGTTTCTGCACTGCATAGTTATATTTCTCATTTGCCTAGTTAAAAAGGCCCATGCCTCCTGACATCTTGCAAGAGGCTAAGCCTAAACAAAATCTAACCGCTCTTCTGGTTCAGTAAGACAGTCAACAAGGTGCGAAAATAGAAAAGAAGAAGAAGCAGAGGGACAAAAGAATCCGCTATGGGCTCAAAGTGTATACAAAGTATATCACGTGGCAGAGGGGGCCGGCACATCGGAATCGCCGCCTCCCTCCACCGCTGGCTCCTGGGGAACCGGCTCTACTACAGGAGGGGGAAGGGGAGTCCTCTCACCGCCCGCTCGAGAAGAAGTGCCCGACCGGCTCGGGCCGCGAAGCGTCGTCCGCCGAGAGTCGGTTCGATGTGACCGACCCTGTGATCGAGAGCGGACCAGCTCCAGCAGATCTGTCGCCCGCCGTGTCTCCATTGCCAGCATCTCCTCCAGATGCTGGACCCGCAGCCGGAGGATCTGCTCACTCTCGGGGAAGGCCCGGGCCCTCAATTGCTCTAGCTGCAAGGTCAAACAAAGATCAGCAACGACCAGCAAGGGAAGAAACAAGACTGGAACAAACTCAAGAAGCTAACCTCCGTTAGAAGGACGGAATCGGCCGGAGGAGGTCGACTCTCCAAATTGGCCACCTGGGCCTGGAGTCGAGCGACCTGCAGAGAACGAGATCGGATACCACAACCTTAAGTCACTGACGAAACCCGAAAAGAGGAAGAGAAAATAATTGAAAATGGTCAAAAAAAAAAAAATTGGTATTTTCTTGCATATTAAGTATAGTAATCTTTGAAATGTTGAAGACCACAAGTTCTAAGAACGCCGGGCCCGAGAACCCCTCCAACAAAATCAAGGACGGAACGGCTGTTCAAGGAACCTGCGGATAAGCCAAAATCACGAGCTTTGGGGACGACGGTTCTTGATCAGTATCCTGACCCATCACTCGTGATCTATATCTTCAACTATGTTTCTTAATATTAATTTTTATTTCTTTCTTTCACCCAGCATGCATCCACATACATCATCTGCATTTGATTATCATCGTTATGGTTGTCTTCATGAAGATCATTCTCTCTGACAAAGCAAACGAGTGTTTATATTGAGATGAGAAGTTATTCCAATCCGAGCCAGATCATGTTCCCGCAAGGACCCGGATGAATCCCAAAGACTTAATTCCAGTTGATTGGAGGTTCTTTTGATTTCAAATCAACTTCTGTTCAGCCCTTCTTGGTACAAGCACACCACAAAGCTGGGCCGCTAACCAAGATGAACTCACGAGCCGCGCTCGGAGGTTCCCCGCACGCAGGGAGCAGGCTTTTATTTTCCTCTCTCGTGCCCACGGCACATCTCGTCTCCAATCAACCACGAAAGCAGTCTAGAAGATACAAAAGGCAATTGCGGAACTTGAGAAGGCTCAATTCACCTGGTCAGGTCGTGAGTCGCGTATCTAAATCTACACCTTGACGCCAGTTTTTCAGTCCGCCATCACTTCACTCCGCTCTACCTCGCTACGGTCACTTCCGCTACACTCCGCATCGCTCCCTTGCAAAACCGACGTCAAGGCGAGGCAAGCTGTAGATACGCGAATTCGGCCCGATTGCAGGAAGAGCAATCTCGTTTCTATAGTTAACACTTGTTTTCTCCCGATCAGAGAGGTCGGTTTAACATAAAGACGATCAAATTTTAGGAAATCTGGAGGCGTCCCGACGCCGCGACGCCTGGCGTCGCAACGTCAGAGCGCCTGGCATCTCCCGCCTTTTCACCTTTTTGACCGGCCGGACGACCACCGTACCCAGAGGCGTACAAAAGTACAAGCGCTCCTCTGCCGGAGCGCCTGCAATCCCGCGCGTGACAGCCGGCTTTTCAGACGGTCAGCGATGCGTTGTCGAAATCGTACTGGGGACCCAGGCGCTCCGCCGTCGGAGCACCTGGATTCCCGCCTGACAACTGTCACCGCAGGCTCCGCATGCGCCGGATTTGCAGTCTGACAGCCGTAGGTCGTAGGTGCTCCCCTGTCAGAGCGCCAGGATTTCCGCTGACAACCGCCGCCTGACAGGCAGGGTGGTAGGTGGCGACAGGTATGGTCGGACGTGCTGATCCGCCGACTTGTCGGCGGATTTTCAGGCGCTCCCATGCCGCGACGCCAGGCGTCCTCAGGGCGGAGCGCTAGGGTCACTTTTGCGCATCTATAAAAGGAGACCCTTCTCCCACATTTAGGAGGTTCCAAAAAAAAGAGAGAAAGGTTCCAGGAGAGAGGTTCCAACCTTCCAAGCTCCCAAGAGAGAGAGAGTCTAAGGAGCAGAGAGAGGGATTCCCAGAGCCTTAACTCCCAAGAATTTTCTTGAGCCTCCCCAACACCCTTCCACCACCTTCCAACCCCCATTAGAGTCTACCATCCCATCCCCAAGTCTATCCATTCTCCATTACACCTCTTCCACCCCGTTCATTCAATACCACTCAAAACCATTCAAGACACCCGCCATCATACCATTAAAGACCATTGCAAACCATACGACGAGTGCCAAGGAATCTCCAAGACAGGCTAGGGATCCGATCCTTCGTCATTGGAACCGGGAGAAGATTGCATTGAAGACTGCCGCAGAAGGACTGGAGCGCTCCCCCGACGCGACGCCAGGCGACCTGTCGTCGGAGCGCCTGCAATATCCAGAAGCCAGAAGCACTGGGCTTCCCTACGATCTTCTTCCTTACCTTACTCTCTCCTTTACTGTTCATTTGGGTTTCATTATGCATGTTGCATTAGTATAGCATAACGCATCTTATTCATAGGTCATTTAGATCCTCCCTTAAGAAGGGGTTAGGAGTTAGTCCTAATCCGGTTCGTTCAACCCCTTTTGTCATTGCTCTTCTTTCTTACGAATAGTTACTGCTCCATCTTTAGTTCTAATCGTGGTGCTTTCATTCATACTTTCTTTTCAGGCAAGCGAGTTTCTCCAAGGCTCTTCTTCCCCGGCCGGCCGAGGAAGGAGAAGATAGAACCCCCGCAATCTCCCAGCTTATCGAGGTAACCGGTCACCCTCACTTCCTTTACTAGTTCATTTCTTTTATTTCTATCATCGGAGCCTCTACGGCTCTGGCGACCACACCATCCCTTCCCCTTTCGGTCTATAGGTCAAGTTAGTGTTGAAAATGCCACCGGCTATCGATCTTCTTTCCCCTCGATTCTCCTCACGACCCGGACCGATCCTTCGATGCCCAAGTGACATCAAGGGTTGAGTAGTCCGGGGATCAAGGTGAGTGCGGAGAAGGAAAGAAGGAAGAAAAGCAGGCAACAGAACGGTCCGTCGGAATTATCCGCGACCGTATCTATGGCGTGATTAACACGAACCCACCCTATCAAGACCGTAAGAAAGGAACACACACGCCACACACGCGCGAGGACATATCTCTCGCCTCCTCCGCGGGCTCCCCCTCTCTTTCCCGGCGTCCACAACGGTTATTATGGACGAATATTAGATATAATTGAGATATCGTTTGATCGGAATAGCCGTTTAACACTTTTTGAATGTGAATGGTGGGATGTACATGATAATGATCGAGGTTTTAAGGTTAATGAATATGGTTTTATATCATTAAACAAACAGAGAAGATTAGGAACGGATGAACCGTTTGCACTAGCAAGCCAAGTGGAACAAGTTTTTTATGTAAATGATAACTCTAATAAGGGATGGGTGTTACCAGTACGATCACTACCTCGTAACTATTACAACATTTTCGGAAATGAGAGTGAAGATGAAAACGAACCGTATCAAGAACAACTTATTAACGTACCTATAACATTTGGAGTAATCGACGAAGATGTACAACTTCAAAAAACTCAGCCTATACAAATAGAAAGTTAATCTAAAGCTCCAAGTTCCTCAATCCGAAGCCGGATTGCCCGATCGGAACCCGAAACGGGCCTCGGATCGGACAATCCGGCCTCGGATTGGCAAAAAAATCTAAGTCCCTCAATCCGAAGCCGGATTGCCCGATCGGAACCCGGAACGGGCCTCGGATTGGGCAATCCGGCCTCGGATTGGCCAAAATATCTAAGTCCCACAATCCGAAGCCGGATTGCCCGATCGGAACCCGGAACGGGCCTCGGATTGGGCAATCCGGCCTCGGATTGGCCAAAAAATCTAAGTCCCTCAATCCGAAGCGGGATTGCCCGATCGGAACCCGGAACGGGCCTCGGATTGGGCAATCCGGCCTCGGATTGGCCAAAAAATCTAAGTCCCTCAATCCGAAGCCGGATTGCCCGATCGGAACCCGGAACGGGCCTCGGATTGGGCAATCCGTCCTCGGATTGGCCAAAAACTCTAAGTTCCTCAATCCGAAGCCGGATTGCCCGATCGGAACCCGGAACGGGCCTCGGATTGGGCAATCCGGCCTCGGATTGGCCAAAAAATCTAAGTCCCTCAATCCAAAGCCGGATTGCCCGATCGGAACCCGGAACGGGCCTCGGATTGGGCAATCCGGCCTCGGATTGGCCAAAAAATCTAAGTCCCTCAATCCGAAGCCGGATTGCCCGATCGGAACCCGGAACGGGCCTCGGATTGGGCAATCCGGCCTTGGATTGGTCAAAAACTCTAAGTTCCTCAATCCGAAGCCGGATTGCCCGATCGGAACCCGGAACGGGCCTCGGATTGGGCAATCCGGCGTCGGAGTGGCGAAAAAGTCTAAGTCCCTCAGTCCGAAGCCGGGTTGCCCGGGCGGACCCCGGAACGGGCCACGGATTGGGCAATCCGGCCTCGGATTCGCCAAAAAATCTTCATTTCTCAATCCGAAGCCGGATTGCCCGATCGGAACCCGGAACGGGCCTCGGATTGGGCAATCCGGCCTCGGATTGGCCAAAAAATCTAAGTTTCTCAATCCGAAGCCGGATTGCCCGATCGGAACCCGGAACGGGCCTCGGATTGGGCAATCCGGCCTCGGATTGGCCAAAAAATCTAAGTTCCTCAATCCGAAGCCGGATTGCCCGATGGGAACACGAAACGGGCCTCGGATCGGACAATCCGGCCTCGGATTGGCAAAAATATCTAAGTCCCTCAATCCGAAGCCGGATTGCCCGATCGGAACCCGGAACGGACCTCGGATTGGGCAATCCGGCCTTGGATTGGCCAAAAACTATAAGTTCCGCAATCCGGCGGATTGCCCGATCGGAACCGGAGCGGGCCTCGGATTGGGCAATCCGGCCTCGGATTGGCCAAAAAATCTAAGTTTCTCAATCCGAAGCCGGATTGCCCGATCGGAACCCGGAACGGGCCTCGGATTGGGCAATCCGGCCTCGGATTGGCCAAAAAATCTAAGTTTCTCAATCCGAAGCCGGATTGCCCGATCGGAACCCGGAACGGGCCTCGGATTGGGCAATCCGGCCTCGGATTGGCCAAAAAATCTAAGCCTACAATCCGAAGCCGGATTGCCCGATCGGAACCCGGAACGGGCCTCCGATTGGGCAAATCGGCCTCGGATTGGCCAAAAAATCTAAGTCCCTCAATCCGAAGCCGGATTGCCCGATCGGAACCTGGAACGGGCCTCGGATTGGGCAATCCGGCCTTGGATTGGCCAAAAACTCTAAGTTCCTCAATCCGAAGCCGGATTGCCCGATCGGAACCCGGAACGGGCCTCGGATTGGGCAATCCGGCCTCGGATTCGCCAAAAAATCTCCATTTCTCAATCCGAAGCCGGATTGCCCGATCGGAACTTGGAACGGGCCTCGGATTGGGCAATCCGGCCTCGGATTGGCCAAAAAATCTAAGTTTCTCAATCCGAAGCCGGATTGCCCGATCGGAACCCGGAACGGGCCTCGGATTGGGCAATCCGGCCTGGGATTGGCCAAAAAATCTAAGTTCCTCAATCCGAAGCCGGATTGCCCGATCGGAACCCGAAACGGGCCTCGGATCGGACAATCCGGCCTCAGATTTGCAAAAAAAACTAAGTCCCTCAATCCGAAGCCGGATTGCCCGATCGGAACCCGGAACGGGCCTCAGATTGGGCAATCCGGCCTTGGATTTGCCAAAAACTCTAATTTCCTCAATCCGAAGCCGGATTGCCCGATCGGAACCCGGAACGGGCCTCGGATTGGGCAATCCGGCCTCGGATTGGCCAAAATATCTAAGTCCCACAATCCGAAGCCGGATTGCCCGATCGGAACACGGAACGGGCCTCGGATTGGGCAATACGGCCTCGGATTGGCAAAAAATCTAAGTTTCTCAATCCGAAGACGGATTGCCCGATCGGAACCCGGAACGGGCCTCGGATTGGGCAATCCGGCCTCGGATTGGCCAAAAAATCTAAGTCCCACAATCCTAAGCCGGATTGCCCGATCGGAACACGGAACGGGCCTCGGATTGGGCAATCCGGCCTCGGATTCGCCAAAAAATCTCCATTTCTCAATCCGAAGCCGGATTGCCCGATCGGAACCCGGAACGGGCCTCGGATTGGGCAATACGGCCTCGGATTGGCCAAAAAATCTAAGTTTCTCAATCCGAAGCCGGATTACCCGATCGGAACCCGGAACGGGCCTCGGATTGGGCAATCCGGCCTTGGATTGGCCAAAAAATCTAAGTTTCTCAATCCGAAGCCAGATTGCCCGATCGGAACCCGGAACGGGCCTCGGATTGGTCAATCCGGCCTCGGATTGGCCAAAAAATCTAAGTCCCTCAATCCGAAGCAGGATTGCCCGATCGGAACCCGGAACGGGCCTCAGATTGGGCAATCCGGCCTCGGATTGGCCAAAAAATCTAAGTCCCTCAATCCGAAGCCGGATTGCCCGATCGGAACCCGGAACGGGCCAAAAATCTAAGTCCCTCAATCCGAAGCCGGATTGCCGTCGGAACTGGAATGGGCCTCGGATTGGCCAAATCTAAGTCCCTCAATCGAAGCCGGATTGCCCGTCGGAACCGGAGCGGGCCTCGGATTAGGCAATCCGTCCTCGGATTGGCGAAAACTCTAAGTTCCTCAATCCGAAGCGGATTGCCCCGTCAGAACCGGAACGGGCCTCGGATTGGGCAATCTGGCCTCGGATTGGCCAAAAAATCTAAGTCTTTCAATCCGAAGCCGGATTGCCCGATCGGAACCCGGAACGGGCCTCGGATTGGGCAATCCGGCCTCGGATTGGCCAAAAAATCTAAGTCCCTCAATCCGAAGCCGGATTGCCCGATCGGAACCGGAGCGGAGCCTCGGATTAGGCAATCCGGCCTTCGATTGGCGAAACTCTAAGTTCCTCAATCCGGCCGGATTGCCCGTCAGAACCGGAGCGGGCCTCGGATTGGGCAATCCGGCCTCTATTGGCCAAAAAATCTAAGTCCCTCAATCCGAAGCCGGATTGCCCGGATGGGAACCAGAGCAGACCTCGGATTGGGCAATCCGGCCTCGGATTCGCCAAAAAATCTTCATTTCTCAATCCGAAGCCGGATTGCCCGATCGGAACCCGGAACGGGCCTCGGATCGGGCAATGCGGCCTCGGATTGGCCAAAAAATCTAAGTTTCTCAATCCGAAGCCGGATTGCCCGATCGGAACCCGGAACGGGCCTCGGATTGGGCAATCCGGCCTCGGATTGGCGAAAAATCTAAGTTTCTCAATCCGGCCGGATTGCCCGATCAGAACCGGAGCAGGCCTCGGATTAGGCAATCCGGCCTCAGTTGGCGAAAAATCTAAGTCCCTCAATCCGGCGGGGATTGCCCGTCGGAACCGGAGCGGGCCTCGGATTGGGCAATCCGGCCTCGGATTGGCGAAAAATCTAAGCCCCTCAATCGGAAGCGGATTGCCCGTCGGAACCGGAGCGGGCCTCAGGATTGGGCGAATCGGCCTCGGATGGCGAAAATCTAAGTCCCTCAATCCGAAGCCGGATTGCCTGATCAGAACAGGCGGGCCTCGGATTGGGCAATCCGGCCTTGGATGGCCAAAAACTCTAAGTTCCTCAATCCGGCCGGATTGCCCGATCGAACCCGGAGCGGACTCGGTTAGGCAATCCGGCCCTCAATTCGCGAAAAATCTCCATTTCTCAATCGAGCGGATTGCCCGATCGGAACTTGGAGCGTGCCTCGGATTGGGCAATCCGGCCTCGGATTGGCCAAAAAATCTAAGTTTCTGTCAACTGGCGGATTGCCCGATCGGAACCGGAGCGGGCCTCGGATTAGGCAATCCGGCCTCGGATTGGCCAAAATATCTAAGTCCCACAATCCGAAAGCGGATTGCCCGTCGAAACACGGAGCGGGCCTCGGATTAGGCAATCCGGCCTCGGATTCGCGAAAAATCTAAGTTTCTCAATCCGAAGCGGATTGCCCGGTCAGGAACCGAAATGGTCACTCGGATTGGGTAATCCGGCCTCGGATTGGCGAAAAATCTAAGTCCCTCAATCGGCGGATTGCCCGGTGGAACCCGAAGCGGGCCTCGGAGTGGGCAATCCGCCCGCGGTTTGACAAATAAATCTAAGTCCCTCATTCCGAAGCCGGATTTCCCCACCGGAACCCGGATCGGGCCTCGGATTGAGCAATCCGGCCGCGGATTGGCGAAAACTCTAAGTTCCTCAATCCGAAGCGGATTGCCCGATCGGAACCGGAGCGGGCCTCGGATTAGGCAATCCGGCCTCAATTGGCCAAAAAATCTAAGTTTCTCAATCCAGAATTTGGATTGCCCGATCCGGAACCGGAGCGGGCCTCGGATTAGGCAATCCGACCTCGGATTGGCGAAAAATCTAAGTTTCTCAATCCGAAGCCGGATTGCCCGATCGGAACAGAGCGGGCCTCGGATGTGCAATCCGGCCTCGGATTGGCCAAAATATCTAAGTCCACAATCAGCCGGATTGCCGGATCGGAACCGGAGCAGAGCGGGCCTCGGATTGGCGAAAAATCTAAGTCCCTCAATCGAAGCCGGATTGCCGTCGGAACCGGAACGGGCCTCGGATTAGGCAATCCGGCCTCGGATGGCGAAAAATCTAAGTCCCTCAATCCGAAGCGGATTGCCCGTCGGAACCGGCAGACCTCGGATTAGGCAATCCGTCCTCGGATTGGCCGAAAACTCTAAGTTCCTCAATCGAAGCGGATTGCCGATCGGAACCGGAGCGGGCCTCGGATTGGGCAATCTGGCCTCGGATTGGCCAAAAAATCTAAGTCTTTCAATCGGCGGATTGCCCGTCAGAACCGGAGCGGGCCTCGGATGGGCAATCCGGCCTCGGATTGGCCGAAAAATCTAAGTCCCTCAATCCGAGCGGATTGCCCGATCAGAACCGGAGCGGGCCTCGGATTAGGCCCGATCGGCCTTCGATTGGCCGAAAACTCTAAGTTTCGCCGATCCGAAGCGGATTGCCCGATCGGAACCGGAGCAGATTTCGGATTAGGCAATCCGGCCTACGATTATTGGCCCGAAAATCTAAGTCCGCCAATCAAGCGGATTGCCCGTCGGAACCGGAGCGGAGCCTCGGATTAGGC